>PVHT021183519.1:21567820-21598818 GCA_004024745.2 Catagonus wagneri
TACATGCGCCACAGCCACGTGGGATCCAAGCTGCGTCTTCAACCTACATCACAACTCATAGCAACCCCAGATCCTTAACCTACTGAGCGAGGCCAGGGATTGAACCTGCAACCTCATAGTTACTAGTCAGATTCCTTCAGCTGCGCCACACCAGTATCTCCCTGGGGAATTATTCTTAATTTTGTGAAGTATGATCATGGTATTGTGATTTCAGGGAAGAGGATGCACATTTTTTGGAAAGTAAGCTCAAGTAACTTGTATATAAGAATTCAAATTACTAATTTCTTTGAAATGGTTCAGCAAAAATATTTAAGCCCTTTTAAAAAAAAGTGAAACCTTTTACTATCAGGGAAAATACAACTGAGGATGGAACTACAAATCTATTATGAGCAAGACACATGTTGCAGAGAAGAGTTTGTGAACAAAATTAAAAGCTGAACGGAGGCCTAGTGTCTCCCAAGTTACAGCTCGCTTGACAAGGGTTTCTCCCCTTTGCAAATTTCCAAACTATTAGAAGCCACGATCAAATGCTTTAAAGATAGAGAAAACACATATGATTTCAAATAAATTTCTACTCCTTATGTACAAAAGACCATTTTCAATAGTTTATTGATGCTCTTTCATTCTTTTTTTTTCCATTTTTTTAGAGCCACACCCGCGGCATGTGGAGGTTCTCAGGCTAGGGGTCTAATCGGAGCTACAGCTGTGGTCTACACCACAGCCACAGCAACGCAGGGTCCAAGCCACGTCTGCGACCTACACCACAGCTCAGAGCAATGCCGGATCCTTAACCCACTGAGCAAGGCCAGGGATTGAACCTGCAACCTCATGGTTCCTAGTCGGATTCGTTAACCGCTGCGCCACAAATGGGAACTCCTCTTTCATTCTTGAATTATAAAAAAAAAAAAAAAATCTATGAAATTATAAATCTTACCATGCATTTCTATCTGGAGTGGGATCAAAAAAGGGTCAAAGGAGTTCCTGTTGTGACACAGCAGAAACGAATCCCACGAGATCGAGGGTTCGATCCCTGGCCTCGCTCAGTGGGTTAAGGACTGGGTGTTGTCATGAGCTGTGGTGTAGGTAACGGACACTGGATCCCGAATTGCTATGGCTGTGGTGTAGACGGGCAGCTATAGCTCCAATTCTACCCCTATTCTGGGAACCTCCATATGCCGAGGGTGCGGCCCTAAAAAGACAAAAAAAAAAAAGGGTCAGAGTGTTTTCTATCTGGAAGCTACTGTTTAGGACCATCAGCTAAAGAGCAGGAAAGTTTTCCTGAATTTATGAACATACATTTATTAAAAAGGAGTTTTAAATTGACATGGAAAAGAATATTAGAAGACACATTTTTTTAAGCACGCTTTTACCAGTTACAAGATTCTGAGTTACATTGAGGCTAAATGTAATGTTTAAATACTGGATTGTTTAATTATAACCTTAAATATATATGGACTATCAAGAAAATCTATTTTAGGAGTTCCCATTGTGGCACAGTGTGTTAAAGATCTGACTGCAGTGGCTCAGCTGGCAGCTGTGGCTTGGATTCAATCCCTGGCCCGGGAATGTCCATATGCCACGGGTGCAGCCAAAAAGAAAGAAAAAAAATTTATTTTACCTAAGGCACAAATATATCTCCCTTGAGTCTCCAGTTTGATGTCACCTCCTTAGAAGTAACACACCTTGCCTACTTCCAAAAGGTAGATAAGGGACCTCAAACAAATCCATTAGAAAACAGGAGATCAAAATGCATATAGAGGAGGGATAGTAAATACAGCAAAAACCAAAGCAGATATGGCTACCATAATCAAGTAAAAATTTTAGCCCTGAGCTTCCAGGCAGTAATAGAAAAAAAAGAAAGAAAGAAAGAAAGAAAACAAGGCAAGAGCAATCACCGCAAGCTTTGTAACTCAACAGTGAAACCTTCCTGGCACCAGCGTTTAAAAGGAATTCTTCAGATGGGTCATTACATAAAAATGGTGAACAATATAATGGACAGTGTCTACAAATGGCAGTTTATAAGCCACGCTGTCTGTTTTCTTACCAGGCATTTCTTATGTCATGACAAGGTCATCACATTAAATGTAATCTTTCTGCAGTGGGCTCAGGCGCCACATTATTCTGATTTTCTAACTTAGATGCCACAGTTTTCTGATTTTCTAACTGAAACCAGAACCTGCCCTCAAATTTTCAGTTTCAACTGGGCTTCTGACAGCAGTGGGGACAGCCAGTTCCAGACTGAATGGCTCTGAAAGCTCGGAAGAAAGAGATTTCTTTCTGGCTGGTGATCCCATCTGAAATCCTTTTGCTTTGGATACCAGATGGGGTCCAACGCTGACAGGCCAATATCCACAAGGGATGGAGCCAAGGAACCCAATCTAGGGTGGTGAACCGATCTCCACAAGCCAGAGCATGGCAGCTGTCCCTCCTTGCTACTATTGCTACTGGTATGAGCAGAGACAAACAAGGACCTGTTGATTAGTCAAGCCTGAAAAACTGCAAGGCTTGGCAGCATATTCCCCCCATTCCCAATATTTCGGCACTAGAAGGGCAACATTTTTCATTTTCCCATTTCAAGATACAGCCTATAAATGCAAAGCAAAAGGTGTAACACTGAAAGGCCAGCAGGTGTTGGGACGGCCTTGACAAGCACACCAGGTGGGACCCCCTCTCCAGCTACATATGGAAGGGTGTTACCACCTACTGGACCAGGGGTTAGTTACTGCAGTCAAAGCTCCCTGGGGACCCACAGAAAGGAATTTCCCTTCCCCAAACACCAACTCTCCCAATACCCACTCCCTCCCAGCCTGACAACAGCGGATGCCAAAGGATAAAGGGGCATTTAAAAAAAAAAAAAAAAAAAAAAAGATGAGTAGATCCTTAGAGCACAGCATTCTGTCACCTGCTGCAAGAGAAGCCCTCCCTGCAGGCCAGCCCTGAGTCACTTCCCCTCCCTGCACTGAGTCTCAATGCTCGCGGGGGCAAAAGACCTGCGGCCTCGGGCGCTAGCTACCCACAGCCTCCACGCCCCTGCAGATGCATGCGGGGCCTAGCTTCAGACAAGTCCCCACCGCTGCCGACCGGTTCCCTGCGCCCATGCTAAAGAAACCCAGCCGGCGCCGCCGCTACCTTAGCTAATGGCAGCTCTGAATGAAAGGAGCCGAGGCAGGCTCCGGATTTATGAATGTGCAGGGGAGGAGGGGAGGGATATCATGTGACAATAAAGGAGAGCGTCTTATTCACAAAAAAAAAAAAAAAAAAAAAGCGGCTGGTGGCGGGCACTGCCACTGAGCAGCGGCGGCCGCGGCGATGCAGTGACCGCTCGGACCCGAGTCGGATGACCTCAGGCACGGGGCCCAGCGGCCCTGCCTCCGTTGCACGCGCGATCGGAAACGCCTCGGGCGCGGGTGGAAGAAAGCCAAACCCGACTCGGTGACTGCGGGGCGGGAGGATGATGCACCTTGGCTGGGCGCTGAAGAAAGACACGGGTCCCGCGGTGGGCGGCGAGTCCGCCCGGGAGACCCCACTACGAAGCGCCCAGAGCATTGTTCCCCTCGGGCCCGGGGACCGGGCACGCACGTTTGTGCACGCGCACACACGCACACACACACACACATACACACGCCCATCCGCAGAGAGCTGCCCCGCACGCGCCCGCCGCACACTCTCGGATCCGCCCCCCCCGGAGCAGCCGAGACCCCGCGGGGGGCGCCAGTCCCGGGCCAGCCAGCGCGTGCACATACACTCACAAGCGCTGCTATACCCCTGGGTAGCTCCCGCACGCCAGCCAGCGCGGGGACCCGGGCGCACGCAGACCCCCGCGCAGCCCGCGCCCAGTCCTCTCTCTGCTCCGCCGTGTTTTTTATGAATGAAAATGTGGTATGCAAATGAGAGCGATTCAAGAAAACGAAATGGCGGAGCCTGGGCCCCAGCGGGCTCCCAAAGGGAGCGCGGGGCGAGCGCCGGAGCGGGAGAGTCACAAAGTCACTGTGTTAAAAACCCACCGACCCGGGGGAGCCTGAGCGGGGGTGTCAGGTCTTCCGCTCCCGCCGCCGAGGATCTCGGGGGGGAGGGGTGTTTGCAAGTCCCTGGAGAGGGAGCGGGGACCGCCCCGAGGTCACCCGCGCGCCCTTGGCCCCCGCAGCGGCCACCAACCCGCCGACACAAGGCGCGCCCCCAAGAGCACGCAGCAGCTTTTGCCCCCTCCTCACTTCAACAACAAGGGGGAAAATCTCGCATCCCAAACCCATAGGCCAGATAGTCGCTGCACCCCAAGCCAAGTTCACCCAACCAGCGTCCCCGCCCGCGTCCTCAGCCCCGGCCCCCACGCTGCCCCCGCGGGGCACCCTCTTCCCACCCTGCGGCCAAACTTACTCGTCCGGGTGTGTTTCTTCGGTCATTTTCCTGTTCACCTAGACGCCTGTCCCGCGGCGGGCAGCTTTGCTCCCTTCATCTTCCTGTCCGCTCAACCCCCTTCTTCACATCTCCGGAGATCGCCTGATTTGGTTGGGGGGGGGGGGCTAAAGATGAAGGGGGCGCCGCAGAAGGCAGAAGGGGAAGCTGGGTGACCGGAGCGCGGGGTGAGGTCTGGAGGAAGGGGTGCACAGGCAAGCTTCGGGGGAGAGCAGGCGCCGCAGCGCCGAGGGTCGAGGCGGGCGGGGACTCGGGGGCTCGGGAGCGGGCAGAGGGGAGTGACTGGGGCAGGGGACGGCGGTGGGGAAGAGGAGAAAAACAAGCTCTCCGTGGAGCCGCGGGGACTGCTGAGAGCGGGAGAGGGCCAGCAGTCGGCGGGGGCTCGGTCCCGGGTCGCCCCCGGGGGGCCGGGCCAATCACGGTTCCGGGGAGCGGTCGGCGGCCGGGGGAGGTGCGCCTGGGAGGCGGTGCAGGGCGCCCGGTACGAGCCCCATCTCTCGACTCCACCGATTTACTCCATATTGGATTCTCACCGCCGCCAACAGGAGGAGGAAGTAGGGCGGAAGCGATGACGTCTTCCCAGCGGCCAGAGGTGGTGGAGTGCAAAAAGCTTCCTACTTGCGACCGAAAAAAAAAAGAGAGAGAGAGAGACAGAGAGAGAGAGAAAAAAAGAACTTTGTCTCGCCTATTGAGCATGCTCGGCTTCCTTTCCCCCTCCCTCCTGGCTTCCACTCCCGGAGGAGCCCGGGAGCGGAGTTGTTTGCGCCGCGTCTGACTCCGGATCCTCCTTCATTAGGCTCCGGGTTTTAAAATGCCCGAGAGGAGGGAGGAGGCGGCAGCCGGGGACTCGCACACATCTGGCTCCCGTTTGGCTCCCTCCCTCCTTCCAAAAGCCTGGATTAAAATTCAGAGGGTGAGGGGAGGAGGAGGAGGGTAGACGGAGAACTCAGGAGAGGACTGGAGGGGTGCTCCAGCTCCGAAAACCAATTACCCCCCACCGTGCGGCCTTAGGGTGGGGGCGGCACAGGTGCCTCTGCCAAGATTCTGAATGGCAGAGGCGGTTCAGTTTCACGTGAATCTTGTGATTTTTTTTTTCTTCGTAGGGGAACGGGCATTCTAAAGAAAACATTTGTACATTAAAAAAAAAAAAAAAAGGTAAATCCAGCACAGCCCAGAAACTTGCATTCCAGTAGAAATGATGGATTTTCCCAGGTTAAAGGGTAAACCCAGGAGTTCCCTTGTGGCTCAGCCGGTTAAGGATCCTGCATTGCCACTGCAGCTGCTCTGGTCACTGCTGTGATGTGGGTTCGATCGATCCCAGGCCCACTAATTTCCATATGCCGTGAGCACGACCAAAAAAAAAAAAAAAGTAAATCCAAATATGCTTTTTTTAAATTGTTCAGAAAATCCCTCTCAAATTGGTGGAGGATGATCCTTGACCCAGGCCCTTGAAGGCCACTGTTCCTGGCCAGAGGTTGCCATCCACATGGGCTTTGGCACAGTGAGTTGGGAAGATGGAGAGCTCTTCAAGTCCCCCTCCCTGCACTCCCTTTGTTTTTAAATTATTTTCCTGCCTTGGCCTGGGACCTTGGGCCTGGGTGGGTTCATACTTTTCAAAAAAGCACTGTCTAGACAATGGGCGGACCACCTGCCCTACTGCATGCGAGCCCTTTGCTTGGCTTGATGCTCTGCTGTTGACGTCTTCAAATTTACAGTGTTTGAACAGGGGGCTCCACGTTGTTACTTTGCAGTGGGTCCCACAAATTCCATGGCCATTTGATATTTATTTCTGGGGTCTTACTAGGGAGCAAGAAATACAGTCCATGCCCCTTCCAGCTCTCCAAGCACAGTAGACTTTTCTATCCTCCTGAATGCGCCAAGACACTACACAAAAATTTTTAACGTAATAGCAACCACTGAACAAATTAAGAGAAGATTAAGTATATGCCTCAAGTGTAGTATACCTAAAGGGTATATGTATGCATTTGGAGAGCCACAAGTACTCCAAAGATAGTAAGAGTTTCACTCTGAGTCAAGGAAAAATTAGTGGTTAACTCTAGCCTTTGTGCTTATCACAACCATGGTATTTGTGGACCTGGATTGGGGTTCACCCACCTCTGGTGCTGAGTGCTGGTGTGTGGTGGTAAAAAGGGCACTAGACAGGGGAGGCACACCTGGGTTCTAGTTTTCTCCTAGCAGCCCTGAGACCCTGGGTGAGGTTTTTAGTGATCTTTCAGTTTCTTTGAAAAACAGGTATAACAAAGCCACACTTGTCCTTCTCAGTTTTTGAGGCCACTGAGAGTCTATGAGAAAGCACTAAACAAAGCAAGACCTCATTATCTAAATCCTCATAAGGCTAAAGCATCTACCCAGTTCTCACCTTTGCCCATTGTTGCTTTTCTCAACAGTGTTTGAAAGAATTCCCACTCAGTCACTGCTGAACTGCCAGGAACATGAACATTTGTCCATGTCAAAATTATCCACCCAATGGGCCTCTCTTTGGCTTCACCTCCAGTTTCAGAGTGCTCAAATGGCAAGGTGGCCGGTGAGATGATTGTTAATTTCTGCAGGCAGGCAAACTGAATGTGTCCTTACAACGCAGTCATCCAGGTCCCTGCTAATAGCACTAAATGACTGGCCCAACCTGGGGACCAGGCAGCCAGAGGAGCAAAGGAAAACATTGTAAAGTCCAGGAGCTACCACGTCCCCACTTAGATGTTCTGCCGCAAGACTCCAGCAGGCCCTCAGCTTCTCTGTGCCTTGGATTCAATGTCTATAGTGTCAGGATAATATCCACAACATAGGGTTGTTGGGAAAATTAAATGGCTTTTATGAAGTGAAGGCACGCTGCAAATAGGAGATTAATGGCAACCCTTTCTTCCCTCTAACTAATAGATTACGAAACACTTTCCTTTCCACTCCTGGTCCTTTGTTTCTCTAAAAAAAAAAAAAAAGAAAGAAAAAAAAATTACGATTGTCCTCTGCCTTGTTCATTACCCAAAAGGGGCCTTATGAAAAAAAATGTTCCTTGCTGGTCACCTTTGGTCCTCCCCATCAATTACCGTGACTCCTGCAGCTCCAAGAATAAATGGCGGTATTAGAAGAGTAACTCAGATATTTATTGATCTGAATATCAGGATGTTATCAAAATCTACCGGATTGTTACCAGGGTTATCACGGACTCAGGACTTTAACTTAAGGACATTGCTGAAAGAGCTAAATACCCACATCCCTGTCTCTCCCCCACAACCAGCAAAACTGGGGCAAGCGGCTCTGAACACGACCAAATCAAGAGCGTCTCGTACAGCTACAAAAGCACAACTTCACGCTAACCCGGAGCCCCTAGTAGGACCCCCACCTACCCGCCTCTCAACCCGAGCCTGGGGCTGGGGAGCACCCGCCTCCGGACTCCACCTCGCCGGCCGCCGGGAAAGCCCGGAGCTCGGAACCGGAGCGACCCTCGGCGGCCGAGGGACGGGCATGCTCAGTAGACCCGCAGGGCTAGTTTCAGTCGGAAGCGGGCCGCAAGTCCCGCTCGGTGCGGACTCGGGGAGCAGCAGACATTTTCTCCTTCTCTGCAATTCTCTCTCTCTTTTTTGGCTTTTACTCCCTCTCTGCGTCCTCCGGCTTCTCGCCCGTCGGGGTCTGGTAGGGCGGGGAGTGCAGATCTACTCGGGGTGGGCTGGTGTTAATCGTTCACCCGTCCCCCCTCCCCCGGTGGGGGTCAGGGTAGGAGTCTTTTGGGAGAGGACTCCACTGTACCCTAAGGTTTGTGCCGCCCGGCCGCGGCCCGCAGGAGCACCCCCAACTGCCGCGGCTCCCCCTTTCCCCGCCCAGCTAGGCGCGCGCAGCTGCGCCGGGCCTGTCCTCACCTCACCCCCATTCTGTCCCTTCGGTATTTCTCAATGATCGGCGCTCGGAGGACACTTCCGACCCGGGAGGGCGCGGGTGTCATTAGCACCCGCTTTATCAGTTCCTTCCGGTCTGCCGGGAGCCCAGCCCTGCGCGCCGCTTGGCCGCGCCCCGGGTGCCTTTATTATTCTGTTTAAATAAGCAGTCGTGTGTGCCAGCCTGTGCCAAGAGAGTTGGCAGCCCGGCTGCCTCCCCCTTGACCCGCCGGCAGGAATGGAAACCCAAACTCTCCCGTAATGAAGGGGATGGTGCAAACTTAGAAACTGACCCGGCGCCGGGGAATGATGCCCCTGCTCCCCCGCCCGGGCTCGCAGCGTCCCATTCCGGCATGACAGCCCCGTGAAGCCGGGCATGAATGGCTGTAGCCGGATTGCATAATCGGCGCGGTATAAATAGCCAGTGGGCTGGCCGCTGACGCGCTCTCTGGTCCCGTTATCGTGGATTCTTCATCCCGGTTGCGTTCACTCCCAGGTCATTTTCCCTTTCAGCTGCAAGGCTGGGATTTTTAAATAGCAGAGATGAAAGACTCTAGTCCCTGCCTCCCTCCTCCCCCAGAGTTCATGTAGTATGAATGAAACGCCAACCTCGCTGCTTCCTGAGGTGCTTCACTTCAGGTAGCAGAGAGGCTCAAAGTCAAGGCAGCCGGCCACCGAAATTCGTGTATATGTGTGCGAGTGCCTGGGAGGGAGAGAAAGTAGGAAATGACTGACAAGGCTGGGCAACATTGTCGAGAAAATGTAACCGCGTAGGGTTTGTTTCTAGAGTTTCAGTTTGCAACTCTATGCAAAGGGTCTTTGGGGTTGCTGCTTGCTCTCCCTTGAAAGGCCTTGACTCTGTAGAAGTACTGTTTGTTTCATTTGGAGCTGGTGGCGAGCGTCCCCGACTGTAAGAGCGCTGGGGACTTTGAGGTCAGGAAGAAAAGAAAAACGGTTCAGTTTAGCCATTCTCTTGTTCTAGATTTCTTCTTAGAAGTCTCAGCTATGTCCAAAGCTAAGGAAGTATAAAAACTTACTCTTTCCATCTTATTTCACAAGTATGTGGTCATTTAAAAAATGACAGTAGGCAGAGGTTCCTCGCCCCTCGCTCTCTTAAAAAAAAAAAAAAAAAAGTGTATCGATGTATAGTTGTCTTACAACGTTGTGTTTCCTCTTCTCTTAAACAGCCGGTTTCCCAACTTATTTTCTCAAATTTAAAACACCAGTTCTTTGCAAATGCATTTCTTCCATGGGAGAGGCAAAGCTCATTATTTTTCAAACAGGAGGCCCATTCCTCCAATCTGCATTTAAAGTACCAGGTACTCTGTGAAGCTGTGGGGATACAGCAATGAGTAAACCTAGGGTCCTACCCTCTACAGGTTCAGTCAGGTGGGGCTACAGGCCTGTAAAGAAAATATTAGGGCAGTGGGGTAGCTGCTCTAAAACATGGGGTAAGCCAGAAAGAAGGCAGAGATCAGGGAAAGAAAGACTACCCTGAGGAGGGGCTGTCTGAGCCAAATCTTGAAGGAAGGCAGGATAACTGACAGCCCCGTGAAGCCGGAGGGCCTAAGGTATAACAGCGTGCCCAAAGGCCGAGAAGGGCAGGTCAGGGAGGCAGCACAGGCCAGGCTAAAAGAGGTTAAACGGTCTTGAAATCCTGTAACCTTTTGGAGCAGGTTCACAACTGAGCATGTCCAGCCCGGGCTCTTTGCAGCAGCCCCAGAGTTATGCATTTGTTGGGTAAGCGGTCATCTATTGTTCTGAGATTTACAAATTGATAGCCCCTGGGTCAGATAAGGCCCCAGACAAATTATGTTTTTTTAAAAAATCAGGACAACAGTTTAAAATCAGAATATTTCACATAAAAATCAAGAGTTGGGGCTCCTCCTGAAAAAAAACTCCAAAGATATGCGGCCAGTGGTGCCAAATTCTGCTTGGTAACAGTTGATTATTGCTGAGTGGTGGCTGCTCTGTCTGTCAGGCTTCTGGCTCCTGTAGGCATTTGGGTGTTTGAGCTCTCGCATAAAAGAATTCTTTGTGATCAGGATCAAGGCCCCTTTCTGAGACCCCAGGTAGGCAGAGCTTGGTACTAGGTGCACAGCATTTTACACGAGGAGCCCCTGGCATCTTGGGAAGAAAGAAACCACCAATCTTCAGTCTCCCAAGAGGAGATTTTACATTTGGGCCAAACAGGGTGGATGAGAGTGAGGTCAACCACAGCCCAGTGGCAAGGAAGCAATGAGGCCCCTAAAATTAACAACACATATCCCCAGTTCAGCCTCCGTTTCTGGAGAACTCAACCTAAGAAACGGAGGCACTCTCCCAACAGGGTAGCTGAGATTCAAGTGATCCACTGGAACAATCACCAGACGGGATCACGTTTGTACCCCACCCCCATTTATGGAACAGCTTATACAAGTTACATAACCAAACATTTTAAGGAGGACTCAGATTTACATTTTTAATAGATTACTCCAGGCATGGAGGAGTGTTTGCAGGAAGCCAAGCAAAGACTGGTTAGGGAGAAATGTTCTTCTTCCATGACAGGAATAACAATGCATGACAAAGCACGATGGCATTGGCCGTGGAGAGGGAAAACTAATTTCAAAGACACAGATGGGATGGAAATGACTTGGCTTTCTGATCTATTAGATATGGAGGCTAATGGAGAGGTCTGGGATAAGTTCCAAGTTTTTGACTTGGGAAATTGGATGGATCTTAGTGCCTTTAATGTGATTAGAATAACAAGAGGAGGGCTTGGTCACCAATAAACAGTCGCCACCACTCAACTCTGCGACCCACAAAATAGGTCAGGGATTGAGGGATACAGGGAGGCTAGGACTTAGGAAAGCAGAACCTAAAGACAGAGATGGAAGGACAGTTCCCTGAGGACACAACTTGAGCAACTGGAGTCAACCTTGACTGAAGCTTGAGGATGAGCTGGACTTTTTCGATCACGTTGGGCTTCTGTCATAGCTTCCCCCCCCCCGCCCCTCCCTCAAATTCTAAGTATGAAAATAGAAAGCCATATTTAGGATAGGGAAAAAGATTGAGAGGAACTAAGGAACAGAACATAAGGGAATTTTAGAACGTATGTTTGCAGTTTTAATATAGGGACATCTGGGGTCAGTGCCAGGGAGTTTATAGAGATTCTGATTTATAAGAACAAACTTCTCCCGGGAAGTTAGTCACATTTAATAAGCTGTACCAAGCTCTCTTTTTGGCCTCAGCACCCCATGGGCACCACCTTAGTTCACATCTCTAGCTCCCTTCACACTCTTAACCTCATGCCCCAGTTTTACTATCTGTATTTCCAACACCTTTCTTCTAGTAAAAATCATAACTGAGAAAGGAAGCTTAATAATGCGAGAGAATACGAGCTTTTAGAAATTGGAAGAAAATGAAAGATCATATGTTTGTGGCACCTGGGGCTCTGATAAACCAAATGTTTTACCCAAGCTTTTTGGCGTGGATAAAAGGAAAAGAGGAAAACAAAACTCAGTAAGACATAAGATACGGTCCTCGCGTCAGTTAGCTTCTGCTGTGCACCAAAACACCAACAAACTTTTGTGGCTTAAAAGAACAAACCTTTTATCATTTCTCATTAGTCTCTGGTCTTTCAGCTGGGTGACGGCTCTGGCCTCGGCCAGCTTAGCTGGGGCGGCATGGTCTGCGTGGTCTCTCACGTCTCTTGTGATCGGCAGGCTGACTAGCAGGGCCTGCACTTGACTAGCTTATCTCTGTGCCGCACGATCTGTTATCCTCCAGCAGGCCTGTCCGGATTAGATCGCATGGCAGTGGTAGCACAGTTCCCAGATCAGCAGAAGGGCAAAACCCAAAGTGCATGCGTTTTTTAAGCCTCGGCTTGCATCACATTTGCTAAGACTGTCTCCTTAGCCAAAGAATTCACACGGCCAAGCCCAAGTCAAAAGTCAAGATGCACAGGGTAAAGTCAAGGAGACATAGACTCTCCTTCTTGACAAGGAGAGTAGTGAAGTCACATGGCAAGGGAGGTGCATACGAGGATGAGAGGAATTTGCAACCATTTTTACAGCCTACTTCAGTCTGCTACCCATATTTCACAGTTAGAGGAGGCTGTTTATATTAATAATATACATTGATGACATATATATGTGTTATATACTTATTTATACAAATATATGATAAATATATTATAAAATATACACATATGCTATCAGTATATAAACATATAGCTTATATGTTCATATAAGTATTATATATTTATACATAAGTATACGGTTTATGTATAGGAGTACTATTGATAGAATTGACCTCTGACTTTACAGTCACTGATTGATGGCCAAGTAACTAAAACTGCTTAATGTTTAATAGATTTGTACATGCTATAAAATGCGTCTTAATAATTTAGCAAATAAGCACTTACAAACTGATTATACTTTCCCTTCTTTCTCAGCGTGAATATCCTGTCTCTGATATGACTTGCTTCTTAAAATAGGTATATTCCTAAAGAGATCTAGGCAGTTAAAATGTTTGTTTAAAAAAAAAAACCCACACATATAAAAAAACACTAGGTAAATTTAACTACTTAAATTTCCTATAGATTGAATAATTTGAAAAAGCAAATAATCATCCCTACATTTGTTCATTTTATTACTTCAGATCCTAGACATCATATGGAGACTAAAGCAAGGCTTACATGTATACTCTGTTGGTGGTGGCAGAAGTGGTGCTCATGATGGGGGAGGTGGTGATGGAGATGTAGAGAGGTGGTGATGAAGGCAATGACGGTGATGCTGGTAGAAGTGATGGCGGCAGTGCTAGTGGTAGAGGCGGTGACGACTGTGGGCACAATGGTGGTGGAAAGATCTGAAATAGAAACATTCAGTTTGTTGAAAGAGTTTCCTGTGGTCCTTTCACCAGATCCGAGATCTACAGACAGCTGGGCAAAGCCAGTGAAGAAAGGAATAGAAAAACAGAGAAACAGTAAATCAGAGAAGAGAAGCAGATAATGTGTAGGGTGAGATGCCCTGTAGGCTGAACAGTTTCCCCTGATGCCAGGAGAGGCAACTAAGTACTCTTCTTCAGGCCACTGTGGGGTATCACTGGTTCCAGGGAGGCTTCTCTCACTTTCCTTTAGCTGGGCCGGGTGCTCCTCTCATGTGCACCCTTCTCTTCTGCCCCAACCCTCTTTACACCTTTTGAAATTCAATATCTACTAACTTGTATTTCTGACCACTAGACTGTAAACTCACTGAACGAAGGGACCCCCATCTTCTTCTCTCTTACTCAAAAAGGGTCACTCTGACACATAGTGAGAACCCTGTAAAACTTACTGAGTAAACTAATGACAAGTCACCACAGCTTGCCTTCTTTCTTTCCCTCTAAGAGTGCATTTTGCTCCATGACATTAGAGAATGCACCCTCTGAATGACTACTTATGGGCCCAGCACTCCCTGTTTTAAGTAAATCCCAGTGATTCAACAGCAGGTGTCTGGTTGCTTTGCCACCTTACAGGAGAAGACTAACCAACAGAGTTAACTTCTGGACAAGTTTCTTTGAGATGTCATCTGCTCAGATTCTTAGGTGGAGAAAATTTTGTTGCTATTCTTTTAACAACAAAACATCGTACAGTCTGAAAAACATAAAAACCTCTAACTTATTAAGCACACAAGATGTGTGGTGGTTAAAACTCAACGGTTTTGTTCTGTTGTTATTTGTGATTATAAAAGTAAGCTCTGTTCATTGTGCAAACTTTTAAAGTGCAAAAAAAAAGGGGGTTCCCCTTGTGGCTCAGCCAGTTAAGAACTTGACTGGTATCCATGAGGATGTGGGTTCGATCCCTGGCCTTGCTCAGTGGGTTAAGGATCCTATGTTGCTGCAAGCTGCAGCATAGGTCGTAGATGCTGCTTGGATTCAGCCTTGCTGCGGCTGAAGCTCTGATTCCACCCCTAGCATGGGAACTTACATATGCCAGAGGTGCAGCCCTAAAAACAAAAACTGCAAAAAATTATAACAAGGAAAGTAATATCCCAGTAATCCCACCTCCCAGGTATAACCCCTGTTAATATTCTGAATGTGTGTCTTTATAGACCTTTTTCTAAATATAGTATATATTTTAATAAAATATAATGTGTATATTAATAAAAATAGGATCAGGAGTTCCCCTGATGGCTCAGTGGTTAATGAACCCAGTTAGTATCCATGAGGATGTCGGTTCAATCTCTGGCCTTTTTCAGTGGGTTAAGGGTCCGGTGAGCTGGTGGTGTAGGTGGCAGATGCAGCTTGTATCTGGCGTGGTTGTGGTTGTGGCTGTGGCTATGGCGTAGGCCGGCGCTTATAGCTCTGATTGGACCTCTAGCATGGGAACCTCCATATTCCACAGGTGTGGCCCTAAAAACACACAAAAATTTTTTTAAATTAAAAAATAAAAATAAGATCATACTAAATATACTCTTAAAAAAAAAAAAAAAAAACTCAGTAATAACATTCATGTGCTCACAGTCCTAAATGTCTCATACACATTTTCTAGAAAGCAGCTAGGAGTTGATAGCATTCTCTTTAACCTTAATATTCATATGTATAAATGTAAAAATAGTTGGCAAATAGTTGACAGCTGGCAAAATAGTTTCATATAAATTATTTTATTCTTTTGAGCCCTTCCTCTAACCCATATAAACTAGTACCTTAGCATTTATCACAAATACTGAACTTATTAGAACTAGCCTTTTTCACCCACTAAATCATAAGTTCCTAGAGGAAAAGTAAGGACCAAGCTAACGAAGTTCTATACACACATATCTATATCTATCAGAATGTATAGTCCATGCAAAGTACATAAATGTTTATATAATGAACAAAAAATATGCCTATGTAGTTTTTATTTTGCGATTATGCTAAATATTCTGTAGGCAAATTTCCACCACTGTTTGCACTGAAATTCTCACTTCGAACTAGTTAAGATCACAGAATGATAAACAGCACAAAAGAAACAAACATGACTTTATAATCATCAACATCATCATCCATCTTTTAATGGTCCGGACTTGAAGGATCTGCCTAAAGTCTGTCTTCCAGTTCTGGACTTGAATTTTAACCAGTGGCATTTTACCGAACACCAAACAGCTCAGCGTTGAGCAGAAAAGCCATCAGATACCCGCAGCGTATCAACCTGATATTTTTGGTTAGCAGATTTTAAGAAATTCAGGTAACAGACTGTGTGTGCTCATTTTTATCTCACTACTTGCTGTCACACAGCTGTATAATCTCTACCTTCCTATCACTTCTTCCTCATTTCCACTCCCTCCTAAACCCACCATAGTCTAGTTTTGTCCTCACCACTTCACACGAGCTACTCTGAGGTTTGGTCACTCCACCTGATTGCTAAATCTGACAGTCTTCCTTCAGTATCGATTTGTCACCTAACCTAGCTGACCACTTCCATCTTCTTGAAACGCTTCCTCTAGCGGCTTCCACGCCCCCAACTTCTGGTTCCTCTGTGCCTTGCTGTTTATTCATTTCTTCAGCAAAAATTGTTACTGAGTACCTGTGTTGTGTTTATAATTAGAGTATGCAATAATGTTAGTAATGCTGGCACCTGCTGCTTTCCAAGTACCGGGCAATGTTTTTACATTTCATTTTAAATGCTTTACTTACACAACTCACTCTCACCAGAGCAGGGGTTAACAACTTTTTCTTAACAATAAATATTCTCTTAAGGGTAAATAGTTTTGGCTCTGCAGGCCCTGTGATTTACATGGCAACCACTCATCTCAACCACTGCAGCAGGGAAAGTGGCCACAGACAATACATAAGTGAATGGATATGGTCATGTTCCAATAAAACTTTATTTGTAAAACAGGTCACTCAGTTTGGCTCGGGGGGTGTAACTTGACAGCCTCCATTTGAAAATCTAAGTTCTGCTGTGGCAGGAATTTTTTTCTATGTTGATGTGGAATAGATAGGGAAATATTTGGTGAATGAATACTCTCCTTCTAAGATAAGAGCTACATGTTTTGATTTATATTTTACAAATAAGGACACTGAAGCACTGAGGTTTAATTGCTTACCCGAAATCACCAACATCTGGTGTGTGTGACAAATCAAGGATCTAAACCCACAGGTCTGGCATCAGAGCCTGTGCTCTTAAGCACTGACTCTGTAGTGGTGGTACGGAGGAGAAGCTGTTCTCACGGGAGTCTGGAGACGTTACTTAGCTGGATCTTGAAGAATGAAGAAGACTTCACTAGGAAGAAGAGAAGAGGGAAAGAAGAGGCTTTGTCTGCTAGGATGCAAAAACCAATGCCCAATACAAAATGGCATTATGAGCAAACTGGCAGCAAAGGAAGAAAGCTGCTTAGGGAATAAATTCACTTTTTAGTAATTCACATGTCTGGACACAGGGTTTAAGGTGGAAAGTGGTGAAGATGAGGCTAAAGAAGGGTGCTGAGCATGATGTGAATAAACTTAGATTTAAACTTGAAAGCAGATGGGCTGTGGAAGTGTTTTGAGCTTGGGAAAGAATGACCACATTTGCATTTTTGGTCAATTTTTTTTCTTTTTATAGCCAAAGCTGTGGCAAATGGAAGTTCCCAGGCTAGGGGTCCAATCAGAGCTGCAGCTGGCAGCCTACGCCACAGCTGTGGCAACACCAGATCCGAGCTGCATCTGCAAACTACACCACAGCTTGCGGCAATGCTGGATTCCTTAATCCGCTGAGCAAGACCAGGGATTGAACCTACATCCTCATGGATACCAAGTCGAGTTCCTGAGCCAATGGGAACTCCTAGGTCAATTTTTAAATTTACATTTTGCTTTAAAATTAAATGAGGGAGTTCCTGTTGTGGCTCACAACTTTCATTATAGGGGGAGGAATGGACTGGGTTAGGGTGAACTGAATGTTTTATTAAGTTAATTTAATTAGTAAAGCTTTTAGTCAATCGATTTTTCTCTTTAGGGTGGATGACAATGAAAAATGGTTAAGGAAGACTGCCCTACACCATTATAAACAGTTCCTCTCTTAAATCCTCTTCAAAGGACTCAAGACGTGTGCATCTGTTTCTGCCCATGTGCCTGACAACTGATACCGAGGTTAGGAGGGAGGATAGTTATCCACATGGTACATGGTCAGAGAAAAAGGTCATATAACCTCTTGGCAATGAGCATGGACTGCTGGGATTAGAATCCTGGCCTCGCTGTGTGAACTTAACCTCTCTGTGTGGAGGCAAAATGCTAATAATGGTACCTGTCTCCTGGCAGTTGTGAGGATCTCAGTGTCTGTCAGCTACTGTTCAAAGAGTCAGATAAGAGCTTCAAAAGGGGAGGGGGGATTGCAAGAGAGTGAAGAAGGAAGGTTTATTTTTTAATTTTTAATTTTTCTCTTTTGGCTGCCCCATGGCATATGGAGTTCCCAGTGCCGGAGATCAGATCCAAGCTGCAGCTGTGACCTAAGTTGCAGCTGTGGCAATGCAGGATCCTTGACCCACTGTGCCGGCTGGGGATGGAACCTGTGTCCCAGCGCTCCCAAGAGGATGCCAATCCCATTGCGCCACTGCAGAACTCCAGAAGGAACGTTTCGAAGCAGGATGGGAGAATGTGGGAGTGCCAACACCACTTCCCATGCCCGTGGGTGTGGGAAAAATGAGTACTATCCTTTCTAGAACCCAGCAAAGGAAAAAATTTCCTTAGGGAATCTGTTCCTTCTTTTGCTTTACTGGAAGATTAACAATGAAAAGAAGTTTATTTACAATTGAATGAACGTAGGGAGGTCCTGTGGCTCAGAGGGAAAGGCTTGGGAAAGAAGGGGGCAGAAGGTGGAAAGAAAGCCCAGAGTGGGATGGCAGATGCAGATTTAGGGCAAGGAAGAAGAGACCTGGCTGGAGGTAGGGTGACCGCATAGGACAACTCTGAGCTGAGCAGGGCAGGGAGGGGACCATTAAAGTCTTGTCTAACCAGCTGCCTATTTTTGTAAAGGCCATGAGCGAAGAACAGTTTCTACATTTAAATGATCTCTTTAAATTGAAATAATATTTCATGATCCATGAAAACGATATGGAATTCAATGTCGGTATTTATAACAAAGTGTTATTGGAACCCAGACACAGTGATTTATTTACATATTTTCTATGGCTGCCTTCACACTTCAGTGGCAGAATTGAGTAGTAGCAGCAAAGACCCCAATGGCGCACACAGCTGAAAGTATTTACTATCTGACCCTTCATTAAAAAAAAAAAAGTTTGCTTGCCGCTACTCTAGTAGGTCATTCATAGTCTACAATATGAACGGTACCCCCTGGAGTTGTGCAAAGAAGGGCCCTGGCCCTAGGAGCACTCATTTTGTTGGGTGGTAATAAAGGGTTACAGTGAGGAAAGGCTCTTTTTGGAGTGTGGGCACAAAGTTGTTTTGTTAGAACAAATCAAGGCTGTCAGGCTGGATGCAAGCCACCAGCTCTGGGATGCTGACGAGCTAGGTGTGGTAGACACAACTGGTTGGCCAAACAATCTCTATTTCTCCTCTTGTTCTTTATGAACAGCAGCCTGTTTGCATGAAGCTAGTAATGTACCCTATTAAAAATAATCATCTCAAGGAGTTCCCTGGTGGCCTAGTGATTAAGGAGTCGACATTATCACCGCTGTGGCTCAGGTTCAACGATCCCTGGCCTGGGAACTTCCACATGCCATTGCCACAGCCATAGAAAATAAAAAAAATTAAAAATAAATAAATGAAATGCTTAAGGAATGATAGCGACGTGCTAAAAGGACACAGAAGTCAGCTTAAAGGGCCTACAGGCCAATCTGCAATAATTTGAGCATCAAAATATGTAAAGATAGTTGTTGGTTATAACTCATTGAATATATAGGAATCTAAGAGTTCATACTGAAACAAACAAATAAATGGAGTAGGAAAAGTTCTATATGATCAGTGGCAAAATGAGAACTTATAGAATGAAGGACAGAATTAGAAAAATCACCATTTTTCAGTCACCACATTATTGTTTCAGGCAAAGTCATCAATGAATGCTAAAATTAGTAAATGAGGTGTTCCCTCATGGCTCAGTGGGTTAAGGATCCAGCAATGTCACTGCAGTGGCTTGGGTCACTGCTGAGGTGCAGGTTTAGTGTCTGGCCCAGGAACTTCCACATGCCATGGACATGGCCAAAAAAAAAAAAAATAATAATAAAATAAAGTAAGAGAAAGTTTGATGCAAAATATATTTATATAGTCTCCAAGCATCACTCACAGATTCTTATTAATTTAATTTCAAAGGGTAAAATAGTCACTCTGTAACAGGGAAATCTGACCAATACCACCTTAACCAAGTGATCAAAGTTAATATCAAAATTATTGCCTCCTAATATGATGCCCCAAGAAGGCCGTCCCATCACTTCTGTAGGGTTCTAGCCTAAAATTATGTAACGATAATCATGAGAAAACATCAAACTCAAATAAAGGATGTTCTCCAAGTAACTGGCCCGTGGTCTTCAAAAATGTCAATGACATGAAAGATAACGGCAGTTTGAGGAACTTTGTAGATTAAAGTAAACTAAAGCACCATGACAACGAAATGCAATATGTGATTCTGGATTAGTTCCTGGACTGGAAAATATTATTTTTCTTTGTGATAAAGCACATGAGTGAGACAGTTTGGCAAAAGCTGTCGATTAAATAATAGCATTGTATCCACATTACTATTCTGATTGTGAGCCCTATCTTATGGTTATGTAAGAGAAGATCCTTATTTTAAGGAAGCCCATACTGAAGTGCGTAGGAGTAAATGTGCTTGAGAGAGAAAATGATAAAGTCAATGTGGTGAAGGTTAACATGGCACGGCGATTTGGGGTGAAACGTACACAGGAATTCTTTATACTCTTTTGCATGTTTTCTGTCAGTTTGAAATTATTTCCACACAAAAAGTTAAAAAACAAAAACATCTCATCTCCCCTTGGCACCCAAGTGGTGAGATATTTGGGTTCATCCTGGCCAACGAGTTGTGTTTCTTAATCTGTTGGGTGAGGCTTCTCAGAAAACAATTATTTTTCTGCTAAAAGGGGGGAAGCTTGGCAAATGCCTTTTGCCCTTTTCCTTCTTTCTGCTTGGAACCTGGGCTTGGTGCCTGAGGTGGAGCAGCTGTTTTAGGACCATGAGGACAGAAGGAGCTAGAAGAAGCATGGGTTTTGATGGCTTCGTGAAGCCCTGGCTGGCCTGCCTTCTGGATAAGAAGTAGTCAGGTTTCTGTTGAGGCAGCCAAATGTACTTCTAACTGAGCCACAACATCTGAGGCTCCCAGTGGCATTTAAAGTTTAAAGCAGACTTTTTCATGAGCAACTGCTTCTCACGGTCCCATAAAAATTGATGTTCCCTAAGTTTGGGTCCTCAGCCTTCTCTTCTCTCTCTGTGGTCACCTGGGGTTACCTTATCCACTCCTACTTGGTGTTTAAACTCTGATGACTCTCAAATTACAATTTCCAGGTATTTTCTTCTAAATTGCAGACCACATATCCAGCTACGTACCGGAAACCTATGCCTATGGCCCACAGTCAATGCAGCAGTTGCAGAGCTGAACTGAATTCTCTCTCTCTCTCCCTTTTTTTTTTTTTTTTGCATTTTAGGGCCACACCTGCGGCATATAGAGTTTCCCTGGCTAGGGGTCGAATCAGAGCTACAGCTCCCAGCCTACGCCACAGTCATAGCAACGCCAGATCTGAGCCACGTCTGCAACCTACACCACAGCTCACGGCAACGCTGGATCCTTAACCCACTGAGCGAGGCCAGGGATCGAACCCGCAACCTCATGATTCCTAGTCGGATTCATTAGCCTCTGTGCCATGATGGGAACTCCTAGCTGAATTCTCTTTTCACACACACACACACACACACACACACACATTCTCCTTCTCTCTTCCTCTCCCTTTCTCTTCTTTCAACCACCATCCAAAAACTTTCCCAAGTCAGACACTCAAGAGTCATCCTCTCCTCTGCCTATTTGCTCACTCCCAACACGCAGTTAGTCATCCAGGTCTTGGATGACTCTATTTCCTAAATAGTTTCTGAATCCATTTCCTCCTCTTCATTTTCTTACCCGGATACATGCCTCATCATCTCTCACTGGTATTTTTTCATTAACTTTCTAAGCAGTCTCCCTGCCTCCACCCTTTGCTCCCTGAACACATACAGCTGCCTGTTACCTTTGTAAAATGTAAATATGATCACTGTGTTTTTCTACTTAATCCTTGTCCATTAACTGCTTATGGTAGTAGCCGCCCTCCCCCCACCCCCAATCCCCGTATGGTTTGAAAGTGCTCACAGAATCACCTTCCTCTCTTGGCTGTACTTCAGCTCCATGTCTGGAGAAGAGAAGGACTGTTGACTGTCCTGGCTGGTTTGTTCAATTCTTACAGGTTCCAGTAAATCAGTGGTATCCGCTTGCTCTGGTGCGCCATTTCTCACAGCAAAAAGTACTTCATTTTACCCGCATTGTTCTTTCATTTATAGCAAAGATAGATTTTTTTTTTTTTTTTTTTGTCTTTTGCCTTATCTAGGGCCGCACCTGCGGCATATGGAGGTTCCCAGGCTAGGGGTCTAATCGGAGCTGTAGCCGCCGGCCTTCGCCACAGCCACAGCAACGCGGGATCCGAGCCGCGTCTGCAACCTACACCACAGCTCACGGCAACGCCGGATCCTTAACCCATTGAGCAAGGCCAGGGATCGAACCCGCAACCTCATGGTTCTTAGTCGGATTCGTTAACCACTGAGGCACGAAGGGAACTCCTATAGCAAAGATAGATTTTCTATATTGATTGAAATGAGACGCTGGAGCCCCCGTGTGCAGTGGTGCGAGTTGAGCATCGCCTGAACCCAGTGAACACCATCCACATAGATGACATTTTAAACTGAATGTGGCGGCCCAGGTAGAGGAGCTCTAGGGATGTTCATAAGGCAGCCTGGCTCTGCACTGTGGGTCTTCTGTTGCACTGACCTGTGTGTGTGTGTGTGTGTGTGTGTGTGTGTCTTTTTAGAGCTGCACCCACAGCATATGGAAGTTCCCAGACTAGGGGTCAAACTGGAGCTACAGCTGCCGGCCCACACCACAGCCACAGCAACTCGAGATCCGAGCCTTGTCTGCGACCTACACCACAGCTCACGGCAATGCTGGATCCCCAACCCACTGAGTGAGGCCAGGGATCGAACCCACATTTTCTTACCCGATACTAAGTCGGATACTAGTTGGATTTGTTTCCGCTGCGCCACAGTGGGAACTCCCTGCACTGACTTTTTGAACTAATCAAGGCCTAGGGTCCGGGGACTGATCGCTGCATTTCCTGAAGCCAGCTTCTGGGACTTGGGTGGGATGGGAGAGTCAGCAGCAGAGCTAGAAACAAGGTTACCCAGCTTTGGAGGTGCGAGCCAGGAGATTTATCCTTTAATAACCTTTCCTGCTCTGTTCCTAGAAAAATACTTTTTTTTTTCCAAAATCCAGATCAAATGGACCCATTTAAGCCTTCCCTCATCCAGGCAGATTTAGACATTCCCCTAGGAGCTCGCATGGCACTTAACTGTACTGTAATGTGATTATGTATTTGCGTGTCCATTTCTCTGCTTTTGGTTTCCAGCATTTGAATGAAAATATTCCTTTTTTTAGCATGTCCCCCATGAGTGTATGTTTCCCCAAGGAAAGCCTGATATGTGGGGAGTAATCAATATCTACAATAAAATATAGTGAGAATTATAATAGGGGAGAACAAGATACCATGGGAACATAGAACAGGGGGTGTAATCTAGCGTGGGGGTTAGGAGAAAGCTCCCCAAACAGTGTCAAACGATTGTAAAGTACTATACTCATGTCAGGTAGGATATTATTGCTGTAGTGAGACTGCCTTTGAATTTGTAGGAGGCAGGCAGCGCATTGTAAGGCTTCCTGGAAAAGGTGGAACATTGAACTGGATCTGACCCCCTCTGATGATGCTGACCAATCTTTATCAGAAGGGCATGCTCTTTGAATAGTGTTTCCAGGATCGAGGATGAATTTGCCTTCATCGGCCCGTATTCCAACCTAAGGACCAAGTCCTCTAAGGACCAAGTCCTCCAGTTAAAGAAGAATATAAACCCCGGAGACAGAGAGTGCTGAAGGGACGCTGGTAGGCAAGGCAGCCATATCACTTGTGCCTGCAAAGGCATCCAGAACTCAACTGCCTCAGACCCCTTCCTCTGTCACCCCCTGGTCCAGGCCACCATCAGCCGTCACTGAGATGACTATAAAAGCTTCCTGTTCTTCCCCTTGCCCTCCTACAATCTGCCTCCACACATATTCCAGTTCTAAAGTTTCGTGTTCCTTCCTTTGGGCACACTAGCT
This sequence comes from Catagonus wagneri, assembly GCA_004024745.2. Classification (NCBI taxonomy): domain Eukaryota; kingdom Metazoa; phylum Chordata; class Mammalia; order Artiodactyla; family Tayassuidae; genus Catagonus; species Catagonus wagneri. Next base: position 21,591,449 of record PVHT021183519.1, read on the forward strand.
TGAAGCAGACCAGCTGTTTGCAAGGAAAGGAGGGCTTGGATGAAAGAATATGGCAGGAATTAGGCTCCCTTGCCCGACGAGGAAATGCAGGTAAGCGGCGCCTGCCTACTCCACAGTGGGAACCGGTGCTAGGTAAATAAACAAGCCCAAATAAGCCTTCTGCTGTTGTGTTTGCACTAAAGGGCTTGTAGATAAGCTCCTGCTCCTTCACCCTTTCCCAGACTCCCCTCCTCCACATTTCCCACACATTCCCGGAGCTGTTTCCTGGCTGCAAGCATCCCAGCTCTCTGCCCCCTCATCTCCTTCCCAGTTTTTTCCTGACTCACCCGTCGCAGTCTCTCCCAGCAGCGCTTGAATATCCTCCTGTCCATCAAAGCCAGCTCCAGACAATCCTCATAATGTCCCAGACTCAGGGAAGGAGCCGGGGTGCCAGCACCCGACGTGATCAGCTCCTGAGGGTGCCGACAAAAACGCTAGACTCTCAGTGTGAGTTTGCAGCGAGGACCCTGACCTGACCCAGGGCTTCCCACAGAACCGCATATGCTAAGGATGGTCGCTTTCAGATCTTGGTGTTTGTCAAATGCCAGCAGGCAAGGAGCGGAGGACCTTCTGTTCCAACACCTTTATCCCACTGCCTCCATTTTTATCCCCAATATTTTCAAACTTACAATAAAGTTGAAAGAAAAAGCAATGAAATCCATGGATTCTTCACCTAGATTGATGGTTGTTAACTTTGGCTTTCTTTTACTATCCTTTTATTTTTTTCTTTCATACTTGCGATCATCATCATCTATCTACCATCTATCTACCATCTATCTATCATCTATCTATCATCTATCTATCATCTCTCTATCTAATATTGGGGAGGAAAAATTTCTCTTCTACTCTTCTTGGTTTTTTGGCTTGTCGAACAATCAAATTAAGACAGATGAACAGGAGGAAAACACATTTAATTACATGCACACGGTCCCCCATAGGAATCCGAGGCCAAGGGCAAGCAGGGCGGTGAGGCTTATGTGCCATCCTGAGCTAAGGACGGGGACTGGGGCCTGAGGCTTCAAAGGGGAGGAGGGCAAGTCATAGAACAGTAAGAGCAGGTGTTTGGTAATTAGATGGTTATCCTGCCAGCCAGGTGAACCTAACAGCTCTGGTAATAGCACTCTCTCCGAGCAAGGACCCCTATCTAAATTCTTTTAGTTAGTTAAGGGGTAGGTCAAAAAGTTCTTCCCGAGTCTTTTTTTTTTTGCTTTATCTAGGGCCGTACCCGCCGCGGCATGTGGAGGTTCCCAGGCTAGGAGTCTAACAGAAGCTGTAGCTGCCGGCCTACACCACAGGACAGCAACGCGGGATCCGAGCCTCGTCTGCAACCTACACCACAGCTCACGGCAACGCCGGATCCACTGAGCGAGGTCAGGGATCGAACCCGCAATCTCATGGTTCTTAGTCGGATTCATTAACCACTGAGCCACGATGGGAACTCCTCTTCCTGAGTCTTTTGGGCTGCCGCTGTCTTCAGCTGAAAATAATCTGCATGCCAAAAAGTGGCACATTTTGGGGAGGCATGTTCTGAACCCCTTCACTACACATACACATACGTGGTGGAGCTTTTGAAAGTAAATTGCAGAGAAACGTGATCCTTCACTCCAGATACTTCATCATGCATTTCCTAAGGATAAGGACATTTTCCTACACAATACAATCTTATTGTCACATCCACAAAAGTTAACGTTAGTGAAATAATATTATCTGAAATGCAGTCCAAAATTTTCCAGTTGTTCCAAAAATGTCTTTTAAAGCCCTCCCTATCCTACCCCTTAATCCGATCAAGGATCCAGTGTGTAGCATCGTTTTGCATTTGGTTGTCATGTCTCTGGTTTCCTTTCATTTGCAACAGTCTCCTCACCTGTTGTGCCTGTTTGTTTTTCACAACATTGACATTTTGAAAGAGTCCAGGCCAGTTGTCCTGTTGAATGGTTCCAACCTGGACTTGCCAGATTGTTTCCTTGTGCTCAGGCACTTTGGATAAACATTTTTTTGGCAAGAATATAATGTGGGACATTTTAGGGATTTCCCACTGCCAGTCATCAGGAGCTGAATATCAATTTGCCCCGTTAGCGGTGATGCAAATTTCGACTGCTTGGTTCAGGTAATGTCAGGTTTTTCTATTGTAAAGGTACTTTTTACCCTTTGTCATCAATGAGGAATAAACGAGAGATAATATTTGGAGACTGGAAAATATCCTGTCCCCTCCAAATCTTTCACCCAATGATTTAACAACTATTGACGATCTTTGTTCAAAGCATTTATTATTATAACAGTGGTTGCAAAACGATGATTTTCTTTTCGTTCTTTTTTTCATTTTTGGCCACACTCATGGCATATGGAAGTTCCCAAATCCAAGCTGCACCTGCTGCGATATCATCAGGTCCTTAACCTGCTGGGCTAGTCTGGGGCTCAAACTGGCAATGCCACAGAGACAAGCCAGATCATTAACCCACTGTGCTATGGTGGGAACTCCAAAAACCATGGTTTTTTTTGATTATATCATTCATTCTACATTTATTATCAGTGATTTATTTTTTTTTTTAAATATCCATCTTACCTTTTAAAAATGTTTAACTCTAGGAGTTCCCATCATGGCTCAGCAGTTAACGTACCCAACTAGTATCTATGAGGACTCAGGTTTGATCCCTGGCCTTGCTCAGTGGGTCAAAGATCCTGAGTTGCCGTAAGCTGTGATGTAGGTTTTCAAATCTGGTGAGAGGAGGCAACATCTTTAATGCTGGTTATTTATATGATTTCTAAGATTATTATTCCAGGGAAAACTCTTGTTTTATTTTGCTTTCCGTTTTGTTTTGTTTAGTTTTGGAGTGGGGTTTGGGACTAGATTTTGGACCAGAAATTTGAAGATCTAACAGGGATTATAAGTTCTGAGATACATAGCCATTTGAAGAATTTCTAGTTGGCTTAGACCACATGTACTCATGAAACATGAATCAGAAAAAAAAAAGGAAACTAATTTATTTGGTAGGAAAAGATGCAGTCATAGAGGTAGCTCTAGAAACCACTATTTTCACTAGACTCTGAAATTATCTGACATTAGAGAATATTTTCTTTTATTCCAGAAACTTCCAGGGCAAATGTCAAACTTATGAGAGGCAATGGTTTATCAGAACAGGGCTGTGTGGAGTTCCCGTCATGGTATAGCAGAAGCAATCTGACTAGGAACCATGAGGTTGCAGGCTCAATCCCTGGCCTCGCTCAGTGGGTTAAGGATCTGGTGCTGCCAGGAGCTGTGGTGTAGGTCGCGGACACGGCTTGGATCTGATGTTGCTGTGGCTGTGGTGTAGGCCATCAGCTGTAGCTCCGATTCGACCCCGAGCCTGGGAACCTCCATATGCCACCAGTGTGGCCCTAAAAAACAAACAAACAAAAACAACCCCAACCAACCAACCAAACAAAACCTGGGCTTTGTAGCTATATGTGACTGTTTTAAATCCCAGGTCTTTCCCAGCTGTGTGACTATGCATAAATTACTTCACCTTTCTCATTTCCATTTCCTAAGATAGTTAATGAGAATACGGGTATCCTAGTTTCTTTAAAGTTTCCTTTATGCCACTTCACTTATTAAAGGACCTACATTAGTATCTACTTTCTACAGTCACAAGAAACCTGAGGAGGATTTTAGCATTTACAAAAAAAAAGGCAAAAAGTGAAAAAGGCATCTGGCATTGGTTTTGCAGGAGCTGTCACAGAGGCAGCAAGTACCCCAAGCAGCAGCAGTGAAACCAACCAGCTCCTTTCCAGGGAACATAGTTTTTAACTGTGTCTGTGAGCATCTGTGCTTTCTCTCAGTTTAATTTGTGCATGCATTAGCAAGATGCGTCCAAGGTCATTGCTTCTTCACTTTCTGCCTTTTCGACTTATGAAAGGTTGCGTAGGAGCCCTCTCTTTTCAGAGAGTGGGGGGAAACCCGTACTGTTACCGCTCTAAAGATTTTGTAATGACTAAAAACAAAGTTGTTTTAGTGCTTGTCAAATAGTAGGAACTCGGGGTAAGTCACGCCTTTCAAAAGAGAAGTGGCAACGGGAACTAAGTTGGTTTACATGAATGGCTAAAAGCCTGAGTTGTAGTAGCTAAACAAATTTAAACGAGCTGGCTGCAACGAAGTGGAGATGTTCTGAAACCATACCCTCTGCTCACGGAAGCCTGTAGCAAATGTAAATGCATGTCACATACTGGAATATACACACTCCACAGAGCAGGGATTTCCATCTGTTTTATTCATTATTTTGTTCCCAGTGTCTAAAACATAATAAGTGCCTCATTAGATAGCTTTTGAATGAATGAATGAGTGAATCTGTCTAGCTACCAGATAAAATAGAGACACCCAATGCTTCTGTAACTCAAAAGTGTCAGTCTCTACCCTTCTCCGCCTTTTCTAGTGCTGGATTCTGCTGACATAAAGTGGTGTATCAGTCTGCTATTACCACAGGTATGCTGTCTAACAAAATATACTGAAACTTCGTTGCTTAAAACAACCACCCTTTATTCTCATGCTCATAGGTCAATAGGTTGGCTTGACTGAGCTAGGCTGGCCGTTGGCCCTGGGATCCGAGTGCCAGCTTGGATTCAGTTGTGTTTCCTGTGTCTCTCACCCGCCTTGGACCAGTGGCTACCCAGGCCATGTGATCTGTTCCTGTGTCTCCTGTGTGGCCCAAGGTGTAGGCTCTGGGTGTTCGCATGGGCATGGTCTCTCTATGTTGAGTTGCCTTATAAGTTTTCTTATCCCTGTAGCTGCAGTATGAATAGTCATTCCGCTGACAATTTCGGTGGGTGATTTTGGGTCTACTGGATACAGATATATACACAGCCTTCACATTCCCCTCTCAGAGGCAAGACAATGTGACAATTCCCTTCTCAAGACAACGTGACTATGACAAACCATCACAGTGCTCCTTCAGCCCTCCATCCCAACCCCAGCTTCCTCATGTCGCCCACACCTCTGTGTCTGACAACAGATGACTTTATTTTTATTTATTTATTTATTTGCTTTTTTAGGGCCTCACTTGTGCATATGGAGGTTCCCAGGGGCTGAACTGGAGCTACAGCTGCCAGCCTATGCCATAGCCACAACCACAGCCACATCAGATCCGAGCTGCAAAACCAGATCCTTAACCCACTGAGCGAGGCCAGGGATCGAACCCACAACCTCATGGTTCCTAGTCGGATTCATTTGCACTGCGCCAGGATGGGAACTCCAACAGATGACTTTACATCCTGCAACCTCTCTCTGCGTCCCCAACCTACCCTCTCCCACATCCACAGCCGCCTTTGCTTTCTTTTATGTGGCTTAATTCCCTTTCCTGTAACTTTTTCAAGTCTTTGTATTTTTCTTTTGCTCTTGGAAGGAACCTTGGGAGGTGTTTATTCCATCTTCTGCACTTCGCAGATGGAGAGACTGAGGCCCAGAGAAGGCAGATGTCACGTAAGCCTAGAATCCCAGCCTCCGCTTCCTTAGCAACCTTTCCTTTGTGTGCCATTGCTTCTCCTGTGCCCCCCAAAAGAAGTGAAGAATATAGAAAAGCTCTTCCCTGTGCAAAGGGGGATGCAAATGCTAGGCACCCATGCTGTAATGCGCTACAGGAAATGGCTTTCACTTCCAACTCATCTTGACTAAAAGATGAGGGCATCTGTAGGTCGTATATTCCCCCGTCCCATTTTTCTGGTGGCAACAGTACAAGTGAAAATGCATTTCTTCTGGCACATCCTTTCCCTTCGTTAAAAGGCAGGGGGCTTTCTCATTCAATTTGGAGCTGTGCCCCTGTAAATTCAGACAAAGCAGGTTGTCCTCCCTACCCTAAGTACAAGATCACCAGGCGAGCAGGCACTTGGCTTGGGCTTGGGGAAGAAAGCCACTGCCCAGGAACCCTATCTTATCTACAGCTGTACTTGAAATGCCCTCAACGATGATATTAACTAATATTTATTGGGTACTTACTATGTGCTAGGTACTGTTCTAAGGATGTCATGTGTAGTAACTCATTTACCCCACAAACCATCCTACAAGATATGGTACTATTTTTTTGTTGTTTTTGTTTTTTGTTTTTTTGCCTTATCTATGGCTGCACCTGCGGCATATGGAGGTTCCCAGGCTAGGGGTCTAACAGAAGCTGTAGCTGCCGGCCTTAGCCACAGCCACAGCAACGCGGGATCCGAGCAGCATCTGTGACCTACACCACAGCTCGCGGCAACGCCAGATCCTTAACCCACTGAGCAAGGCCAGGGATTGAACCCGCAACCTCATGGTTCCTAGTCGGATTCATTAACCACTGAGCCACGACGGGAACTCTCCAAGATGTGGTACTATTAATATCAAACCTTTTATTTTTATTTTTTTCTTTTTAGGACCATACCTACAGCATATGGAAGTTCCCAGGCTAGGAGCCAAATCAGAGCTGCAGCTGCTGGCCTATGCCACAGCCACAGTAATGCGGGATCCCAGCTGCATCTGTGACCTACACTGTAGCTTGCAGCAACCCTGGATCCTTAATCCACTGAGCAAGGCCGGTGATCGAACCCTCATCCTCATGCATACAGGTTGGGTTCTTAACCCACTGGGCCACAACGGGAACTGCTTAATCCTTTTTAGGGACACGAAAAATTAGGTACAGAAAGGTTAAGTAACTTGCCTAAGGTTTTTCCTTTGTAATTAGGGGTAGAAGCAGGATCTGAACCCAGTTCTCTGTTTTTGTGGATTACCTTTATCTACTGTGCATTTCAGTTTAGTTGCTCGAGATGACCAGACCTGGCTTTTTTCAAAGGATTGGGGGAGTGGCTATGGCAGATTCAAGCTCTCTGATGTTTCAAGCTACAAATATGTGAACTGAAGTCACGGTCAATTTGAATTTCTGTATTAAGGAACAGATATTATTTTATGAACTAACTGACGGACTAACAGGCCCCAGTGGAAGCAGGATGAGAGCAGAACTAAGCTTTGCATGCAGTTACCGTGTGGCCTCTCTTCTTTCAGAAAATATCCCTCTGAAGGGAGGCCTCAAACTGTGGAGCCCATCCTGGCATTGAAAAGGCAGCAGACAACCCTCCTTTTGTAGGCACCTCCCAAAATAACTCTCAACAGGATATGGCTCGTTATATTAGTTCTGTAATTTTATTTTCCAAATGATGCTGGTCTTTGAAGCTTGGCTGGGGGAGCTGTAGCTAAGATTAAATGGGGTTCAATGTTTTATGAAAACACTTCCTTAGATTGACACATGACTATGTATATGTGTGTGTGCGTGTGTGTGCGTGTGTGTGTGTGTGTGTGTATATCTTTTTTTTTTTCATATTAACAATGAATTTTATTTCAG
>PVHT021183519.1:21609514-21688631 GCA_004024745.2 Catagonus wagneri
CCAATCACCATCTCGGACCCTTCAGTCCCTTTTCCCTCTCCTTTCTCACCAATCACCATCTCGGACCCTTCAGTCCCTTTTCCCTCTCCTTTCTCACCAATCACCATCTCGGACCCTTCAGTCCCTTTTCCCTCTCCTTTCTCACCAAGTAGAATATGTTTCCACTGACCAGCTTGGCCAAACCAGTGCTTTAAAATGATAATCAAAAATTTTAAAATGCTTTTCAGTGGTTACAAAAGAGTAAATTCCGTTAAAAGGAACACCAATGGCGTTATCACATTAGTTGCCAATGATCTGAGGTATAATGAATTTTCATAGCCTGAAGAAAGTGATGATTGTATTAACGTGATTTCTTGCCAACCTTGTTTCAAAAGGAATTCAAGTATTTATAAAAGTTAATTTTATTATTAAGATCCAAATCCAGCTTTTACTGTCAATGGAATAATTTGTCAATGAATCAACCCATCCGTGAATGGGTTAGATTTGTTGCAAGTGTCTAGCATCTGATTGTATGAAAAGCTAGCAGATGTATCACTTGACGCATGTTTCTATTTCTACTTTGGGGAAAATCATTTCATAAGTTCTCTCTCACATAAGTATCAGTTCCCAGGCTGGGGGTTGAATCGGAGCTGTAGCCACCGGTCTACACCATAGCCACAGCAACGCCAGATCTGAGCCGTGCCTGAGACCTACACCACAGCTCACAGCAATGCCGGATCCTTGACTCGCTGAGCGAGGCCAGGGATCGAACCTGCAACCTCATGGTTCCTAGTCAGATTCGTTTCCACTGCGCCACGACGGGAACTCCCGGAAAATTTTTTTCTTAATAGAAGAAATTCTGAAAGGCCCTCTTCATTACAGTTCTCTACAAGATTTGGCAAGATCATACCACTCTAGGGTTGGAAAATCAGTGGGTTCTTACAGGCCTCAGCAGTGGACTTCAGAATGGAGGTGGAGATAAGGAAAAACTACCACCCTCAGTGAGTGCCTGCTGCATACCAGGCCCTGTACTGGGCACTTTGCCTCCGTAAGAATCTCAGGGGGCCAGCCACTCGGTGCGGTTGGTGTTACTCTCCCATTTTGCAGATGAGGAACCCATGAGTTAGAGGATCTATGGCAGAGCTTCCCTATGGGTTGGCTAGAGCGGATTAGGTACGCTGAGTTATTGATTCCCTCCGACCCAGAGGTGCCAGGATGGAGCTTGAGGGGCCTGCAACACCCGGCCAGTCACCTCCTGAGGAGAACACAATCCCCTCTCCAGGCCCTGCTGGTTCACCACACGGAGCCCTGGCCACAGGACAGCCCCTCAGTGAGCCCCGGTTCAGGAGCAGACACTGCTTCTCTGTCCTGTGACTCTCTGAACTGGAGGACTCACAGGGGTCACCTTGGACCTGCCCCTGGCCAGAGGCAGTGAGGGTCTGGTGACGGAGAAGTTCTCAGTATTAAGGCTGGGGCTGAGGTACTAAACCGGTGAAAGCCTCTGAGGTAACTTTGGGGAAAATAGACACCTTTCTTGTTAGACAAGGTCCCTGATGATATTTGTGTACTATGATCTTAGGCTACATCTTAGAAAAAGAGCAGAGGAGGCAGGCCCCTCAGCCATCCCACCTCCCCGAAGTTGCCTGTCAGCAAGGCTGGAAGGTTGCCGGACTTTGTCCTTGGTGAGAGATGACAGAACCAGAGGTTTATGGCCCATATTTTCATAGTCTTTCTCCCTCTCTCTCTTTCTCCCTTTTATTTATTTATTTATTTATTTTTTGGCCATGCAAGAGGCATATGGAAGTTCCTGGGCCAGGGATCAAACCCATGCCACAGTAACGACTGGAGCTACAGCAGCGATGACCTCGGATCCTTAACCCACTGAGCCACAGGAGAACTCCTATAGTCTCTTGATCACATCGTTGGAGCTTCCTATTTCTTCGTCTGCTGGCTAAGCAGTTTGGTGTCTGCACAAGGCCCAGATGCTCCAGCCAGACTCCAGGAGAATCAGTGGCTATGCATGTTGAGGGAAAGTTTAAGTAACTTGATTGACTTTCAGTGTTCAGAGCATTGATTTTTCTTTAATTGCACTTACGGTTTCTAAGACCCCAGATAGCTTTGGACTACAGAGCACAGGTTGCACTCTTAGCTCTTTAGGCCACCGTTGACATATTTTGCCATCTTAAAGTGCCAGTTAATAATCAGTTAATATATTAGCAGCTTCTAATTCAAGCCAAAGATTTCCGTTGATATGACTTTTGGACAACTGACGTTTCTGTTCATTCCAATGGAAGGTAAGTTTCAGAGAGAGATTCTCATGTTTACACAAAGGTTTTGAGAGATATTCTGGGGTCTTCTGAGGCCTCTTTTTTGTTCTGAGTGTGATCTGTGATAGGCTGGCAACTTCTATCTTTCCTTGGGGGCTTTTTCTTTCTTTTTTTTTTTTTTTTTCCTGGCCATGTCTGTAGCATACAGAAGTTCCTGGGTTGGGGACCGAACCTGTGCCATGGCAGCAACCCAAGTCACTGCAGGGACAATCCCGGATCCTTAACCTGCTGTGCCACAGGGGAACTCCTCGTTGGGGACTTCTGTTCTCAGAAGCCCCCATCAGCTCACATTGGGGGAAGGAAGGCACTTTCAGGGAGACTAATAATTCCTCACGTTTGTAGAGGGCTACCTAGTCTCTCTCTCTCTCTCTCTTTTGTTTTTTGTTTTTTATCTTTTTAGGGCTGCTGCAGCATATGGAGGTTCCCAGGCTAGGGGTCTAATCGGAGCTGTAGCAGCTGGCCTACACCAGAGCCACAGCAACGCCAGATCCGAGCCACGTCTGCAACCTACACCACAGCTCACAGCAACGCCGGATCCTCAACCCACTGAGCAAGGCCAGAGATTGAACCCGCAGCCTCATGGTTCCTAGTCAGATTCGTTTCCACTGTGCCATGAAGGGAACGCTGAGGGCTACCTAGTCTTTAGCGTGGCAGAGAGCATGAAAAATGTCAGCGGCTGCTCCTGCTTTTATAAGTTAAGAATTAAAATCCAGGGAGGTTAAATTGTCATCCAAAATGTCACAGTCAGCAAGAGTGAGGGCCAATGATTGTAAATCCAGGGTTCTTGCCAAGACATCAGACTAATTAAGCTTGTGGGTAGGGGATTCAGGCTCCATGAAGTCCGTGGAGGGACGTTCCTATTAAGATTGTCCAGGTATGTTACTTCTCTGTCATCTTCATGTACAGGATCGAGGTGGAAGGGTTCCTTGGTGACTCAGTGGTTTAAGGATCTGGCATTGTCACTGCTGTGGCTCAGGTCACTGCTGTGATATGGGTTCAACCCCTGGCCCCAGGGACTTCTGCATGCCCTGGGTGTGGCTAAAAAAAAAGAAAAAAAATTGGGATGGTGGGGAGACAAGGCCACACTGACATGAGAGTGTGGTAGAGGAACCACAGCTCCCAGGTCCCCTCCTCAGGCAGGGTCTAGAAGGCTATGGAAAGGCGCCCCTTCCCCATCTTTCTCCTAATTCAGAAACTAGGTCAAGAAACCAAAGCTAAGGGAATCAACACAAAATAGATGGGCTCTATCATCGTTCTAAGTAGTCCAGCTTAAGATGTTTGGGAAAGATAGTACCAAGGAGACCAAGATACTTAGGCAATTAAAATACAAAGAATATAAAGATAGTGCCGGGGGAGTTTCCGTTGTGGCTCAGAGGGTTAAGAATCTGACTAGTATCCACGAGGATGTGGGTTCCATCCCTCGCCTCGCTCAGCAGTTAGGATTCAGCATTGCTGCAAGCTGCAGTATAGATTGCAGATGCAGCTCGGATGCCACGTTGCTGTGGCTGTGGCGTAAGCTGGCAGCTGCAGCTCCAATTCAACTCCTAGTCTGGGAACTCCCGTATGGCTCAAGTACAACCCTAACAAGGAAAAAAAATTGTGCCTGAAGGACCTGACTCTTTCTGAGGTTACACTTAGCTGAAAGGCATCCGTATGTACAGATGTGGAAAAAGAAGGTTGCAAGGCCTGGAAGGCCCTTGTTTCGACCCATATATACGGGTCGCTGGACTGGCGCTGATTACACAGATACACTCTCAGGAAATGTCGAGAGAATTTTACAGCCTCCCGTGAATTCATTCTGAAAGGGTTTACAGGACAGGTATTGTGTGCTGAGTGCAGATCTGAAGCCTGCATGGCCCCGTCTTTGTGAGTTTTTGGTCCAGAAGAGAAATGAGAATCAGGGGCTGGGGAGGAAGGAGGTGGAGGCAGACACCGTTGGCTCAGCCTGGGCTGAGGGTGACTGGGGCTGCCTCCTGAGGCCAGGCAGCTCTGGTCTCATTCTATGTGCAGCCACCAAGGCTCAGCGCTGACACGGCCTCAGAGGGGTCACCCCTTGTTAGCCAACTGGTCCCGTTATGGACTCCTTCCCAGCAAACGGCTCTCAGCTTCCTAAGGAAATTCACCTGGGTGGCAGGAGTCAGTAGGCTTTACCTTCATACCTGCTCCCATGCTCGTAATTCAAGACATTGCTTCAGGGATCACATGTTCTCAGCCAAATGTCAGTAGGTCTGGTCTGATTTCTGAAGATTAATTTGAAATTAATGGCAGTCTATTTCCCAACCTTGGAAGTGTGGTTTTCTGCATTGTTGACTAAAAGGAGCAGCTTAAAGCCATTTCCATCCAAAATCTCTTTAATAAGAAAAATGTTTGACATCGATCGATCACTTATTTTGTGATACCCTGTATACGCATTAGCTCCTTGAATCCTCCCAACAAACCAATGGCTGAGTCCTGTTATTATCCCCAATGTATGGGTGAGTAACTAAAGCTCAGAGTAGATTAGCCTAAGATCACACAGGAGGGAAGACGCTTAGTGGGGATTTGGAACTCCTAAACCCATGCTTTGAGTCCAAGCAGCTTAATCATCACGTTAAACTGAATCTTTATCTGAAATGATGCAGTGCCCAAGGCTGTTTTTCTGCTTCAGGCCTTTGGAAGAAGTAGAAGGGGCTTCTTAATCTTAGAGAAGTGGATCATTTGAAGAAATTATGTTTACCTTATATATCCATTTATTTATTTTGTCTTTTTGCCTTATCTAGGGCCACTCCCGCGGCACATGGAGGTTCCCAGGCTAGGGGTCTAACAGGAGCTGTAGCCGCCGGCCTACGCCATAGCCACAGCAACGCTGGATCTGAGCCGCGTCTGCAACCTACACCACAGCTCATGGGGCAACGCTGGATCCTTAACCCACTGAGCAAGGCCAGGGATCGAACCCGCAACCTCATGGTTCTTAGTCGGATTCGTTAACCACTGAGCCTTGACAGGAACTCCTGTATCCTTTTATATTTAATAGATGACAATTATCCATCCGCTTTCATATGACCTTGAAAGGAGGGCACCCATCCCTAACACCTAAGGAGAGAGAAGCCACAGGCGAAACATCTGTCCGTGGTGTTGGCAGCAGTGAATTGGGGGGCAGTTTACCCGTCTGCACAGGGGGTACCCCTGCTGAGGTTATTGTGAGGCTTAAATGAGATGACGCCTGTAAAGGCTCCAGCACAGTGCTCAATAATTAACTCCAACTGATTGCTCAAGGCTTTGGGGGGAAGATAACTTGACTAGATAATCAAAAAAATATATTTTTTTAATGGTCACACCCGCGGCATATGGAAGTTTTCCGGCCAGGGATCGAATCGGAGCTATAGCTGCTGGTCTACACCATGGCCACAGCAACGCCAGATCCGAGCTGCATCTGTGACCTACTGTGACCTGTGCCGCAACTTGGGGCAACACCAGGTCCTTAACCCACTGAGCAAGGTCAGGATTCAAACCCGCATCCTCATGGATACTAGTTGAGTTCTTAACCCGCTGAGCCATGACAGGAACTCCCCACAAGAGTATTCTTTTATTAAAATAAATGGGCATGGATATGACTAGCGTGAAAACATTGCATATATTTTGGAAGATAACAGATTCAATGTCAGAAAATTGTGATGCCAGTTATGGGGCCTCTCGGGATCTGCCTTAGACATCTACCTTTCAGGACTATTTCGATGAAAATGGCTAAGTTGCCAGGCCCTAAAAAGTCCTTTCCTGTTGTTATTTAAAAAAAAAAAAAAAGCTCTTTCCTGCACCCAGAAAAGGGGCCCATGTGGACTTCCCTTGAGATGTAAAAGTGAAGCCTCAGGCCTGGGCACCTAAAGTTGCCCACTGCAAGCTTGTCATTTCCCGAAACTTCCTTATGTCCACTGAACCCAGGGAAGGCCATGGGGAGGGTCTGTCTTTCAGATAATCATCCAGGAGCAGAGTCCAGATAGGATGAAGGATACTTCTGACAAAGCATGGCAAGCCTGAGGAATCGTGGTCACTTCCTCCTGTGTGTTTGCTCATCCCCTTTCTGTCCCCTTTTAGAGATCTGCAGTCAAGCCCATCCACCACTTTTGCAAAGGAGGCTGACCTAATATCACAATTGATTTTTTTCATCTCTGTGGTCCAGGGAATTTGTGTTATTCCTCTCAACCATAAAAAAGTCCGGAGGCGACCTAGAGGTTCAAGGACATGTCTTCCATTGTCTGTTTGTGTACATTTGCCCCACAGGACAACATGCATCTCAACAAGAGCCCTTCCCGAAATCCTGGTCAGGAGACCTGGACCCAGAGCTAGAGCGATGAGTGTTTGAATCCCAGATCCACCTCTTAACTGGTGAAGCTTGAGTGGCCGTGGAACATTTCATGACTCGGTTAAAACTTTAGTCCCTGCGCTACAAATGGAGGGATTAAATGACCTGATCTCTTTAAAGGCCGAGCACCGGGCCTGGCAGGGGGTAAACCCTCAAAAGATATTAGCTGTTCATATTCTTTCTTAGAAGTAATTCAAACGAGTACATTAGGAAATTTAAGAGGAAGGAACCTGCTAGCTTTTCGGGTTCCCATCCAGGCAATGATGGCCTTCCAGCCTCGTTAAGAAGTTGCACGGGACTGTCCTTATTCAGAACCATGCCTGTGTGAAAGCTGACATATTTCTGTAGCCTATGAGGTCCTGGTTACCATTTAGCATTAACACTTGGATCGAGGGGGCGGGGGTTCTTGACATACCTTTAAAACCAGTGGGAGTGGCATTTTCACCAAGAAAAGGGAAATTAGCTACAGGGCAGCTTTGGGACCTGCTGAGTAAGATTTCCATGGTGAAGGATGGATTTCTGGAGGCAGTTTTGGTGTGAGGTTCCACACACGGGTCCATCTCACTGAAGAAGAACTGGTTTGTAGAATCCAGCTTGTTTACTTGCCAGCTCCAAAGGGGCAGAGCCGCTATCGTTCCCTGGGCAGGATACTCAGCCCAGGGGCCCAGGGAGGAGGCTACTAGAGAAAAAAAAAATATTCAGTGATGTTTGTTAAAGATGGTGAGGCAGAATTTATTCAGACCACCATGATAGCTATAGGGACCCCTGCTCAACTCAAAATACAACATGGGCAAATGGGAATTTACAGCCAAGGAGCAGGGTGGTCAGTAGATGAAAAATCACTTAGAGGAAACATCAGGGGCAAAGGGAGGTTCTGCTAAATTGGCAGGTTTCTGGCTGAAGGCAGACCAGGGTGATGAGACTTAACCAGGGGGATGGTGGAGGGTGAGGAAACGACCAGACCTCAAGGGCGAGGTTCCGGTTACACGGACTTAGCAGGGTTCTTGCCAAAACTGGATTTTGCAAGGAACTGCACGGTTTGGGAGCCTGATTAAGGGTTGGTCAAGCACAGAATCTTTGTCAAGGCTGTAGCTTCGACCATCCCCAGCCCTGGGCAGCGACTGTGCTTCCTGGGCGCCTCTAACCTTTGTAAGGAAGGCATCACTCTGGATAGAACACCAAGCAAATTTACAAACACCGGATTTGGGTCGGAGAGGAGAAGCATCCAGCACAGTAGGGGATCCTTGCCTGACTGAGAGAGTTTACAGTCCAGGAGGAAAGGAAACCCAGGGAAGAGAAAAACCCGTGCTTGGCTAAAGGGGCAGCTTGCATCTGACCACAAGAAGCCTGGAGCATCACTTTGATTTCCTGCAGGAGGCTGAAAGCAGTTTCTGTCCATTATCTCCTTTGTTGTGAAACCCTCTAGGGGAAGAGCCCCCTCAGCCCTTATAAGGATGATTCTCTCTGCCCCGAGGTGCCAGGTGCCCAGGCCCAAGTGCACCGAGGATGCAGGCTCAGGGCGGCTCTCCTGCATCCCCAGCGCACCTGGGCTTTCCTCTTAACAGTGGCACAGGCGGGCAGCACCCCACCTGGTTCCTACTGATCACGTTTATTATCAAAAGGATGAATGATGAGCTCTAGTTACAAGACGCTGAGAGCAGTGGGAGAAAGCCTTTGATAGAGGCTCCCAGTTTAACTCTTTTCTGACCAGCACAAGCTGAACTGGATGCGGAGATCTGACCCTGTTCTTCCCCCCTCCCCTTTTCCGGTCTTACTCTTGGAGGAAGAAGTCTACAAAGCTGGATTATTTTTAGCCTTTGAGGCGAGGCTCATCCACCCCTCCCCTTGCCCCTTCCTTTGAAATGCAGTCCTTTTCTCGCTCCCAGCCCAGCTGGGGCACCGAGTTCTCTCCAGAGCCTGTCCTTGAGCAAAGAGAGCTCAAAGCTGCCCCATCAGCAGGATGTCAGGCCTCGGTCCCTCCGGAGCTGGAGGCGCAGCTGACCTGCCAGTAGGAAGGGTTTAAAGGAACCGAAGTACCGGTGTTTCTGGCTGTCATGATTTAGGTCGCCAGTCCGTTTGTTCATCTGAGCTGTAAGTGCAGCCTCCCCAGAACATTTGGAAAGGAGAGAAAGAGACAGAGAGAAGGAGAAAGAGAGAGAGAGATACAGAGAAACAAAGAATTAGCATCAGGGTTTTTTTCTAAGGAAGGATTGATTACTCAGGTCAACACAGAAAAGACCCTTTCTATGATTAAAAAAAAAAAAAAAGGTTCCCACACCACAGTTTCAGTTTCTTAAAACAGAAGGAAGTATGTCTTTAAAAAAACTGTAGGAGTTCCCATTGTGGCTCAGTGGTAACGAACCCGATTAGTATCTGCAAGGACATGGGTTCGATCCCTGGCCTTGCTCTGTTGTAGCTGTGGCTGTGGTGTAGTCTGGCAGCTGTAGCTCCAATTCTGCCCTTAGCCTGGGAACTTCCATATACCACAGGTGTGGCCTTAAAAAGCAATGAAATAAAATACTGTCAAGAAATATTTTATACATATGAAAAAATGCAGAGAACATTATAACTCATGAGTATAAACTCCTAACTGACAACATTTTGTACGACTGGATTTTTTTAACTTTGTGGGGCTGTGTCTATTGCATGTAGTTTCAAAGCAGTAAGAAAAACGAAACTTGTAAATTAGCCACGATCATTAAAAATGATCCTTTAGGCATTCCTAGTGGCTCAGTGGGTTAAGGATCTGGCATTGTCACCGTTGTGGCTTGGGTCACTAATACGGTGCAGGTTCAATCCCTGGCCTGGCATGCATGGGTTTAGCCAGAAAACAAGCAAGCAAACAAACAAAAACCCAAACCCCATTTCTTTAACTTCCTCCTCTTCTTCTGGGTCAGCAATGCCACCCTCTTCACCAGCACCATTATTATCAGTTCCAATAAAACACATCCCCTACTCACTACAGATTGCAATACAGTCTCCAAGTCATAGACTCTTGGTTCTGGAATGGGTCTGGACTGGGTTTTAACAGTGACAGTTGAGAAAACCAAGACCCCCAAGGGGTGAGGTGTATGTGCTGACCCTGTGCACATACAGGAGCAGAAGCTGAGAAGGAGCGGGGTGACTCTCCCTCGCACCCCAGCACCCCTTGCCCAGACCCACAGCGTAGAAGAGCTGCTGCACACACACCTGGGTTATGAGCACTCAAATGCTGCCCACGGTGCACCCGTGGGCTGGTTTCTGCACTGCATCCTCATTAACGAAAGCCTCTTCAGAAGGGGTTCAGCTTGTTAATTAATGTAATGAATGGAGTGTTCCACCAAACTTCCTCACTCCCGAAAAGTCTACCTAGGGTCTTCAAAAGAGTTTAGTTGGGCAGCAGGGTTTTCATTAATATACAACAGGAAGTGTAAGCTAGGAGAACTAAACACGTGCACACGCACACACACAAGTAAAAAAAGAAAAGTATTAGAATCCGCAATCAAACAGCGTTTAATGTAGTCTAATAAAAATGCCCCAAAGCCAGTCACCCTGGGATGGAATGGTTCATCCTGTTCACGTATCAAACATCTACGAGGTGCCAGGAAATGCAGAGTGGTGACACCCCAGCCCTGCAGGAGCAGGGGAGAGAGCACACACATGGTGTGCCTTTTATGCGCTTACATGCCCCGCTCAGGGGCACAGCTGGTGGCTGTGGGAGAGAGGTTTTAAAACCACCAGAGACGCCAGCTTATTGATTGGGACTCAAAGCCAGTTTTCAGTAATACCAAGTTCTAACCCAGCCCAGCTGCTTTCCCGAGTTCTCAGGGTATGGCATCAGTTTGTTCCCGGGAATCCAGCGTGGGCAGAGGGCAGGTGGCAGGAGGCCAGGGGTGGCAGAGTACGGGGCCCACGAGGGAGGGACTTCATGCTGTGACTCTTGGCTGGAAGGTCATCATGAGATCTGATGCTGAGTGGGTATTGGGCTCCGTGTTACTCACTGAATCCTTGTAACAAACCTGTGAAGCAGGAGCTGTTGAAACTTCGTGTACAGATGAGGAAACGGAGACCCAGAAAGCTTAAGCAATGTGTCCAAGGTCACACAGAAGGAAGCGGTGGAGCTGAGGTTCTTTCCCAGGCTGCAGGCTCCACAGTTCAAGTCTTTTTTCTTTTTCTTTTTTTTAAGTTAGGGTATAATTTACATAGTGTAAAATTTACCTGTTTAGTGGTGTACAATTCTCCGGGTATTGACAAATGCATGCCGTTGTAAAACCACCACCGCAATCAACACGTAGAGCAGCTCTATCACCCTCAGAAAGTCCCTGGTACCCTTTAGAGTCCATCTCTTCATTCCATTCACCCACGGCCTTGGGCCTCCAGGAAAATATTTTCTGTCTGTTTTGCTCTTTCCAGAATAAATGGAACCAGACAGCCCTTTGAGGCAGGCTCCTTTCACTCAGCAAAGTTCATTTGAGATTCCTTCTTCTTCTTAAAACTAATTAATTAGTTTATTTTTTGTTTTTTGTGCCACACCCGTGGCATATGGATGTTCCCAGGCTGGGGGAGCTGGAATCAGAGCTACAGCTCGCTGTCAGCCTACAACACCGCTCACTGCAATGCCAGATTCCCAACTCACTGAGCGAGGCCGGGAATGGAACCCGCATCCTCATGGATACTAGCTGGGATCATTTCCACTGCACCACAATCGAAACTGCTAGATTCCTTCTTCTGTTGCTGCATACATTTGTTGTTTGTTCCCTTCTTTTTTTCCTTTGATGGGAACTATTACATGGTATGGATGTACTTTGATTGATTTCCACTAGTTGAAGGATACTTGCGTGGGGCCCAGTTTGGGGAATTATGATTAAGGGTACATTAACATTTGTGTACAGGTTTTTGTGTGAATGGAAGTTTTCATTTCTCTTGGGTAAATACCTCGGAGTGGGATTTGCATAGTTCATGCTTCTAACAAGGCTCCAAGATGCTATGGGACTGGAAAGCCAAGACCTGGAGATGTTACAGCCCCTGCTGCAGGGGTAAAACCAGGAAGGATTTTCTTCTCTTTCCTTTTTTTATTTCCTTTGTCTTTTTTTCAGGCCCCCATCTGTAGTACATGGAAGTTTCCAGGCTAGGGGTAGAATCAGAGCTGTAGCTGCCAGCCTACGCCGGCCTATGCCACAGCCACTGCAACATCAGATCCGAGCCCCATCTGTGACCTACGCCACAGCTCACAGCAACGCTGGATCCTTAACCCACTGAGCGAGGCCAGGGATCGAACCCGCAACCTCATGGTTCCTAGACGCATTCATTTCCGCTGCTCCAGACGGGAACTCCACACTTCACTATCTGTAATCCTAGCTCTCACACTTAGACAAAACTATCCCTTCCACCCCGCAATGACATAGACATTTCTGGATGTTTCCTGTGTCACTTTGACCCAGGTCAGACCCGGGCATCACACAGGAAGTAGAGATGAGGTTTTCCTTCTCCCGTTTCTTAAGAATTCTGCTCTTTCCTCTCAGGTTTATTTTAACTCAATCCCGGTTCACCCCCACACTTCTCCAGCCCCTCCCTAATTCTCACCCATCATCTGCTTTGGAAGAGGGAGCTGGCTTCTCCAACTAAAGCCTCTTTGCTATATTTGGTTAAAACGTCTATATCGTGTCGAGGATACCTCAGACAGCAGGCAAACCACATCACCCTACTTTGTGTCCTGACGTGTGCATGGGAGCTGTGTGTGAAGCATCCCACTTCTAATGAAACTGTTCTTCCCATTTTTACATGATGAGTCAGTGGCCCTCCCTCCCACAAGATGAGTTCTAGCAAATTGACAAGATGAAGAAGCCGTGGAGAGAAGAACTCAACTTGCCGTGCCTCCTCCAGGGTAGAGGGGTCATTTTCTTCTCCTCCTTTAGGCTGGATGTATCGAGAACCTCTCAGAGTTGGTGCCTGGCCGGTTACCGCAGAAAGGTTTGCATTCAAGACAAAAAGAGGCAACGACGGAGGAAACCTTTGCCGCTCTGCCCTGCGGGGGCTGTTTTCAAAGCCAAGTGATACCTTCGGAGGCTGCTGAATGCCTGAGCCTGGGTCCTTCCGAAAGCGGAGCTTGCTTACACACGAGCGTCTCTTTGGGAGGGAGGCAGAGGGGCAGGCGAGCCAACAAAGGAATGAGTTATTGAATTGGCCGCTTCCTGAGAAGCTTTGTGAAAGGCAGCGCGGGAACATCCGGGGCTGGGGGTGGGGGGTGGCATGGGTCCTTCTGCTCCCACGCTCCGGTGGGCAAGGGCAGCCCCACGGACGTCAACACCCCCGCCCTCGCCTGGGCTGTGACAGAGGTTCGGAAAGCCACGGAGGGACGTGATGCCCGCGCGTAGGCCCCTAGGCTGCAGAATGTCACTTCAACAACTGCCGGGGTTGGTGGAGCTTCAGACTCTTGCTGCGCAAACGGCAAAGCCGTTTGGAACTTCCTGGGACTGGCATCCAGCCTTCACCTTCCTGTCGCCCTGGCTGCAAAACTCCAGTCGGCCCACGTGAGCTGGCAGGAACAGTGGCTGTAGAATTCCTGCTTGGGAGAGGCCGGGGCAGTCCTCTGGTTGGGACTGGGGCTAGGTCTGGAAGCTGTTTGCATAGCACACACTGCTGTTCTCGTTTCCAATGTTTGTTTATTGGGGGAGGGTGGTGGCTGAAGGATAGTGGGGGCTCTTAGCTCTGGACACAGCCATCAAGGCGAGGTCCTTTTTCTTTTCTTCTTTTTAGAGCTGCACCTGCAGCATATGGAAGTTCCGAGGCTAGGGATCGAATCAGAGCTTAGCTGCTGACCTTCATCAGAGCCACAGCAACATGGGATCAGAACTACGTCTGAGACCTACACTGCAAATCATGGCAACACCAGATCCTTAACCCACTGAGCGAGGCCAGGGATCGAACCTGAATCCTCATGAACACTAGTTGGGTTCGTTACCGCTGAGCCACAGTGGGAACTCGAAGGTGAGGTCCTTTTGAGCGAGTTCTGCCCATGATCCTTGGAGCCTTTGAGCCCAGCCTCTTCACCGAATCATGCAGTGTTGGCTGGGCCGTCCCCTTTAACATCCAAGTGTGCCAGCCTGGCCTGCCCACTCCCTCACTGGGGAGAAGGTGAGGGCGAGCAAGGAGAAATCCTCCCCCAGCACAGGAGCTGTAAATGAGGTGTTGGTTGCCAAGCCTTCAGGGAAAAATCTTCAACCCCCAAAGTTCGTGACTCCCAGGTTGCAGGCTGTGGGATCCAAGCATAACAGCAAGAGCTGGCGGTTACGCAGTGTCCTCCTGTGCCAAGTTTTCGGAGCGAGGAGCTGTGGCGGGCACATGCGTCATCACACTCAATCATCCCTCAGACCTGAAGGGAAGGTGACTTCTTTAGTCTGTGATCTGTACTCCTTTATGCAAGTCTTGGCTTGAAAAGCAGTTGGGAATTACCATGTATCTCCTATCCTTAGGGATTGTCTTTTCAACCTTGGTTTTGCTCCTGGCAAAACCTTTTTCTCCCCAGTTAGCTTTGACTCGAGGAAGGGGCAGGGAAGAATGAGAAGAGTCCTCTGTATTCCTCTGCTCTGTGGCTTCGCTCACCTGTCCGTCTCTTTCATTCCCCCTCCCTGTCCCTGCTCTGGCCATCAAGTTGTCCCCATCCTTTGAGCCCTACTTCCTCCAGTTGTCTGTGGTTGGTACACGCCAGTTCCCAGGAGGTGACCTTCTCCAAAAACACAGCGCTCTTCTGATCAACTCATTTGGTGATGCAGCATTTCTGCTCCATGATGCCACTGGCCTTGTCACTTGTCTTTTCAGGTATTTCTGCCTTATCTTTATCCCCACCCCCACCCCCTGTTGATGATACACTCCTTGAATTTGTATCCTCCACAGGGCCTAGTCCAGTGTCTTAGATACAATAAGGATCAATTTAATACTTCTTTTTTTTTTGGGGGGGGGCCACACCTGTGGCCTGAAAAAGTTCATAGGCCAGGGGTGAAACCTGAGCCACAGCAGTGAACCTGAGCCGCATCAGTGACAATGCCAAATCTTCCTTAACCCCTAGGACAGAAAACCCCTAGGACGAAGATCACCCTAATGGCTTAATCTCCACCGAGTCTTAAACATGTTAGACAAGAGAAATTGGCTGGTCTTGGGCCCTATCTCCAGCATCCAATTATGACCACTTTGTACCAGTGCTTGTCGAGTTTGCTTGCCAGCATCTTCCTTCTGGCAAATATTTATTGAATACCATTCCTGACAGCAATCATCAACAGTGTAGGCTTCAGAGAGACCACCCTCATTCAGATCCCAGCTTTGCTTCTTAAAAGCTGTGTAACCTTGGACAAGTGACTTGAGACGCTCTCTGATCTTCATTTTCCTCATTTGGAAAATGGGAATAATAATAGTGGTGGCCCCTAAGGGTTGTTTTGCAGGTGGGATGAGGTAATGCATATGTAGCATTTGGCAGGGACCAAATGGTAAGTGCTCAGAAGAACACAGTTTGTGGCCTGTCTTTAGGGAGCACACTATCCAATAGGGAAATGCACACTGACACAATTGCATGTCTTATGCTGGATTCCCAGAGGCTGAAGTGAAGACATGGATTTGAAGGCAAATAGTTTACTTGGGAAGTGATCCCAGGAAGCACAGGGAAGGAAGTGGGGAGGCAAGACAACACAGGATAACTTTTGTTTTTTTTTGCCTTATCTAAGGCCGCACCCGTGGCATATGGAGGTTCCCAGGCTAGGGGTCTAACAGGAGCTGTAGCTGCCGGCCTTCGCCACAGCCACAGCAATGCGGGATCCGAGCCACGTCTGTGACCTACGCTACAGCTCACGGCAATGCCAGATCCTTAACCCACTGAGCAAGGCCAGGGATCGAACCCGCAACCTCATGGTTCCTAGTCGGATTCGTTAACCACTGAGTCACGATGAGAACTCCTCCCATGGCTTTTGAAAGCTGAAGCAGCAGAGGAAAAGTGGAAAGAACTTCAAAAGCACAGCAGATTAGGGGGAAAGGTGATGCAGCTTCACCTTTAAATGTTCCTCATTAAAAGTCTGTCTTAGCTCTGCCATGATATTCTCTACAACCTATGGTTCAAAGGAAATGTGGTTGTGAGTAGAGCTGGAGAGAATTGAAGAAGTATTCCTCAATCCACAGGGGGGTCCAGGGGGCCCGTAGGGAGCTGACAGCCAGACCACGAGGTGTGAGATGGGGTGACTTAAAGGCACTTGCAGGTTTCCTTGAGGTTCTTAATTCCTTGCACCCCATACTCGCACATCTGATTCTTCCTGGTCCATTTAAAGCTGCAATAGCAACTCCGAGCCTGTGGTTGCGATGTTTTAAAATATTCATCACGGCCTTTATCACTTTATCATAGCAACCTTAGGAAACTACCGTAAGGTAAAAGCCACCTGTGGGCAGTGATAATGTCATTCACCTGTGCCTCCCTGCGGGGTTTAGTTCAAAGCATGTTGGTTGACTCACGATGTTCAAGGGATCTTTTTTGTTATAGTTTGACTAATGTCGAGGTTGCAGAAACTAGGGGGTCAAATGCTAAGACAGGGCCTAGGGGTGTGAGGCACCGGGCAGTTGCCTCCTGGGAGGACCAGACAGCACTAGGGAAGGGAGTTGAGACTTTCTTCATCTGCTTCACAGTTTTGGTGAGGGCTGGCCTGGTTTCAGGGCCCTCATGTTTAATATGTGGGTTCCAGAATGCTCAGACACTCCTTGTGGGAGGAGGGTAAATCCACAAGAATCCCACGGAATCCTGACCATGGATTCCGCCAGCTAGTCTCCAGAGGACTGGGTGTCACCAGGCGTGGGGAGAAGGGAAGGGGTGACTGTCTGGGGTTGAAGTCAGTTTAGCAAATGGCCCACTGTTCTCTTTCACCCTCTGTGAAAGAGCATCAGAAGTTCACTGCATGGCTCTAAGGAAGTTCCTGGCAGCGCTCTTTAGAACAGCAAGATTTTGGAAATGACCCAGAAGTCTGACAATAGATGATTGGTTGGATGAAGCCAGACACGGGAATTCTACTGTGCTATTAAAAGTGATGTTGGAGTTCTGGCTGTGGTGCAGTGGGTTAAGGTTCCAGTGTTGTTCCTGCGGTGGCGCAGGTTTGATCCCTGGCCTGGCACAGTGGGCTAAGGATTTGGCGTTGTTGCAGTGGTGGTGTAGGTTGCAGCTGTGGCTTGGATTCAGGCCCTGGCCTGGGAACTTCCATATGCTTCAGGGGAGGCTGAAAAAGGAGAGAAAAAAAAAAGATGTCATTGATGATTGTTTATTGACATGATTAAAGGATATGTGGAAAGCACGTCCATACATATGTAATATTTTACATGTATGACACCTGTATGGTATATGTATGTGGGCACGAGAAAAGGTCCACAAGGAAATAAGACCAGGGTTATAACAAGGGTTTTCTCTGGCTGGTGATGTTATGGATGGCTTTCCCTTTCCATTGGGCACATATTTGTTTATAACATAAAATTAAAGTTGTTTTTAGTTTTCAAAAATGCTCCTGCAGTATTCTACATGTTGAGCATATGAGTGCTTCCCCCGCCCCCACCCATCAGAACTTAACTTTTCTGCATTTCTTTGCATGGGTTTGGACTCTCAGTGGGAAGACTGACAGCCAGGACACAGCACAGAGAAAACCTCACTGCCAGGGCAGGCGGGAGCTCAGGCTGGCAGCTTCCAGCAGCCCGTTGGGAGTCCTGCCTTTGGTGTTGCAGGATCTGGGGCACCTGCAGGGCCCCTCCACATCCTGCAGGACAGTGGAGGGTTCCCTGACCTCACCTCCCCCAGATCATCCAATGTCGTGTCAGCTTCTCATTCTCTCTATTAAATATTGTCTTTCTTAAGCCCCAAGCCCCAGACATTGTCTCTTAAAAATTGATTTTTTCTTTTCCTTTTTGGCAGCCCCATGGCATATGGAGTTCCCAGGCCAGAGATCAGATCCGAGCCACAATTGCAACCTACACGACCACTGCAGCAAGGCCGGCTCCTGCAGCAATGCCAGGCCTGGGGTTAAACCTGCGTCCCAGAGCTCCTGAGATGCCACCGATCCTGTTGTGCCACATTGGGAACTCCCTAAAAATGGATATATTTTTATTTTTTATGTCTTTTTAAGGTCATCTCTGTGGCATATAGAAGTTCCCGGGCTAGGGGTGAATTGAAACTGCAGCTGCCAGCCTATACCATAGCCACAACAACGCCGGATCCTTAACCCACGGAGCGGGGCCAGGGATCGAACCTGCATCCTCACAGATACTAAGCAGGAACTCCCTAGAAACTGATTTTTAAAAGTTACAATGTTCTACTGCAGTCCAACTCAGCTAGCATTCATTTTACTGCTTCCTTTGTGCCAGGTGCAGAGCTAAACTGCTGGGGATCAATGACCACCAAGGGGCCTCCCCTCCGGGGAGCACCAGGGTGCCAGACACTTTGTTAAGGACCTCGTACACATTCTCACTTGTAATTTAATCAATGCAACAGCCCTTGGGGGAGTGCTAATATTTTAATGACACAAACGAAAATTTCAGGTTAGGAGAATGCTCAGTACCCTGTTTAAATAGCCAGGTGGGAATTTAAATTCCATTCTGGGGAGTTCCCTGGCGGCCTAGTGATTAAGGATTCCAGGTTGTCACTGCTGTGGCTTGGGTTTGATCACTGGCCTGGGAGCTTCTGCATGCTGAGGGTGTGGCCAAAAAAGATTCAGTTCTGTCTGACTCAACTACAGCTGCCACTCTAACTACCGGAGTCTCCAGAAGCTTCCATTATATTGTGCTCAGTTAGCAACATATCATAGTTTATTCAACTACAGTTAGCCCTTGATGTCTGTGGGTTCTGCATCCGTGGATTCAACCAACTATCGAATTTTTTAAAAATTCCAGAAATTTCCAAAAAGTAAAACTTGAATTTGCTGCGCATTGGCAACTATTTAGATAGATTCACACTGTGTTTACAACTCTTTATATAGCATTTACATTGTATTAGATGGTCTAAGGAATCTAGGAGGATTTAAAGTATCCAGGAGAGGAGCTCCCTCCTGGCTCAGTGGGTTAAGGATCTGGCATTTTCACTGCTGTGGCTTTTTTTTCTTTTCTGGCTGCCCCATGGCATACGGAGTTCCCGGGCCAGGGATAGATCTGAGCCATAGTTGCAGCCCAGCCACCGCTGGGGCAGCTCTGGATCTTTAACCCACTGTGCTGGACTGGGGATCGAACCTACATCCCAGTGCTCCCGAGATGCTGCCGATCCTGTTGCACCACAGCAGGAACTCCACTGCTGTGAGTTTGGTTACTGTTGTGGCTCAGTTCAGTCCCTGGCCCGGGAATTTCCACAGGGCTAAAAAATTTTAAAAATTCAAGTATACAGGAGGATATGTGTATGTCCTATGCAAATACTAGGCCACTTTATGTAGGGGACTTGAGCGTCTGTGGATTTTATTGTCTTCAGGGGAGGGGAGGGTCTTGAAACCAACCCCCTGAGGATACAGATTGACAAATATATTATTTATTTGAAACAGTGATGCCCTCCCTTTTTTTTAGGGCCACACCCATGGCATATGGAGGTTCCCAGCCTAGAGGTCGAATTGGAGCTATAGCCACAGCCACAGCAACTCAGGATCTAAGCCGCATCTGCTCAAAGCAATGCCAGATCTGCGACCCACTGAGCGAGGCCAGGGATCGAACCTGCATATTCATGGATACTACTCAGATTCTTTTCCACTGTACCAAAATGGGAATTAAGCTGTTGGCATTTTGGATTCGGCCATTCTAATAGGTGTGTAATGGTATCTCATTTTTATTTTAATCTGCAGTTCCCTGATGACATGTGATGTTGAGAGTCTTTTCACATGCTTATTTTCCATCTGTACATCTTTGGCAAGGTGTCTGTTCAGGCCTTTTGCCCATTTTTTAATCAGGTTGTTTATTTTCTTCCTTGCTTCTTCCCACCCTCCCTCCCTCTCTCCCTCCCTCCCTTCCTTCCTTCCACTGAACTAACTAGCTAGTGGCTTGCAGATCAAACCCACACCACTGCAGTAACCAGAACCATAGCAGTTACAATGCTGGATCCTTAACCCATTGAGCCACAAGAGAACTCCAGGTTGTTCGTTTTCTGATTGTTGAATTTAAGAGTTCTTTGTATATTTTAGGTATCAACCCTCTATTAGAAGTGTTTCTTGAAAATATTTCCCTTCAGCCTGTGGCTTATGTTCTGATTCTCTTGAGAATTTTCATTTTTTACTTTACACATTTTAATATTGTTTGATTTTTTTTTCTTCTTAAAGGACAAGCAGTGCTTTTTGTGATAGAAAGTTTTTTTTTTTTAACATTGCCTTTTCATGTATTACAAATAAACTAGGATACAACTGCTTTTAGAGGATTCCTAGAGAAAATAAATGATTTCCCCTAAGCAGAGAGCTCACTTTCTCTGGCCCTAGGAAGAGGAGAGAGTGGGAAGCATAAGATATTCAGATATTCAATAGTGAGCATAAGAATATCTCCCACTGGAATTAACAAACTTTTTAATAGCTTGTGTGTGGTTATGACTGTGTCATGTATTTCAGGGTTTAATGCCTATGTTATACATTTATATGTCTGGTAGAAGCTTGGATAAATAGGAGAGTCTCTGCCTCCCTGAAAAGAAATCCTAATGAATTGGATTCCCTTTGGCTAAAAGAAAAAAACTGGAGCCAGCTGTCTCAACTAGAGAGAATAAAGAGAAAGTTTGAAAAAGAGAACCCACTGGAGGCCAGAAAAAGCCACTTGACAGAATAGAGACTTCTTCAGTTAATGGATTTCTGCAGTCCTTGTAGCAGAGGGCTCCACATTTATGGTCCAAGGCCTTGGGTCCCAGACCAGCTCCACCATCAACTGACTGTGTGACTTGAACAAGATGCTAACCTTTTTTCGAGGCCTAGTTTCCTTATTTTGGAAAATGCTGGTGATCATGATAGTAATGATCTCATAGTGTTGTTAGGAGAATTAAATGATGCTTCACTTATTTTTTTTTTTCTTTTTAGGGTCGCACCTGTGGCATACTGAAGTTCCCAGGCTACGGGTCGAATCAGAGCTAGAACTGCCAGCCTGCACCACAGCTCACGACAACGCCCGATCCTTAACCCACCGAGCGAGGCCGGGGACTGAACACGCATCCTCATGGATACTAGTTGGGCTTGTTACTGCTGAGCCACAGTGAGAACTTCCAATGCCTCACTTTGAAAGTACCTTTGCAAAGAATGAAGTGCATGCTATCTAAGCCTTCCTTGGGTATGTAGACAAATCGCGTTTGAATGCTACTGCATGTGTCCCCTGGGCAAACAAGAAACAGCAGTGCTTGGTGTTTAACCTCAAGGTCAGGCAATACTAAGTCAGATACGTGAGAGGCTCACCCTAATACTGTTGCACTGGATCTTATACCAGCTAGTTTGGTGTTTAAGGACATAGGGTCATCTGTGTTGTTCCATTATTACGAGAATGTTCTTCGTGTCTTCCGAAGTAGATTGCAGGCTCCTTGAGGATAGGGCCGCTGCTTCTTTTTCCTCTTATAGCAACGTATGTAGTGCTGAGCAAGTCATAACTATTGCCGTGTATGGGGGGTGCTCTCTCTGGGCCAGGCTCTATGTTGAGATATTTTAATAGATATTTAGATAAATCAGATGTGATCTTGAAAACAACCCCATGAGGTAAGTGACATGGTTATTTCAATTTTACAGTGAGGAAACGGAGCAGTTAAATAACTTTGATGAGGCCTCCCGGCTGTTGAGTTGTGGAGTCAGAACTTGAACCTTGATTTATCTGCCTTCACAGCTCATATTCTTAACTGGGGTGCTGGAGCTTTGGAAACTTGTTAACTTGTTGCTAAATTCATCTCCAGCTAAAGTAGAGAACTTAATGTTAAGTTTAAGAGGTGGCATGAGGTGACATACTGGAGGCGCCCAGCGCCCTGAGAGGGAGCATTTGGGTCCTTGTCACGGAGAGGGGAGGGGAAGGGGGACGGAGGGGAAAGGAGGAAGTGGATTTTCCTGTTGGTGGGCATCGCCTGCATTTTCCTGGTCCTGCACGTTGAGAACAAAGAACATTATCTCTCCTTTAGCAGCAGCCAAGTAACAACCCCCGTGGGGTCCACACCTGAGGACAGGTCAGTCGGAACGAGGACCCAGGGTGCTCAGAAGTAGACGTCCCGGGTCCAGGTGGACCTAGGGCTGGGGGTCGTCTGGGCTGCTGCTAACACAAGGACTGAGTGACAGAGAGGAGATGAAAGCAAAAGCCGGGAGGGAGAGATGCTGGGAGAAATAAATGGAGCCTTGTCTTGAAAGGGTCTTCACTGTTCTCACCCGTTTTCACGAATGTCATTGCCTCTATCAGTTAGAATCCAGGAAATAGACAGCACCTGGAGAGGGAAGCGTCCTAGAGGGAGAAATGCTACCACCCCCAGCCTGAAGCAGCCAGGGGACAAGAAAGGATACCTGGACCCCTGAGAGCTTTAGCTGTGGGACAGGCCCCTTGACGGGCAGAAGCTGTGGCCTTTGGCGGAGGAACACAGTCCCTGCCAACCTGCAGCCGAGGGGAATAAACAGCCCAATTTCTCTCTCTTGCACCTTCTGATTTAGGGCCACTCACAGAGGTTTCATCCAGCCAGAGGCCAGAGAGCGTGAGAGCCAGCTTATGGATTTATAGCATCAGCGACGTGAACACAGAGCAAAGAAAGGAGCTGGAGGACCAAGCGGAGAACACCCAGGGCCTGGACGCAAAGAAGCACATAAAAGCTCCTCTAAAAATAACCTCAGCAGGGAAGTATTGAAATGGATGGTGACATGTGCACTCTAGGGAACACCGTGCAGTAATCACAAGGATGGAAGGGATCAATACAGCCCTTTGAATGGTGAAAAAAATTGCAGAAAAATGCCTAGAGTAGGATTCGTCTCTCTCTCTCTCTCTCTCTCTCTCTCTCTCTCTCTCTCTCTCTCTCTCTCTCTCTCACACACACACACACACACACACACACACACTACCTCAAGTCTAACCTCTATTACGGTGTGTTGTGTATATGCACATGAATGTAAGGTCTGGAATGATAATAGTGGTTTGGACTGGAGACGTGGGAGGAGGCTCAAGATTGGAGGTGACAGGAGTTCCTGTCGTGGCTCAGTGGTTAACGAATCCGACTAAGAACCATGAGGTTGCGGGTTCGATCCCTGGCCTTGCTCAATGGGTTAAGGATCTGGCGTTGCCGTGAGCTGTGGTGAAGGTTGCAGACGTGGCTCAGATCCCGCGTTGCTGTGGCTGTGGCGAAGGCCGGTAGCTATAGCTCCTGTTAGAACCCTAGCCTGGGAACCTCTATATGCCATGGGTGCAGCTCTAGATAAAGGCAAAAAGACAAAAAAAAAAGATTGGAGGTGACAGTCAAAGGGGACTTTAGTTGTGGCACACTGTTTGTCGCCTACTAGCAGCCATTTCCCACCAAGAAGGAGTGAAGTGTGCAGGCTCTGCACTTCCTTTTTTTAGGGTGATACTGTTTGAAAATGTGATGCTTGGAGCTATGGCAACCCTCTTGTGACTATGAGGGAAGGGCCAGGAGAAAGGTAGAGTTCAGTCCAGCATCTTGACATCTGGCTGTTCCAAAGCAGATATTCTTCAAACTTCTTGTGACGGGAGATATTTAAATATCCTTATTGCTTAAACCACTGTTGGGCAGGCATTTTGATACAATTAAATATGGGCTAACCAAGGCAACAGCTTAATCTGAAATACTTTAAGTATTTTTCTCAGGAGAATTCATTCCTATGCTATTGGTGTAATTAAACATTCATTTGTGAAGCTACCTCAGGTGCTTGTGCTTTATTTCCAAAATTGACCTGATTCATCTTCTGCTGGCTTCCTGTGGCTCTCTCTGCCCTTCAGGGACTGTGCCTCTGCCTCTGGGCTGCTTTGATTGATGATACAGGTGACAAGACTAAGCCCTTGATCCCACCTGAAGCCACTCCATCCCCTGGACCCCATCAGGCTGGAGGACCCACTCTCTGGGGCTGCCCTTCCCGCGGCACTCTGCAGGGCGAGGGACTGCCTTTCGGTAGTAGAAGAGGACCTGGGTGACTGGAGAGGTACAGAGTGGCTGAGGGCATTAGGCCCAGGCGGAAAGCCAAGAGCCCAGAATCCCAGTGGGATTCCCTCATTCTGCATCTAAGCCTGGTGTATGAGTATTATCAAGAAGGTCATTCTAGGTTCATCCAGAGAAGACTGGCAGCCCCGTGATTTTTGATGGTGTTTTTTATTTTTATTTCTATTTTTGGGGGTCGCATCTGCTGCATATGAAAGTTCCCAGGCTAGGGGGTTCAATCAGAGCTGCAACTGCTGGCCTACATCGCAGCCTCAGCAACGCCAGATCCGACCCGCAGCTGTGACCTACACCACAGCTCACGACAATGCTGGAGCCTTAACCCACTGATGGAGGCCAGGGATCAAACCTGCATCCTCATGGATACTAGTCGGGTTTGTTACCACTGAGCCACAACGGGAACTCCTGATAGTGCTTTTAAATCACTAGCACTCACCCTACCCTGGAGGTCCCACACACGGGAGTTTATGCGCACAGTGGTGGATGCGTGTGAAAACACCTTAAAGAGAAGCATGAGAATCTTGGGCAGGTTTGAGTGGCCAGAGGGTCACTCTGGAGGCCTTGGTGGGGTGGGGGTGGGGCGGCTGTGATAGGTTGAGGGAGAGAAGCTGAGGTTTCAGTTAGGGGGGAGGCTGCAGGGAAAGGTACCAGTGCCGTGCACCCCCCCTCTCCTGCCCGCTTCTTTCCCTGTGGGCAGCTCTTTGCATATGGTGGCTAGGCATGTTTTCTGTCTTCTGCAAAGCAAGGGCAGAGATCTTTCGGATGCTGTTTTCAGGGA
This sequence comes from Catagonus wagneri, assembly GCA_004024745.2. NCBI lineage: Eukaryota > Metazoa > Chordata > Mammalia > Artiodactyla > Tayassuidae > Catagonus > Catagonus wagneri. Next base: position 21,634,045 of record PVHT021183519.1, read on the forward strand.
TGTTTTGGGGAGCTTTTTCTAAGGGTTTCTTTTGTGGCATTTGGCAGCCAGCCCCACATCAATCATTTCACTGGTGGCAGGAAGGCTCAGCTGGGGGATGGGAGAACAGGACTTGCGTTGTTCCTTGGCCGCAGGGGGCCGGCACCCCCACTGCCAGTGGCTCTACCTCCTTCCAGCATCTCTCTCCACCTGCCCTTTTCCTGCTCACTGCATTCAGGGCTGCAGGCAAGGGCGACCCGTAGTTCAAGACTTAGGTGGGAGGCTGGGCAGGAGAGGGAAGGGAAAAAGCAAACTTTCACCTCAGATGCCCGGCTGCTTTATTATGCATGCTTCCCGCTTTCTCACTGTTTTTTGGAAAGGCTGAAAATAAACACTTTTGTAATACTGACTTGTAATTCACACTTTCCTGACAAGTTACTCAAACTGCAGCCACAGCCACTCAAAGAGGGATTTGACGCAAGCCTTTTTCAGCAGGCGCTTTCTAATTCAGAATGTTCTAGCGCAGCTGATCTTCTTAGTTCTAAAACTAGCCCAGGGGCCAAGGAGGGAATCTGGAGCCCTGGGCCAGAACACTTTTGAAATGACTTTTGAAATGACTGGTCCTCAGGGATGCTGTTCAACTCACTCTTCCAGGCATGTTGTGGAATCACTGAAAACTTCATAATTCGTCAGCTCAGGACCCCGATTCTATAGGTCCGAGAAGTAACTTGCCTGCTAAAGAGTCCAGACCGGTTGGTGGAGGAGCCAGGATAAAATTTCAAGCTCTGGATGCCCTAACCTTGCTTCCCAGTAAGCCATGCTTTATTCATTTCCTGGGTTTTCCTTCTCTATTTAAGTTATTATTATGGAAAATGTCAAACATACACAAAAATAGAGGCAAATATAATGAAGGCCCAGGTACCCACCACTGGGTTGCAGTAAGCTATCATGGCCTGAGGTTCTTATTTGATCTGCTCTCCCCAGTACCCCTTTCCAACCAGACATCATACCACTTGATCTGTTAATATAACTGTGTTATCTGTAGCACAAAGCTTTTAAAAATAACATAACCTGGAGTTCCCGTTGTGGCACAGTGGAAACGAATCCAACTAGGAACCATGAGGTTGCAGGTTTGATTCCTGGCATCGCTCAGTGGGTTAAGGATCCGGCATTGCCGTGAGCTGTGGTGTAGGTTACAGACGTAGCTCAGATCTGGTGTTGCTGTGGCTCTGGTGTAGGCCAGCAGCAACAGCTCCAATTAGACCCCTAGCCTGGGAACCCCATATGCTGTAGGTGAGGGCCTAAAAAGCCAAAAAAAAGCCAAAAAAATCCTACAGAAAACATAACCAGGGAGTTCCCTGGTGACCCCAAATTTAAAGGACCTGGCGTTACCTCTACTGTGACTCAGGTTACTGCTGTGGTGAGGGTTTGATCCCTGGCCAGGGACTTTTGCATGCTGTGGGCACAGCAAAAAATAAAAACAAAATGGACAACCTATAACCACAGTTATCATTATCACACCCACAAGGTGAACAACTTCTCTTAGCATCGTAATACCTAACCTGTATTCAATATTCTCCAATTGTGTCAAAAGGCCTTCTTTGCAACCGGTTTCAATCAAGACTGAAAGGAGGCTCACACATTGCATTTGCTGATTTGTTTTTAAAAGGGTTTTGAGACTGTCATAGTTCCCCCTCCTGTACTCCCGGGGCCTTCTGTTTGCTGAAAAAACTGGGTCATCTACATTTTCAAATTGTCCACATTCTGCATTCGGATTGTAATCCTGCTGGTGTCCTTTAACATATTTCTCCATCGCATTTCCTGAAAGTTGGTACTTGGATGTAGAGCAGTGGTTCTCACTGGGGGTAGGGGGGATTGCCCCCCCAGCCCAATTTGGCCATGTGCTTGTCACAACCGGGTGGTGGTGCTATCAGCCTCTAGTGGGCGGAGGCCGGCGAAGCTGCTAAACATCCTACACATAAGAAAGAATTATGTGTCCCCATATGTGACTGTTGAGAAACCCTGAGGCTTGATTAGATTCAAGTTCTTTGTCTTTTGGGCGGGGGAGGCAACGGTATTTCCCAGATGGTGCCGTGCACTTCCTGTAACATCGCAGGAGGAGGACACCATGGGGGCTCGTGTGAAGAGATGCTAAAGGACATCAGTGGGTCTAACAGGTGTCAGCCCAGCACGTCCATTATCCAGTGACACTGACATCTGGAGAGGAAAAGACAGTCCTCTTAATAGCTGAAAACCGGCATGTCTTTGGCAAACAGGAATATGTGGCCGTCCTATCCATGGACTTTTCAAGAGATTTATTCAGCTTTAACTGGATTTCTTTCACTCCTTTCCATCCCCCAGTTTTTATAAAAGTTACAGGGGCGCATAAAGACTCACCTGATTCTCCTAGACCTGTTGCTATGCGATATCCTCCTCCTTCCTCACTGGCTCTTCCCAAGAGGCATCCACTTTCAACCGGTTTCAGCTGGTCCTTTTCAGCTGTGTCTCTGCGTACCCTCATAAAGGGCTTAAGTGGCTGCTTCTCGGGCAGTTTAAGTTTGGGGCCTTTTCTAACAACTTCCTTCTAAAGAACGTGATCGTTTCTCTATCTTTCCACTAACGCTCGGCAGCCCCCTGTTCTGGCCCCTTTTCTATCCCTGTTTGTTCTCAGCATAGTTAGATTCTTATTTGGGTTGTCTGCTCAGGTTAAAGAGTGGGGTGTTAGAAAGCTAATTAGACGCTCTGATCTTGTGAGTGGGGCTTGTTGATAGTGGGCTTCACCACAGGGTTATCTGGCTATGCTGCTGCTTTTTAGAGGATCCCAAAAGTTGGGGTGTCGAAGCCTTTCTTCTTGGGTCAATAGGATTGGCCAGAGACCAGTTTTCCAGTTTTCCTCCTGGAGGAGATAGGTCTGGCTGCCAGGATTCCAGGAGCCGAGGGGGCTACAGGGCTGTGAGTGTCAGGGTTCGAGATGTGGGCTTTCATGTTTTTTGTTATAATTCCCTTGCTGTCTGTCAACTGTGCCTACTGTCCTCCAGCTCCAGGATCCTCTGTTATCTTCTGCCAGCAAATAAGCTGAGTCTAAGGGGCAGGATTTTCAAAGACCAGTTGCCCAGTTATACAGAGATGGGGAAGGAACCTAAGCATGAAACAATTATATATCTTTTTAAACAGTTTTATTGGGGTAGAATAGACATAAAATATATAGCACTTATTTACAAAGTGTAATTTGATAAGGATGTATGTACCTGTGAATGTCCATGCCTATGAAATCATCGCCGCAGTCAAGATAATAAGATATTAATACCCCCGACACCCAGTTTCCCCTTTATCCCCAGGTGACTACTGATTTGCTGTTACTGTAGATCAGTTTGCATTTTCTAAAATTTTATATAAATGTAATTGCACAGTATGTGTTCTTTTTAGGTCAGAGACTCTGTTTTTTTTTTTTTTTCACCCAGTATAATTATTTTGAGATTAATCCATGTTGTTGAGTGTATTAGTTGTTCATTTCTTTTTATTGCTAAGTGATATCTCATTGCATCAAAAGGTCACAATTTATTCACTTGTTGAAGGATATTTGAATTTTTACCAGGTTTTGGTTATTACAAATAAGGCTGTTAGGAGCATTCATGTGCAAGTTGCTTCAAGGACATAGTTTTTCATTTTTCTACACCTAGGAGTGGGATAGTCAATGAATGTTTGTTGAATAAAATGATGTACTGTGTTGTTTTCTATAATGTTGGCATACTTTATGTTAGGATAAAGTTTAGCTACACATAACAGAAAATCCTTACAACAATGGCTCATACCCATTAAAGGTTTATTGAGCTCTTACGTGAAAGAAACCTGGAGCTGGGATGGACCTTTAAGATGTTTACAATAACTGTCTCCTGACCTTTTTTTCTTTTTGGTCATCTTTTTAGGGCTGCACCCGTGGCATATGGAGGTTCCCAGGCTAGGGGTAACTGCTGGCCTACAACACAACTCACAGCAATGCTGGATCCTTAACCCACTAAGCAAGGCCAGGGACTGAACCTGCATCCTTGTGGATACTAGTCACATTCATTTCCATTGAGCCACAACAGGAACTCCTCTCCTGACTTCTATTTTGTCATCCTTAATGCATAGCTTCCATCTTAAAATTTGTCTTTGGTTACTGGAGCTCTAGCCATATACTTGAGTTCCAGGGTGGAAGAAAAGAGAATGGGCCCATGGCAAAAAAAGTTTCCTGGAAGTTCTGCTCAACTTCGGCTTAAATCTCATGGTTTGACACTTAGACATGAGGCCACACTTTGTTCCAAGGGAGGTGAATATATATTAGATTTATTGTTTTCTTGATTAATCTGGGTTTTGTTAAAGAAGTAGGATGGGATGGGTATTTGATTGCAACGAGCAGCATCTGCCAGAATAGAAAAGAGTTAATAATCAATTGGAATACTTTTCCTGTACTTTGGATATGCACAATAATCAGAACAAAAATATTAAGGCCTTTAAAGATAATTAGCAGGAGAGATGCAAGCAGACAAAATGTTGCTTTAGTTTAGAAAATATTCTAAGGTTCTGGTTCAATTGTTTTAGAAAACATTGGCTCAGTTATGAGTTCATATGAGTTTAATAGGATTTTATTGGTTTTCATAGAAATCTTTTTTGAGTGAGCTCACAATTTAGATAAAAACAGGAGTTCCTGTTGTGGCATAGCAGAAACGAATCTGATTAGCATCCTTGAGGATACAGGTTCAATCCCTGGCCTCGCTCAGTGGGTCAGGGATCCGGTGTTGCTGTGAGCTGTGGTGTAGGTCACAGACTTGATTTGGATCCTGCATGGCTGTAGCTGTGGTATAGGCTGGCAGCTATAGTTCTGATTTGACCCCTAGCCTGGGAACATGCATGTGCTTCAGGTGTGGCCCTAAAAAGCAAAAAAAAAAAAAGAGAGAGAGAGAGAGAGAGAGAGAAAAGAAAAAAAACATTGTTTGGTTTCAGTTCAGACCTGCGTTTCACAAATTAGTGTGCTCTCTTCCAACTTTGGTTCATAGCTTAGGCCACTTCCGCTTCCTCCTTATGATGTATCCACAGCAGGGATTTTGCTGTTATGGTTTAGAATAGCAGGCACAGGCCAGAGAATAAATTTTTACATAGCAGGAATTTATTAATCCTGTTTTTCTTGGGTAGGAACTGATAATCCTAATGGCTTTGAATGATTCTAAATTTATCTCTGTGAATTGGCATGGCTGAAGGTCCCACTTGTGAAAAATGTGCCAAAACGAAGGCCAGTTTTATCCTCGCTCTGTAATTTAAAACTCTGTTCTTACTCCTAAGTTTTGCATTTCCATGGCTTTAGATTTCTTTTACCATGCTTGTTCTAGAACACACTATCCTGGATTTTGCATCGTATGGTGTCTCAGAAAAGACACTTAATATTGGAAATTTTCAGTTCAATTTTTTTTAACGGGGACTAGAGAGATGTTATAAATTTCAGAAGCAGAGCATGTATTTGAAGTGAAGGAACTCTTGCTAAAGGAACTCCAGGGCCTTGAAGTAAATGGGGCTCAATGTTAACATAGTATATTGACATTTTTTTCCCATTACTTAATGAATTTTATTACAATGATAGGTGTACAAAAATCATCACAACTCAATTTGATAGCTTTTCACATTTTTAATGAGAATTGGAGATCTGAGTTCATGTGAAATAACTCAGTTTTTACATAGTGACTAATTTTAAAAATTAAAGTCAGTGAGTGGCTCGCTGCTGTCTACAATATATGTCAACATAGGTCAAGCAATACATGTCAACAGGTTATATTCTTGGGCTGCTGGTTTTTAGAGTCTTATGTAAATGTTCCTTGTTTCTCCATGTCCTTTTTTTTTCTACTGTACTCCATGGTTTTGCACTGATTATTTTGAGTAATAATGTTGATATTTGAAAGTGTCTTTTGACTTTCATTGGTGTCCTAACATTACCTAAGATTCATGCTTGTCTAGGAAAGATAACTCAGCGAGAAGAAGGTAACGAAGACAAGAATTCTATTTTCTGGGTAGGAGCACATGCTTCTCATGGCCATTGGCCATTCCTAGGAAATTCATCTGGTCACTTTGTACATATGGGCATTGGTCATAAAGTAGACAAGGCAAGAGAATATAAATGGTGCTTTACAAACCCATGACAAGCAAGGAGCAAATCTTTATGTTTACGTGCTACTCATTTATTTTCCAAAATGCATTCAGTGAGTGCCAGCTGTGTGCTAGGCCTGGAGTAGGATGTCAAGTGGAGGGCAAAGTGGTGTATGTCTTTCTCCAAGCTCTGCTTATGTATTTTTTAGGGAATTAAGGAGAATTCAAAGGAAAGAGGCCTTTGCTCTTTGGTGGTAAACTGTGAGGATGTGAGGCTTACAGCTGTCAGCAGATGCAATTCTTTCACTGGGGAAAACCAGTCTGAGAAGCCAACCTGCTGAGAGGGGCATACCTCTTTCATCTGGTTACAGACCAGCATGCTGACTTGTCTCCCTGCACTGCCCTTGCTCACCGACAGTCTGGGGTGATCTTTCAAAACCAAAGACAGGAGTTCCCGTCGTGGCTCAGTGGTTAACGAATCCCACTAGGAACTATGAGGTTGCAGGTTCAATCCCTGGCCTTGCTCAGTGGGTTAAGAAACCAGTGTTGCTGTGGCTGTGGCGAAGGCCGGCGGCTACAGGTCCTGTTAGACCCCTAACCTGGGAACCTCCACATGCCGCGGGTGCGGCCCTAGAAAAGGCAAGACAAAAAAAAAAAAAACCAGATGTCACTCCTTTGCCCCAAACTCTGCTTTGGGCCCCATTTTATCCAGCCTAAAAACTAAATTCTTCACCACGGTGTGACCTGGTCCCCGTTGCCTCTCTGCCCTCACCTTCCACAATAACCCCCCTCACTCATTCTGTTCCAGCTGTTCCTCCAAAATGCCTAGCAGGGCCTTTGCACTGCTTGCTCCCTGTCCTCAGGAAACTCTTCCTATAGATACTTTCAGACATACTAATGCTTTCTATACCTTCAGACATACTAATGCTTTCTATACCTCCAAATTGTGCTCAAATCTCACCTTCTCATGGAGGCTTGGTAACTCAAGCATTGCTGCCTAACTTGACTGAGTGTTCTTAATCCATCCATACAATATCATCAGAGTCTTGACAAAATTCTGCCTTTTTTTTTTCCCTTGCCTTTTAGGGCCACACCCAAGGCATATGGAAGTTCCCAGGCTAGGGGCTGAATCGGAGCTACAGCTTCCCACCTATACCACAGCCACAGCAATACAGGATCCACAGGATCTGAGTTGAGTCTGTGACCTACACCACAGCTCATGGCAACGCTGGATCCTTAACCCAGGGACTGAACCCTCATCCTCATGGATCCTAGTCGAGTTCGTTAACCACTGAGTCATGAAGGGAACTCCCAAAATTCTGCCTTTTATTAAGCTCAGTCCTAGATACCTCTGCAGCATGACCTGGTTTACCAGTCTAATTAGTCTAGCAAAAATACGGTATGGCTAATTGTGCCTCAGGTTGGACTGGATGAAATTTAAGACTCCTTCTTTTGTGAGGATTAGCCAGAAAAAAACATTTTTTTTCTTGGCTGTGTCAGTGCTGTGCGGAATTATTAGGGCCAGGGACTGAACCCACACCGCTGCAGTGACAACGCTGGATCCTTAACCCATTGTACCATAAGGGAACTCCAGCCAGAACAATTCCTTTTTTTTAACTTGAAAAATACGTTTTTTAAATTTTTAATTATAGTTGATTTACAATGTTCTGTCAAATCCTGCTGTACATCAAAGTGATGCAGTCATATATATATATGTGTGTGTGTATATATATATATATATATATATATATACACATTCTTTTTCTCATATTACCTTCTATCATATTCTATCACAAGTGATTGGATATAGTTCCCTATGCTATACAATTCTTAATTTTACTCAAACTCATTGGCTCTATTCCCCAAATCCTACAAACCTAAGAGCTAAAATAACAATAATAATAGTAATAGTTGCCATTGTTATATAATGGCAATAATGGCATTATTATTATTATTAGAATCTCTTATTATTGTTATTATAAGATAGCTATCACCAATATAATATTTTCAATGTGCCAGGCACTGTTTTTTCATTAAAGTATAGTTGATTTACAATGTCTCATCAAGTTCTGTTGTACAAAAAAGCGACCCACACATTTCTCTGTGCTGTACAGTAGGATCCTGTTGCCCATCCACTCAAAATATAACTGTTTCCATCCAAAAAAACTCCAAAATGCCCATCCATTCTACTCCCTCCACTTTCCCCCTTGGGAAACCCAAGTCTGCTCTTTTTGCCCATGATCTGTTTCTGTTTTTTGTTCATTTGTTATTTTTAGGTAGGATCATCTGTTACGTATTTTAGATTCCACAAATAAGTGATAACATTTGGTATTTGTCTTTTTCTTTCTGGCCTATTTCACTTAGTATGAGAGTCTCTAGATCCATCCATGTTGCTGCAAATGACATTCGTTTGTCTTTTTTATGGCTGAGTAATATTCCATTATGTATATATACCGCATCTTCTTAATTCATTCCTCTGTTGATGGACATTTAGGTTGTTTCTGTGTCTTGGCTATTGTGAATAGTGCTGCTATGAACATAGGGGTGCGTGTATCTTTTTCAATGAAAGTTTTGTCTGGATATATACCCAGCAGTGGAATTGCTGGATCCTATGGTAGTTCTATATTTAGTTTCCTGCAGTACCTCCATACTGTTTTCCATAGTAGTTGTACCAATTTACATTTCCACCAACAGTGGAGGGGGTGCCTTTTTCTCCACACTCTCTCCAGCATTTTATTTGTTGACTTGTTAATGATGGCCATTCTGACTAGTGTGAGGTGGTACCTCATTGTAGTTTTGATTCTCATTTCTCTAATAATTAGTGATACTGAGCATCAGGCACTGTCATAAGTGCTTTATGTATATTCACTTAGTCCTCACAATAGCCTTAGGACGTTTATATTGTTATTAATAAAAAAAGTGAAACACAGAGATATTAAGTAAACTACCCAAGTTCCCACAGCTAATGAGTCACAATTTAAATTAGGCATTATGATTCAGAGTCCACGGTATTTTGGTTTTTAGATGACAGAGAACCTACCTCAAACCGGTTTGAGATAAAAATGGAATTTTCTCCCTCCTATAACTGACTAGTCCCTGGCCAGGCCTTTATTCTGGCTCAGTTCTGTCCAAGTGCTCAAACCATCAGGATTTGGTGCTCTTCCTTTGTGCCTTGGCTGCTTTCCCAGGTAGCCTCTCTCTACATGGTGACCATAGCACTGTTAGGCCCACGTTGTCAGCTTCAAGTTCAGAAGAGAGATCATCTGTTTCCAGTGGTTCCAACACAAGTCTTGGGACTGAGTCTTGTAGGTGATGGACACACAATTGAGCAGTGGGGCTGGGATATAATATCTTGATTGGCCAGATCTTATGCTACCCTGTTTGATGCTGGGACTCACCAGAACCACAGAGGCCAAGAGTGGCGAGGAGCTATCTCGTGAAAGATTAATGGGTGCTATTACAAGCAGGGGGATGGATAGCAGGCAAGGGAAAATATCAGATGACCACTAAAGGTAGGCACTGTGCTTTGTTTGCTTGCTTGCTTGCTTATTTATTTGACTTCCCCAAATATGTAGTTCATGGATCAGGGATCAGATCTCAGCCTACAACCTAGGCCGGAGCTGTGGCAACACCATATCTTTTAATTGGGCTGGTCCAGGGATCGAACCTGTGTCCTGGCGTTGCAGAGACACCACCAATCCAGTTGTGCCAAAGTGAGAACTCCAAAGTTTGCTCTTTATTTTTTATTTTTATTTTTTTGTCTTTTTAGGGTCATACCTGTGGCATATGGAAGTTCCCAGGCTAGGAGCTGAATCGGAGCTACAGCTGCCGACCTACACCACAGCCACAGCAACACAGGATCCAAGCTGCATCTGCAAACTGCATCATAACTCATGGCAACACCAGATCCTTAACCTACTGAGTGAGGCCAGGGATTGAACATGTGTCCTCATGGGTACTAGTCAGGTTCATTACTGCTGAGCCACAACAGGAACTCTCAAAGTTTGCTTAATTTTTATTGATGCTTTTGTTTTTTACACACGAGGAACCTGAGGTTCATAGTGACTAAGTAATTTGCCCAAGACTGTAGACCTAGAGAGTGACAGCCCTAAATTCCAAAGTGAGTGCCATGCTGTCATAAAAAGGTAAACTAGACATGATCAGAATGGCGGGTGGCAGGCTGGTACTTGTCTGACTCCCTGTCCAGTCACACCAGCACTTCTCCTCTCTGCCTTGGTCTCCTGAGTGGCTCCAACTCAGCGACCACTAGGACCAGTGGAAGGACTTAAAGGGTGACTGAAGGGGGTGGGAGCTTGGAGCTTTCCTGACGTGGCAGACTCAGTGACCTCGAGGAGCCTTGATTCTGTGGGCTAATCTGACTAATTTTAGGCTATTAATTAGCCTCTGGGAATTATTTTTCACTCCAGAAATTTCCTAGTTTTATTTACACTGGGTGACTTAGAGTTTTCACAGCACACATCATTTCCTTATTTTTGGATCTGTTTTTTTTTAAAAAAAAAAAAAAAAAAAAAAACAGCGGTCCTCAAAGGCTCCCAAGAAGCAGTGCTGGAAGCTAAGGCATAGCCCAGGGCTGAGCGTCTATGCCTTCAAAGACAAGGAGGGTCTGGAGGCCAGAAGCCTTCATCCACTCTTCTTCTCTCCCTCCTCCCTCCCCGCCCCACTCCTTTCCTTCCTTCCTTCCTTCCTTCCTTCTTTCCTTCCTTCCTTCCTTCCTTCCCTCCTTCTTAAAAACTCTCCATTCTTAATTTGCTTAGCTTATATTCATGAACAGTTCCTAAACATCTATTAGAAATCAGAAGTTTTGTGAAGAGTTTAAAAGAAGACAGGATATGTTTTTTGGAAAGCTATCTATAATTTACATTCAAAAATTTCAGCCTGGACAGAGAAACTTGAATTTGTGCTGTTTGCTTTAGGCTCCATCTCCCAGAGTAGCAGCTCTAGCCAAGAACATACAGTCCAAGGCCAGCTGCATGCCAAGCAGGAAATTCAGGTAGCTCCTACAAGCCCTAACGCTGTTCCTGTCTTGATCAATATCTTATGCTTTGCTAGATAGCCTAGTGAATGTCAGAAAGAGGTTTGAGGGGCGAAAGTCATAGTGAGTGCCTGCATAATGAAGGTGGGCTCCCAGTTTGATGAAATCGAATATATTCGAGATGGGGGGATGGGCTGAAATGTTTTAAAGCCACTTGCATAAACGGGGTAGAAGAATCTAGAAAGGCCTGTAGCCTGCACTCTTAGGGCAGGCCACAGACACTGGATCCCTAAATAGCCTCATATGCAACCATTGGTTTAGGGGCATGCCACCTGTGCAGGTGACAGAATCTTGTTTCTGGAATGTTGTCCCATCAGTCTCAGATGAATCTTTCATGTGAAGTGGTGGTCAAAGCACTTCAAAATGTAGAGAACCTACCCTTCGGGAGCTTACAGAACAGGCTTTATAAACCACTTTGTGTTTCCTTTTAATAAGCTATTTTTTCGTAAATGTTTGTATACGTGGCAGAACTTGGTTTGAGGTTTCCGGTCAACGTAAGAGGCTGAGGAGGGTGTGGGGAAGCAGCTAATCCTGGTCCATCCCTAACTTCTTCAGGAGCTACTGGGCTACCCATGCCAAATTGGTATAGGTCAGTTTTCAGTAACTCTCTCCCCTCAGAGAATTTGTAGTTTTAGCCAGAAAAGTTAGCAGTTGGAATAACAATTGGACAAAAACCCCACACAACTCAAAAAAGGATACGCTGCACTTTATACAAAGCGTAAGCAGGAACAGGAAAGCTTCAGAAAGGGCAGGAAAGGGTAAGCAGGATTTTGTTTGTTTGTTTTTCTTTATTTTTGTCAGTTTTCTTGGGATATGGTTTCCATAACATAAAATTCACCAATCTCAAGTGCACACTTTTCATTCTTTCTTTCTTTTTTGGCTGTGGCATGCAGCAGCTTGATATGGGATCTGTTTCCTGACCGGGAATGGAACCAGGGTCCCAACGGCAAGAGTGGAGAATCTTAACCAGAGCACTCCCCTCAAGGGCACAATTTGATGAGTTTTGACAAATGTGGGCGGGGAATCAGCTGGGCTGGGTGGCTGTCATCTTGCGGGCATGAGGGGGTGTGTGTTGGGGGGTGGAAACTGGGAGAGGCATCAGGGCTCTGGAGCTGGTGGCGGCTCCCTTTTCAAGCCAATTCTTTTCTGGGTTCTGGGAGTTGCTCTAGGTAGCTCAACCTAAAGTCTGTTTCTCCACTCTCACAGTGATTTCGTGAGTTCAGCTGGAGTGGTTTTCAACTTAGCTAACAAGCGGTACAGCAAGGCACTGACTCACCTAAGCAGATGCTGGGACCATTCTGAATGCAGGTGGCTGTGAGCAGCCGGTAAGGATGCCCATGCATGCCTGCTGAACGTCAGCCTGAGGACAGCCTTTCAAAAAGCCCCTTTCTCCTTAAGCCGTAGAGATTTTGTTGCCTAAAACTGTCGACCCTGTCTGGGAGAAAACCAGTCTTCAGTGAGAGAGAAGGATAAAATCAATTTACCAAGAGCAGGGAGAATCCATGGAATGGGGGCCGTGGTGCTGGCGTGCACCACTGCCAAGGCCCAAATGTATTTCTCTTCATCCACACGTTGGCTATTCTGTTAGATCCGCTTGTATCCATCCCGAGACCCCCTCTTTGACTTCCAGTGATTGAACTGTTTCTGACCCTTGTTAAATGAAATGTCCTGAATGAAACAGCTGAGGGCTTTGATGACTTCTTGGTAGACGCCCCGTCGAAGAGGCAGACAACTGAAGTGTGGTTAGATCTTGTGGGTTCCAAAGAGGAATGAGTAACACTGACTTCACATGAAATGTGGTGTGTTCCTGTATCATTCTAAAATGGTATTTTTAGATTTATCTGCCCTTTTCTTTTCCCTTTTCCCCTTTCTTTCTTTTCTTCCTTTTCTTTCTCTTTCTTGCTGCACTCATGGCATGTGGAGGTTCCTGGGCCAGGGATTGAACCTGTGTCACAGCAGCGACTTGAGCTGCTGCAGTGACAGTGCCAGATCCTTAACCTGATGAGCTATGAGAAAATTCTGATTTGCCCTTTTCTGTTATGGAGCGGGTACCCCCAAACCCTATTTTACCCCTTTCCCATCCGTCTCCCCTTTCTATGGAGGATGCTGCCTCTGTAGAGAGGGGCAGAACGACAGAAAACAGGTGCAAGTGGAAAGAGCAGAGATTCTGATTGGCCATCTTGGCAAATTTTATGTCATGGTGGCTCAGAGGAACAAGGCTATTTAATTTAGTGCCCGTAAGAACTCAAAAAACTCATTCTGGATGGAAGACACTTCCATCTTTCTTCATTTAAAGGGGTATAAAATTAATAAATTAAGAAAGAAAAAGGAAATAATTGGGGCTCAGCAGGTGCTGTTAAATGAGGATTGATGGGGGAGTTCCCTTTGTGGCTCAGTGGTTAATGAATCCGACTAAGAACCGTGAGGTTGCGGGTTCGATTCCTGGCCTTGCTAGGTGGGTTAAGGATCCGGCGTTGCCGTGAGCTGTGGTGTAGGTTGTGACGTGGCTCGGATCCCGCGTTGCTGTGGCTGTGGTGAAGGCCAGCGGCTACAGCGCCTGTTAGACCCCTAGCCTGGGAACCTCCATATGCCGCAGGTGCGGCTCTAGATAAAAGGCAGAAAGACCAAAAAAAAAAAAAAAAAAATGAGGATTGATGGAATCATGGGGCACATAGAGGGCAAACTCTATGAAACGGCTTAGAGGCAGACCCTGAAGGAATGATTTGAGTGGAAGTAAATTATTTAGGAGATGATTCTAGGAAACAACTATGGAAAAGTGATGAAGTGAAATGGGAAGGGGAGATAGCCAAGAGAAGGCATTTAATCAAGGTTAGCAGACTGTGTACATGGAACTAAACGGCCTTGAGGAACTTTGGAGGCCGGTGTAGAAGACACACCTCCCTCATACGCTGTTCAGGAGGTGAGGGAGCTGGGGCGTTTACACACCAACTCATGTCGGCAGTTGGCTGAGGGGTGCTGCTGGGGGCGGGTGTTAGGGACCTGGAAGAGCAGTCTCCGGCAGGCAGGGGAAGCCCTTAGGCAAAGAGACACAGGTTGGCAGCTGCGAGCTGAGCAACTGCCTTGAAATGAAGGGAGAGGGGAAGTAAGTGTGGCCCTGACAGCTTCTGTTACAGCACACTTCACGCTCCTTGCCTCATCTGCATGCCCCTGTGAGGTACCGCTTCCATAATAAAAGCTCATGTAGCAGGGACGTGTCTGTAGGAAGGCAGATTCAAATTGATTTGGGGTTTAAGATCAATGGGACAACAAATGAATTCTTTGTATAACTGTTGCTTAAAGCCCACCTCTACTGTCTGACTGTGAGCTTTATGAGGGCAGTGGCTGAGTCTTTATTTAACTACTGCTTTATTCTCAGACTCTAGCATGGTACCTGGCACATAGAAGAAACTCAATAATAGATTTTTAAAAATTGAAGTATAGTTAATTTACCATGATTCAGGGAGTTCCCACTGTGGCTCAGTGGTGACATATCTGACTAGTATCCACATGGATGCTGGTTCAATCCTTGGCCTCGTTCAGCAGGTTAAGGATCTGGCATTGCTGTGGCTGTGGTGTAGGCCAGCAGCTGCAGCTCCGATTCGACCCCTGGCCTGGGAACTTCCATATGCTGTGGGTATGGCCCTAAAAAGAGAAAAAGGAAAAAAAAAATCAGTTATTTAGGTGTAACATATTTTTTCTGAATGAGCATTGCATTACTAGAAACAATGTGAAGTATTGCTAGATGTGTAAAACTTGGGAAAATCTGAATATGTGCAATATAAAAATATATATCTTTACAGCTTTAAATGTGTCCTTATTGGTTTAAGAATATATTACTCTGTGATAAGTCAGTTTGTTTATAAAATTGTTAACTGGTATGTGTAGAGGTCTAAAGACCTTGAAAAACACTGGAGAATTTTTGTTTGTTTGTTTGTTTTTAACTTAAAAAGTCTAAGGAGGGAGAAAGAAAAAGTTGATCTTTCAGCTACTTGTTTTCTTTTCCCTCCCAACACTCTGAGGCTTCTCTGTGCTATTAAACTGGGGCCAAGAATCGCTGGCTTGAATTCCGTCTTTCCTTGGAGGCAGAAGCTCCCCGCTTAGGCCTCCAGGGTCTTTCCAGTCTGCAGCTTCTTCAAACATGGGCTGACCAACTCAGAAGTGATCTTTTTTGTTGACCAACTTCAGGCAGGCACATGCGTTATTTCACAGTGGGGTATTTTTTTTTGAAAGAAAGGCTACACAGTTTCCACTTGCAAGAGAGAATCCTATTTTCAGAAGCTACTATGGGAGGGAGGGTAACTTTTTTATTCTCATGGAGAACCTTCAGCCTGGGTTTTTACTGGGAACTTCATTTATTTCTTCCCTTCCTTCCTTCCTTCCTTCCTTCCTTCCTTCCTTCCTTCCTTCCTTCCTTCCTAAGCTAGTTCTCTGTTTTCTCTGTTTGCTTAAGCATTTTTATTAGATGGATTTTCACACTGGGGAGGGATGAGGAATTTTTTTTGTTGAAAGTACATCTCAAGCTCCTAGAATCCAACTGGTCCCAGGGAATAAAACTGGGTAATTAAATTTCCTCAAACTGCATAGACACTTTATTACCCCTGTTGCATGTAGTTCGGAAGGTCTGTTCTATGTATGAAGCTACAGAGAGCGTTGAGCTAATTAAGTGAGGTGTGCTGGGCAAGAACAAGAAGCTGGAGCTAATATTAAAGCACTATAAATGCCCCCTCTTCTCCAACAAAAGTCAATAATATGTTCATTAAACCCCTCTCTTCTAGCTGGGTGCTGTTTAAAAAAAAAATCCTCTTGTCCATTGGGAACAATGGTTAGAATGATTATGTAGTCAATGGAGGTGGGGAGAAGTGTTTGAAATTTAAAAAAAATGTTTCATGTGGTGGATCAGAAGTTGAACAATAAAATATTGCAACATTTTTGCAGACCAACCCTATGGTTATGGGAGCCACCATATATAATTATATCTCATTTTCATTTCTTTTATTTTTCCAGAGCTCAGAGATTTCCTTTTCAGCTAAAAACAGGACAGGTCATTTCAGCCTTAATACGGGGTGAGGGGAGCATCAAGTCCATACTTGATAATGGAGTTGCCTTATTTGTGGGCAGTCAGGATACAGGCTTTGGTCCATGGCAGCTGAGCATAAAACTGACCCTCAAAACTATCTGGAAATTTCATCTAAAAAAAACACAATGTTATGTACCCTCTAGTTACTTATAGAGAAACACAATTAAGTTCTATAAACCAGAATATGTAAATGAAATTAAAATCCAGCAAAAGGAGAGAAAAAACATTCTTTCCTTAGTCTGTCCAATTGGCCAGCTTCTGTGGAACCCAAATTCCTTTTTCAATTCTATTTACCACTTTTCTCCCACATAAAATCGTTTCTCAAGCAAACCTGCTCCCACATCTGTGTATTAGTTGAAGGCTACAGCTAGTCTTGAATTTTAGAATGATATTGTATAAACGTTGTTTTTGAATTTATTAATGATGCCGGAATCCATCTATATTTTCAGTAAATCAGCATATTTCTAATCTTATACACTAGGATATAACTGGTCTCATTGAAGAGCTGTGGAATAACCTGACTTTAAAAGGAATGTGATGGGAGTTCCCATTGTGGCTCAGTGAGTTAAGAACCCCACAGAGTCTATGTGAGGATGTGTGTTTGATCCCTGGCCTCGCTCAGTGGGTTAAGAATACTGCGTTGTCATGAGCCGTGGCGTAGGTAGCAGAAGTGGCTTGGATCCCGTGTTGGCATGGCTGTAGGCCTCAGCTATAGCTCTGATTCAACCGACCCCCAGCCCAGGAACTACTATATGCCACAGTTGCATCCATAAAAGGAAAAAAGAAAAAAAGCGGGGGGAAGGAATGTGATGGAGATGGGTAAAGGAGAAATTATGGTAACCGCACAGAGACAATATCTATCCTCCCATTTTTACACAGAAATAGCATTCTCAGCTGAGCATAATGCTGCCCTGTTAAACGTTACAGCAGGGCCATCGGCCCTGTGGCTGGGATGCAGCCTAAGTTCTGGCTGAGGGGTGAGCAGAAGTGATGTATGCACCTTCCAGGTCATGCCTTTAAAGGGACAGAGCTTACTTTGAACTTCCTTATCCTCTCTCCTGCCACTAGTGACAGCAGCGCGGCCATTACCATGAGACACCTTAGACATGAGGGTAGAGGCTATGCCTATGGATGGCAGAGCAACCGAATGCAAAGATCCTGGGTCCCAGTCCTGGGTGCCATGCTGTTAGCCTTAGATGACTTACATGCAGACCGTCATGTAAAAGGTAAATTACACTCTGTCCTTTTTATTTTTTAAATTTATTTTATTTATTTTTTTGTCTTTTTGCCTTTTCTAGGGCCACACTCGCGTCACATGGAGGTTCCCAGGCTAGGGGTCTAATCAGAGCTGTAGCTGCAGGTCTACGCCACAGCCACAGCCATGCAGGATTTGAGCCGCGTCTGCAACCTACACCACAGCTCACAGCAACACCAGATCCTTAATCCACTAAGCAAGGCCAGGGATCAAACCCACAACCTCCTGGTTCCTAGTTGGATTCATTAACCACTGAGCCACAACGGGAACTTCATGCACTCTGTCCTTTTTAAGTTATGGTTGTTTCTGGTCTCTCGTGAAGCAGCCACACTTGTATCTGAATTAATACAGCACTGAAGTGTTTTGTTAAAGAAACCTTCTGGAATTCCCTAGTGGCCTAGTAGTTAAGGTCTCTGTGTTGTCACTGCTGTGGCTCAGGTTGCCCCTGTGGCTGTGATTTGATCCTTGGCCTGGGAACTTTTGCATGCCACAGGTGTGACAAAGACAGAAAGAAAGGGAGGAAGAAAGGAAGAAAAGAAAAGAGAGGGGAGGAGAAAGGGAAAGAAGGAAGAAAGAAAGAAGGAAGGAAGGAAGAGAGGAGAGAAGAAAGAAAGAAAAGAAACTTCCTAGCCAAGGTAGTAAACTATTAGAAATTTTGCTTTGATTATCTGGACAGATCAAGACACAGATATATTTTTCGAAAGTTGCTTCAGATTCTTAAGGTTTATGTGAATACTCTGATCAGTAGTACTTGAAGGGCCAAATTGGACACTGAATTTAGGAAGATAAACTGTCTCTGTGGCTCCCACGGCATAGGATATACAAGTTACTAGAAAGGGAAATGAGGGCTTCTGGGCCAGTAGGACTGGACTGTAGCCTGATCAAAAGAGCTGATGCATCTGAAGGAAGAGTGGTCCTCAAAGCAGGATCGGTCAGCAGAGGACGAGAAAGGCCAGGGGCGTCCTCCTCTCTTTGCACAGGGGAGAGGACTCTCACCGAGCTGACTTAGAGTGTTTCTGGCCTCAGCGCTGCGGGAACATAAGAGAAACGGACTTCGGGTCCCCCTGGCAAGACGGCGCTGAGTGAGCAAACCACATCGGGCTGAACCATTAAACTTTTTTTTGTGATTGATAATCAGAACTCTAACAGAGCCGAATTTTATTTCCTTTCATTCATCCAGAACCATTAAACTTTTGATTCATGACATCACCTTTGCTCTGATGCCTGTTCACCGAGTCGTCTTCTGCTGCAATTCGGTTTCACACCTGGGTCTCCTACAACAAAGTGCTGATCATAGAGTTTTGAACGTTTCTGGCCTTTGTGACGTGGATGGCTCACAGCAAATAAAAGTAGCTGCAGATTAGGATTTGGGCTGCCCAGATAGCTGGCGCAGAGAGCAAAAAATGCAGATCATGTCGACATGGATGGTCAGGGCCCATGTGGAGTCACTATATATATCTGTTTGCATTCTGGTGAAGGCCTCAGGCTTGGGTGCATTTCAGTAAAAGGAAACCACCTTTCAGCCTAGCTGGCCCTTCACCGAGTCTCTTTCCTAGATGAAAAATCCACTTTGTGCTCCTGCCCTTATCTACTGACATAACTTGGACCAACGGCCAGTAACTTTAAAAAAAAAAAAAATTGAACTATAGCTGATTTACAATATTGTGTTATAGTTTCTGGTGAATAGCATAGTGATGGCCGGTAACTTTTTACTTCTAATGAATGAAATATTTGATGGTTCAGTTTGCCCCATATGTGTCCCCTGAGCTGTATCCGCTAGCACCCAGGCCCTTACACCATGCCTTTTTCGTCTTGCACTCAGAATAGCATGTTAGAAGATAAGAGGGGTTCCTATTGTAGCTCAGTGTCTTAAGAACCCGACTAGTGTCCATGAGGACGCGGGTTTGATTCCTGGCCTTGCTTGGTGGGTTAAGGATCCAGTGGCCACAGTTGCAGAGGTAGCTCAGATCCAGCCTTGGTGTGGCTGTGGTGTAGGTCTCAGCTCAGCTCTGATTCGACCCCTAGCCTGGGAATCTCCTTATGCCGTGGATGTGGCCCCCCCAAAATAAGAATGCTTTTCATACAGATGAAAATCTTGAATCCTAACTTGTAATAAGAAAAGTCAGCCTTGGCAAAGCACATATTCCTTCTGCCCTGTTTTGTCCCTACAGACTTAGAACCCAGTGTGGGGAGGCTGTAGATGTGAATCGGGAGGACCTAGTTCTACACTGGCCTGCTCTTCCTCTGCTGAGGTTCAAGGACACCGCCAGATTTGGTAAAGAAAAACATTCTGACTCTTTCTGAGAGTAGGCTGAATGCTCAGTCTTTTGTGTATGTGGATCCCCTTTACATTGAGATAAGTTTAGCTTTTGCCCTCAGTTTTTTTACCCTAATTTGCAATTTTATTTTATTTTTTTTAAGTTACTCAGTGAATTTTATTACATTTATAGGTGTACAACAGTCATCACAACCAAATTTTATAGCATTTCCATCCCAAACCCTCAGTGCGTCCCCCTACCCCCAAACCTGTCTCGTTTACAAACCATAAGTTTTTCAAAGTCTGTGAGTCAGTATCTGTTCTGCAAAGAAGTTCATGGTGTCCTTTTTTTTAGATTCTACATATGAGTGCTAGCATTTGATACTGGTGTCTCATTGTCTGACTGACTTGACTTAGCATGGTAATTTCTAGGTCCATCCATGTTGATGCAAATGCCGTTCTTTCCTTTTAATGGCTGAATAATATTCCACTGTGTATATGTACCACATCTTCTTTATCCACTCCTCCATCAGTGGACCTTTAGCTATTGTATAGAGTGCTGCAATGAACATTGGAGTACATGTGTCTTTTCGAGTCATGGCTTTCTCTGGATAGATGCCCAGGAGTGGGATCCTAATTTGCAATTTTAATATTAATTGTGATCCGTTTTTATAAAAGTTTTCATTTTCTGGTCTAGACTAAATATGGGTCAGTTTTATTTTGGAGAACAGAAAGCTATGTATTTTCAGCTTGAGACAAATGAGGATGATGAGTTGGTAGTTTGGTTTAATGAAAAGAGCAATAGTTTCAGAGCCAGATTTTTAGCTGCATTCTCAGTAAAGTCCTGTGTCTTTCTGTGACTTAATTTACTCATCTGGTAAAAGGGTATTTTTGTAGGATTGTTGGGAAGATGAGGCATTGCTTGTAAAGCACCAGCCGGCCTTGGACAGAAGATGCCAACAGGGGGACACCTCTTTATCTCTCTGTTTGTTGGGGGTGCCCCAGAGCTACCCAGGCTTCAGCCACTCAGCTCGGGTTGTGTTCAGTCCCTAGGGAGACCCCTTTCAGGTGACTTTTCAGGCTGGGCTGTGGGAATTGCTACTGGTGGTAGCAGGAATGGGGCTGGGGAACAAAGGTGCATGTGTGTATGTTGGCCACAGCTTAGGGATTTCAACAGAAGGAGCAGAATTTACTTCTGTTTTTCACTAGTTTTTTTTTTTTTTTGATTTTTGTCTTTTGAGGGCTGCACCTGCAGCATGTGGAGGTTCCCAGGCTAGGAATCTAATTGGAGCTGTAGCTACCGGCCTACACCACAGCCACAGCAATGCCAGATCCAAGCAGTGTCTGCGACCTACACCACAGCTCTCGGCAACACCGGATCGTTAACCCACTGAGCAAGGCCAGGAATTGAACCTGCAACCTCATGGTTCCTAGTCGGATTCGTTTCCACTGCGCCATGACGGGAACTCCTGTTTTTCACTAGTTCTTGTATAACATCCTTGTGACCTCTGAGACGTGGGTTCTGTAACGATAAATCAGCACAGTCCTCAGTGCTTTTAAGAGAGATGGAGTGGTATTCATCGACAAGAAGTCATGGCTGGATGGGGGAACGCAGGAGGATGGTCACTTGGGCCGAGTGACAGAGGCTCTGGGAAGGTCCTCATGTTCCTAAATGTCCCTAAGTGCTTCTTCTCTTATTCACTAATTTGAAATACCTGAAACACCACAGGATATTTGTCCTTCTCTCTGGGATCTGTCTTTCCCTCCCTCCCTTCCTGGCTTTTTTTTTTTCTTTTTTTTCCTCCTTCCCTTTAACTACACATCTAGGTAGCTCACACTGGCCAACTTGCCTGTGAACTTGTTTGAGTCACTCTATCCCTCTGGGCCCCTTAAAATTAGGTACTTACCTAATTAATCTCCTGCAGCCAGCCCCACTATTCCGAATGTAGGAGGTTGTCACCTACCCAGATGGGCATCTTCAGCATTTGTGGGGTGCTCAGTGCCCACTTCTGTGGGTGCGGTGGGGCTGCATGGGACACTGAAGACAAAATCGAATCATTCTCAGCCAGGCCCTGGGCTCGCTGCGGGTGAGCAAGGGAAAGAGGTAGAGAAAGCTCCCTGCAGCGGGAGAGCGTGTCCTGTTGGTTTTAGACTCCGGCTGAGGAAGTCGTCATCCCTGGGACTGTCCTGAGATTCCTGCCCAAATGTAGGACGCGAGGGCATGAGAGGAGGAAGCGATAAAGACGATCGTTATGCCTCTGCTGGTGTTAGGCAGTGTGGGAACTGGAGTCAAGAATTCTAGTTTTAAGGCCTGCTGATTTTAAGGCTCTGGTTTTGAGGCTTACACTTGGTTAGCGGAGTGAACCTGACTTCTTTGTGCTGTACTTTCTTCCTCTGTTAAGTGGGCTGAGTCATACTTGACTTGCTATGGTTGAGCAGAGCCTGTGTTCACTCACTCACCCACCAAATAACACTGGTTATTGTGCGCTGGGCATCGCTCTCAGAGTGAGGCTATGATGGTGAGTGAGATAGACAAGGCTCTCACATCCCTACAATCCAGCAGGGAAGACAGAAAACTAACTAAACAGATGAGATGACTTTGGATTGTGACAACTCCCTTGAGGACGCTGTGGGCATCGTAGTAGGTGAAAGCAGTTTGCAGTGACTCTTTGTGGCACTCCCACCCATAACTGCTTCGAATCACTGTCTTTGCTGTGACACCGGCTTTGGAAATGTCTTCACCTTGACACGAATGCGTTAGAATAGCTTAGGGGAAGCCACAGAGATGGCATTTCTTCGTTTATAGGTTAATTCATTTCTTTGTGGTCCCGTCACTGAAATTCCCCATTTGTATCTTGTTTTCCATCAAGCAGTACACCTCACCTCTCTTGGGGATGCAGAACTCTGGAGTCTTCTTAGGGGTGATGAGGTGTTGCCATAGCAACTGCCTTCAAGACAGGAATTCCCCTTCGTGGCTCAGTGGGTTAAGGACTGAACGTTGTCTCAGTGAGGATGCGGGTTTGATCCCTGGCCTCGCTCAGTGGGTTAAGGATCCAGCATTGCCACAAATTGCTGAAAAAGTCACAGATGTAACTCAGATTCGGTGTCGTCGGGGCTATGGTGTAAACTGCTGCTGCAGCTCCAATTCCACCCCCAGCCCGGGAACTTCTATATACCACAGCTGCAGCCATAAAACAAAACAAAACAAAATAACCTCTTAAAAGTCAGTTCTTGTAAAAGCTGCTCTCTGACCTTTCATGCTATAGTCAGTTCTTATTTCTCTTCCAATACCAGAGCTGAAATAATACCCCTACTTCTAATCTTCAAGAAGGAAAAGCAATTGACTTTCAAGGAAGCCTGGCCCCCACATGTTTCAATTCTTTTGTTTGTTTTTGCCACACCCGAGGTATGCAGAAGTTCTGGGGTTGGGGATTGAACTGGTGCCATAGCAGTGACCTGAGCCACAGCAGTGACAGTGCCAGATCCTTAACCCGCTATACCACCAGGAAACTCCAGGTTTCAGGTTTTTATAAGAAAATAAAAGCAAGAGCAAGCACAAAGGGCCCTCCTTGCCAGGGTAATGGAAGGTGCTGCCCAGGGCCTGTGTGAGAAGCCCGCCTTTGCTCTTGCCCCAGACTCTGCTGGAAGGATCATTATGCCTCTGCTGGTTTTAGGCAGGGTGGGAACTGGAGTTAGGAGTTCTAGTCCCCTCCTGGGGACTTACGCATGGGGCCCTTGTGGCGACTTCTCCGTCCACATTTGGTAGTGTTAGTTTCTAAGCTGTGCAGCTCTTTGGATCCTGATGCTAGATTCAAAGGCCAGATTTATAAGGTCAGGAGAATCAAAGACAGCCAGTGACTCAC
Organism: Catagonus wagneri; assembly: GCA_004024745.2. NCBI lineage: Eukaryota > Metazoa > Chordata > Mammalia > Artiodactyla > Tayassuidae > Catagonus > Catagonus wagneri. The sequence goes on from PVHT021183519.1 coordinate 21,657,643, forward strand.
ACGCTTTCATGTGTCTCAGCCCTTGCCTGTTGGCAGTTTCTGGACCAACTTGTAACCACTTTCCTGGAGCCAGTGCAGGTAAAGGAAAGGAGCTTAGCAAACAGGGGAGGGGTGGCGGGTGGCCTGCCTGAGCTGGAGCCGGAGCCTGGGCCTGTGATGTGGTCGGGCCGCGGTGCACCCAGCTTGACAGGCCCTGCCAACACCGGGCAGACAGGCCAGGGCACACACCGCTGGCGCCTGGGAGAGCTCCCGGGTCCCCTGCAGGGTGGGGCGACTGGGTCTCTGCTCCCAGTGCCGCCAAGGGGGTTTGCTCTGCGAGGAAGAAGCAGCCAGGGAGGGAAAAATAGCAGCATGTCGGTAAAACCCCTGTCAGTATGTGCTTGGCTCTGTGACTTCGTGTCGCCTCTCCCGCTGACGGGGCCAGACTTCTGTTTTTAAAGATCTTTGGGAGAAGATAGATTTACTTCTCTAATCTTTCTTCTCTTTCTTCAACTGTAGTTCATGACCCGTAAGCAGAGCATGAAATCAATCTAGTGGATTATAAGCAACATAGAAGCAGAAAAGATATTATTGAATTAATATTAATTTTTTTAGTTGCACTGTAGAATTGTGATTATGAGAGAGCTTGTCTTTATTCTTAGGAGATGTGTACTGAATTATTTAGGTGTTAGGTGTCATGGAGTCCCATTGTGGGTCAGTGGGTTAAGAACATGACAGGGTGTCCGTGAGGATGCGGGTTTGATCCCTGGCCTTGCTCATTGGGTTAAGGATCCAGCATTGCCACAAGCTGTGGTGTAGCTTACAGATGTGGCTTGGATCTGGTGTTGCCATGGCCATGGCATAGCCTGCAGCTGCAGCTCCGATTCTTCCCCTAGCACAGGAACTTCCATATGCTGCGGGTTGCGACTGTAAAAAGAAAAAAAAAAAAATGGTTGTGTGTGTATGAACGTGTATTGAAAGATAATGTAATACAGCAAGATATTAACTGTTGGTATGTCTTGGCCACTGGTTCTCGACAGGAGTGATTTTGCCCCCTGGCCCTCCTCAAGGGACATTTGACAATTCTGGAGATATTTTTGGTTGTTACAACTGGAGTGTGTGTGTGTGTGAGATGCTAATGGCATCGAGAGGGTAGATGCCAGAGAAGCTGATTAACACCCTGCAATGCACAGAACAGTCCCCCCCAACAAAGAATTATCCAACCCCAAATGTCATTTTTGCTGAGATTGAGAAACCTTCCTCCCCGCTCTGGGGAGGCTAAGTATTCACAGCTTATGGAGTGGAAGCTAACTGCTCTTTGGAGACCTGATCAGACTCTGAGGCCTGGCAACAGTTCTTTCTATTGTTTAGCATGTTTTAAAACATTGAGTTATGTCCTCGGCTCTGACTTGACCCTTAGCCTGGGAACTTCCATATGCCGCAGGTGTGGCCCTAAAAAGACCAAAAAACAAAACAGGAAAGAAAGAAAGAAATCGAGCTAAATAAAGTCTCTGGCGAAGATTTATTATTCACAGATCACTTTGAATGGATAGCTCTGATCTAATTTACTTATTAAAAAAGCTTTTATCTTTAAGCATTTTGGGAACCGAGTGATTTGGTCTCCTTGGCGAGGGTCAAGCTCTTAGTTTGGTAGGGAGTTCACTGCAGGTGAATGTGCAAGCTGGACCAAGGGAACTCTGCTGTTTTAGTCTGGGAAGGAGATGCCTGACTCCACTTGGCTGTAAGGATGTTCCAGAGGTGGCCCGTGTGGACCTTCAAAGAGGGAATAATGGGGAGTTGATCCTCTGCTTCTGGTAGGAAGACCTGGGACCAGTCCTTTGAAGGTCAGCTCTTTGTCCCTGTCACCCTCTGCTCAGTCCTCCTGGTCTTTAGGCTCTGCTATATGGCCCATCGCTGTGGTCATCCTGCTTGGAATGAGGCAGAAAGTCTCCTGAGGGCCGGATGCTCTGCCTTCAGCACCGGCTGGGGGCGTTCTACCAGGTGGGGGTGCTATTGGTCCCTGCAACTGTGGTCAATTCAGAATTTCAGTTTCGCCACAACAGGTAATTAGCCTCCACCTCTGCTTCTCCAGTTGCTATTTTTCAGAGGTTAGTAATGATTATCTCATATTTTATTAATTTTACAACTTTAAATCACCTGCAATGCAAAATCACCACCATCCCGCTCCCGAATATTTCCAACCTTCCCAAAACTTTTCTCCTCTTAAAAAATTGAGGAAAGTTCCCCTGGTGGGGCAGTAAGTTAAGGATCCAGTGTTGTCGCTGCTGTGGCTTGGGTCACAGTTCAGTCCCTGGCCCTGGAATTTCCGCATGCCACAGGTGCAGCCAAAAAACCTGAACTATAATTCATATGCCGTGAAATTCACCCCTTTTCAACTGAATAATTCAGTGGTTTTTAGTTTACTCAGAAGGTTGTGCAACCATCGACACTATCTAATTGCAGAATATTTTCATCTCTGATTACTTTTTTGGCCACACTGGTGGCATATGGAAGTTCCCGGCCTAGGGGTTGAATCGGAGCTGCAGCTGCCGGCCAGTTCCACAGCTACAACCCGGGCAATAGTGGATTCAAGCCAAATCTGTGACCTACACCACACCCTGTGGCAATGCCGGATCCTTAACATGTTGAGCAAGGCCAGGGATCGAACCCACGTGCTCACAGAGACAAAGCTGGGTCCTTAATCCGCTGAGCCACAATGACAATTCCTCTGATGACTTTTAAATTCTGGTTTTCCACACAGCGTCATCCTCTGTGCCATCAGGTGCCTTCATGATGTCACACGTCTTAAGAGGGCTCCACTCTTTGGGATTTTCTCCCAAGCGGCTAACACCTGTTCTCCAAGTTTTGATGGCAGCGCTTTCCTCAGTGTGCCTGATGGTGTCAGGAAGTGACAACCCCGACACTGCTACCCCCCGCCTGGCCATGAGTGATAATATGACACACACTGATTTCCAGATGTTAAAATGTGGGAAAATGCCACCTTAAAATCAATAAAAGTGATATTTACCCTTCCAACTTCAACCCCAACGTCACCGCGTTGCCTCTGACTCACTCCCTGACTCAATTCTCTGAGTGGTCTCATTTGCACAGTTCCGCATGCCAGGCTTTGGACAAAACCCCATCATTCCTCCTGCTGTATCTGCATTATCGATACTTATTTACATATTATCTCCCTCCCTGGATTAGGAACCCCTGTTTATGAATCGTCACCTTGCTCCTTGGACTAGTAGAATCGCCATTCCAGGGAGCTTGCTAGAGAGACAGTCTTGGGCTCCCTCCCAGACCTCTTGCATTTTAATACAAAGCGCAAGTGATCCGGGTTCACACAGGACTTTGAGGAACCCCTGTCTAAAGCACTGTGGCACTAGCAGTTGCTACTCTAGAATTTGTTAGGTACAGATGCTGAGATGTGTATCTATTGCGTACCTACTATGTGCCAGTGCCTTTGTCACTTGCAAGCCCCACTGCTTGAGGATAGGATCTTAACTTTGCTTATAGGTCATTCATTTATTCAACTCTAGTGATCAATACATGTTGGGCTCTCGAAAGACAAAGGTGAACAAGACATGGGCCCTGATCACAATTCCTGTGAGGTTGTAATAGCTACACAGTGCCCTGCACACAATAGGCGCTCAGTGAATGTTACCAAGGTGGCTGATGCCAGTGTGTGGTGTGGGTCCCTTTTCCAGGTAGCCTGGACATGAGCTGTGGGTGGAGTGGAACCTGTTATGTGGATCCTGGGTTGAAGGTGGGTAACTCATTGTGTCAAAGGGCATGCTAGGAGTTCCTGTTGCGGCTTTGCAGGTTAAGAACACAACTAGTATCCACGAGGATGTGGGTTCAATCCCTGGCCCCTGTTCAGTGGGTTAAGGATCAGGTGTTGCCGTGAACTGTGGTGTAGGTGGCAGATGCCGCTTGGATCCTGCATTTCTGTGGCTGTGGCGTAGGCCGGCAGCTATAACTCTGATTGGACCCCTAGTCTGGGAACTTCCATATGCTGCGGGTGCACCCCCCCCCTCAAATGGCATGATAATGAATGTTATTGAACAGGAGGAAATACTATATAGCAACCCAGAAACAATGACATTGGAGCTGATGCTGACGAAGCCAAATAAAGTGTATTTTGGCTGGCATACTCAGGAAGTTGACATTTTTTGGTTTGTTTATCTGTTCACCTAAGTCCAACGGTCTAAAGACTATCTCCCATGAGCCAAGTCCATCCTTCTGCTTCTTTCTTTTTTTTTTTTTCTTTTTAGGGCTGTTGTCTGGGAATTAACAATAACAATATGCTTGCCACTTGCACTCTTGGCTTCCTATTTTCTTAGGAGACAGGGCCCTTCTTCCTATTCACCGTTCAAGCTTCACCCCACATTTCAGGCCCACTTCTGTCCTTTGGTAGTACAGTCAGTGCTAGCCATTAGCATCAACCTCAGCTCCATCGGATACACATCCTGTTCTCCCACTTCCCTCAAACACGTGTTAAACAGTGAGCCTGGTGGGGTCATGTGTCCTAGCATGTACTCCATCACACACCCCAGAAAAGCAAAAGCTTTATCTTGAGGGTGGGTGAATTTTCTCCTTCTGTCCTTGACTGAACGTCCCTTAGAGAACTGTATAAACTTTCTGTCTCCACTCCCGCTCCCAAGAGGTTCCGCTGAAACGGAGGAATCGGTCAGGAACTTCCAACGGCCTGACCCTGGAACTTCCTTTTGGGTCTTGTCCTTCTCCTCTTTGCAGATTTCAGTACTTGACTTCCTTTTTTGTGTCTTGTTCACAACCTCGAGGTTAGCTGTTCATACTCAAGTCTCCTTTCCTGGCTCTTCTTCCCTGGAACTGCTTTTAAAAGTTAATATTCCTGGAGTTCCTGCTGTGGTGCAATGGGATCAGTGGTGTCTCTGGAGCACTGGGACACAGGTTCAATTCCTGCCCAGCATAGTGGGTTAGGGATTCGGCATTGCCACAGCTGTGGCTTGGCTTTGATCCCTGACCCAAGAACTCCGTATGCCTCAGGGTGGCAAAAAAAAAAAAAAGGAAGTTCCTGCTGTGGGGCAGTGGAAACGGATCTGACTAGTTATCTATAAGAATATGGGTTCGATTGATCCCTGGCCTTGCTCAGTGGGTCGGGGATCCAGTGTTGCTGTGAGCTGTGGTGTAGGTCACAGATGAGGCTTGGATCCCATGTTGCTATGGTTGTGGTTGTGGAATAGGGTGGCAGCTATATCTCTGATTTGACCCTTGGCCTGGGAACTAACAAAAAAAAAAAAATATTCCTGAGGTTCTAGCTCTCCTTAGTCATTGTCTCTTTGTTATGCTTCATGCTTACAAGCCTCTAAAGCTATGATCTGCAGATGACTTACCCGCTCTAACCCTTGGCAGTAAACCAGCCTATCTAAAACATAACACCCTCCCCGTCTCTTCACCAGAAATGGTTCTTCCTCTCCTGTTTCCTTTCTCTCTGAACGGAACCACCATCTACCAATTCTTCAACTTAGAAACCTCAGAGGCATTTCCTTTTCTGCACTCTGCCTTGCCCATCAACGTCGAACATGCTGGTTTTCTCCATGAATGTTCATCTAGAACTGAAATGCAGCCTCCTCATCCTTGACTTCAATGGTTATGGCAATTTTTTTATCCCATTTGCTGCATCCTGAGTCTCCTAGGCAGCCTCTACCTTTCGTGTTGCTGCCACAGACATCTTCCTACAATGCACATGTGATTGAGTTCCTTCTCCATGGAAAGAGTCTCTCGGTGACTTCTCACAGATGACAAAAGCCTTCACGATCTGGCCCCTGCCTTCCTTCTCTGTCTGGCTTACATCCTGAAGGTCTTTCCACCTAGCAGCCAGCCCTTGCTCCCTGTGGGTCACCCTCTGGGTCTCAGTTGGCACTGTGCCCCTGCCCAAGACCTAGCTGCTTCCAAACCCTGGACACCTTCCCCAGCATCACTCCCTTTCTGCTCTCTGGCCCTTGGCACCTGCGTCCTATCACTGGTCAAGCCTTCTCCTCCCCTCCTCCCCCGCCCGCCAGATGATGAATTCACTGTGGACCAGACCTTGCCTTATTCATCTGCCTCTCTGGGCTTTGCACAGGGCCAGGCACACGAGAGTCACCCCTTGAATGTTTGTTCCTCAAATGACCTCACCAAACTTGCTTGGTAGCTGATATTTTAAAGCACAGATGCGTGTGCGTATATATCTATATCTTTATCTATATCTGTATCTATATCTTTATATCTTTATCTATGTCTGTATTTATATTTATATATCTATATCTGAATCACTTTGCTGCATACCTGAAACTAACACAACATTGTACGTCAACTCTACTTCAATTTTAGAAGACCTACAGATGTTAGATTCTAATTTTCTTAGTTTGATGTGACTATAGCAGAGGTAATATCTTATCCGTGATCAGCTTCCATATTGATCTAAGTTATTCTTGGTCATCAGACCCACATCTTATTTCTATCAGGAGATGGAGCTGTGCTCCCTAACGTTGGCCCTTCACGAGTTCAGACTGAGCTTCCTTGGGGGATGGAGGACACGAAAAGTGCCCACTGAACTGAGAGGACATTTTGAGATTGACAAACAAGGCAGGGAGCTCCTTATGGTCAATGGATCAGTTTCCTATAGGGTAACTTGCTACCAGGGTGGGGTCCGGGGGATGACAATCTGGAATCATTCCTCACTGCAGAGGGGCCACGGGGACATTTTTAGAGTTAACCTAAGGTATGGGGGGGGGCTACACGCTTGGAAGCAGGATGTGTATTCCTAAGTCAAGATTTATGAATGGGTAGCTCATCTTGCTGGGAATAGGTCAGCAAAGGTTTTCATCATTGTTTGGAGACTAACAGAGCATAGAGGCCACCTGGACCTAATGATCATTAAAAAATGTCTATTAACTCAAAGCCCTTGATGGCAGAGAAGAGATTTACTGCACAGCACAGCCCTAGTTAAGGTCAGAAGAAGGACGGGAGGAACTGGCTCATGATGGCATTAGTTAGGCCAATGACCATATACCTCCTGGAAATTCTGTGCTTATCTTCCTCTCCCAACAGGAAGTAAAAAGGCATGTGAAAATGAAGCAAAGAAAGGGAACCAACATTTGCAGTTACTCTCTCACCAAGTGCGTTGGGATTTTAGTCTTGTCCTACTATTTAGGGCAAGACTTGCTTGGGCAGAGCGTGCCTGGAGCCATCGCCCAGGCACTAAAGGTGTTGATAACCCTGCCTGGCAGCAGGAGGATATTGCTGGGGACGATACTCGCCCTCTCTGAGCCTTGGCATCCTCACCTGTAAAACGGAGACGATGACCCTGCGTTACAGAGCTGTTGTGCAGGTCGAAGGATGAAATGCTTTGGAGTGCGCCAGGGGCTTGGCCTGGGGTAACCACCCAACACGCAGCCGCTGCAGGTGTAACCCACTGCAGGCACCTAGAAGTAAGTGAGCCAGAAAGTTCTGGCTCCACACAGGCCTAACTCTCAGCCAGTACTGTTTGCTTTACCCCAATTCCAGAGAGGGTTTATTTGAGGCTACCTGGAGGTGGGCAGGTGTGAGGTGTTGGTCATGAGCAGGAAAGAAATGTCCTCTTGCTTTAAAATTCAGAGACCAGAGAGGAGGCTTTTAATGGTTCAGAGACGCGTTCCAGGGTTCTCTGAACCCCTTGAAACTGTGCTGGTCAATTTTGTGCAAAAGTGTATTTTTCTCAGGACAAGAGGCTTTGGGTTTTTAGCAACTTCTCAGAGGTGTCTGTGACCTTAAAAAATGTGAAGAACCACTGGCTTGGAGTCCTACCAACCTGGGACGTACAGGAACATATGTGTTATTTGAATCTCCTAGGGCCTCATGGATCATTCTGGAGGCAGCCCAGCAGCACCCCCACCCTCATGAGCCTGCAGTGCAGCTCTGGACATCTAGATGGAAGAGTGAGAAATCCCTGGTCAGTACCAACGCGTGAAGGGATGTGGCCTTGTAATGGCAGATGCCCTGGCTACAGGCCCTGTTCTGTCGGGGGCAGTTAGTCCTCACGCTTGGAGGGGGGCTGTACCGCCTGTAGGAGGCTGTGGCAGCCTCCAGAACGATGCCTATGGGCGTGTGTGTGGACGGATCTGCCTGGATCCCAGGCGGCAGATGTTGGCACCAGCTGCTGGGGGTGGGAGGAGCAGTCTGTAATCCAGTAACGTTATAAAAGACATGCAGTGACTCAGGCGTAGATGGAGAACGAGCCTTCCTAAGCCAGGCTCTACCCAGCTCTTGTTAAAGCAAGCTAGTAGCTACACAAGGCTCACGACCTGTGGCGACAAAGATGACCTGTCCTGGAGGAACATCTGGGAGGTCAGGCTCAGAGGTGGAGGGATTTCTCTCTGCATGTCGAGCTGGGAGAAGGTTGGCAGAGGGTTTCCAGGTAGCTGCCTCTAGCCTCGCAGGCGCATTCAGAATCCAGAGATACCCCAGCCCCCAGTTCTCCGCAGAGACAGAAGGTGAACTTTCACTGCCAATTAGGGGTCTTCCGGCGGCTTTAACACCCTGGGTTTAGTGGGATGGGACTATGTCTGGAGTGGTCCTTGGATGAACAAGATTCCCGAAGGAAATGGGTTTATCCAGCAGCAGATCGATGCTTCCTTGGGCAGGATCGCTCTGCTCCTTGAGTTCAGAGACAAGGCTGCATCACTCACAGCTTTCCCTTCAGGTGAAGGAAGTTCCTCGCGGAAGGAGACAACGATCTCGCAGTGGGATTTCAGCTCAAGCTTGTCTTTCACGCTTATTACATTCAGGTTTTTACAATGAATGTTTGATTTTCCCGTGGAGGAATATTTATTTCCAAATCCACCCAACGCTTCTCAAGGCAGCCTCCACACAGATTTTAATTGCTAAACGCACTTATTCTGACTCAGTGTCTGTTTGGTGAAATGTCTAGAGATATGAAAAGTGGGGGAGACAAGTGAGCCGGACCCAGATGCTTCGTTATGACTAAGAGAACGTCCACCCTGAAGTTGGGAGATGAGCAGCCCACTGGCGTGTCATAGATGGGTGGGTTTCTCATAGCTCTTATTTAAAGCCTTGCCCTATTGTACTAAAATTATAATTTGTGAATAAGCATTGAGTTAGAGTCATTGGGCTGAGCTGACTCACGGGTGGTAACTGGGACAGGGACTGAGGGATATCTTCGTGTCACAGTCAACTCCAGGGAGAGGAGAAACTGCCCTTAGCTTTCCTGAGTATCATTTCTGTGGATCCAGGTCACCTGTTTTTCTCTCCACACTCCTCTATCCCTTTAGAAGAAGAATAGGACTACGTTGAATAAGCCTTATGGGATCACCATCCAGTGGATCTCAGTGGAAATGCTTGAAAATCAGAGTTTGGGGCTTAGAGCGTACATACCCCACAGGTGCTGGCTAGCACAGCCCTGGCACCAGGAGGTGGGGCGGTGGATACATGGAAATTTGGAAAGTGGTTGTGGGGCCAGATTTGGAAGTAACCTAAATTCTCTCAAGTCATGACTTTGAGGTAGATGACCTCTCCAAGGTGGCCCAGGCCATGGTGCAGGGCTATGTGCTTCCGGCATGTGGGAGCAGGCTGGGTGGGAGAGCTGAAGCTCAGGGGCTTGTTGTAGTAGCTTTTGGACAGGGGCCCCTTTTCTTGGCTCTCCTGTGCCATCTCGGGTATTTATGGCATAGGATGCTGAATACGTCATCAGATTGATTCCACGTGATCCCCATTAAGATGTTCCAATGGCAAATGAAGGGTGGGGGGGGGGAGGGAGCCACTGATACCTGTCTCCATTGGCAAATTAATTTGACTGCACTCATATTAATTGATCAGCATTTTGAAAAACAGAGCATAAATTTCCAAGGCGATAGATTTCAAGGAAACTTAATCTTCATGGAAACAGGGCAGAGGAAACCCTGTTTCCAGAACACAGGTCCCTTGAAAGGCGATGGGGTAGCGAGGTGATGTAAAGCCTCTGGCCCGGCGATTCCCCATGACCGTGACATTTGGTAATGGCCGCAGACACTTTTGTTGTCACAGCTGAGAGGGGAGACACCACCAGATCTAAGGGCCCTCCAGTGCGTAGGACAACCATAGTCAAGAGTGGTCTGGGAGTTCCCGTTGCGGCTCAGTGAGTTAAGTGTCCATGAGGATGTGGGTCCGATCTCTGGCCTCACTCAGTGGGTTAAAGGATCTGGTGTCGTCATGAGCTGTGGTGTAGGTCGCAGATGTGGCTGGGATCCTGTGTTGCTGCGGCTGTGGCATCAGCCGGCAGCTGCAGCTCAGATTTGACCCCTAGCCTGGGAGCTTCCATATGCCTCAGGTGCAGCCCAAACAAGAAAAACAAAAAAAGAGTGATCCGGCCCAGCAGGTCAATAGCACCACTGTTGGGAAACCCTGTTGGCGATGGACCTCAAAGCATGGCAGTGGCACACACACATTTTCTGCCCACTATGGCTGTCTCTTGGATTTATATGTAATAATTGCTGCATATTTGGGGAACGTCATCGGTGTGCCAGACACAGTGCTTGGCTAAGTGGGCAGCTGAAGGATGACTAAGAGTTAGGAAGAGACAACAGGATCGTTGAGCTCCTGTCTCTCCTCTTCTAGATGGAAAGCTCTGGTGGAGAGGGGACCTCTCTTGGACTCTCAAAGCACCACCTACGGTCCTCATAGTCTTTGTTCTTGCTCATACCCACTTTGGGGGTGGTGGTGGCGGCGAGGTACACTTCCGCTGCTGGGCCCATGCTGTGATTTGTCCTGGTGACTTCCACTGGCCTGTGGTGCTGTCACAAAGGCCCCCTGGTTTCCTACACATGCAACTTCCCACGCCCAGAGGCAGACTTGTGTCAGAAACTGAGATGGACTCAGATGCCACTGAATCTGGAGCTCACCCTCTTGCTCAATCGTGATTATTCACGGCTGACTGCAGATTTCTGCAGACCCCACCTCCTTCCCCCCAGTCTGGCCCCAGGAAGCCCTGTTCAGGGGACAGTTCTGATGTTAGGGTGTCCTGGCATGGCAGCTTTGGAGAAAGAGGAAAGTCATCTAATCCCCCTTGATTGCATGTTGGGCCCTGAGATCTCAGTGGACCGAGAAAGTCTGTTTCCCAGAAGGAATTTAGACTGGAGGGAGAAGGACAAGTCTGAAGACGCAAATTCTACTCAAGGCTTCAAAGGCTGCCTGGGCCAGATCCCACCCCGGCCAGCTGGGGCTAGGTCCCCACTTCCACTGTGGCGGGCAATTCCTTTGCTGATGGACCTAGAGCATAAGATGTCTCTTTATCATCACACATTTATATTCTTCATAGTCTGTGCCAAAGAGTCCAGGATAGGGCAGAAGATGCTGCAGAGTTACTGCAAGGCTCTGTACCCTGTGCAGCAAGGCTTGTCCGTAGATCAAATACATAACATCTCACACGTGAACGTTCTGCTATTTTTCAAAAGTATGTAGTGCTGCTGTGATAAACTATGGGGATGCACCTCGGGGCTGGATTCAGTGAGTTGTTATTCCTCTGCCACTCTTGCCTCACGCCACAACCAGTTTTGAGTCTGTCTCCGAGCTCGCTCCCATTCCTGACATTTCCACCTCCTCAGTCAGAAACTGGGTCTTGTCAGTTCCCGCTTTCTAAATCTCATCTCCTTGTCCTTCCTTCCCCACTGTTGTCACTCGAGTCCAGCCTTCCTCACTCCACCAGTGCAAAATGACCAGAGCTGCCCACTGGCTTGTCTCCATGGCCCTGTTCCAGATCATCTATTTTTTTAAATTATTTCTATTTTTTCCACTATAGCTGGTATACAGTGTTCTGTCAATTTTCTACTGTACAGCAAAGTGACCCAGTCACACATACATGTATACATTCTTTTTTCTAACATTATCACACTCCATCAAAAGTGACTAGATATAGTTCCCAGTGCTACACAGCAGGATCTCATTGCTTATCCACTCCAAAGGCAAAAGTTTGCACCTATTAACCCCAAATTCCCAATCCATCCCACTCTCTCCCGCTCCCCTTTGGCAACCACAAGTCTGTTCTCCATGTCCATGATTTTATTTTCTGTGGAAAGGTTCATTTGTGCCATACATTAGATTTCAGATATAAGTGATATCATATGGTATTTGTCTTTCTCTTTCTGTCTTCCTTCACTTAGTATGAGAGTCTCTAGTTCCATCCATGTTGCTGCAAATGGCATTATTTTGTTATTTTTTATGGCTGAGTAGTATTCCATTGTGTATATGTATACCACATCTTCTTAATCCAATCATCCATTGATGGACATTTAGGTTGTTTCCATGTCTTGGCTATTGTGAATAGTGCTGCAATGCACATACAGGTGCATGTGTCTTTTTCAAGCAAGTTAACACAATAAAACAATTCTACATGGTAATTATAAATTACAGTGTTTTAATGGGACACTTCGATCGTTTTTATCTTTTTAAATATTAGGACTTGTAAATGACTCCTTTTGTGTTCAAGAGGTGGTTCTTAATGCTATCCTGTGAGGCGTTTCAGAATAAAAGTGTTCAATATTCATACATGCATGCTATACACCTGAAACTAACACACCGTAAATCAACAATACTTCAATTAAAAATAAATTATAAAATAAAGTAAAAAAATTACATACATGCAATGGAAATATGGACCTCAATGAATAAATAGAAAGCTATTTTCATTTTTTTCCAAGTCCTGTTTTTCTCAAGAACAGGTATTTTCTTGTATTCTCTTAAAATAACTTACCCCAAATCCTAGTGTTCTGCAGAGTACTATGTGTGGGCTGGAAAGTTCAGAAACTGCGGGCTTGGTTTACAAGCGGCAGGTCTGTAATGTTTCACCTTTCTTCGGCTTGGATGAGGGTGTGAGCAGAGAAGCTTGTTCAAACAGGACCTGCTGGCTCCCTCTGGTGGAGAGCGGGTAGAAATCACGCTAGAAGAAAAGTTGCTCTATGTATTGGCAAATAACTGTTGTATTAAAAGGGTCCCAAGAAATGTGATCTGCAAAATATGTTCTGAGACGGAATCGTATTTTGCTGTGTATTACCGAACAGATTGGAAAACATTGAGGGGTGGAGAATAACTAAAGTGCGGATAATTAAAATACCAAATTTTAGCTGATGGTTTCAGCATTTGTGTTTCCACCAGGGCGATTTACAAGGAGCAGACTATCTGAGGATCTTTATCTGTGGTGGAAGAGGAGCAGGATGATTCAGGCGGGGGTGACAGCAAAGTTTGCTGCTGCTAGCAGGGAGCTGGCCCCGGGTGGGTTGGGCCAGTCTCACAGGGCCCTGGGGCTACCTGGGTGACGATACAGGACACTGTGTCTCTGGTGCCCTTCCTGCCAGTAGTTTCTCCTGACTGCCATTGACCAGCCCTAGGCCATCCACTGCTCATGCCTCCATCTTCTTCCTACTGGAAATGGGGGTTCAGAGGACGGGGAATGGATTCCTCTGTGGGAAAGGGGTGGTGACAGAATGGACATGATGACCATGTCTAGTACAGCCAGTTGTGCATGAGGTGCCTCCAGGGTTCAGCATACTTTGCTTCTACAGTTGTGCCACGTGGTCCTTGACTTGGATGGTGGAGAGATAGCAACATTTGCTCATATCTACTGGTAGGACACTGGGGAAGTCCCTGCTAGTGGAACCCATCTTTGCTTGGCTAAATCTGGCCTGCCTCCCTGGTCTTAAGAGTCATTTACTCCAGGAGGCTGTGCTTAAAGTACCCGAGGCAGGGGGGAGGTGATTCTCTCCTATGCCCCCTAGCCCACCAGCCACACCCTGATTATTGCACTGATCGCTCTGTACTCTGCCAGTTGTTTTGCCACCATCAGGCTCCCTGACTCTGGCAGCAATTGACCATGTCTTCCTCCCCTTTGCATCCCCAGGGCCTAGTGCCCTGCCTGGTACACGGTGAGGGGTGTCACGGAGGGCTTCTCATACTGTATAACTCCTGGGCTGTGTCATTAAGAATGAAAAGGGATCTTTCAAGGAGACAGAACATTCTAGAAAGAAGTGACGACATGAGCACAGAGAGTGCCATCAGATGAGGGAAAGACGGGCCCCTGAGCTATACATTGCACCTCGGCGGACCCTCTGGCCATCCTTCAGCTCTTTCCCTCCCCTAAAGTGTGAGAAGCCCACGGGACAAGGGGATGTGCTCATGCAGAGCCTGCACCTCTCAGAAGGTGTTTGGGTTCTGCGAGCCCACAGTTACCTGTTTAATGACTCCGAGCCTGCTTCCTGGGCCTGGGTTCCTCCTCCCAGACTCTGCTGCTGATGCACAAGCTCCAGGCCCGTGAGGCAGCTGTTTGGGGGGGGGCAGGGATAGAGCTCAGGTGCTGGTACTGGACTGTTCACACACATGCATGAGAGGCCTTTGGGGGTGCAGGACAAATCCAGGGGTGGATGGTGAAGGGGAAATTTGGGGACTGGGGGCCCAGGGCTTTCTTTCCCCACATGCCACATTCTAGCGCGAAACCCCAAGAAGTTTGATGATTCTAAATGCAAATGCAAACTTTTTTCCTTGTCATTATGAAGGCATTTGTCAAGGTAAGAGGGAAAAAATATCTTGACCCAGTAGAATTGGTTGTAGTAAAAGAGATGGACAATACCAAGTACTGGCCAGGCTGTAGAGAAATTGGAATCCTTGAGACTGGACATTTTTCCAAATGTCAAAGGGTGCAGCTTCTGTGGAGAGTTAAACATAGAGGTGACCCAGCAATTTCCCTCCTTGGACTATACCTAGGAGAACTGAAGACATAGGTCCACACAAAAAACTTGTACATGAATGTTCACAGCAGAATTATTCATAATAGTCTAAAGGTAGAAACAATGGAAATGTCCATCAGCTAATGAATGGATAAGTAAAATGTACTATAGCCAGACAATGGACTATTTTGCAGCTGTAAAAAGGAAGGAGACACCGATCCATGCTATGACTCTGATGAACTTTGAAAGCATGTTAGCCTGACTTAGAAATTTCAGCATTTATTTATTTATTTACTTTTTATTTTTATTTTTTGTCTTTTTGCCTTATCTAGGGCCGCACCTGCGGCATATGGAGGTTCCCAGGCTAGGGGTCTAACAGGAGCTGTAGCTGCCGGCCTTCGCCACAGCCACAGCAATACGGGATCTGAGCCACGTCTGCCACCTACACCACAGCTCACGGCAACGCTGCATCCTTAACCCACTGAGCAAGGCCAGGGATTGAACCCGCAACCTCATGGTTCTTAGTCTGATTCATTAACCACTAAGCCACGACGGGCACTCCAATTTCAGCATTTAGACACATGGTACACCACGGTGGCCAAACTTTTCTATGAAGAGCCAGAGAGTCAATATTACAGGCTTTGGGGGCCAAGAGGCTACCGACTGTCTCTGCCACAGCTAATCAACTCTGCTGTGTGAGTGCGGCCACGGACAAGTCGTGACCGGAGGCGGCCATGTTCCCAGGAGAGAGGAACCGGGAGGAGGCCTCATTTGGCCCATGGGCCATCGTTTGTCACCTTTGTCCCAGTGTAGTCACTGAGAGTGCTTGCTTTCTCTCTTAATAGTATCCTGGTTTGGACACGACACTGTGGTTTCCCCACCTGGGGGCCTGGGCCCGGCAGCTGGGCTGCATGGTATTTGCCACGCTCAGCCCACCTGTACATTTGTACCACTTTAGAGGAGGAGAAAGATGAAAGGCACTGGGGAAAAGCTTCAGACTCCACTGCTCACCTTTTCAGCGCTCTCCCCTCCCCCTCCTCCTCCCCATTGTGAGCCTGGGACTTTGAAGACCATCTTCAAAGAAAGGACCGTGGCTTTGAGGCAGATGCCAGCTTAGATTCTCCAGCAGCTTCTCTTAGGCCTTCCCTTCCTGGGGGCAGGAGCCTGGGGGCCTCCCAGCACCAGAGCTGGGCCACCCCAGCCTAGCTGGATGAAAATAATATTCCAGGTGAATAAACCCAGGCAATTTAAGAGAAGATCCGTATCCCTCCTCCCTCCATAATGAACACTTGAAATTAGAGGAAAACACATAAGAATTTGTCAGTCTCTGAACCCGAAACATGAATCCCAAGAGATGAAAAATAAGATGTCTTATCTTGAAATGGCAGTTTCCTCTGAAAAGCTCAAAGAACTTTGAAAGCAGCATCAACAAGCCTTCCCTGGACACTCTAGGTCACTTTCAAGATCCCTGGCTAAGAATATTCAGAGGGTACCCTTCAACTCAGAAGGCTCACCACCGGTTGGTTTCTGGCCTAGAGTCTGCTTTATAGTTTTCTAGCATGAAAATAAAAAGGGTTTTCTGTGTTACCATGGTGACCGTCTGTGGTCCCTCCGCTTTCCCCACTGGCATAACTGGCCAACGCCTCTGAAAGGTGGGGAAAGGGGCCAGAGCAGGTATTCCGCAGGGCTCCTGGGCACTTGCCTGGTGGCTGGTGTTTGACTTTTTCTCAAAGCCTTGTATAGACTGAATGTTCATGTCCTCCTAAAATTCATATGTTTTGTGGTTATTTTTGGCTTTTTTTTTTAGGGCCGTACCCGCGGCATATGGAGGTTCCCAGGCTAGGGGTCTAATCAGAGCTGTAGCTGCCTGCCTACGCCACAGCCACAGCAACGCGGGATCCGAGCCGCGTCTGCAACCTACACCACAGCTCACGGCAATGCTGGATCATTAACCCACTGAGCAAGGTCAGGGATTGAACCCGCAACCTCATAGTTCCCAGTCAGACTCGTTTCCACTGAGCCACGACGGGAACTCCCATATGTTGAAACCTAATCCCCAGTGGGGTGGTTTTCGAGACGAGGCTTTTAGAAGGTAATTAGGTCATGAGGATGAAGCCCTTATGAATGAGATTAGTGCCTGTATTAGTCAGGGTTTTCTAGAGAAACAGAACCAATAGGGCATATACCAAAGATAAAGAAAAGAGCACATTTTTGGTAGGAATTGGCCTTTGTGGTTATGAGGCTGAGAAGTCTCACAACCTGCCATCTGCAAGCTGGAGACTCAGGAAAGCTGGTGGTGTAATTCAGTCTGAGTCCAAGGCCTGAGAAGGCTGCTGTGTTAAGTCCCTGAGTCTGAAGGCCCAAGAATCAAGAGCCCTGGTATTTGAGGGCAGCAGTAGATGAATATCTCAGCTCCAGAAGAGAGAGGGAATTTGCCCTTTCTAGATCCTTTTGCTCTCTTTGGGCCCCCAAAGGATTGAGTGATGCTGCCCACATTGGTGAGAATGCCTCCCTTTATTCTGTCTACTGAATTAAATGCTAATCTCTTCTAGAAACTCCCTCCCAGACACACCCAGAAATAATGTTTTACCATTATCTGGGCACCCCTTAGGCCGGTCAAGTTGACACATAAAATCAACCATCCCGGTGCCCTTTATAGGAAGAGACATGAGAGATGCTCTCTCTTTGTCAAGTGAGGATGCAGCAAGAAGGCAGTTGTCTCAAAGCTGGGAAGAGGGCTCTCAGAGGACCCCAGCCATACCTACATCCCCAACCTTGGACATTTAGCTTCCAGAACTGTAAGAAGTAAGTGTGTATTGTTTAAGCCCCCAGTCTATGGACTATAGCAGCCTGAGCTAAGTCTTCGTGAAGGACCAGGCAGGGTGCACGTGCATCTCTCCTCTGAGACCCAGCCTGGAGGGCTGCAGGAACCTGGATGCAGTAACCTGGGCAGGGGTAACATGAACACTCTTCGCAGAATGAGTAACTAGACCAGGGACAGGTAGTTCAAGTTGGTACCTCACTTATACCTAGGCTAATACTACAGCTGAGCCATTTTCAAAAAGTACCAGGAAATATGTCCTGTAACGATTATAGTTTCTCACACATTTATGTGGTAAAACTGTAGCAGGCTTACAATTTACATCTTATGGTTCCAATAAGTCAACTATATACCGTTTCTATAATTTTTGTTTTTGTTTTTGTTTTTTAGGGCCACACTGGCGCCATATGGAGGTTCCCAGGCTAGGGGCCCAATTGGAGCTGCAGTTGGCCTATGCCACAGCCACATCAGATCCGAGCTGCGTCTGTGACCCACACCACAGCTCATGGCAATGCTGGATCCTTACCCACTGAGCGAGGGCAGGGATTGAAACTGCAACCTCATGGTTCCTAGTTGGGTTCGTTTCTGCTGTGCCATGACAAAATATACTATTTCTATAATGATTTTATATTTGCTCCATCATCAGGGGGTCTCTGGTCCTTGTGGGGTCATCTAGGGCTTTGCTGTGACCAGTTGCCATATGACTGGTCCCTGGGTGGCCTCTGCTGAGGGCTGGGTCTTGTCTGGCTAGAGCTGGCAATGGCCATATTTGCTGCTGCTGCTGCTCATGATCTTTTCTTGTTTCTGCCATGAGGATCTCAGATCCTGTGCCTATTGATTCTCTCAGCATTTCCAAGTCCTTGCTGAGACACTCGGGAACCACTGGCCCTGCTGATTACCCACACATAGTGTGGACAGCTAGCCTCTTGGCCATAGCCTCCCTCTGTTCCTGAACCACAAATGCCGGTCTCTTTTCTGTACCAGGGCTTCCGCTCAAATTACATGGAGAATCTTTCAAACCCAAGATGGGGAGGGTCACTCTTCTCTTTCTTGGAGACCCAGACCCTAGTCTTGCCCTCACCATTTTCTCTCTCTCTCTCTTTTTTTTTTCTTCAGCTAAGACAGCAGATAATTTATTCTGCGCATGCTACATTCAGCCACGATTGATAACAGAACTAGCCCAGAATATCACAAGCCCAGGGCAAAAAACCAAAAGATACCGTTTTGATATGAGCAAGGTGGGTCTCAGCGTGGTTGAGGTGATCAGAGTGGTGAAAGTTGTTCTGGATCCATTGAAACAAGTTCTAGACAGAAGGCATGCAGCCCAAGAAATTGTACCAGAGTTGATGGCTTCTGGGCTTTCCTTGTTTCTGCTCCTGTGGTTTCCATGGGTGTACAAGTTTACTTGGATCTCTGCCTCATCCTTTTTCTTTTGTGCTTCAGTCTGCTTCTTCCTCCACTTTGCTCTCATGGGGCTGAGCTTTCTCAGAAGATGGTGCTAAGACTGAGAGCTTGCTCTTACTATTTTGCTTCTCCTATTTATACTTTTCTTAGTCCACAAAAATCTATACTGCCATGAAATCCAACTTTCCCTTTACGTATGTTTTATAAAGTAAAATTCTGGGCTAAGATCTCAAGTTTTGCTCTTGATATTAAAAGAGAAACTTTGGAAGTTAGAGAAACTTTTCCTTTTTGAACAAAATCTGGATTTTAAGACTATTGTCTCCTTATGGACCTTAAAAATTCTAAGCTATGAAATTCCCTGGTGGCTCAGTGGGTTAAGGATTCGGCATTGTCATGGCTGTGCTTGGGTCACTGCTATGGCACAGGTTTGGTCCCTGGTCCAGGGAACGTCTGCAGTTTGTGGGCACAGCCCAAAAAAAAAAAAAAAATCTACACTGAAATGCCAGTGATGATTTCCCTGGCCTGGGGTGGTAGTGGTTCTTCCTTTTCCAGCAGGAACAGGGAATGACATAAATTCAATAGGACTGAGCTGTGGCTTGGCTGGGAAGAAGACATCCTAGGGCTTAAAAAATGTTTTGCTATCTCAATGATATTTTCCTACACATTCATTCTTGGACTTGTTTTGCATTTCTGATAATAAATTCATTTCTGGTGGTAAATTCATACCATCAGAAATGAGTGTAATAAACTCAGTCATACGTTTAAATCCATGGATTAGGGTCAGCCTACAAATGAACAAGGAATATAGATTTTGTGTCTGCCCTGACATCGTCTTTAGGTCAGCTTGGAGCATCCTGTACTAGTCACTGATTGACACGGGTGAGCCCCAGCCCTTCAGAGCAACATTTATTTGATACACATCACCTGCTCACTCCTGGTCACGCCACCACGTGTAGCTGGGCAGCCTGTGCACTGCACAATTCCAGGTGGCTCTAGTTCCTAGACTAGAGTGGGCATGGGTGCTCCCCAAGCCTCCCACCCAGGCCATATAATCCCATTTCAACTAGACCTTTAATTTCTGGACTCCCCATCCTTTTCCTCGTTCTGCCTCTATGTCCCTGGAGTTAGATCACACTCCCTGGTGAAACTCTTGGCTCTCTCTCAAGAACTTGGCTTTGGGAACTAGTGTATTGGGGCCCTAAACTTGAACTTGATCTAGTAACTCTTAGTCATTGTGTCCAGCGTCACAAAAATGTCCAAAAATAACACCTCCAGCTTCCTCATTTTTCCTCAGGCTTTCCTTCCAGTTCCTGCCAGTCCTCAAGCCTCCAACTTGTTTCCTTTATCCTTATGGCAACTGGATGGTGGCAGCTCGTAAAGCCTAAAGACTTTTCCCTTTCCTGGCTATTCACTTTATACTAGAGGGCTCTCTAAGACCACAAATCATTAAATAAATTTAGAGCTGAGGGTGCAGTTTTCTGTACAGAAACGGTTCAGGGGCCCACTGGAGCTGCTTCCCCCAATCACCCCATTTGATCACAGTAGTCTTGATGGACATTCAGCAAATATCCCGAACCTTGTAGGCTCTCTCCCATAGGTTTCTCAACTTCTCAGGATGGAGCCTTACCAGCGCCACCTGGACCGGGGAAGGGCTGGGGCAGCAGGGGCGGCTCGGAGATCTGCTTTAATTGCTCCTACCTTTTGGCGCCTGCGGGACTCTCATTCTCTTCCCTGGTGGTCCAGGTGACTCTGGAATTATTCAGTGAATGAATCCTGAGCTTTCAAAGGTGTCCAAGCTACCGCTGGTGCAGTTCCCTTGGGTCAGAGCTGGGAGGGCGGTAGCCAGGGCAAGAAAGAGGGAAAATGGGGAAGCGCTGAAGGAAAAATGCGGCGTTGAGAAGATGGTCATGTCCCAGGTCTCTGGTGAATCCCTGGGACAGGCCACCAAGTGATGGTCCTTAGCTCCTTGTATCAAAGAATTCAAGAGCGATTTATTTAGGGGGATAATTTATAGACAGAGCGTGGGATCTCAGAAGGCGAGACACGGCCCCAGAGCGTGGGCTTCTCTTCGAAAGTGAGAGCGGCCCTTAAACACTGGATTGTTAGTTTTTAATTGGCTGCGTAATTTACATGCTAACAAGTGGGAGGGATATTCTAACCATATTAGAAAAGGGGCGGGGCTTTCAGGAATTGGGCACCGCCCACTTCTGGCCGTTTATGGTCTGCGGGGGAACTGTCATGGCGCCTGCGGGCGGGTCTTTAGTCAACACGTTTCAGTGAGCGGACCCTGAGGCGGAGACTACGGTCCACTCTCCCGCCATGCTGGGTCGAGTAAGTTCTTTTCATGGCCGTGTCCTGCCCCCTTTCCTTGCTGTCTCAGAAGAAGAGCAGAACATGGTAAAAACGTGCTTCTGGGACTCCTCAGCTTCTCAGAAACGTGTTTGGCTTGTGCAGAGGCTCAGAAGAAAATTTCTTGGTGGATCTGTTCGCAGCGTGTGTTTCCTGTGCGGTGAGCCCTCCCGTGGAGTGTGTGCGTGTGCGTGTGCGTGTGCGTGTGCGTGTGTGAGAGCTGCTGGGAGAGAAGCGGCTTGCTTTAGCTTTGTGAACGGTATTGGATTTTGCCGCGTGCTCGTGACCACATGTGGCAGCTTGAAGCTCAAGCGAGCTTCCTGCGTCGTTGGTGCTTTGGAACCAGCGCGGGGATCACTGACACGGCGGGAGTTTTGGACAGCAATTTAGACACATTCCTGCTAGGAGAAACTTGGGCGATTTCTCTTTTGCTGGTATGAGCGGTGTTCTGTAGCTATTTTTGTTTGTTTTTGGTGTGTGACGCCGCCTTCTGAGTGAATCTCTCACGCAAGGGCTCAGGGTGATGAGCCTGATGAAGCCTGGCGTCCCTCCCAGGCTGCTAGTGCCCAGGGTTTTTGGCGCCTGGGGAAGTTCCACTGACAGTGGATGTGTTCATATATATTCCTTTTCACATTCTTTTCCATAACTGCTTCTTACAAGATGTTGAATTTAGTTCCCTGTGCTATACAGTATGTCCTTGTTTTTTAACAATTGGAGTGGTTCTGGTTTTGATTTCTTGCTGTTGTTGGTTGAATTGGGCCCCCCCAAAATGTTTATTTTTTTCTTTTTCTTTTTCTTTTTAGGGCCACACCTGTGGCATAAGAAAATTCCCAGGTGAGGGGTGGAATTGGAGCTGCAGCTTCTGGCCTGCACCACAGCCACAGCAACGCCAGATCTGAGCAATGTCTGTGACCTATGCTACAGCTTGCAGGAATGCCTGATCCTTAACCCACTGAGTGGGTCAGGGATTGAACCCAAATCCTCATAGATACTAGTTGAGTTTGTTACCACTGAGTCACAACGGGAACTCCAAAATCTGTATGTTGAAGCCCTAAGCCCTGGTACTTAAGAATGTGACTGTATGTGGAGATAGGGCCTTTAAAGAGGTAATTAAAGTGAAATGAGGTCATATGGGTAGGCCCGAATTAAGTACGATCGGTGTCTTTCTAAGCAGAGGAATTAGGACAAGGCCAGCACAGACAGAAGGAAAACCATGTGAAGAAACAGTGAGAGGGTGGCCGGCCACTTGTCAGTCAGGGAGAAGGACTTCAGGTGAAACCAACCCTGCTGATACCTTGGTCTTGGACTTCTAGCTTCCAGAATTGTGAAGGAAAAAAAAAATTCTGTTATTTCAGCCACCCGGTTTGTGGTATTTGTTATGACAGTCCTAGGAAGCTAATATACTTGGGTTTTTGTGTGACTTGTTTCATTCAGACCAGAGAGAAACTGAAGAATAATTTTTGCTGAGCTTTTGCTTGGGTCTCAAATATGGAAAAAAAATCTGTTTATTTGGGTGGGAGTTTAGCCATTGACTATTTGAGGGCCGTTTCTCTTCAAACCTTTGGGGACAGCGACATCTCGTGGTTATTTATTTTATATACCTCTTTGCATGGAACGACAGCTTTCAGTGGATTCTGCAGCTAAGTGGTAAAAACAGCTTAACGAAACTAATTCTGGGTAGTAAAGATATGAACTCGTATTGTGATGTAATTTCTCACAATATTGAAGTGTTTGTAAATTTATGTGCTTATTTTTCCTCTGCCTCCAAAGAAGGTAAACTACACAAGGAACAGGGGGACCGTGGTCTGGTTCACACTTGGGTTCCATAAGCCTGCAACAGTGCTGGGCAGAGTCTGGGCTCGTAATAGCTTTTGTAAAATGAATGAACAAAAAATATAGCCTGATCTCTGGCTGTGTCCATTGTAAACATGATATTTATGTGATGGAAAACAGCAGCCTCACTTCAGAGTTTAGAACATGTTTTAGGTTCAGTTCAAACTGACTCATAGATTGTTACAGGAAGAGACCTCTTGGACTGTCATATAACACATAGATTGGTTTCTTGGAGTCTTTACTGCCTCTGATACTAGGAAAGGATTCTCTGAGGTTCAATTTTGTGGCACGTTCTCAATGTGTACTAAGTGTTTTAGTTAAAAAGAACTGTTAGACCTATTTATATTTTCTTCGGTGCCCCCTCCCCCCATCGCCTTTAGGCTTAGAAGGCTCTCTGTTATTTCAAAATTGGTTAAATTTTTACTTAAAAGTTTTCTAGTTTTGAAATTTGTTTCTTTTTTCATTGGCTTAACATAAGTGGAATTAATTTTTTTTGCATATGATGTAAGTATATAATTGAAGATTTTTCTCCAATCCAGGAGTTAATCTAGCCCACACGATTTGTGAATACACCATGCCTTTTCCTGGTTTGTGATGCTTCCTTTATCCTGAATGAAGTCCTTTTATATACCAGTATAAAAGATGTTAGATCGAGGCTTTTCCTGGCAAAGTTAAGTTTGAATTTCAGATAAATTTCTTTTTTTTTTTTTAGTATAAGTATGCCCCAAGTATTACCGTGACTTGGCATCCTTGACTTGGAGTTGAGACTTTATTTGGGATTTATACTGATTTAGGATTGTCTTTGATCTGTGAGTACAAAAATGCTGGAGGCAATTTCATCCAAGAAAAGGGTTGATATGTTTCTAAGTCAAACTTAAGGGATGGTGGGAGGCAACACAATGCTGCTTTGATCACTGTAATCCAGGCATCTTGCTTATTTAATATACTGATGGATTAGGACTGATTTGAGGCTTATCTTGATTGTTAGGGCTCCCTCTTAAAATGCTCTCTATTGGAGTTCCCTTCATGGCTCAGTTAACGAATCCGACTAAGAACCATGAGGTTGCGGGTTCGATCCCTGGCCTTGCTCAGTGGGTTAAGGATCCGGCGTTGCTGTGAGCTGTGGTGTAGGTTGCAGATGCAGCTCGGATCCCACGTTGCTGTGGCTGTGGCGAAGGCCGGCAGCTACAGCTCCTGTTAGACCCCTAGCCTGGGAACCTCCACATGCTGCAGGTGCGGCTCTACATAAAGGCCAAGAAAAAAAAAAATGCTCTCTATTAAAGTGCTATGTCTTAAAATAAAAATCTTTAAAATAAATATTTTTGACTTAAAAAAATGCTGTCTTATTTAGGACATTTTTGTTGGTTGCAGATAATAGAACCCTCTTCAAACCAGCTTAAACAGAAAAGAGAATTTACTGTAAGGATATATATGGTGGCTCTACTTGTAGGCATTAAACATTTTTAAAATAAATGAGTGAGTTGATTTAGAAATAGATACATACTGTGAGCTCAAACCAGTCAGTGCAGGGCTTTCCCCTGATAACAGTGATCGAGATAGGAAAGGGGTCAGAATTTTAGTTAGCCTAATTAGAGTGAAGTCAGGCCTTTGTTCAGTGGTTGGGAAAAGAAGCAGTTTTTTGGTCAATATATGTTGCTGTGAGGTCTGGGACTGCTGTGATACTTTGAACAAAGTCAGACTGGAGATGATGCAGACACAAGGGAGCAGGCGATTAAAGGAAAAAATGCAGAGAAACAAAGTCAGAGCCCTGATCAAACTACTCCTGAAGCCCTCAGTACTTTTAAACTTTTCAGGTACACATGTGGTTCTTTTTTTTTTTTTTTTTTTTGATTTACTGAAGTATATTTGATTTAAAATATTATATTAGTTTCGGGTGTACCACAAAGTGATATTTTTATAGACATAAGTTATTATGAAATATTGACTACATTCCCTGTGCTATACATTACCTCCCTGTGTCTTATTTATTTTATAATTGGAAGTTTGTACCTCTTAATTCCCTTCACCTATTTCACTCTTTCCCCTCACCCCTCTCCTTTCTGGTAACTATTTACTAGTTTGTTCTATGTATCTGTGAGTCTGTTTCTTTATAATTGCTTGTTTTATTTTTTAGATTCCACTATGCGTGAAAACACAGTATTTATCTTTGTCTGACTTATGTCAGTAAACATAATATCCTTCGAGTCCATCCATGTGGTTGAAAATGGCAAGATTTAATCCCATTTTTTTCTGGCTGAGTAACATTCAGTTATATCTACAGCTATATATTCATTATATATCTATATCTATCTTCCTATCTATCTATCTACTTACCTACCTATCTATCCACACACACCCATGTCTTCTGTATTCATTCTTTTGTCCATGGGCACTTAGGTTGCTTCCATATCTTGACTATTGAAAACAATGCTGCTATAAATGTTGCTGTGCATATATCTTTTCAAATCAGTGTTTTCATTTTCTTCAGATAAATTCTCAGGAATGTATTATATGGTAGTTCTATTTTTAATTTTTTTAAGGGACCGCCATACTGTTTTCTATGGTGGCTGCACCAATTTACATTCCAACTAACAGTGTACTAAAGTTCCCTTTTTTCTACATGCTTACAAACACTTGTTATTTCTTGTCTTTTTTTCTTTTTCTTTTTATGTCCACACCTGTGGCATATGGAATTTCCCAGGCTAGAAGTCAAGTTGGCGCTGCAGTTGCCAGCCTACGCCACAGTCATGGCTACACTGGATCCTTAATCCACTGAGTGAGGCCAGGGATTGTACCCACCTCCTCGTGAACGTTGTATGACGGGATCCCCTATTTCTTGTCTTTTTGATGAGAGCCGTTCTGACAAATGTGAGATATCTCGTTGTGGTTTTGATTTGCATTTTCCTGATAACTAGTGATATTGAGTATCTTTTCAGTGCCCGTTGTCCATCTGTATGTCTTCTTCAGAAAAATGTTTATACAGGTCCTTTGCCCATTTATTGACCTGGTTGTTTGTTTTGTTGATGTTAATAGCAGTTCTTAACTGGGGATGATTTTGCTCCTGAAAAGACATTCAGTGATATCTAGAGACATTTTTGGTTGTCACAGCTAGGTGGGTGCTACTGGCATTTGGAGGGTAGAAGTCAAAGATGCTGACTGACAGCTTACAATACACAGGACAGTGCCCTCCCCCCTGGAACAAAGAATCATCTGGCTCCATATGTATGTAGTGCTAAGGCTGAGAAACTCTGAACTGTAGATTTGATTAGATTCAAGTTTTTTCCAAGGACAGTTTGTAGGTGATACTGGGTACTTCCTGTTGCATCCAATCAGGGGTGTTCTTTTGGTTCTCTGAACTTTTGTACTTGCAGTTGCTCCCACTCCAGTGTTCACCCTGACCCCCCGTTGCCTGGCAACCCTGCTGCCCTCTCCCCAGCCCAGCTCCCTCCCCTTCTGCACTGCCCACATCCAGTGGCCTCTCTGTGGCATTAGGCTGGGGTATCTGGGGCTCACTGGTGTGTGTTCATCCCTTACTGGGCTGGAAGCACTGTAAAGGCTGGGGCCCAGCCTGTTTCGTCTCACACATCCAAGATCTTGGGATGTGGTACATCTTGGTGCATGCTTGATATATAAATAAGTCAATGAACAAGCGAAGGACCCAGCTTAGATATTTGAGCCTTCCAGAGGCAGCATGTCTCTCCTGGGCAGGAGTTGAATCGATACAGTTTTATTTTCTCAAGTCCATTTCTTTTCACTGTTCACCAATAAAGTGGTGCAGCAAAACTGCCCGTTATCTATACAATGGATTATTATTCAGCATTAAAAGGAAGGAAATCTTGTCACATACTACAATATAGATGGATCTTGAGGACATTATGTTAAATAAGTCAGTCATAAAAAGACAAATAGTGTATATGATTCAATTAGCATGAGGTATCTAAAGTTGTCAAACTCTTACCTGCTCTATAGCACAGGGAACTATATCTAGTCACTTGTGATGGAACATGATAGAGGATAATGTGAGAAAAAGAATGTGTGTGTGTGTGTGTGTGTGTGTGTATACATATATATATATAAATATATATATAGCTGGGTCACTTTACTGTACAGTAGAATTTGACAGAACACTGTAAATCAACTATAACGGAAAAAAGAAAAATCCTAAAAAGGTTAGGTAGAAAATAAAGTGGTGAAGAACAAGGAAAAAAAAAGAAACAGAAAGTAGAATGATGGTTACTAGGGGCTGCGGGAGGAGGAAAAGGGAGGTGCTGTTGCAGAGTGTCAGAACTCCCTCGTGGCTCAGCAGGCGTTGTCACTGCTGTGGCTCTGGTTACTGCAGTGGTGCCAGTTCAACCCCTGGCCCAGGAACTTCCGCGTGCCACGAGTATAGCCCCCCCCCCAAAAAAAAAAGTTGAGTAGAGTTTCAGTTTTGCAAGATGAGTGGTTCCAGAGATCTGTTGTACAACAGTGTGCATATAGCCAACACTAACATTTTGCACTTAAAAATGGATAAGATGGTACATTTTATATTCTGTACTTTTTAATGCAATAAAGAAAAACGTAATTAGTGAGAATTTTAAAAAATTGTCCACACCTTGAGAAACTTAGATGGATTTAGGGAGCAGGTGTCTTCTCTCTTTCAATATTTTGTGCTGATTTATGAGGCTCTCACTTGCCTCAGAGGGTAACCTTGTTGTCAAATTCTGGGGCACCTCATTGGGTCCCCAACACTGTCTGAAGCTCCAGCCCAGCATGGCATTTGGCCAGCCCTGCCCTGCTTCTCCCAGGCTGACACAGGAGGAAGCTGAGGTGTCTGGAGCCTGGTCACAGCCTGGGATCCAGGGCTTTGGTCCTTAGGCAGCGGACTGACCCTGAAACAGCAGGGTTGAGGTTCTGCTTAGTGATATAAACAGTGGAGGTGGGTTTTACGTGTTCATTCACAGAGCCTCCTGCTTTTTAATTATGAGATTCTTGAAGCATGTTCCTGCTCCTTTACACAGAGCTGTGTCACTCAGGCCTTCTCTCGGTGCCCATCACAGCCCCGCAGGCAAATGGCTGTCTCCAGCTCTGCGAGGGGCCTTCACACCTACTTTGCCACCCCTCCTGCCTTATCTGGCTCCCCTCTGAGTCTGCCTTTTCCTGGGCCTGCCAGCCAGTTAGCACCTTCGCAGGACCAAAGGCCTGTAACAGGGAGGCCCTGCTCCACCTTCGTGTCTTGGGAGCCATGCTGGGGAACCAAGGAGGCTGATGCACTCCCTTCCCTGTCTCCCCTCCCCTCTCCCCACAGGATCCTCCTCCTTTCCTAGAAACCTGCATCACGCTGCCAGCAGAACATCCAGGGAGAGTGACCACGCCCCCTTTCTCCTGCTCTCTGCTCACCGCTTCCCTTCCCTTCCCGGAAGACCCTATTTTAGGTATGTTTTTTTTCTGGCCATGTTTAAAGTCACACCCCCATACTTCTTCCTCCTAATCTAATGTCATAGTACTTCAATAACCAAGGGAAATTAGCCTTGAAGATGTGAATATAAGCTTTGGGGGGAGGGAGACGGGAATAAGAACTAAAAATAATCATCAGAGTATAGGAAGTATTCATCGTAAGAATAATTAGGAGATAGAGGTAAGGGAAAGGGAGGAAGATAAACTCCAACCTTAAAAATGTGCCACCCAGATATATTCCTGGTCTGCCCCAGAACAAGAGCCTGAGAGGAAGCGGGAGCCAACAGAAGGATGCATGTTGGCTCTGACCGTTGCTATGGACACCTGGGAGCTTGAGCCACTCCAACAGCTGGAGAAGCCTGGGGTGTATGAAGTCTGTGTTGGGACGTTTAGGAGGAGAGAGGGGAGGCCCTTATCCACTGGGGCTTATCTCCCACTGTTGGAACACTTGCTCTGTGAGAGGTCACCTTGCCTGCATTTCTGGGTCACGCATGCATGGATACTGAGTGGGTGCATCACTGCAAAAACAGACAAGGAGAACCCGTGTGGGCCTGAGTTTGGTGCTGTAGGGATTGGTCCGAATGGATCAAGAGACAGGTGAGGCCGAGAAAACCTGAAGTGGCATGCAAGAGGAGTCTGGTACATCTACCCTTTCCTTTTGGCGTCTAAAAATAGCAACATATCCAGCGGTTGCTCTGAGCCAGGAGCAATGCAAAGTGTTTTACACAGATTACCTCATTTCACCTTTGGAGGAAGTACTGTTATTATCCTGATTTTAGAGATTAGAAAATTGAAGTTCGGAAAGGCTAAGTTTGCCCAGATGACCCAGTTAAAAAGTGGCAGATCCAAGATTCAGGCCCACACTGTCTGAATCTGGTCCCACTCTTTCTCTGCTTTTGTACTCAATGCATGCTGATCCTTTGGGCTTTTCTAGCATCCAGTCTGGCTCCAGTTTGGTTGGATTGAGTGATAATCTGTTAGTCTCTCTCTTTAGCCTTCTGTGGTGTCTGCTGCATTTTAAGTTCGCCAACAATCCCCAAAGGCATGCGCATTCTTGCCCATGTCCGGGGAGACAGAGACAGAGGAGTTTCCACTTGGCATTCCAAGTTGTCACCTGATTGGCCAGCCCCCAGGGCCTGCTTGCTTATGAACTGTGATGAGGGGAATGGGATGAGTCAAGGGGAGTGGGATCCACTTTCCCTAAGTAGTAAGTGGAGGAGCAATGGATCCTTGAAAACCTGGACTTGGTTAGGAAGGGGAGGAGGGGAATGGATGCTGGATAGGCACCCTTTGGCCATTTGGACATTCTTTCTTCAGATTTTGAGCAAACCATGCATGAGTGGAAAGGACAGTTGGAAGGATCTTTCAAGAGCTGGCCCAAACTCCCTCCTGAGACTGCTCTGTTGAACATCCTACTTTCTGACCTTTCCTAAGCCTTGGTTCTCTGGTCTTCTGTCTAATCTAGAAATAATTCTCGAACCCCTCCCTGCTACTTATTCTTTTAATAAGGTCCTCTTTGCATCAGTTTGTTGAATGTTTTATTGCTTTCCACCTAGAGCCCTGACTGAGCAATGTTGGAATCTCTGAGGAGACCCCATAAATTCCACCCTACTGCCCCACCTGGGTCCAGAACAATCAGACTAAAACTACAAAGAGAGGCCAGCCTGTGTTCTTTATTACTGATAAAGGAAAAATTGGAGATGTTATTTAGTGTGAGAGCCTCATGGGCTGCAAACTGAACACCAGAATTAGACAGATGTAGGCTTCCAGGCACAGATGGCACTGGACTGGGTAAAACTCTTGGTTGAGGGGGCAGTGAAGACTGTGTGGTCAGTGCAGCCAAATCACTCCCGGGACTAAGAGGGAGAGGCAAGCCTAGTAGACCTCTGTTATTCTTCTCAGATTTATCAGCCAGGTAAATCACTCCTCTTCCCCAAAGATGGAGTGAGTTAAAGGGAATGGAGAAATACCAGAAGAGTTTATTGATAATCCGTTCTCAAGGAAACCTGCAGTGTGGAAGAATATTCTGTCCTAATTGAGTTGTAGCATCTTCTAGTTATTTCTAGCTATCCATCCATCCATCCTCCCATCCATTTACCCATCCATCCATCCACCCAACTATCTATCCATTCACCTTTGCCCACATGCTCATTCATTGATTGCCTCCATCCTTTCAACCACCCACCTTCCATCTATTCACTTATACCCTCATTTATCTGTCTGTCTGCTGTCTGTCTTACAAAAATAGACTCATACTGTATATCCTGTTTGTACTTCCTTTCCTCCTCTAATAATAGGTCATGAATATTACCCTATATCGGTAAGTATACCTTTGCCACATTTCTTTAAGTAGCTACTTGGTATTCCATTGTTTGACTTATAATTTATTAAATAATTTCCTCTTTTGAATATGTGGGTACTTTCAAATTTTTCATCATTAAAAATGCTGTCCG
>PVHT021183519.1:21688731-21875360 GCA_004024745.2 Catagonus wagneri
GTGGGTTAACGATCCGGCGTTGCCGTGAGCTGTGGTGTAGGTTGCAGACGTGGCTCGGATCCTGCGTTGCTGTGGCTGCGGCGAAGGCCGGTGGCCACAGCTCCGATTAGACCCCTAGCCTGGGAACCTCCACATGCCGCGGGTGCGGCCATAAACCCGCGGCCATAAAATGACAAAAGGCAAAAAAAAAAAAAAAAAATGCTGTCCGTGTCTTTGACTTCATCCCTGATAATTTCCTTAGAATATATCCATGTATTATTAGCTATCATATAATTATGAGATTATTAATGTTAGAAGTGATTATTGAGTCAAAGGAAATGCATATTTTAAGGGTTTTAATGTATTTCCTGAATTTCTTTGCAGAAACATTGTGCTATATATACTTTTACAAGTAGCATGTGAGAAAGTCTTCACCCATTTTAAGTCTTATCTGATGGAATAATTTATGGTTTTAATTTGCACTTCTTGATTAACAAAGTTGACTATTACTTGTGGATTAATATATTTATCATTTGTTTTCCTGCTTTTATCTCTTTTACTTTTCTCATACTATTCTTTTTTTTTCTTATTGAGTAAACTGGTCTTTATATGTTAAGGACATTAACCTACTGCTTTTCAAATATATTGCAAGTATTCCCCCCATTTGTGGTATATATTTTAATTTTATTTAAGCTCTTTGACCTAAAAAGTAAAGAACTTGCATATGGCCTATCGGTTTTATCCTTTATTGTTCTTATCTTTGATATTGTATATTTGGGGATCTATAGGTTTTTTTTAAAAAGAGGATATCAAATCTCTATGAAGCTCTAAATATGGGGCAATATGCTTTGTCTAAATACCTTATACCTTTGCCAACCAACTTTCTCTTCCAGAACTTTCATGCACAAATGTTTTCCTTCGGCTATGGAAAAGCATCCTTGAACTCCACAAGTTAGCACTGACTAGGTACACACTCTTTGTACAATTCTTCCTTAGTTCTCTGTACTCCTGATTCAAAGCTGACCATCAGCTGAGGATGCGATAAGGAGTTTAAACATTAATTTTCCAAAAAGGTAATAAGTCAAACATCCTACACTCAGGCGATTTATAAATTCATCTGTTCCACTGTGTAAATAAAGCAATAGATTTTCTGATCCATACTCAAGGGAGAATTATGTGGTCAAACGCTAAGCTAGAAATTTCCAGGATGATCATGAAGCTATTTTTTTTCCTTTTCCTAACAGTTACCAGCACAACCCACACAGAGATCAGTGGGAACCAGGCATGTGGTGGACACTTTGCCGAGGCTAATTGTTTCACAGAACTATTGCCATTAACTGGTGATCCTGTAAATTAGTTACTGTATTGTCATTGAGGCCTTCGAACTGTGTCCTATGAAATATCCTTGGGATTTTTGTTAGCTGTCCTTAAGTTTCTGTTATGTCTACAGTTTTCAAAGGTGGTTACTGTATACAGGATATCCTGTGGGAATGTCTCTACTCTTCATATTAAGTTGCAGAGCTACCACCAGACATAAGTCCTGGTGCACTCGAAGTCTTCAAGTTTCCCAGAGACAGGGGTGTGATTTCGAAAGAGGCCAGGGACGCATTATTTCTTTTGAGGATCTCCAAGTGGCCAGTTGTGGGTGGTCTACTTTTATGTAAACCTTCCTTACAAGCTTCTCTGGAGGAAGTTCACATTTATTTGAACATTCATTTTTTTAAGAGAGTTGTGCTGTTTCCAGGTTTTGATATAATGTGCTTTACATGTTGCATAAAAGAGCCCTCTGTGGCATATCCAGGCTTGACTGGAAATCTGGGCTTTTTTCTCTAAATTCCTTAATGAAAAGCACAGTTCCACTGATAAGTGAATCAGAGCCAAAGAACTGAGGACTGCAAGGTGATCATCAGGGCTGTCTTGGGCAGCCCTGTGGGGAAAGGGTGGAGTGGACACCTGCAAGGACCATGAGGCTCCAAGTCCAGGTAGAGGCTAGAGTAAACCTGGGGCTTGGGGAGGAGATGAGATGTATAATTTCTAATGGGGTGTGCGTGTGTGTGTGTGTGTGTGTGTGTGTGTTGGAAGAGGGTTAGAGTGGCAGATGTCTAGAGTATTCAGTGTACTAAGTTCCTATTGCTGCTGTAACAAATGACCACAAACTTAGTGACTTAGAACAACACAGATTTATTTTCTTTTTCCGCTTTTTTTTTGCTTTTTAGGGCTGCACAAGATGTTCCCCGGCTAGGGGCTGAATCTGAGCTGCAGCTGCTGACCTACACCACAGCCACAGCAATGCCAGATCCGAGCCGTGTCTGAGACCTACACCACAGCTCATGACAATGCCGGATCCTTAACCTACTGAGCGAGGCCAGGGATCGAACCCACATCCTCATGGATACTTGTCAGATTCATTACCACTGAGCCACAATGGAAATTCCCTTATTTTCTTATAGTTATAGAGGTCAGAAGTCCTAAAATCAAGGTGTTGACAGTTCTGGTGATGAGACATTTAAAATCATGGTGTTGGCTGGAATATGTT
This sequence comes from Catagonus wagneri, assembly GCA_004024745.2. Lineage (NCBI taxonomy): Eukaryota > Metazoa > Chordata > Mammalia > Artiodactyla > Tayassuidae > Catagonus > Catagonus wagneri. The sequence goes on from PVHT021183519.1 coordinate 21,691,247, forward strand.
TCTTCTGGAGGATCTAGGGAAGAAGCTGTTTGCTAGCCTTTTCAAGCTTAAAGAAGCTGCCTGCCTGAATTGGCTTGTAGCCCCTTCCATACTCAAAGCTGCAGAGTAGCAACTTCAAATTTCTGATTCTCTGACCTCTGCCTCTGTCATCACAGCTTCTCTGACTCTAATACTCCTGCTTTCCTCTTATAAAGCTCCTTGTGAAGCTCACTGAGCCCACTGGGACAATCTAGACCCTTAACTTAATCACCTCTGCAAAGTGTCTTCTGCTATGTAAGGTTACATAAGTACCGATTTTCACGTAATTACCAAGATCAGGCTGTGAACATCTTTGGGGATCATTACGCTGTTTTCCACATTCAGTGTGACAGATTTGCTCACCTTTGCTTTACAACAAAGATCCTCAGGGAGAAATGAGGATGATGATGATTTGTAACAGCTTCCTATTAGATGGTGATATACCATTTACAAAACACCTATTTCAGTTTCACTGAAGTGTAGTTGAAAGAGCACTGGGACTTTGAATGAAGAGCTCTGACTTCATCACTTGACATATATATGACTTTCAGAAAATTTATTTAAACTCTTGAGGCTTAGTTCTCCTATCCGTAAATTGGGGGAATGTTGTTGATCAATGGGAAAAGTTAGCAAGATTCTGGGCAATTTGAGAATCTTGGAGTGTTCTTTGTGAGATTTTCATTTGGGGAGGTGCTTTCTAACTTTTCACAGTCTGGGATGAATTTACAAACTTGTCCAGAAAATTTTTGTTTTTCACTCTCTATTTGTGTTAGTTCAGATTGTCAGAAAAGCTGACACCAAGATGGGATTACATTTCATGAGATTTACCTAGAAAATAATCTAATAATAAAAATCAAAGTCACACACACACACAAAAGAGATTTATAGGGGGAAATACCTGTAGGGGGAGATGGGGCGGGGGGAGGCTGGAAGAGCTGTCAGACACAATGCAGTTCTGACCAATGTGCAGGAAAGAGCTAGGGTGGTTGGAACTGGATGTTGCTGGAAGAGCAGAGCGGTGTGGGATGAGATGGGTTGGAGTCTTGTTGCGGAGGGCCTTGAACTGGGAGCACCAGACTGATATTGGCAGAGGAGTAACTCAGTCCCAGCTGCCTATTAGAGGGTTGTCCTAGGATAAAGGATGGTGGGAGAGAACATATCCGGGACACCAACCAAGGGCTGCTGTGACCTTCCTTGAGTGGGTAGTGATCAGGATCTGGACCAGGCTAGTGGCAATGAGGAAAGAAGAGCCATGTGTAATTATTCCTCTCAAAGAAATACATTTCTTTCATTTTTCCCTGCCAAATGAAACCATTTGACTGTGTTAAATCAGTTTTGATTGTTGAGGGGCCAGATGTTTAACATGCTGTTAAATGACTGCTGTGAAGGACGGTGTTCATTTTGCAAATATTGACCCTATCCCAATGTCAGCTGATCTGCACCAGCTCCAGTCTGTACCCCCTTCCTCTCCTCTCCTCTCTTCCCCTTCCCTCCCCTCTCCTATTTCTTTCCCATCAGACCCAAGAATTCAACGGAATTTATGTCAGGAACAGAAATAGTCTGGGCATTCTCCTATTTTTTGGTAGCAGATACTTATCAATGGTGAGTTGTGTTGACTTGCATCTTTTTGAATTTATCATAACATCTGAAGTTCTTGGTGTTTATTAAAAGAAAAAGCTGGGAGGAGTGAAGGAAATGTAGATTTAAAAGATAATCACTCTTGCCACCGATTTAACTTCAGGATGTTTGAGAAATATCATTAGGTAGCTATAGATTTTAAAGTGGTTAGAATGGAAACAAGGGAGATGGCTTGAGTGGCCTTGCTGTTAGAGGGAACTCCAATTGAGCATGCAGTAGAGGCTCCAAAACTGATGGCCTGATGGTGACATACAATAAATTGTATGGGGGTCTTGACAGCAGAAGGCACCTGGGAGTTTAGGCAGATGTCTATTTTACGTTGCTATCAGGTTTGGAGCCTGTTCTTTATGCTCCAGAACCTCTAGTATTTGCTGGGCTAAGTTTTTTTTTTTGTCTTTTTGCCTTTATCTAGAGCCACACCTGCGGCATATGGAGGTTCCCAGGCTAGGGGTCTAACAGGAGCTGTAGCCGCTGGCCTTCGCCACAGCCACAGCAACGCGGGATCCGAGCCGCGTCTGCAACCTACACCACAGCTCACGGCAACGCCGGATCCTTAACCCACTGAGCAAGGTCAGGGATTGAACCTGCAACCTCATGGTTCTTAGTCGGATTCGTTAACCACTGAGCCACGACGGGAACTCCTCTTTGTTTTTTTTTTGAAGTTGACTTTTTCTGATATTAACATAGCCATAACAGCTTTTTAAAAATTAATATTTGCATGGTGTACATTGTTCCATCATTTTAACACATCTTATAATTACATTTAAATAAGTTTCTGGTATATAGTATGTAGTTGGGTCTTTTAGAAAAACCCAATCCGAGAGTCTTTACCCTTTTTTTTTTGCTTTTTTTAAGGGCTGCTCTCAAGGCATATGGAAGTTCCCAGGCTAGGGGTTGAATCAGAGCTATAGCTGCCGGCCTACATCAGAGCCATGTCTACGACTTAACACCACAGTTCACGGCAACACTGGATCCCCAACCCACTGTGTGAAGTCAGGGATCGAACCCGAATCCTCATGGATACTATTCAGATTTGTTTCTGCTGTGCCACAATGAGAACTCCAAGTCTTTATCTTTTAGCTGGCATGCTTAAAGCATTTATGTTTTAAGTGGTTGGTTTAATGTTGGTTATTTTCTTGTTTTCTGTTTGTTTCCTTTGTTTTTTGTTCCCTTTACCCTCCTACCTGAATGTGATAGTTGTCATGTATATTGTATCCAGATACACTGAAAACTACCAGGCAGTGCTATAATTTTAAGTCAACAGTCATAAATATTTTGAGTTTGAGGCAAAACAGTTTATTATATTTACCCTGATATTTGCCATTTCTGTTGCTTTTCCTTTATTTGTTGTAGTTCCAGGATTCTTTTGATATCACTTTTCTTCAGTCTTTCGTGATTCTGATGACAATTCTTTTAACACTTTAGAGATGTTGTCCACTGTTTTGTAGCCACCACTCTTTTTTGGGGAGAAATGTGTTGTCATTTGTTCCCTAAAAGTAATCTGTTAGTTTTCCTCTGGCTGCTTTCAAGCTATTGTCTCTATTTTTATTTTTTTAGCAATTTGATTATATTGTTGGTTATTTTTTTCCTTTTAGTTGAGTAGGTTAGGGGTTCATCTGAGCTTCTTGAATTTGTAAATTTATGTTTCACCAAATTTGGAAACATTTCAGTCATTATTTATTAAATTTTTTTTCTGCCTCAATCTTTTTCTCCTTTCCATCTATGTTGTACTTACTTCACTTAGTGAATGTTAGAGTTTTGATATTGTTATGCAGGTTCCTGAGACTGCTGATTTTTTTTTTCCAATCTTTTTTCCTCTCTGTTCTTCAGACTGGATAATTTCTAGCGATGTATCTAAAAGTTCGCAGACTCTTTCCGAAGTCATGTCCATTCTACTATTAAACCCATCCAGTGAATTTTTTACTTTGGAAATTGTGTTTTTCGATATTCAAAGTAAATTTCCACTTAGTTCTCTCTCTCTTTTTTAACCTGCTCCTCTGTTGAGAAACGTCCATATTTTTATTCATTTAAATAACATTTATCTTTACAATTTGGTTATGGAGTATGGTTATAGTAGCTATTTTATTGTTGTTGTTTTTTGCTTATTTGTTTGTTTGTTTTGCCTTTTTAGGGCCACACCTGTGGCATATGGAGGTTCCCAGGCTAGGGGTCGAATCGGAGCTACAACTGCCAGGTTTCCCACTGAGCAAGGCCAGGGATCGAACCTGCAACCTCATGGTTCATAGACAGACTCGTTAACCGCTGCATGTATAGTAGCTATTTTAAAGTCATTATCTGATAATCCAACACCTGTGTGACCTTGGGGCTGGCATCTATTGATTGCCTTTTCCCTTGAGAATTGGTCAGTTTTTCCTCTTTTTATCGTGTTGAGCAATTTTGCATCGTATCCTGGATATTTTGAATATTATGTTGCATGACTCTGAGTCTCGTTGAAATACTCTGGAGAATGTTGATTACTTTTGTTTGTTTTAGCAGGCAGTTAGCCCCATTATGTTCAGACTGAGAGTTCTGGCCCACATTCTGTGAGTAGTGAATCCGGTATCAGTCCAATTTTCAGCACTTCTGTTAAGCTGTTTGGGTCTTCCCTGCACATGCACCACTTAGGGATTAGTCTGGGACTTGGCCAGGACTCAAAGCCTTTGGTATGCTTCTTTGGGTCTGTTCCACACACATGCGTCTCAGACTTGTGTTATTTCAGACACAGAATTAGGGGATCTATTTCTACATTTCTTCATTCTGTGTGACTGCCTGCACACTCTTCAATTTCCATGCCTCCTCTTCCCTGTTCTTCTGGCCAGAAAAATGGGTTTCTGTCACCCAGTTAATCCATCCTCCATTCTCTCTTGCAGCTCTGCACAACGGGGTCCTAGTAGTGAGAGGAGAGAGGGAGAGAGGGAGAGAGGGGGAGAGAGAGAGAGAGAGGGAGAGAGAGAAAAGTGATCCCTCCACACTCTTTGGACCATAGATTTGGCCAGAGAGGTAGGTTTTCTCTTGGGGTTCTAGGCATCTGTGCAGTGCAGCTCAAGAACGGGGGCTGGCCTTAGGTAAGGCCTGGAAGAGGGAAAAAAAGTGTTATTTCTCTTATATTCTCAGGCTCACTGGGGTATTTTTTTCTTATTCTTCTGGTTAGAAGATGAAGATTGCTCTTAGAATCTTGCTATTCATGCTCACCTCACAGTTCCAAACTCATTGCCATACTGGATCTTCTTGAAGTTTTTTTTTTAATTTTATTTTTTATGAAGTATAGTTGATTTACATTGTTGTGTTAGTCTCTGGTGTATAGCAAAGTGATTTAGTTATACATCTCTGTATATTATTTTTCATATTCTTTTCTATTGTAGTTTATTACAGGATATTGAATATAGTTCAATGTGCTATAGAGAACCTTGCTGTCCACCCACTTTATATATAGTAGTATGTATCTGCTAACCCCAAACTTCCAATCCATCCCCCCCTTTCCATCTCCTCCTTGGCCACCACAAGTCTGTTCTTTATGTATGTGGGTCTATTTCTGTTTCATAAATGAGTTCATTTGTGCCACATTTTAGATTCCACATATAAGTGATATCATATGGTATTTGTCTTTTTCTTTCTGATTTACTTCACTTAGTATGATAATCTCTAGGCTCATCCATGTTGCTACAAATGGCAGTATTTCATTCTTTTTTATGGCCTAGTAGTATCCGTGTGTGTGTGTGTGTGTGTGTGTGTGTGTGTGTGTGTGTGTGCGTGCATATGTATACACCACATCTTTTTTATCTATTCATCTGTTGATGGACATTTAGGTTGCTTCTGTGCCTTGGCTATTATAAGTGGTGCTGCAGTGAACATTGAGGTGCTTGTATCTTTTCAAATTAGAATTTTGTCTGGATATATGCTTAGGAGTGTGGTTGCTAGATCATATGGCAATTCTATTTTTAGTTTTATGAGGAACCTCCATACTGCTCTCCATAGTGGCTGCACCAGTGTACATTTCCACCAACAGTGTAGGAGGGTTCCTGGATCTTTGTTTTTTGTTTTTTTGTTTTTTTAGGGTCTCACCCATGGCATGTGGAATTTCCCAGGCTAAGGGTCAAATCGGAGATGTAGCTGCCGGCCCACCCCACAGCCAAGCCAGGTCTCAGCCACGTCTGTACCAACACCACAGCTCACAGCATACTGGATAGGTTAACCCACTGAGCAGGGCCAGGACTGAACTCGAATCTTCGTGGATGCCAGTCGGGTTCACTACTGCTCAGCCATAGTGGGAACTCTCCAGATCTTCTAAAGGTTTTGGCTTCCCTCTCTGATTTGTCTACTTTTTGGATTCTAAAGGTAGGTACTTTTCGTGTTCTATGCTGAATTTTACATTGCAGGTATTGGAAGAAATAGGCCATGATGTATTTATTCCATCTTGACTGGCATTGGAAGTCACTATGCTTTTTGTTGCTTTTCAGGGCCACACCGTAGCATATGGAAGTTCCCAGGTAGGGGTCACATTGGAGTTGCAGCTGCCGGCCTATGCCACAGCCGCAGGAATGCTGGATACTAGTCTGGTTTGTTTCTGATGAGCCACAAAGGCAACTCCTCACCACACTTTTTGATTCAATGACCTACTTAGTCAGTTTTTTTTTTTTTTCCCTCTTTAATCCAAGTAGAAAGAGGTTTCTCCTTCAAAGGTAATGGCTAGTTTCCCCCAGCTTTATTTAGATCTAATGGACATACATATCATTGTATAAGTTTAATGAGATGATTTTAGGCGCTTATATTTTGTGAAATGATTACCCACTAGGGGTAGTTAACACCTCCTTCACTTTACATAATTACATTCCTTTTTGGTTTTGTGGTGAGAACATTTAAGATTTACTCTCAACAATTTTTTCTTTTTTTTTTATGGCTGTACCTGCAGCATATGGAAGTTCCTGGGCTGGGGGTTGAATCGGAGCTGCAGCTGCCAGCAACAGCCACAGCGACACAAGATCTGAGCCACAGTTTCGACCTACACTGAAGCTTGTGGCAACAACGCCGGATTTTTAAACCTCTAAGCGAGGCAAGGGATCGAACCCGTATTCTCATGGATACTAGTTGGGTTCTTAACCCACTGAGCCACAATGGGAAATCCTTAACAACTTTTAAATATATAATATAGTGTCATTACCTGTAATTACCATGCCATACATTAGATCCTTGGAACCTGTTCATCTTATTAAGTGGAAGTTAGTTCCCTTGGACTGACTATTATTTCCTCACTTCCCCCACCTCTCAGCCCCTGGCAGCCACCATTCTGCTCTCTGTTTCTACAAGCTTAGCCTTTTAAAATTCCATGAGTTATCACTGTGGCTCAGGAACAGTAAAAAGGAAGTTCTTCCACACCTTCTTCCTCCAAATAACATACTGTATTTGTCTTTCTCTGTCTGACTTATTTTACTTAGCATAATGTCTTCAAGTTTCATCCATGTTGTCACAAATGGCAAGATTTCCTTCTTTCTCATGACTGAAAAATATTTCTTGTATACATGTATTGCATCTTCTTTACCTATTCATCTGTTGATGGACACTAGGATTGTTTCCATACCTTGGCGATCATGAATAATGCTGCAGTGAACATGGCAGCGTAGATATCTCTCTGAGATCCTTGAGAAAGCCTTGTTTGAGTCCTCTTAGGGCTGGGCAGTAAATTTTGTGCAAGTCTAATTCTCTGCTCTGTTTCCCTCACAGAATCTGTGACTCAAAGCTGGACATAGATCCTAGATTCTCTTCCCCTTGGGGTAAATTCCAGGTCTTTCTAAGGCAGTCATTATCACCATGTGTGTATGTGTGTGCGTATAGTAGCTTGATTTCAGTGTCTAGTTGTCTAATAATAAACCTTCAAATCAAGGTATAAGGTATAAGGGGACCCAGAGGCCTTTATATAAATACAATACCTGCATAGTTCCTGAGTTGGCAGTGCAGGAATTGCCTGAGTATGGTCTTGTGATATGTAATATATGGATTGCATCGTATAGAGTTTTATCTTCCATTTTTCCCAGTGTTATTTCTTATAAATGGCCCTGTTTGGACTGGTTTGCTTATCTTTGTTTGTGTGGGTCATAATCTTCCAAGAGGATGTGGGATTTTAATTACTCTGATGTTTTAGAATCCATGTGGGTGAGGGTGCTCTGAGTCTGTCTCACTGTGAAAGTGAAAAGAAGTGAATGGTTTCCCACTAGCATTCTCTTTCACTCCAGGAGTCCTCAGGTATTGTGGAGACAGAAGCCTGGGGACTGTTACAAGCTCAGAGAGGAGCCCTTTTAACTCCCTTTTTGACTGGTCTTTGTGGCAGCTCTGCCATTGGCTGTTCCCCAAGAGGGGAGAGTTTCTTTTCAGGAAGTAGGGACCAGGTATGGAAGAACTTCGTTTTTACTGTTCCTGAGCCTCTTACTCAAAGAGGAGAGGATTTTGTATGCTGGTCACAGGCCCAGGCAGATGGCAGCTTTCTGAGGCACATGTTTTCCAGCTGTTTGCACCGTCTATGGGGGCCAGAATGGATATGAGTAGATATAAAATACTCCACGAACTCTGTTTAGGATGCTAGTAAGTAGCCAAGTAGAATATTGTTTAAACAAAGTCAATGCCCAGGGATAGTTATGTATGTCACATTTTGCCCAGTGCACATGTATTAATCTTGTAGTTGAAAGAGTGAATTGGTATTAGCCTGATATAATGCCATACATACTCTAAGTTCCCCAGGTCCATTTTCCATTTGGAGTGAAATCAAGATTAGGACATGAGCCCTGATCCGCCCCCCCTTTTTTTTTGATTTCCTACCTTGTAAAAGATGAACCTCTTGTATTTGGGGGTGATGTCATTTTCTTTTTGGTAGAAGAGTATGAGATTAGTATTTGTCCCTCACCTTTAAGTCTGGCTTTTTATGAAATTATCCTGTAGTAATCTTTTAGTAGGACATTCTATCATAGCTTTAATGCCATTTCTGATTTTGCCTGTGTGGACAGGGCCTGAGTCTCCTCCAAGTGTTCAATTAGGATGACTTATGAGAACAAAGTGGGGGAAATGGCATTGGCTATCATACCAAAGCCATTTGTGCTATCAAATAATGACGTCTCTTTTCTAGAAACACATAATTATATTTGGAATTCATGATAACATTCTCCTGTATTTCAAAATCCAGACTACAAACAGATAAAATATCAGAGGAAAGAAAATGCTTTTGATGTGTCAGAATTCATTTATATTCCAACTTGTAATGCTTTGTCTTACGTATGTGAATGGGTACTTATCAAAACATAAGAATGTTATTATTCAAATATTCCATTCTGAACATTTGTCCAAATGCAGTTTAATATGCCCTATTAACATGAAGAATGTTGAAAGAGGATCCCAAATAGACTTCAGTAGGAGATTAGAAAACTAAATTAGGCTTTTTTCCTAAATATTTAAAAAATATTTAAGTTATAAAACTAATACATGAACAGACACTTAATGTAAAAAAGCAAACAGTGTATTCTTTAATACTTAATGGCTTTGGTTCAAAAATCCCTTTTTTGTAAGAAATTTTGAAATCTATCTTTTCATGGCTAGTACCCTTAATTTAGCATTTTTTATAATTAAATATTTTTGCAGTTGTCCATTAAAATATATACTTTATTATTTAGGATTCTCTTGGAAATATTTTACATTGCAGTGTGCTCTCTTTAGTATGAGGGAGATTTATAATGCAGAATTCTAAAGTGTAGCACTTATTTTCTGCCCATTAAGTTGTCTGTTTTTATGCTTTGCCTTGTTCAATCAATCATTATGGTACTTTATTGTTATTTTCACGTGTCTTATCTTCTCAGATAGAATGTAAGCTCCTTGAGTAGTCTAAGTCTGCATCCTGTATTTTTTGTGTTCTGTGTTATTTGAAGGGTATCCTACATATGAGGTATTCAATAAATACTTTTCTTTATTAGAAGTACAGATTAGCACTGGATTAGTTCAGATCTGCTCTATAGGGACATACTCCCAAGTATTGCTTCTGGGCAGAGATGGTGGTGGTAGAAAATCTTTGCTATCTCCTGGTTCATTTGTGGTTTGGCAGGAAGAATTAACAAATTCTGCTTAATTGAAGGGGCTAACTTGCATTTTCAATTCAAGATTTCATTTTACACAGATTTTATTTGGAGAAGGGGAGACTAAATCAGGGCATTTAGATTTGAATAAGGGCGTGAAAATTTAAGTTGTTGTTTATTTTATACAGCTCTTACCTCTCCCATCTTCTTTTATATGAATACAGCCATTTATGCAGGATGGTTTCACCATTTTTCCCTCTTCTGACAACAGGCACTGATTACTAGGGCAGATTGGCTGAACGCACCATCAGGGTAGTTTATTGGTAGCCTGGACACTTCTCATTTATTCTCAGGCATTTATCTATTCATTCTGCCAACAAGTCTGTATTGATCACCTATTATATGGCAGGAGTGTGCAGCCCTAGAATTACAGTGGGCACAAGACAAACATAGGCTGGCCCTCAGGGACCTGTACTGTTGGACTCCGTCAAGATCTTAAATAAACTCTTTCGTAGAGAGGATGTGAACTGCTAAAAGCCTGGTGGTGTCAGAGGAAAAATGAGACATCTGCAGACTGATTCACAGAGTAATTGTTTTGTTCTTCACTTGACTTAACACAGGCTTGATTCAGGTCCTATAAAGAAATATAAAATCAAGTTGACTTTTCATTCTCTAAGTAGGGAAAATGCCTTAAAATCATTAGAAAGAAATTTTAATACGGATAGAAATTGGCATATTAGTTATAACACACACGAGAGTTTTTTTGTGAAGAATTCTGGTCCCCTTAAACTACTAAGTAACCTGCCAAAAAACTATTTACATTTCTTTTCCCTTTTCAGTAGAAAATGACACTGTGTTGAGGGTGTCCTGTGGAATGAGGGACTACAACAGGAAATGTGACTTTGTTAGAAACAGAAGAAAATGTGAGCAGGATTTCAAGGATGATCCAGTACAGCTTGGCAGCAGCCCTTGATAGCTCTCCTGCTGAGTTTTTTTTGGGTAACACAAATGGAGAAAACAATGAAATTTCCAGGAAATAACCCAATCAGGTGTTGCTTAATGAAGTCTACTGTCATTAAAATCCAATTCGATTCATTTGGAGAGTGAAATATCACAATTGCAGCTACACCATAATGGCTTTTGGAAGATGGAATTTGTATAAGCTGGGTTAATCCCTTGATCACCAATTCAAATAAAAATAGATAAAACATGAGGAGGTTGGCAGGGGTAAAAGGACTGGGAATAGCAATGATGATGCCAGAAGGTGTCTTTCCTGCCAAAGGGAATTGGCATAGGGACAGTCTCTGAGCCCAAATGCTGGAAATCACAAGCTGGTGTAGACTGAAGACAGACTGTCCACGTCTAGCTAGGGAGCGGGAGCTGTGCTGGCCCAGCCAGATCACAAGTGAATTGCCTCTCTGACCTGCACACCTGGCTTCCTCATGCAGAAATTTGCACGTCTTTCCGTTTGAGTCTTGCTTTCTGTTAGCCTGCAAGAAATTTAATGACTCTTCATGAACGAGTTATATACATGGAAAATGCAGTAGAGTCAGAGTCCCTCTGAGGGGTGAACTACTCCCTGTTTGTAGAGGAGGCTCTTTCCGTGGAGTATTCAGGGAATTGTTCAGTGAATTCTGACTTTAAACCAGAAATGGCACCTTGGAGGTCTGAAAGAGATAAGAGCTACCACAAGGTCCTAACAGACTTCCAGGGCATTACTCCTATCCAGAGACTTGATTAATAGCATTGTACTAGGCAACCTTAATTATGAGGCTGTTACCTTGGACTTGAAATACTTTGACAACCCATAATAATTAGCAGGAATTGGGTAGAAATCAGCAAATTCTTCTGAGATACTATAAGCAAAGTGGGATTTCAAAGACATGTATACATTACTTTCAAAGGCAAACTTTCTGTTACCTCACATACCAAAAAATTGGCATGATAGTTACAATGTCTTTAGCTATTCAATAAAAAAGCCCCTACAGGAAACTACTAGGCTATCCTCAGTCACTTACACATTGGGTAGGATGCTTTTGACTGCAAGTCACAGAAAGCCCAGGTCAGAATTGTTTAAACAATATGGATAATTTGTCATCTCACATAACAAGAAGACCTGACAGAGGGTTTCAAAATCAGCACCTCCAAAACATCACTAAGGTCACACATTCTTTCCGTTTTGCTCTTCTCAATGGACTTGGTACTTTCTTCTCGTACCAACATGGCTGCCAGAGTTGTGGCATCAAATTGAACAAAAGCCATGGTGTCTGTCCAGCTCTGTCTAACAGAAGAAAGTTATTATTGAGGATATTCTTCTAGAGACCTCTCGGAAGACACCCTGTCCAAACACATTGGCCAGGAGTGGATCATACTCTCTTCCTACATTGGTCAGCGGTGGGGTGAGCGGACACAGGAAACAGCTACTTAGAGCTGCAGACTAATCAGGATTTACCTCCAGGTCAAGCTGGGGAGAGTGGCTCTCTGAACACAGATCTCACACGCATGTACATATGTGGCTATCCAATAATAGCCACCTGCTGAAATGCGTGCTCTCTTGAAGCAGATGCTGAGACAAAGTTTGGGGTGTAAGATGTTACTAAGGTTCAGTTCCTGTGAAGGCAGGGGGAGGAAGCAGGGCTGGGCAGAGGAAGAGGCTAAACTGGAATGCAGGTCTGAAGAAGCTTTAACTGAGTGAGTGGAGAGTTTTGTAGCAAATATTGCCTAGGAGTATCTTGCATTGAGCTGACACGGCCAGGCCTTTATATCCATCTGTTCACTCCCCCAGATGTGAGCTGCTGGGCAGACCCACTCTTCAGCTGAGGCTGACCTGGAAGAGTGTCCTCCCCACTCCTGGCAGAAGGTTCTTCCCTGCAAGGGGATGTGGGTGGTGCATCCCCTGTGTACCGCACCCACCAGTGTCTGTTACAGCCCAGCGTGCATAACTGCATAAACGTGAAAAATATCTATAACCACATTTCTTTAAAAGGGTTTTGTAGACTCTTGTGGCCACTAGTCAACACCATTCCTCTTTCTCTGTTCCCCACTTCAGTTATTGCAGAGCTGTAGGTTTTTACTGTATCTGGTCACCATGTGTGGATCCTAGATGTTAAGAGCTTAAACAGCTCAAACCTGTTTGAGAGCCCAATGAGTTGAGTTAAATAAGGAAGCTGAGGTGCAAATGAGTTCTGGGACTGAACTGGAAAACTTGTCTGTAATAGCCATTCAATGAATATTCATTGAATTGAAGTGCTGAGGATTAGAATCTTTTTTCCCAACTTCCAGTCCAAGGTTTTTTTCTCTGCAAATGTTTGTGTGTGTGTGTGTGTGTGTGTGTGTGTGTGTGTGTGTGTGTGTGTAGGCTGGGGGCAGAAACAGATGGAGAGGTAGTTCGAAATATTTCAATCAGGTAGTCTTGGATTTTAGGTTTTACTTATAGGAGAAGTCAGGCAAATCAGAATAATTCCTTTGAAAAATTGGAGGCAGCTTTATCTGGCATTCAAATAAATTTTGTTTTATGGGCTGTATTAAGGTCACAAACTCAAACTTGGGTGGGGTAGTAGCAACTAAACTGAGCCAATTATTGCCACAGGGCAATGCCTGCCAAGATGGCCTGATTTCTCAAGAGAAGTTGGAAATCTGGAATATTTTTTTTTTTTTTTTGCAGCCACATCTGTGGCATATGGAAGTTCCTGGGTTAGGGGTCAAACTGGATTGTAGCTGCTGTCCTGTGCCACAGCCACAGCAACACGGATCCAAGCCACATCTGTGACCTGTGGTGAAGCTTGCGCAACGCCAGATCTTAACCTACTGAGCAAGGCCAGGGATCAAACCAGCATCCTCATGGGTACTATGTTCTTAACCCGCTAAGCCACAACGGGAACCCTGGAAATCTGGATTTTTAGGTGGTATCTCCAAAGTTTCTAATATTGATTTAGAAATTTAGAATTATGTTTGCCAATTATTTTATTTTATTTTTATTTTGCTTTTTAGGGCCGCACCCATGGCATATGGAGGTTCCAGGCTAGGGGTCCAATTGGAGCTACAGCTGCTGGCCTACGCCACAGCCACTGCAATGCCAGATCTGAGCTGTGTCTGCGACCTACACCACAGCTCACGGCAACACCAGATCCTTAACCCACTGAGCAAGGCCAAAGGTTGAACCCACAACCTCATGGTTCCTAGTTGGATTCATTTCCACTGTGCCATGACGGGAACTCCGATGTTTGCTAGTTTTAAACAAGCTAGTTTCGAATTCAAATCCAGCGGTTTTCTGCCAGGGACAGTTTTACACTCTCCCACCCCCACCAGCCCAGAGATATTTGGCAATGTCTGGGTTCATTTTGGGTTGTCCCAAGTGGAGTAATAAATGCTGCTGGCATCCAGAGGCTAAGCATGCTGCTACATACACAGAACAGTTCCCATAGCACAGAACTGTCTGGTCCAAAATATCAATAGTGCCTAGACTGGGAAATTCTGCTTTAGTCATATGTTAAAGTAAAAAGACAGAAACTGTCCCTTTTTTCACTGGGACATCCTGCTTGAAAGATGGCAGCTGGGATCTGTCCAAGAACAAGGAGATAAAACTTTTAGGGCTTCAAAAATCAATGCCTTTTAGGGTCTATTGTATAGCACAGGGAATTAAATCCAATCTCCTGGGGTAGAATGTGATGGAAAATGATATTAAAAAAAGAATGAAAGTATATGTATGACTGAGTTATTTTGCTGTACAGCAGAACTGGCACAACATTGTAAATCAACTACACTTTAATAAAAAATTAAAAATAAAAAAAAATCAATGCCTTTTAAAGTGGTTGCTGATCTGCAAATGGCCAAAAAGCATATGAAATGATGCTCAACATTGCTAATCACCAGATAAATGCAAATCAAAACCATAATAGATAGCTCCTCACACCCATTAGGATGCTTACTATAAAAACAAAAAACCCGGGAGTTATTGCTGTGGCTCAGCAATAACGAACCTGGCTAGGATCTATGAGGATGTGGGTTTGATCTCAGGCCTCAGTGGGTTAAATGATCTGGCGTTGTCATGAGCTGTGGTGCAGGTCACAGACGCGGCTCGGATCTGGCATTGCTGTGGCTCTGGCGTGGGCTGACGGCTACAGCTCCAATTCCACCCCTAGCCTGGGAACCTCCATACGCTGAGGGTGCAGCCCTAAAAAACAAAAAAAACCCAAAACTCAGAAGAATAACAAGTTGCAGGTATGTGGAGAAATTGGAATCCTTTGTACTGTTGACTGGGACTGTGAAATTGTGTAACTGCTGTGGAAAATATTATGGCAGTTAGTTTCTTAAAAATTATAAACCCACTCCTTTATGATCTAGCAATTCCACTTCTAGGAATGTATCCAAAATTTTTTTCAGATCTTCCAGAGATATATTTGCACACCTATGTTCATAGCAGCATTATTCACAATAGCAAGAAGTGGAAGCAACCCAGGGGTCCATTGGTGGATGAATGGATACAGAAAATGTGGTTTATACCTACACTGGAATACTGTGCAGCCTTAAAAATGAAGGGAATCCTGTCACATGCTACACCACAGGGAAACCTTGAGGATGTTAGAGTAAATAAACCAACGACAGAAAGATAAATATAATATGATTCTATTTTTATGAAGATATCTAAAGTAGTCAAGTTCATAGATATGGAAAGTACTATGGTGATTACCGGAGGGTGAGAGGAGGGGGCAAAGGGGAGCCATTGTTTAACGGATATAGAGTTTCTATTCTGCAAGATGAAAAATTTTGGAGACCTGTTTTACAACAATATAAATATACTTAACACTACTGAACTATACACTTAAAAGTGGTTAAGATGGTAAACTTTATGGCGTGTTTTTTTTGTGTGTTTTTTTTTTACCACAGTAAAAAAAAAAAGGCGACAGTTGAAAAATAGACCATCAATAAATTCTAATATTTTTGTACTTGAAATCAGTTATGCCAAGGTATTTTTGAACAACAAACAGTAAAAAACAAAACCCATCATTTGTAGACCCAAATCACACTTTCCGCATTTGAGGAGAAAAATAGTTAAAAAGTCAGCTCTGTGGCTGAGTGACAGGTGGTCAGAATCGTAAATGTTGTGCATTAGACCTTCTATCCTGCCAGACCCCCCAGGGCCCGCTGTTCTGACGAATGAATGTGGTCAGGTCACCGAGGAATCTTTCTCCTGCTCTGAACAGCTGGTGGGTTGAGTCCTTCAGGTGGAAACAAAAACTGTCACTGTTGTGCCTTCTTTCCCACTCTATGGCGAATGACACTGACTCTGTGCGCCATAGTTGCCAGAAGTCAGCCTTTGATATGAAAACCAAGATTTTAGAGTTCTAAGGTTTCTTTCTCTCTCTTTCTCAAAAAATCTTGCAATGTGTTTAAAATGTCTGTTCTGAAACCAGTTACATTCTGGGCTGTGGACGGTGAGTTAGAGGGCCAGCCCTGAGGCCCAGAGTGAGGGGAGAGGGGGTGGGGCGTCTCCAGACCCTTGCCCTGTACTCGTGTTGCCTTCTTTGCCTGGCTTCAGGCTTGGGGTCAGGTCCATGCCTTCATCCTGTGCCACCAGGCTTGGCTGGCACAACAGAAGCTACTAAGAATGCGTTTGAATGTAGAAACAAATGAATAAGTGGGCGATTTGACGTCTTTGTTTCTTCTCACCTGTAAAACAAGGCACACGATCTTCAGAGTGACCTAAGCTGTTTTCCTCCATTCCCGCTGGGTGACTCATTCCCTTGCCCTATTAAAAATTGCTCTCAGCAAAGGCCCCACCGGTGGTTTTGCCCCCCCATTACAGACTGGTCGATGGGTTATCGTTCCAAAGTCTCTTTGCTTCTTAAGCCTCACCTGCACTGGAAAATGGAGTGGCTGTCTTTGTGAAAAGGATTTTCAGGTGCAGTTTGTTGGGAGGGACTTTCTGAGGCTGTTGGTCCCTTCCTGGGCCCCCAGATCCACCGAGCGCATAATCTGCTTTGCTTACACTAAAGGCTGGCCCTGAAAATCCCTGCTCCACCTGCATCACCAGGCTGTCAGGAGGATAAAGCAGGATGATGGATGGAGGAGTACTTTGAAAAGTTAAAAGCTCCTCACAAATGTGAGTTGTTATTATTATTAATCCATAGCGTCAGAGAGACAATCCTCCTGAAAAGAGTCTGAGGAGACTGGGGCACTTTGGAAGGAGGAATCCCTTTTGGTTTCTTAGAGCAACAAAATCGCCCCCAGTGCACACTGAGTGAATAGGATGAAAAGTTGTCCTTAAGATCAGCATGGAAAAGGGGCTTCCCCCACCTCCCTCCCCCTCCAAAGCCTCTGGAGTTGTAAACTTTGTTTTGGCAAGTTCCTTGCCAAATGACAGGAAGCCAATAGCCTTACTCTTCCTCTCTGTTCCCACATCTCTTTCTCTAACCTCTCACCCCTCCTCAATTATTTTAGAACAAGTCTCAGCTCGGAGCTGATCATCAACTTCTGGAAAGCGGAATTGGTGCCTAAGTATTTAGCTTGGCTGAGCAAGGGGAGAAGGGCTTGCTTCTGTAGGAAGAGGACAGGGTACACGCTGGGGAAAAGCTGGGGAACTGGGAGCGGACAGGGGGCTTAGTCCAAGTCTGTGCACTCGCTCCCCCCACCCCTGCTTCTGTATTCTGCTCAGAAGGTCGTCAGGCGGGCCTGGGGGTGGTGCTGGGAGAGGGTGGGGGCTGGAGGGGAGGCAGGAGGGAGGGTCTGAGGCAGCCAGGTCCTGGGTCTGATTAGGAGTCTGACTATCGGTCAGATTTCTTTCAATATGGGGTCAACTGCTGGGAAATAAATCACAAAGTGGGAGAGAGGTGGCCAGTGGGTGTTTGTGGCAGTGATTTATTGTCTTATAGGAAGGTAGCTGTTGCCACTATTCTTTTCAGCTGGGAATGGGAAAGCCCGGCTGCCTTTCCTTCGTCATGGGCTATTTTCATCCGTTGTTACCCAGGAAAGGCTGGACTTTTGGCGAGAGGCCACATGTTGGCTGGAGTTCCTGGGCCCGGGGTTGGGCAGCATGGGAGGACCCTGAGCTGGCAGTGCAGATGCCATCCTCTGCCTGTGCTGACGGCGAGCACGTTGAGCCCTGCTGCTATTCCTTGAGAGCAGCCCCAAGGGTGAAGGGTCTCCCCTGGCAACCGCTTGGAATGTGAGCAGGCCAGGAAGCATGGCTTTGTTTCTGTGTGGGGTGTAGGAGAGATTGTCTTCTGTACTCTAGAACTCTCAAGGGCTTGGCTGAGCATGCCCAGAATATGGCTTCTTTTCTCTTATTCTTCCCACGGAGTGGAAAAAAACCCTTCTTTGCTCCTCCATCCAAATTCAACTCACCCCCCAGCCCCAGGGCTGTGCTCAAATTCTACCTCTTCCTATATTTTTAGAACAGTGTTCTCTTTACCTCCTGAAACCCAGAACCCTGCTTATAACCATCAGTGGGCTCCTTGATAACCTGAAGTTCCATATACATTGGCCCTTGTGAGTTTATTTTTATAACTATCGTGTATGTGTTAAGAATTTCTGTTATATTTTTCTTGAAACAGTTCACTTCTTTAGGACAAATAATACACCCCACTTCTTTTATATGTTTTTTGATTCCAAACTTTGTACTGAACGTTGTAAGCATTCTAAAACCCATTACTTTCCTTTTCGTATGTGTGGTTACAGTTTATATGAAAATGTGCTCTCAGGAGCAGATGACGCTCTCACATGGGATATCCCACGAAGAAGGCTTTGCTTCCTCATCCTGTGCCAGCGCCAGGCATCACTAACTGACCATCACGCTCTTCTTGGTCTGACAGCATTTTCAAATACCATAAATCAGTCAGAGCTGGGTCAGTGCTCTGAAGCATTTGTGGGGAACATGTGGGCTTCTTTGCAATTCCTATCCTCCATTTCTTTGTCTTCCCTGAGATGGCCAAAGTAGGTAAGATGTGATATGGCAGGCAAGGTAGTCTGAAGGCAAGAGAATGTCTTGGGCATGGGAGGAAGCCCCGTAAAATTTTGCCACGCTGGGGGAATTGGATAATCATGCTTGGATGGTGGTCAGGCAGGGGGGTGAATAGAATGGGACTTTTGAGTTTCCATAGCTGCTTCAAAACATAGCACTTTCTCTTTTTTTTTGTCTTTTTAGGGCCTCACCCATGGCATATGGAGGTTTCCAGGCTAGGGATTGAACTGGAGCTGCAGCTGCCGGTACGCCAGAGGCACAGTAACGCTGGATCCAAGCCATATCTGCCACCTATACCACAGCTTACAGCAACGCTGGATCCTTAACCCACTGAGCAAGGCCAAGAATTGAACCTGCAACCTCATGGTTCCCAGTTGGATTTGTTTCCACTGCACCACAACAGGAACTCCAAAACATAGCATTTTGTTTTTTTTGTTTGTTTTTTATTTTTTCGCATTACTTAATGAATTTTATTATAGTTATAGGTGTACAAAAATCATCACAACTCAATTTTATAGCATTTCCATCCCAAACCCTCAGTGCATCCCCCCAACCCCCCACTTGTCTCATTTGGAAACCACAGGTTTTCCAAAGTCTGTGAGTCATTATCTGTTCTGCAAAGAAGTTTGTTGTGTCCTTTTTTTAGTTTCCGCATGTAAATGGATGCATTGGATGTTGGTGTCTAATTGTCTGACTGGTTGTACTTCACATGATAATTTCTAGGTCCATCCATGTTGCTATAAATGTTGTTATTTCGTTCCTTTTAATGGCTGAGTAATATTCCATTGTGTATATGTACCAGATCTTCCCTATCCACTCCTCTCTTGATGGGCATTTAGGTTGTTTCCATGATTAATTATTTTTGGCTACACCCACAGCATGTGGGCCAGGAGTCAAACTTGCACCACAGCACCTGAGCCACGGCAGTGACAATGCCAGATCTTTAGCCCACTGTGCCACAGGAAAACTCAAAAAGCATAGCATTTTAATACACAGGGTATCCAGGTCCCACGTTCTTACTTCTTGGTCCAGGTGTGACATCATATAAGTAGATGTTTTCCTGTATAGCAGGTAAAACCAGGGGTGTGTTTTCTACCAATTCATACCTAGTTCTCTAAGATTTTCACATTAAGAAGTGCTTTAAAACATTAATGTCAGTGGAGTTCCCTCTATGGCACAGTTGGTTAAGAATCCAACTGCAGTGGCACAGGTCACCACGGAGGTGCGGGTTTAATTCCTGGTCTGGCATACTGGGTTAAAGGATCCTGTGTTGCCACAGTTGTGGCATAGGTTGCTTCTGTGGATTCAGTCTTTGACCTGGGGACTTCCAAATGCCATGGGTGCGGCCATAAAAAAAAAAAAATTAATTTTAAAATGCTACCAGTGTTCACTTCCCTAGAGGCATAATAAATGCCTTCCAAGGTCCTTTACCAGTTCCGATTGCCCATCACCCAGGCCCACTTCACTTTGTTTCCAGTCTGGTACCAAAGTCCTTCTTCACAAGATGCCCTTGGGCCCCTGGAGTTGCTTGGATCATAGGAGGAGAGCCAGACAAGCTTGGGCATTCCCAGCCGTCCTGAGGTGGCCGGCAGCAAACGACTGACCGACCATGCAGGAGTGAGAAGGGCCAGCTCCCTTGCCTCTGTCTGAGACAGTGCGTGCTCCAGAACGCCCTGTGCAATCGCACCCACACTCAGCTCTCTCCCTGTTCTTGTCCTGCTCCCTCCCGCCCCCTTCTTGATTTCTCCTGGGAACACTTCATTGATACTTTACTGGCAAGTGAATCCCAGACTCAAAGTCTGGTTCTGGGAAACTGACTTAGGACCAGGGCAGCAGAGCGGGGATGGTGGCGGTGATGTGAAGGGTGAATGTCACGGATAATCCCAATCAAGGTTAAAATCAAGCTTCCCTGAGTCTTGATCTGGGGCACATCGCCTATGCCTAAAGCACAGAGGTGGCCGAGGGTGGATGCTTGTAGTATCTGCTTACGCAGTGAGGCTTGGTAATTTGTAGTGTCCTCTGGGTCAAGAGAGGAGGGTTTCTCATTAGGGCTGGGAACCGAGGTAGGCAACAGTCAATTGCTGTCACTCAGGTTAAATCGTTTCTGGAAGCCAGAGGGTTGGTTGTAGTTGGTTTTCTCAGCATCAGAGGTTGGAAGCTGGCATCAGCTGTGGAACAGTCATGATGGCTTCACAGGCAGAGGGGAGAGTTTGTGGGGCCTGATTCTAGATATACTGCTGTCAGGGAGTCAAGGTGAAGGGACATTTGAGAGTAAACATTTCCTTTATTTTAAATTCAACTTATTTCATCTTAAATTCAAATTTGCTCCTTTTCACTGTGGTCACAATGTTGTCATATGTCTGTGTGAATTAAAGCAAACAGTCATACATTCTTTTCTGGAAATTCAGATTTGAGATGGAAAACTTTATCTGTCATGGCTAAACAGTGTTTTCTTTCTTTCCTCCACCCAGCACCCTTCTTGGATTTCATTTTTTGAGTGCTATCATATGAGTCAGAAGGGGTGTATCACTTTTAATTATTGTTGATTACCATTCATGTTGGAACAGCTACCTTGTAACACCATCTCCTATCAGAAATAAATGCCGACTTAGTGACCTGCATGAGATAGCTGGTGACCCATCCCACTGGGGAGATGGCAGGCAGCCGCCTGGCGCTTGTTGAATTAAGAAGTGTGACTACAGTAATTAGCAGTGAGTTTCCAGCACAGGGTAGAGTAGATTCAGGGCAGAGCCCAGTTGTCACACAGGTTGACCTCCGTGCAGGAGAAATGAGGGATTTGGGATTGGGGTTTGGAGGGTTGGGGAAGGGGTCACGGGAAAGAAGGTCAGTAGCAGAAACCAATTTGACATCCCTGAGCTTGTAATAGGATTTACCCCAGGCTCACAGACCTTGGAGGTGTCGCCTATGCAAAAGCTGGTTGACAGTTCTGCAGCCCTGGAGTGTGTGATTGGGACCAAAAGAGTTAAGTCTTGACTGCTTCGCCTTTAGTAAGTGCTTCATGGGTCACAAACACAAAGGAAGAGACACGGTGTTAAAATAGAACTGGGCATAGATTGAAATGATATGTGATTACTAGCAGTTGTACAATTCATAGAAAAAAAAATGTGCACACAGGTTCTTTTAGGAAGTGTAAATAAAACAGATGGATTTGTGGGGGGGGGGGGGAAGTATGCTTTACACACCCAGCTCCTATATCGACAAATGCTGCCCTTAAGGTAAATTTTTGAAAAAGTGTTCTAAGCTTGTATTAGTCACACCCATTTATTTTTGGCATAATTTGTGCACTATTTGGAAGTTGGCAAGAACAGGAATGTTAGGGCCAACATTTGGTCTTGCTTCAGGAGTTTCTGTGAATACGAATGCGTGAAGTTTACATAAGCTTATGCTGTCTCTATAGCAACGCGTGTTTGTTGTGAAAATCTCGCCTTTTAAAGTCAAGAATTTGTATGTTAACCTCAAATTCAACCCACTCTCTATTTCTGGTGTTTTAAAACACTTTTAGGACTGTTGCATGTTCAGTATTGGATTGGATTAGATTGGAGGGTGAGTTGATGGGTGTCTTTGGAAAATACCCCCCTCCCCCGCCCCGCCAAGGGAAGCCCTTGCTTTTGGCAGTTAACCATAACATGCTTCCAGGTGAGTGAAACTTCAGCCCATGGAGCAGCCCAGGCAGATCTGAGAATCTAGTTTGAAGCTACCAAAGTAGAAAAGGGTTGTTGATTACGATTTTTCCACTGAGTGTTTGGAACTTGGAAAGGCCTTAAGGAGTACCGGTTAGGCTGGGTCTGGTCCTTCAGAGCCTGGAGAACAGAAGAGGGCTGCATGGGCTTCCGCTTGAATGAGGGAAAAGAGCCCCCACCCTTTGGCACCCTGAGGCCCAGGGGCTCATGTGTGCAGTTCCATCCCTGTTGGGCTTTTGTGTGTCGGGGACTGTTCTTGCCCTTGATGGGATTCTTGATGGAATTCTAGATACCAGTTGTAGATGGGAACTTGAGTGTATTCACTGGTTCTGGAGTGTGAAGAACTGGCTTTTGGCAAAATTATGGTCTCCCTCATGTCCACAGCCCCTGGGGTCTGATGTGCTGCTTCTTTTGGTGATGCCATTTCCTATCCTCATTGTTTCCCAGGTGCCTCAAACTCTCCTCTCCTCTGACTTCAGAAGAGGATAAGGTAACTCCTTGATGTTGCCATGCAAGAGAGGAATGCTTTCAGGAAGAGCAGTGGACTTGGAACAAGGACGGGGTTCCACGTGAATCTGGGACCTGCTTCTTAATAGTGGCATGTCCACGAACTGTTTGCAGAAATTCTTAAATCCTCCATTTTGGCATAAAGGAAAAGAAAACAACACTTCCTCGATTGAGATAACGGCCTGTGATAGAACTTTGCAGAATTCTCAACTCTTATTCAAATGCAAATCTACTGCTATCAATTTAATAGGGACAGGCAAATAAATAGCTTTCCACTCATATCTCAACTTTGTTCAGTTGGTAGAAGCTGCTTGGAGTATTGTGCTGAGAAAGAGTCTGAGATGATCTCACAGGGGAAAAGTGCTGAGATTGATTGGTGATGTCTGTCATTGGCACAGGGAGGCTGGAAGGGTCCCCCTAAGTGTAAAGTTGTTGGAATTCCTCAGTCCATTTGCTTTTCAAGAGGGATAGAGACCAGGAAATAGGGGGATAAACATTTTACTGGTAAGATTTCAGGTATGCAGAAGGCATTATTTTGTGGAAGTGAACCTCATAATGCCCAGAATCAAGCATCTCTATAGTTCTGACTCTTGTGTATGGAAGAGAATTCTCATATTATTTCCTGAGGCTGTTATCCTGGTTGCCTGATTAGGAAGGTGCTGATAATTTGGAGTAGCATCATATCTTCCCTTTCTGTTGTTTTGTTGTTCAGATGGTCTCTTCCGTACTTTTTTTTTTTTTTTTTTTTTGCTTTTTAGGACCAAACCTGCCTCATAGGGAATTTCCCAGGGTCGAATCAGAGCTACATCTGTAGGCCTACGCCACAGCCACAGAAACACGGGATCCAAGCTGCATCTGTGACATACACCACAGCTCACGGCAATGCCTGCTCCTTAACCCAGTGAGCAAGGTCAGGGATCGAACCCACATCCTCATGGATCCTGGTTGGGTTTGTAACCCAGTGAAGCCACAACAGGAACTCTTCTTCCATACATTTTGATATTTGGTAAGATTCAGTTTATCACTTGGGTCTTCGTTGTCCTGTCTTGATCTCTAATGGTTTATTTTATTTTATTATTATTATTTTTTTCTATAATGATTTTTATTTTTTCCATTATAGCTCATTTACAGTGTTTTGTTGATTTTCTACTGTACAGCAAGGTGACCCAGTTGCACGTACATATATATATTCTTTTTTCTCACATTATCATGCTCCATCATAAGTGACTAGATATACTTTCCAGTACCAGACAGCAGGATCTCATTGCTTATCCATTCCAAAGGCAAGAGTTTGCATCTGTTAACCCCAAATTCCAAATCCATCCCACTCCCTCCCCCTCCCCCTTGGCAACCACAAGTCTGTTCTCCATGTCCATGATTTTCTTTTCTGTGAAAAGTTTCATTTGTGCCACATATTAGATTCCAGATATTAGTGATATCATATGGTATTTGTCTTTCTCTTTCTGTCTTCCTTCACTTAGTATGAAAGTCTCTCCACATTGCTGCAAATGGTATTATTTTGTTCTTTTTTATGGCTGAGTAGTATTCCATTGTGTATATATACCAAATCTTCTTAATCCAATCATCTGTAGATGGACATTTAGGTTGTTTCTATGTCTTGGCTATTGTGAATAGTGCTGCAATGAACATGCGGGTGCCTGTGTCTTTTTCAGGGAAAGTTTTGTCTGGATATATGCCCAAGAGTGGAATGGCTGGGTCATGTGGTAGCTCTATGTATAGTTTTCTAAGGTACCTCCATACTGTTTTCCATAGTGGTTGTACCAATTTACATTCCCACCAACAGTGCAGGAGGGCTCTCTTTTCTCCATACCCTCTCCAGCATTTGTTACTTGTGGACTTATTAATGAAGGCCATTCTGACTGGTGTGAGGTGGTACCTCATAGTAGTTTTGATTTGCATTTCTATAATAACCAGTGATATTGAACATTTTTTCATGTGCTTGTTGGCCATCTCTATATCATCTTTGGAGAAATGTCTGTTCAGGTCTTTTGCCCATTTTTCAATTGGGTTGTTGGCTTTTTTGCTGTTGAGTTGTACAAGTTGTTTGTATATTTTAGAGATTAAACCCTTGTCTGTAGCATTGTTTGAAACTTATTTTCTCCCATTCTGTAAGTTGTCTTTTTGTTTTCTTTTTGGTTTCCTTTTTCTATTCAAAAGCTTGTCAGTTTGATTAGGTCCCATTGGCTTATTTCTGCTTTTATTTCTGTTGCTTTGGGAGACTGACCTGAAAAAAACGTTTGTAAGGTTGATATCAGAGAACGTTTTGCCTATGTTCTCTTCTAGGAATTTAATGGTGTCTTGTCTTATATTTAAGTCTTTAAGCCATTTTGAGTTTATTTTTTGTATATGGTGTGAGGGTGTGCTCCAGTTTCATTGATTTACTTGCAGCTGTCCAGTTTTCCCAGCAACACTTGCTGAAAAGACTTTTTTTTTTTTCCCATTTTATTTTCTTGGCTCCTTTGCTGAAGATGAATTGACTGTAGGTGTCTGGGTTTATTTCTTGGTTCTCTATTCTCTTCCATTGGCCTGTATGTCTGTTTTGGTACGAGTACCACACGTCTTGATTACTGTGACTTTGTAATATTGCCTGAAACCTGGGAGAGTTATGCCTCCTACTTGGTTTTTGTTTCTCAGGATTGCTTCGGCAATTCTGGGTCTTTTGTGGTTCCATATAAATTTGTGGATTGTTTATTCTAGTTCTGCGAAAAATGTTATGGGTAATTTGATAGGGATTGCATTGAATCTGTATATTGCTTTGGGTAGTATGGCCATTTTTACGATATAATTTTTTCCAACCCAGGAGCATGGAATATCTTTCCATTTCTTTGGGTCCTCTTTAATTTCCTTGATTAATGTTTTATAGTTCTCAGCATATAAGTCTTTCACCTCCTTGGTCAGGTTTATTCCCCGGTATTCGATTTTTTGGGGCGTAATTTTAAAAGATATTGTATTTTTGTATTCCTTTTCTAATATTTCATTGTTAGTATACAGAAGTGTGACTGATTTCTGAATGTTAATCTTATATCCTGCTACTTTGCTGAATTTGTTGATCAGTTCAAGTAGTTTTTGGGTTGAGTCCTTAGGGTTTTCTATACATAGTGTCATGTCATCTGCATACAGTGACAGTTTTACCTCTTCTCTTCCAGTTTAGGTACCTTTTATTTCTTTTTTTTTTGTCTGATTGCTGTGGCTAGGACTTCCAATACTATGTTGAATAACAGTGGTGAGAGTGGGTGTCTTTGTTTTGTTACAGATTTTAGTGGGAAGGCTTTCAGCTTTTCTTTATTGAGTATCATATTTGCTGCGGTTTGTTATAAATGGCTTTTATTATGTTAAGGTATGTTCCCTCTATACACACTTTGGTAAGAGTTTTTATCATGAATTGATATTGGACAATTCAAATGCTTTTCTGGACGATTCAAATGCTTTTTCTGCACCTTTTGAGATGATCATGTGGTTTTTGACTCTTCTTTTGTTAATGTGGTGTATGACATTGATTGATTTGCATATGTTGAACCATCCTTGTGAATCTGGGATGAATCCCACTTGGTTGTGGTGTATGATCTTTTTTGTATGTCTTGGATTCGCTTGGCTAAAATTTTGTTGAGAATTTTTGCATCTATATTCATCAAAGGTAGTGGCCTATAGTTTTCTTTTTTGGTGGTATCTTTGTCTGGTTTTGGTATTAGGGTGATGGTGGCATCACAGAATATCTTTGGAGTGTTCCTTCTTCTTCAACCTTTTGGAAAAGTTTAAGGAGAATGGGTATAAGTTCCTCTTTGTATGTTTGGTAGAATTTGTCTGTGAAACCATCTGGTCCGGGACTCTTATTTGTAGGGAGTGTTTTTATGACATATTCAATTTCATTTCTAGTGATATTCTGTTCAATTGATCTATTTCTTCTTGATTCAGTTTTGGCAGGCTGTAAGTCTCTAGAAATTTTTCCATTTCTTCTAGGTTGTCAAATTTGTTGGCATGCAATTGTTCATAGTATTCTTTTATGGTTTTTTGTGTTTCTGCAGTATCTTTTGTGGTTTCTCCTTTTTCATTTCTTATTTTGTTTGTTTGGGTTTTTTCTCTCTTCTTGGTGAGTCTGGCCAGAGGTTTTTTTAAATTGAAGTATAATTGATATATAACATTATATTAAGTTTCAGGTATATAACTTAATGATTTGATATTTGTGTATATTGCAAAACAATCACCGCAGTAAGTCTAGTTAACATCTGTCTCCAGAACTTTTAAGATATAGTACTCTTTTAGCAGTTTTCAAATATACAGTATTATTAACTATCACCATGCTGTACATTACATGTAATTACATGTAGAGACTAATTTTTTTTTTTGTCTTTTTAGGCCACACCCTTGGCATATGGAGGTTCCTGGGTTAGGTGTTGAATTAGACCCCAGCCTATGCCACAGCCCCTACACCACAGCTCATGGGAATGCCAGATCCTTAACACTCTGAGCAAGGCCAAGGATTGAACCTGCATTCTCATGGATACTCCATTATTGCTGAGCTGCAGCGGGAACGTCTAAAGACTAATGGCTTTTAACTATGGGTACACATTCATCTGTGAAACCATAATTATTTGAAGGAAGGGATTATGTGCTATATTTTTTCTCTTGATTCCTGGTCTAGAATAAGATAGGTAATTATGTGCTTAGCAAACTCTGAACTGATCATTAATTTTTTTCCTGTGATACATATAACATTAATTTTGTAAAATCTGCATTCAAATCCATCTCATTCTTTTAATCTGCTACAAAGTCTATGGAAACCTCATTTTTAACCAAACTCTTATTGGTGGGTATTTGATGATTTCTTTTTCTTTTTGCTATTATAAGCAACACAGCATTGAACATCTTTACACATATGGTTATGTGCACAAATGTGTTTAGAATTAATTCCTGGAGTGGAAATTCTGAGCTAAAAGGGGGGTTCACATTTAAAATATTGAAGGATAAGGAAAAACTGCCCTACTGAAATGTTTACCCATTGCATTCTTACCAGTTACATATGAGCTTTCTGGTTTCTGACACCATTATCAATAATATTTTCATACTGGCTGTTCCTTTAAAGATAATATTTCTTGGTTATTTTCACATGAACTATTTTTCCAGACGACTATGAAGTCATTTTGTCAGATTTCTACCCTCCCAACCCAATGGACAAACAAAATCCATTTTTGTGCCTTGAATTGAGATGACATTTAATTTGTAGAATAAGATGGAGTGAATTGACACCTTTATTGACATTCTTATCCAAGAACACAGTTTTCATTTTCTTTTATTTAAATCTTATTTTGTGTTTGTTTTCAACAGAGGTAAACATCATTCTTAAAAGCATTATAATACTTTGTCTATGGATTAAGCATAATTGTGCTAAGCATTAACTGTGCTATTCCCTTATTGCTGAACTATCCAATTCTTTCCGCTCTCTTTCTAGACTTGGCAATGCTGTGATGAGCACCAGTGTGCTTTATTTACTCTTTGACCACATTTTGCCGATTTCCTTAGAACACATAACCAGAAGTGGATCAAAGAATCTGGGCAATTTAAAGCTCTTAGGAACTTTGGGAGATTGTGAATTTGTACAGAGGATCAAACAGTCTGCTCTCCTACCAAATGCATGAGTACCTGTCTGGCTGAGCCTTCATCAGCATTTTAGGTTCACATTAATAGAAACTTGGCTTTGATGGAAATGAGGCATGTGGAGGAACACAGCAGTGAGTGGCCAGCTCTGCCCATCTAGGAATAGAACTTTTCATCTTTTCTCCTTTACCACGTGCTTTTCCTCCAGTAGAGTCAGGGGACATCATTCATTCTTCACTAAGACTTTGAAGACATTTAATTTAGTAAATTCTTAGGTCTTTTGGAAATTTCTATTGTCCATGGACATCTAGGAGTAGGGGGTACATTTTGAGAGGTGTCTTTCCGTTTTGCTATGATAAAATTGCCTAATAGAAGATAAGACAGATGAAGATACTCTGCCCCCTGCAACACACACAAATACACACATGTGCACACATGCAAATGACTGAGACCTTGCAAACTGCACAGAATAACTTGGGCATGAGGTGGGTCAAGGGTGAGAGAAGGTTACTAAGTTCCATGCCCCAGAGACCCTTCTGTCTCTGGAAGGGTTCCTCCTACTTTTCAGTAGAAAATGCCATTTCTGATTCCCCAAGCTTAGAACCCAGACACATTCATTTTAACAAGCAAATGCCAAATTTACTAGGAAAGCCTGGGATGGACACCCGGACAACCCTCCTCGTTAATGCTTCTTTGCTTTGGAGTTATTATTCACTCCTGTGTACTTTGGCAGGCACTGAGCGTGGGAATTAGACACTTAAAATGCTCTCCTTCCATTTGAAAACCCCTTTTGCGGCCACCACCTTGCCATAGAACCCCCTTTGTCAGGATTTTTTTGTGGGGTGGGTCGTGCTTTTACAGGTCGGTGTCTTTCAGGGTAAGTCTATTAGGCTTGTAGGATGGTTTAACTAGGGCAGCATAATTGCAGGGTGCTACAGGGGCCCTGGCAAGGGATACTTTATAAATCAGGTTATTATGCTTAGTTGTATTAATGGACATTTATATGTGCCTTAAATCCTTCATACAGCAATGGGATAATAGCCCTTAAGGCCATAGTTACTATTTTGGGTTGGGCCCACTTGTAAAACTGGATCTTTTTATTGTGAAACTGTTTTTAGTTAGAGGAGTACATAAAACCCTTTGAAAGACAGAATTTCAATTTTGTGGTTTCTCTATTATGTAGTTTAAATGGTAGAGGCACTGTGTGTGTGTGTGTGTGTGTGTGTGTAAATATACATATATTTAAGGAAAAATTTTATATTTCCAAACCTTAGACCCAAACAGTTAAACTGTGCTCCTGAATCAGGACTTCTTAATAAAAGAAAATGGCAAGATTTTAGTGGAATTTGGCCAAATGTACATCTTTTCTCTTGACCAATAGTGATTTTTAACTTTGGGGAGACAGATTCCCTTTGGTTTTGTAACGTTGCTTCTGAGAGGTTCTGGTCCCCCTGGAAGACTGCAGCCTAGTGACGGGCAGGGGTGTGGAGGACACAGGCTCTGTGGGCCACCTTCGGGAGTGAACACACTGGTGTGGCTTGACAAGGTTTCGCATACCTGTCCCAGGCTTGAGGCAGACAGTGCTTGGCTGGCCCAGTGGGAGGTCCTGGGCTTCCTGGGAGCTCAGCTGCCTGCTCTGGTGGTGACAATAAGCAAAGTGAACGGACTGTGGGCAGCTGGCGTGTTAGTTGTGCTGTGTAGATGTGGCTGGAATCGGCTGAGACTGAACACTGAATGACGAGGGGGGATGGGTCGCTTCTCCAACAGACAGGATCCAGGACAATAATGGCAAACACCCGTGTCCGCCTCTGCCACTGATTCACTTTTTTACTAATCCTTTTTTCCTTTACTTACAGTTAGAGGGCTGTTCCTCTCTTTCAAGAGCACACATGTGCCCACACCCACTCCATTTTGAGGGAGGTGACTGGGATGTTCCAAGGAAGGTACTCTGGGGATGGAAACGTTGTCCTCGCTCCCTGACGACTGGGGTTCTGAGGATGGGTTAAGCCTCCCTTGTCTTACTATGGACTTACAAAATTAACTTTGGTGAGTGTGGACCCGTTCCTTCTTTCTCTCTCTCCCTGGCCACCTGTTCTCTTTCTGGGGCTGAATTTGTTAGTCTGAAGGACCAGCCACCAGTGTGGTTTCCAGAGCCCTGCTCAGGCTGCTTCAGCCTCTCCCTTCCCTACATAAGCCCCATCAGCCCCACTCCCACACTCAATCCCCACATTTCTCCTCTGTGTGACCCCAGGCCCCTTGACTGTCCTTTCCTTTCCCGTACATCCACATCAGACTTTTTTTTTTTTTTTTTTTTTGCTTTCTAGGGCCGCACCCACGGCATGTGGAGGTTCCCAGGCTAGGGGTCCAAGCTGAGCTACAGCTGCTGTCCTATGCCGCAGCCACAGCAACGCAGCATCCAAGCCACATCTGTGACCTACACCACAGCTCATGGCAACGACAGATCCTTAACCCACTGAGCAAGGCCAGGGATCGAACCCGCAACCTCATGGTTCCTAGTCAGATTCATTTCTGCTGCGCCACAAAGGGAACTCCCAAACTATCTCTTATTTAAAGCTTTGTCTCTTTACTCTGGGTGTTGCAGACATTAATTATAACAGGTGTTTGGTGTTTATAGCTGCCTCCCCTCCCCCCGGGCCTCCCTCCTGCAAAGAGACAGCATTTATAGTGGTTAAGTGTTTGGCCTCTGAAGTCAGACAGATCCTATCTGAGTCCTGCTCCTGTCCCCTGCTGTAATCCTGGATATGACTGTTCTCTGATCGGAGCCTCAGTTTCTCATGGAAGACCTGAGCCCACCTTGTTAATCATGAAGATTGAATATGATTCAAAGCCATTAAAAGCTCTTATCATGGTGGCAGTGGTAACACTTCTTGAGTAAGCACTCAAGAAGTGTTAGCTGCTGTTGTTGTTGCTGTTATTATTTTGATACATTCATCCATGTCCCAACATCATCATAAGGTCCTCGAGAGCTTCCTTGTAGCCACTTGAGCACCTGGATCTGCGCCTACAGGTGATGATCTTCGGGGGAGGCTGCAGACTGCACAAGCCTCATCTCCTCCCGGTGCTGACCCTTTGGTTTCTAGAACAAGATGTTTGGTAGCACAGAGGCCCTGCTGAGGTTCTTGGCGAATGAACAGTAGCATGTTTTTTAGGAAGAAAATAAGGTGACTTTCTGTTGACCTGAAGTTTCATTTGTGTGTGGGTGTGTAGGGGAGGTGAGTGTGGCAGAGAGATGAGAGCTCACAGAGGTGTGGTGAACGATGAGAAGCCAGTTTCCCTTTGACCTTTGTTCTTTAACCTGATGTTTTTGGAGGCCACATGGTTTAGGGGAAAGAGTACAATGTCAGAATTTTGGGTCCCATATCTGTCACTTGCCAGCTGTGTAAGACTGGGAATTTCATAGTCTTTGGGGACTGAATTCTCCACATTTATAAAGCCTAATCTCACTGTGGGGGACTCAGTGGGACATACAGGTAGTCCCTTGTAAGTGCTATGTGAAAAGTGACACAAATATTAGCTCTCGGAGTTCCCGCTGTGGCGCAGTGGTTAACGAATCCGACTGGGAACTATGAGGTTGTGGGTTCTATCCCTGCCCTTGCTCAGTGGATTAACTATCCGGCGTTGTCATGAGCTATGGTGTAGGTTGCAGACACGGCTCGGATCCTGCGTTGCTGTGGCTGCGGTGCAGGCCACTGGCTACAGCTCCGATTAGACCCCTAGCCTGGGAACCTCCACATGCCACGTGTGCGGCCATAAAATGACAAAAGGCAAAAAAAAAAAAAAAAATTAGCTCTCATCGTTAGACACATCCTAAGTGCATTAGTGTAGCTCAGTGATTCCCTTTCTCTTTGCCCTTCTGCCATGTTCTTCCCTGCCTCTTTATTTGCCCTCTTTCTGCTTCTTCCTCTTCTGGCTGGAACAGATCTTTCATCTAGGAGGAAACAGCAGAGCGAGTAGAGGTTCAGATTTCTGGGGGAATTTCGGCACTGCTGTCTCTTGGGACATTTCCCTCACGCCTTTCAGGCTGCTCAGTGCTGAAGCTGGGATATTCCAAATCCACGTTCAAAGTTCCTTCTCCCTTTACATGCACTCCTCAGTGCTACTCTTATCTCCCAGCTAGAATATATGTATTGATTTGGGGCAAAAATTATGGTTCGTATGACTTTGCACAAAGGCAGGCACATGGTAGGCAGTGATTGTTTCCTCCGTGGTGCTGCTTGCTGGGGATGGATGAGAAATGGGGCAAATTTCCATGTAGCCTGTGGATCAGTAGCCCCTGGAGGGCACACTCGTGGGCTTATCAGACTCCTGACCTTCCCATTGCATCAAAGACTTTAGGCTTGAGAGGTCGTCTCCAGGTGGGAGAGAGGTGGGTAAGGTCTGGAGAAGACCCGACAGGTACAACCTTGTTTTTCTTTTTGGAAATATAAATAGCAGGAACAATCCTATTAAGGTTTAATAATTAATGAGGATATGAGTTTATAAAGACTGATTAGGAGAAAATATTTCATAAAAATATAGATCTTTTCTTTCCCTTTCCCTTCCTTCCTTCCTTTTTCTTTCTTTTCTTCCTTCCTTCCTTCCTCCCTCCCTCTCCTTCCCTCTCTTTCTTTCTTTCACTCTCTCTCTCTCTCCTTCCTTCTTTCCTTCTCTCTTTTGTCTTTTTAGGGCTGTACCTGTGGCATATGGAAGTTCCCAGGCTAGGGGTCAAATCAAAGCTGCAGCTGCCGCCCTACACCACAGCCTCAGCAACTCGGAATCCGAGCCTCGTCTATGACCTACACCACAGCCTCAGCAACTCGGAATCCGAGCCTCGTCTATGACCTACACCACAGCTCACAGAAGTGCCGGATCCCCGACCCACAGGGATCAAACCCGCATCTCATGGATACTAGTTGGATTCATTTCTGCTGCACCACAGCGGGAACTCCTAGATCTTTTCAAGAAAAACAGCTATAGGGATATAAAAATAAGAGAGTTGTTACGAATACTTTTATCCTATTAAATTTGGAAACCCTGAGAACATTTCGAGAACACTATTAAATGAATATATTGGTAAAAGAAGACACAGAAACTTGAATAAATAAGCATCAAAAAATTGAAATAGTGGAATTACCACTGTGGTGCAGCGGGATCAGCAGTGTCTCTGGAGTGCTAGGACCCAGGACTGATTCCTAGCCCGGTACAGTGGGCATTCAGCTTATATCTGATCGCTGGCCCAGGAATGCCATATGCCTCGAGGTGGCCAAAAAAATAATTGAAATAGCAATCAAGGACCTTCTCTTCAAAAAGGCACCTGGTTCAGACAGTTTTACAGTTCATGTCTAGCAATCCTAAAATAGAAAAGAGAAAAACAGCAAAAGCCGCACCACTCATTTTTGAGATGAATGTAGTCTTCTTTTAAAATTGGATAACAAAAATGCAAGAAGAGAAAATTACTGACTGCTTTTGCTTATGATTAGAGATAAAAAATCCTAAATAAAATGTTGTAGTAGCTTATCAACTGTTAGTTGTTAAAAATATTAATATATTGTCATTTGGGAGATTTTTTTCAGAAATAAAAGTGATTCAACATGGTATTACAGTTCAACATATTAAGAGAATAAAGGGAAAAATCACATGATTATCTCAGTAGATTCAGAAAGGCATTTAAGAAATCTCAGTATTTATTTGTAATTAAAAAAACCTTATAGCACAAATTACACTTGGTGGAGATGCATCTAAGAGCAGAGATAAGGAAAGGGTCTCCATTATCACTCAATAGTGTTAGCACAAAACTGGACTTCCTAGCTATCAAGACAAAAAAAAAAAAGGGTGATTTAGAGGAGAAGGAGTGAAACTGTCATTTGTAGATAATGTGATTGTTATATAACAAAGGCAATGGATTATTGCGTATAGAATTAAGCAAGGTTGTCAGATGCAAGATCAACTTAATGAATATCAATAGGATTTCTCAACACCTGTAAATACAGATTAGAAAGTACAATTTAAAAAGGAACCAAAACTATGAAATGTTTAGGATTAACTAAAATAAGACCTCTATGGAAGAAATATTAAAATTCTTAAAAACTATAAAAGGAAACCAGCACAACATTGTAAATTAACTATACTTTAATAAAAATAAAAAAAAGCCAGATGAAATGGTCAGAGCAATTTCTCTGTATTTGAATGGGATGACCCATTATGTTTATTCTCCATGGATTAATTTATAAAGTCAAGGCAATCCCAAGAAAGTTCCAGAAGGATTATTTTTAGGAGTTTGATAGATGTATTTTAAAAGTTGTGCAGAAAAATAAAGGTTCATGAATAACTCACAAGTTTGCAGAAGGAGAAAAAAGAGAGGGAACTTAACCTATCAGATATGGACACATTGCCAGCTTTATTGTGTCAGTAGTCAAATAGACCAATGTAACAGAGTAGAGATCTCTAGTGACAGACCATGTATGTAAAGGAACTTAAGAAATGGTAAAGATGAACTGCTAATAAAATTGGATCCTGTAGCCTATTTTATTCTCAGAGATGACTGCAACATTCTCCCCTCCCATGTGTGCTTTTTTCCCATCAATGAGTAGCTTGTATGTTTCCTCCCCTTGATTCTGGACAAGTTTTGATGACAGTGGAGGTAATGCTAAGTGATTTTTGAAGCTGGTGATATAAAATGCTATAGCTTCTGTTTTTTTTTTCTTCCCCTCCTTGGAATTCAGCCACCATAATGTGGGGAAGCCCAAACAGCCTATGATAATCAAGGTGCAAGTGAACAGTAACTGTGACCCCCAGCCTTCATTCTTGGCCAACTTGCCAGCCATAAGTGAACCATCTTGAAAACACATCCTTCAGCCCCAGGTGAGTTATCTCAGCTGCCACTCCACGGCACAAAGATGAACCATCTTTGCTGATTCCTTCCTACAGTGCCGGTAGGTGAGCAAATTAAATGTTTGTTTTTTTTTTAAGTCAAACAGTTTTGGAGTGTTTTGCTCTACATGGTTTCTTTTTAAACAGCTCTCTGGCTCACACAGATGTTGACTCTGTTAAAGGTAAAACAGTACACTTTGTGTAACACTGTGTAGGAGAATATCTTTGGAACACAGGAATGGGTAAAGATTTCTGAAGCAAAACCTCAACTGCACAAATCATAATTTGATTAAATGGAAATTAAATAATCCTGCCCAAGGGGGAACTGATAAAGTTAACAGACAGCTGATAGCTTGGAAGAAGATGTTTGTAAATTATCAAATTCTAAGGGACTAATATTTGAAATTTACAAAGAGCTATTGCAAATCAATAAGAAAAAGAACCTCTGAAAAAGTGGGCAAAGGGAGAGAAATTTCTAATTTCACAAGGAAACCAATTTGACTAAAAAGTGTATGAAGATGTTAAAATTCACTAATAATATTAAGATATTATGTTATATCCATCAGACTGGCAGTACTTGGAAAACAGTCCTAAGGCTGCTTTATCAAAGTATCAAAAACCAGGTGGTTTACATAACATAATTTTACTGTCTTCTAGTCCTCCTAGTTCTGGAAGCTAGAAGTTCAAAATCAAGGTGTTGGCAGGGTTAGTTTCTTCCGGAGGCTGTGAGGGAGAGTCTGTTCCATCCCTTTCTCCTAGCCTCTGGTGGTTTGCTGGCAGTCTTTGGGATTATTTGGCATAGAGATGCACCATTCCATTCTCTGCCTTCATCGTCACATGTCATTCTTCTGTGTTTTTCTTTTTGTATTGTTTTCACTCTCTGTAAGTCTGTCTCTGTGTCCAAATTTCCCACTTTTATAAGGGTACTCATAATACTGGATGAGGGCCCATTCTAGTGACTTTGGCTATCTGCAAAGATCTTACATCCAATTATGGTCATGTTATGAACTACTGGGGGTTAGGTCTTCTACACATTTGGCGGGGGTACATGTTTCAAGTCATGATGCTGCATATTGCTTAGTATTGGTGGGGATGTGAGCCCCAGAAACCCTCCACCACAGCTGGTGGGAGAGGGGAAGGGACAGATTCTTTAGACAGTACTGGCGTACTTACACTCACATCACATGACTCAACTCTCCTGCTCCTGGGCATGCCTGCCTGACAACTCCCCACATAGATTTGTAGGGAATCTGTATGAGGATGTTTGTCACAGCACTGTCATGGGAGTGGGGAGCTGGAAGCATCCTAGTTGTCCACCCTCGGGGGTCTGGCTATGTAAAATCTAGTGGCTACAGATTATGGAATACTAGACAGCGTTTAGGAGAAGTGGACTAGATGCATGTCTGACAGATGGATAAGTCTCAAAAACATAAGGAAAAGATAAGATAATATCTAAAACATGAGGATATACCATTGCTATATATTCAAGTATATGCACATGAGACCACAGTCAAAGAATACATAGGTATAGACACAGTAAAATGGTTTTCTATTGTGGGAAGTGCAGTTGGGCTGGGGAATGGGAATTGTAAAAGGGAATTATAAAAAAGTGAGGGGAGAGGAATTGTGTATGGACCTAAAGCAATAATGTCTTGTTAACTGAGGAATCTAATCAACCCCACCTTTAGTCCTAAAACATACAAATACCTCTCCATTAAATACTCCACTTGCACTAACTTAATGCTTGCCTTGGGGGATATCTCCTTATGTTACTGCATTTATTTGGTTTGAAAATACTCTCCTCCTATAGGGAGTTTAGAATCTTGGGATCGGAAGAGCTCTTCCCTTCGGTAGCACCTCCTTGCCCCGTGCTGCTTGTTGAGCAGGATACAAAAGAAACAAGATGCATTTCTTGTCTTCAGGCCAGTTCATCTAGATAGGGAGGAAACATGCTCAAGAAACAATTAGATAATAACCCAAGACAGTATGTAATTGAGGGTTAAGTTGCATGGGGCAAGCCTGAAACCAGCAAAGGCAGAAGTGCTGGGGGAGAACAGGCTGTCTGCTCAAGATAAAAATAGATATATGGCGTTTTATTGACTTCAGAAGAATTTCAGTGGAGCCACTGTGGCAGGATTTCCCTGGCCCCTGGGCTTGCTGCCTGTGCCAGGAGCTGAGTATTTCCAACTGTGCTGCCAGGAGGCTCAGAGGTTGCCCCAACCTGCCTCTGGTGCAGGAGGCCAGCAGGAGAGACAGTGCTAGTTAACACTTAACTAGTTGACACATAGCTAACGTAATCAGTGCTCTAGATTTACCCCCCAGCTTCAACCAGATTTGTTTTACAAGAATCTAGGGCTCTATATTAAGATTTTGCCTGAAGACAGCTTTTCAGTGTTAAAAAGTTTGAAAACGAGGATAAAGTCCCAGCACCTCAGTGGCTGACTTGGCTCTCACCCACTTTGTGGGCCTCCTCTGATCCTAGAAATTGCAGTTTTCTGAAGACCTCCTTGCTTTTATGCCTCTGTCTGCTCAGTGAATTTCTTGCATCGTTCAAGATATAGGTCAGGTGTCTCTCCTCATCAGTCACCTTCCCCCAACCACAACAGATCCCTTCTTCTCTTTTTAGAGCATTCGCCACACAGGGTGCTTCTTGCCATCAGGCTATGAGCATCCTGAAGATCGAGCACTCACTTCTACATCTCTGCAGCTTTAGCAACCAGAAGGACACCTGGCACATAATAAGTGATAAGTGAACACCTGTTGAGGGCATGTGTGATTATACACACGCATCTCTTATATTTTTAAAGACTTAAAAACTCTAAGAAGATTATGTGACAGAGACTGTAAAACCTAAAATATTTACTATATGACCCTTAACAGAAAAATTTTCCAGCTCTTGGGACTCAGTCAAAAAATGCTATGCAAAGGGTGAAGGATTTTATAGGCTCTATGGAGCTGACAGTGCTAGTTAACACTTAACTAGTTGACACGTAGCTAACATAATCAGTCTTATTATGTGCCAGCCACTGTTCTAAGAACTGAGTATATGAAAGTTCTTGGGCTCCTTCAAACCTTATGAGGTAGGTACTATTATAAGCCCCACTTTACAGATGAGGAAACTGAGTCACAGAAAGTTTGACTAGGCCAAGGTCCCTCAGTGGCTTTTCTTTAAACGGGCCTGATCACTGGCAGAATATAGTGGTGAAGAACAGTGTACTTGTGCCTCCAGCCTGGTTTACCTCTCGGCTCCACAACTTACACGAGTCTCTAGGTGTAAAGTGTTCAGCTGGCATAGCATGGGAACTAGATAAATGCTCTCTCTCATTATTATTGTGACACTGCAGAAATCACATTGACAAATACCTCGTATTACTGTAACAGGATAGAGAATATAATTTACTGAAATTGGATAAAAGCAGTCATATTGGGAGAACTGTGCCCCCCCCACTCC
This sequence comes from Catagonus wagneri, assembly GCA_004024745.2. Taxonomy (NCBI): domain Eukaryota; kingdom Metazoa; phylum Chordata; class Mammalia; order Artiodactyla; family Tayassuidae; genus Catagonus; species Catagonus wagneri. Next base: position 21,730,052 of record PVHT021183519.1, read on the forward strand.
CACCCCTGGGCACTGTGCCTATTCAGGGAATCTTGGACACTAAATGTGCTGTGTAAGTGACGGGGGCATGCAGTGAGTGGGTGGAGTGACAGGGTAAGTAAGTAGGACCTGTTTGTGTGTGCATGCATGCACATACCCGTACATACATATGAAAGGAGGAGAAGGAGAATGTGGGAAAAAGAGTGTGTTTTCAGCCTTTAAAGTAAAACTTGGAGACAGAATGAGATGTCTAAGAAGGGTTGATGGGGAAGATTTCTGGGTAAAGCTCTTGTATAAAACTATAAGAAGAGTTCCCGTTGTGGCTCAGCAGTAGCAAACCCGACTAGTATCCATGAGGACATGGTTCCTATCCCTGGCTTCACTCAGTAGGTTAAAGGATCCAGCATTGCCTTGAGCTGTGGTGTAGGTCACAGATGCAGCTCCGATCCCTCAGTTCTGTGGCTGTGGCCTAAGCCAGCGGCTACAGCTCCAATTCAACCACCCCTAGCCTGGGAACTTCCATATGCCATAGGTGCGGCCCTAAAAAGAGAAAACAAACAAAAAAAACCCCAAACAAGCAAAAAACTTTTAAGAAAACCTCGAGACTGATACTGTTTTTCAAAGCTTCTGGGGTCATCTTTGTGTTTTGTTTTTTTTTTTAATGTACCTTTATGTTGAGACTAGGTCACATGGGGGGAGGATTTATGTGGGTTATGTTATGTATCAACTGAAGTCAGTGACCAGTACTGGCCTTTCCACCCATGACCCCATATAGGTATAAAGTGCTTTTTTAGCCCAGGACATTGACAAGAGTGTCTGAAAACCATTCTAGAAGCAGACTGGTTGAGAGCCAACAACCAGTTACTTCTAGAATGACTGCCAGGTGTCAAAGGTGCTGGGAATATTTTTCAGTCTCCAAGAGAAGTCCCAGGCATCCAGTGATGGAGCCAGCTCGTACCACCTTGCAAGGGCCAACTGTGTGCAGATATTCCCAGTTCTGCCCTTCAGTGACATCACATTGGTAGCTTGAAATTGGCCATGATGGAGGAATGTATATCATGGAAATTTGCAAACGCTACAAATCAGAGTTTTTTTTGCTTTTTTTTCTCACTCGAGCTGGTTGTTAAATACCTACCAACATACCACTGCAAGCATCAGATTTCTCCCTCTTCTCAGTCCCCAGATTTCTTTTCTTACCCAGGAGTATAAGGATCATGGTAACAAGAGCGGAACCCTGAGGAGAGAAAACATTTCAATGCTGAGATTTTTTTTTAATAGATGGGCTAAAGCAGTTCTCAGTTTTGAAAGGCTTTTTCAATGTTTTAATGCTAATTGATCTAATTTTGATATCAAACATTTTAGTAAAACATAGTGGATGTAAAATGATTGGATTTTTATGTTTACATGGTGTGTGTGTGTGTGTGTGTGTTTGAATGTTTGTGTAGCGGGAAAGACCTGGGCAGGAGGGAGCTAATATGTGGTAGAGTAGTTATAGAGAAAAGGAATATATTTTGGCTAATTATTTCTCTATGTTTCACTCAGGTTTATTTTGTTTTTGGGGGGAGAGGGGACTTTTTGTGCATTGACTTATTGTCTTTCCACTAGAATATTACAGGTAGAGAAGTACAGTTTTAAAACTGTATTTAATTCAAATCATACCCTGGGAGGAAGAAAGATTACTGAGTTGTTGTCCATGCAAGGTTGAGTGTTATGTCAAGACTTTGATTTTTCAACAATAGCAATTTTTCAATAAAGAGATTATCCTGTAAAATTCAAATAACTTTGGCAGGGAAGCAGAGTTTCACGGTTATGTGGCAGAAGTTTGCTATTATCACCGGTTAACTCTAATTAACAAGCATGTGATTCAGGTGAAGTTTGGAGGGGCCGTGTAAATGCCTTTGTTGTGTGCCTCTTACTGATTGTGGAAGAACCAACTCTTGAGGAAAACATAGACTTCGAAGCCATTGGAATATAATTATGTGCGTTTTGTTTGTTTTTACAGAACAGATGCAAGACAAAGAACATACTATGAGATACTGGAATGTAATTTGGAAACATATGTTTCCAAAATTATAGAAATGTTCTGGATAATAAATAAATCCTTTCAGCCTCAGAGGGCACAGGCTTGTAAGGCCGAGTGAGGGCTGGGTGTTGGACAGGGAGGAACGTGGTGTAAGTAACTGGCTGAAGAGTAAGCACATCAAAGCTATTAAAGCATAAACCCTCAGATTTAAAAATGTGAGAGGCAGAAGATTATGTAGTGTGGTCTGACGGCTTTATAGAGCCCGTTTCAAATGAGGGATAGAACAAAAGAATGTGTGATTGAAGCTCTTGAAGAGATTTATTTCAGGAGAGAGGCAAACATTTTGCTCTGATACCAATTAACCAGGAAAAAGCACCACGTCATAAATGCCAGTATTAAAAATGTAAATCCCACAGCCAGGAGTGTATGGAAGACAGGTCACAATGCTTTGAAGGCAGAATGCATAAAGAGATAACGGGAAGAGAGCATTCCAACCGCCCAGCCTACCTGCCTAGTTCTGTGTCCTGTCTGCTGAGGAGATTTTCAGTAGGGAAGAGGGCTCTTATTTGAGATAGTTTGGCCACTGGACTTGTTATCATGTGGCGTGTCTGTCTCATCCAAGGGAATTTATCCTGGCAACTCCATAAGATCCTCTTTGTCACACTGGTTCATCTGTTCTAGCCTGGGGATGCTCCAGAGTTTTCTATATTGTTTAGGATAGCATAGTTCACATAATGGATGTGTAGAGATATTCACCAAAGACAGAGTGAAAACCATCAAACGCTATGCATAGATAGCACTTTGATGCCTTTTAAAATATATTCACCTCCATTAACTTAATTATTCCTCACCATAATTTTGTGCAAAAGGAAAAACCTATAGTCTTAATATTCAGAGCCGGGGATGAATTTAGGATAATTCAGCCCAGCCCTTTTGTAGTAGAAAGGAGCCAGGGAGCTTGAGAAATATATACCCTTGTTAGCCTTCTAGGGAAACTGAGTAGGAAGAGAGCTGACCTCCTCGGCCACCAACAGCATTGTGTGCTGAATCCATTGTATGTTCCTCTCATTGGGACTAAGGTGCCCCAGGCTTCTGGGAAAGGAAATAAGCTAGAAAGGCAAATAGAAAGTGTTGTCTGGAATAGAGATATCTGTTGCTACAAAAATATTCAACTCATCCTTACTGAACTAAGATGATAAATCTCTTTACCTTTTGTATTTTGGTGCATTGAAACATTATCTTTTATGATCATAGGTGTTGCTTCATTATTTAAAGCATACTTGTTATTGCAGGAAAGACAAGCTACCATTTGATTTATAATGGAACGATTGTGCTTTGAGTTAAATGAAAGTTCAAAGGAAAATGAATTCTAAATAAGAATAATTGAAGAGATTCAAGGTTCATTTGAGTTTATATTCATCAAGGCAATTGTCTTAGAAATCCTCTTATTTAAAGCAACATGACAGATCGTAACTTACAAACTTTGCCTTTATGACATCACTTTATTCTATATATCATAATCAGAAATGTTAAGCCTCAGCAGTAATTTATACAAAACGTATTGTTACAGAGTTATAAATGTCATTAAATGGTAGACTTATGCCTCAGTGTCATGCAAGTTGAACCCTGGATTTAAAAAAAAATTACCCATAATGCAAAGTATTCCCTAAAAATATTCTCAGTCTTTTCTCCTCCAGAGTAGTTTCATATTAAAAGTTCAGTTTGCTTTTACACCTGTGCTCTGCTCTGGAAAGTGCAACCTTTATTTCTCCTTCATGTTTTTAAAGTCACCTTCTTAATTCTGGTAGAACATAACTCAAACACCTGAAAATGTTAGGAATGGATTTACAGTCCCTCTGGCTGCTCTCTGTCTGGGGTGGGAAAGAGAGTGAAGCTGGAGATAACTTTTCCTGCCATCAAGGGACATCTAGAGAGAAGAGGTGATGAATTGTAATGTGCCAACTAGTTTTGATTATTCAGAGGCTTGTGCTGGGATCCGTGGATTATTCAGGCCTCTGGTTCTCTATTTTGGCGAAGTTTGCTGCTCAGCGGCACCTCCAGTGACTGGGGATAGTTTTCCGCTTGTGGGTCTCCAAAGAGAGAGTGGCAAAGGAATGACTCTCTTCTGAACCCTAGTCTTGGTCAGACACAGGCCAGAATTTTCACAAATGTATTGTTTCATTAAATCTTCACATTAAACCTATAAGGAAGGTTCTATCTTCCTGTTTTATAGATGATCAAGGCTCAGAATAATTCATTCGTTTTTCACATCTTTTTTTATTTTATTTATTTAATTTTTTTGCTTTTTAGGGCCACACCCAAGACATATGGAGGTTCCCAGGCTAGGGGTCTAATTGGAGCTTTGGCTACTCGCCTACGCCACAGCCTGAGCAACACAGGATCCGAGTTGTGTCTGCAGGCTCTTGGCAATGCTGGATCCTTAACCTACTGAGCGAGGCCAGGGATCGAACCCACATCCTTATGGTTCCTAGTTGTATTTGTTTCTGCTGCGCCATGACAGGAACTACGTTTTTCACATCTTTATTGAGTATATCCTATGTTGTAGGCCCTGGGAAAAGATGGTAAAAGAAAGAGCTGTAACCTCGGCTCTCTCTGAGCTAGGGTGCATAGCATAGTTCACATAATGGATGTGTAAGAGGTATTCACAAACGACAGAGTGAAAAGTATAAAATTACAAACAGTGATACATGTCATGAATAAAAATTATGAGGGATTAAGGAGTTCGTGAAAAGGGGATCTGATCTGATTTGTGGGCTCAGAGAGCGTGTCCCTGAGGCTGTAACTTTTGAGCTGACAACCAGAGGATAGAATGGAAGTCATCAAAGTTTGCACAGCTAGCCAGTGGCAGAGCCAGGATTCACATTCAGGTCTGCTTGACCCTAGATTCTGTCCATGTTGCACTGCTACACATGGTTGAAACTATGCACTGAAATCAGCCCTTTGACTCTAGCCACCAGCCACGTTCCACCAGCTTCTGTCTTCGTGGACTCCATGTCTTAGGGAGCTGGTGCTGGTGGATTGGAGGCAGCAGTGGCCCCTATGGCTTCTCAGCAAGTTACACCGACAACATAAAGCAGCCCTCCCTCTCTGCATTCTTTCCATTTTCTTCATGGTTTGGTCTAGGTGGTGGCAGGGGTGGTCCCTGGCATTGCTCCTGGTGGGGGGAGAAGCCAATTTCCAACACTTGGGAGGGGCTTGATGAATGACCCACTCAAGCCAGGGCTCAGAAACATTGTCTGGGGCCTCTCAAGCTTCTCATGAACCTGCCTGCTAGTCTAACTCCCTTTGCTCAACCCCACCTCCTTGATCTAAAGCCATCGTGGGGCTTGGCTACCTGCCTGAAGAACTCCCTAACCTGCTAAGGAACTGCCGCAGGGAGTCCGGGGAGCAGCTGGGGTAGGGTGGTTGGAGTCCGACCAAACATTCTCTGCTCATGATTCCACCCACTTCGTGTCTGCGAGGTGAACTGCCCTGTTGGACACGGTGGCCACCCAGAGCCATACCTTCCAGCTGGGCACAGGGGTGGGGGCAACTGACGATGGAGGAGAGAAGTCTGGAAAATGGAACGCTTTCCTGGATCTTCTGCTGATTCGTCCCCAACCCCCCTCCAGATTATAGAAAGGGCAGTGATTCATCAAAGAAATTGAGGCACTGAACAACAATTCAAAGGCATGCCTCCAAAAAAAACCCCCCAAAAAACAAAAAAACAAAAAAAACGAAACAACAGCAAAAAAGCCTAGAAAAAAGGTCTCTCTCGTTAAGCCTAAATTTCCACCGTTGGTGATTTATTCTTTTGGGTTAAGCTGCATTGCCTTTTTGCTTCAGTGCTTTTGTTAAAATGCAGAGTCTGGGGAGAAGGAAAGTTTTTAGTCCCAGCCACCTTAATGAGAATGAGTTTATCATTTCCCTTTTCTGTGTCTGGTGAAAGGGCAGTTCAAGGGCCATGGGTATCTTGGCGAGTAGGTTGCAAAACGTGGGGAAACATAGCTACTTTCCCTAGTCCCAGCTCTCCCATGTCCCTTTAGCAAAGAGCAACAATAAGTTGTGATCACTAGGGGGCGGAAGCAGGCCGGCAATTGGTCTCTAGTCCTTGTTACCAATTCTGAAAACCAAAGTTGGCAAATATGCATTATTAGTGCTCTCTTTTCCTTAGGAATCCGGAGTTGCTTCAAGATGAGATGAATGTATAGGTTAGGCCACTGCAGTGCAATGAAGCAAATACCCCAGGAAATAAAAGCCCCAAGTAGGTAAAGCAGATACCCAACAGATTCCATCAATGAACTTGGGTATTGTTCTCCTGCTGTTTTTATTCTGAAAATTTCTCAGAGTTAAAATTTAAATGACAACACTTGAAGCCAGACTGGTTTGTCAAATACATATAGGTACCCTTGATTTCACAAAAGGGTGAAAACTTACATAAAGATGTATTTTTCTTATTATGGAGAACACACTCGCTTGAGGAGTGGTAAAAAAGAATCCTCTTCACAGTCAAACATATATTGTATTGTTACGGATGTTACTGTTCTTACCAAATAAATCTTGCTTAGTAACTTACCTCCAGAGTAAATAATAAATCACTGCTGAAAGCTCCAGGCGTTTAGCTCTGTCTGGGCAGTAAAACTTTGCAATGGTCTTGACAGCATTTTGTAAAAGCGTAATTGCTTAGGGAAAGTGATTCTGGATGTCTTAAAATGTTCAAAATTAAAGAGTAGCTGTTCCTTTGAGGAAAATTATCCTAATACCGTGAGTACGTGTGTTATCTTTATGTGAATTCTGGATTATAAGCTACAGACCCCTTTCATTTCTATTAAGAACATGCAAAAATTTGAATAGGGGCACAGCTGCATGCATCACACTCAGGTTTTGTAGGAAACTTTTGTGACAATTAGGGCAGAGATGCTTAGTTATCTGTGCACCGCATACTATGAGCAGGCTGAAATGGGTCCTCCTAAAATTTGTATGTTTATGTCCTAGCCGCCATACCTCAGAATGTGACCCTATTTGCAGTTAGGGTCTTTAAATGAGGTCTGTAGGGTGGGCTCTAATCTGACTGGTGTCCTTATAAGAAGAGGAGATGTGGAGACAATTACACACAAAGGGAAGACCATGTGAAGACACAGGGAGAAGATGGCTATCCACAAGCCAAGGGGGAAGGCCTCAGAGACCAACCTGAAGACACCTTGATCTCAGACTTTTAGCTTCCAGAACTGGGGGGGAATAAATTTCTGTTATTTGAGCCAGCTAGTCTATAGAATTATCACAGAACTAACTAGCTAACTATTTATTATAGTTTATTTACAACTATATATATAATTCTGTTCAAAAATCAATGCATTAAAATGGTATCTTTGCATATTTAAAATAGAGCTTATGATTTGGGTTTACCCGTTTTAATGTCGGTAACTTTGAAGTAGAATTGTTTAAAATGAAATCTTTATAGAGATTCATGTCATTGAGCTGATCACCCCTCTGTAAGTTGCAGATAAACTCAGGCAACTGTATTTGTGCTTGGATTCTCTATAATTACCTGGCTATTTCAATTTCTCAACCTTGGCAAGTGGGAGGTTTCTCTTGCATATTTCTGCATATTTGCATATTTCTCTTTTCTATCTTTCCCCCAGATTGTCATAGGTCATTTAATTCCACATCTTGCAGTGAATGTGAAGTCTCCTTCTTTGTCTTATTTTTTTCATCCAGCAGAACAGCAGTGCATTGGTCCAGGCTCACCTCTGGGATGGGCTATGGATAAGAATCATCACCACTGGATCCTCACCTCTGGCAGCACTCTGAGAAGTTCCAAGACTGTGATATCAAAACCCCAGAGGAAAGAGATGAGCTAAGCAGTTCAAAACATGTAGAGCATAGAATCGAGCTAGCTTTTCAAAATGGATAATGGGGTTGAGAGTTTTTAATCTCATTCTTTTTACTCACTCCTGTCCCCAGGTTTGCTGAAGGCTCACTGATGAGAATTTGGAGCAGCAGTTAGGAGGCTGGGTTCCTGGCCCAGGTACCTCTTCCTGCTTCTTTCCAACACTAACATTCTCTATTATAACTTAAGTTTTTAAGGCCAGTGGGCAAATGATGGGCCTACAACAGCCCTTGGCAAAATGGCAAGTTCAACATTCCTTCCCTGGGTCAGTGGCCTGGTGGTGTCTCATATCCAAGGCTGCTTTTGTGTCCGTGAGACTCTCGCTTCACCTGTAGGTACCATAAACTGGTACTCTGGTGTTACCTTCCTTTCCATCTCTCTCAGCAAAACTGGTTCTCTAGAATGTATCAAGTATCATTTACAACTTAGTGCAAGTTTAATAGGTTACCTTGCCCCATGGCAAGGACATTCAAAATCACATTCCTTATCATATCTGGAGGACTGTCTCCTTCTGGGAGCAGTTTCAGACATCTAGGAGCAGTGGGGAGGCATCTTTGAGGGGCTAGAGCTTCTTATGCATCTGTCAGGAAGGCAGCTCCCTTCTTTGCTGGTGGAGAAGGCCAGGTGTGAATAAAAGAGCCATGTTAAGTGTTTGCTGTGAGCTCCTCACGAACAGGAAACATTTGTGACCAGACTTAGGAGCCCAGGTCTGGTTGACCTCTTTCATCTGCGTCCTCTTAGGAAGGGCACATATTTGCAGATGTATTGTCTCACTCTGGGCAACTCGGTGTCATATATCAGTGATTTGAGCCATGAGGCAACCTGAGTCCCACGGGCAGCAGAACAGGATGGGACATGGCCGACTTCTGAAAGATGCCTGCTTTGTCACTTCTGTCTGGTGCAATTTGGGCAACAGAGCATGGTACACATGAGATCAATAAAATATTTTTTTGGATTATTGAATGAATGAGTGAATGGATGAGTCCTAGGAGCTCACGATGAGACCCCACTTTGAGTCTCTCACATTATTTTCTGGCTGTCCTTTGTAGTTGGGTGTGATATGGTGCCTTAGTGCCCTATGCTACTGTGCTACCATGCTACCGACCACACCTGCTCTACTATGAGGTACATGCTACAGAGACACATACATACTACAGATGCTATAACCATAAGATATATACCCCAAATTGAAACATTTGAAAGGTTGATAAAAGCCTAAGTACGAACAGGAATGCTAATGTTTCTTCCTATCCCCCAATGGGTGTAAATGCACACTTTGTGGGAGAAGGGGTTGGGCCCCATTTCGGCACCACTTGCTTAGTGCAGTTGTTCTGCGTCTGTCATTGACCTGAATCTACGTTCCATCCTTTGGATGAAGTAAAACCAGAATTCAGTTAATGCGTATTCACTGAGGACCTGTCTCATGGTGGATAGTCTGCTAAATGCCAAGGGGTTAGTGGGATTATTCCAGGTAGACCTGATATAAAATACTCACTTTCATTTTCTCATAAGTACATTCATACTGGCTGGATGTATGCCCAGATTTTTGGTATAGAAACTATTGTGAAAATTGCTATGGAAGAAACAAAGAATGGGGAAGACAGCTCTCATTCCTCAGGTCTTATTTTGGGTTCTGTTATGCCTTCGGCAGCCACAGTAAAAAACACACATGCACACACACACAAAGCCACCAAGCAGGAGCATACAGGAGCTTCAGATATCTTGATAATGTCTGTTTCTGAACCCAAAAGGAAGGTGCACAGCTTTTCTTTTATTGTTCTTATTTAATCCATACATATATGCTATGGGTACACTTCTGAAAGATGAGCGTTTTTATTAAAAGCAAAAGGAAAGAAAAGAAGGGACTCTCTTTTCCTCATTTTGCATACTAGGGAGTCAAGGTGGACATCTTGTCTTAGTCAGGCAAACTTCTCCTGCAAGACCCAGCTCCAGTGTGATGGCTTGGGCTCTTTCCTGACTCCCCAGCAGCCTAGGTCCTCCTTCACTCTATTCTTGAACTTGCTGGTCTCTCTTCTATGGTGTTCATCTTATGGAATGGAAATCATTTGGCCTACGAGTGGTTTGAGGTATTATTGCTTTTGGATAGGACTCAACCCTGGGTAATAATGTTCTTTCTCCTTCCTTTGCAATTTCACTGAAAGTTTTGTTTCTTTGGGGTTCTCTGGAGTAAAAGAAAGCATATTATACATCGGGGCACATTTGACAGTTGCAAGTGATTATACTAATCGTAGTATTATTTCTCTATGTGTCTGATGTATTCAGGCTTCTTTCAAATGAAATGAGTTTAAAACTCATCCCTAAAAATAAAGTCTTTAAGTTCTTTCTACCTACCTCCTTCTTTATTTGGATTTTAAAACCTTTTTGTTTTTAATATGAGGGGGATATTGTGTTGCCTATAATTTAAAATACTTTGACAGCTTGATTTTATATATATATATATATATACATACACATGTGTACATACATGTAAATGTATAGCTACATTGGTATCTAACTATCTATCTACTTTGGTGTATGTGTATATACAAAGGCACCCTCACATTGCTCTAAGTGATATGTGTGTATTTGTATGTAAAATTCTTTTGGCCTATGTCCTAGGGACAGTCTCTCACCTTAAGAGGAAGCATACACTTCTGGGTAGGTAGGTAGAGTTTTGAAAGCTTCTAATCCTAAGCCCAAACTCCAGAGGTGGGCTTCAACTGTCTTGATATCTAACCAGTACTAGAGACTTTCTTATTTTTCACGGATGAAAAAAAATGGTATTCAAGATCTACGAATTGATTAGAAATATCAATTCAATGGCCCTCTCCTCTTGCACAACAGAGAACAGGAACTTAGTCTAGTGGTCACTACCTTTCCAAATGGTGCCAGATGTTTCACTCAGAAGTGGTCCTGGGCCAACCATTAATTAAAGAATTCTGGTCCCATGAATCTAATTATTAAGCCAGCTGAAACCTGCTGGTAACTATTGTCCTGTTTGCCATAGAGCCTAACACTTTCTACAGGGACAGAGAACTGGAATTCCAAGCTTACAGACTTGGTTGTATAAGTGTTTTGGAGCCTGCTTGCAAAATGAATGAATGTACATGTGGTAGAATTTGGTCTGAGAATTTTATTGTAATCAAATTGTAAGGGGCGAGATCTATAGACTCTACCTACCTCTAATTATTGGATGCTGCCCAAGATTACTAGAAAGAATCTAAAAGTTGTAAACTGCCAAATTGGCTCAGGTAAGATCATGGCAGAAGATAATGGAGAAACTGAGTTCCTCTCTTACAGTGGTCTTTGCCCTATTAGATTTCTTTATTTCCATTCTTAGGATATTCCATCATCAGCCAATTCTGCAAGGGCAGCTAGTAAAATAAGCTCCAAGACAGCAATAAGAATATGACTCCATTAATGATGTCTTAGCCTCATCTCTTTGTAGCTCCAAAATTCAGTTTTAAAAATACACTGGGACCAGAGTTCCCACCGTGGCACAGTGGTTTAAGAATCTAACTGCAGTGGTTTAGGTAGCTGCAAGATGTGGGTGCAATGGCTTGTAAGATCCAGCATTGCCACATCTGTGACATAGGTTGCAACTGGGCCTTGGGTTGAGTCTCTGGCCTGGGAACTTCCATGTGCAGCCATAAAAAAAAAAAAAGCAAAACGCAAAAAACCCCCTGGGACCAAGGATGAAACAGATGCCTGTGTGACAAGTATATCCTGTTCAGAGAGGCAGGATTGCTTGGCAGTGTCCAAGAAGGTAGTAATGATGCTATCAATCCAGGGCCACTGGGGAAGTTTCCTTCAGTTGATTTCATGCTTTTTGCCACATGAGGCCTGTCAGGATTGAGGGGAGAAAACTGTGGATTTAGTGGGATTCTGTGGAAGCTCAGCATGGTATAGGTGGTGGGGCAAGTCCTGCCTTGCCAGGATGAAGTTGTCTCTCATTTCTAGGGTGGGAGGCTATAGTTTGCTTTTTTTTTTTCTAAGGCACTACAATAATAACTTGGCAAAAAAGAATGTACATAGAAGAGAATCTTGGAATGAAATACATCAACTGTTAATTATGATTGTCTTTGGATGGTGAAAATACTGACAGTATTTTTCATTCAATTTTAGTTTTTTTTCCAAAACATTTTGGTGCCTGATGATACGGTTTTGAGGCACCCAGTATGGAGTCCTCTAGCTTTGAGTGAGTTGGAGGTACAGTGCCCCAACTCTGACCTGGCCACTGGGTGAGCGCAACCCAGGCTGACCTCTTAGACACTTTTGGGCTTATTGTAGGAGGAAAGAACCCAAAGGAGGAAGAAATTCTCTTAATAGAGGGATGGAAGCTTGGATCATCCTAACTTCAATATTAGAAGTAAGGAGTTCCTATTGTGGCTCAGTGGGTTAAGGACTTGATGTAGTCTCTGTGAGGATGTGATTTTGATCCCTGGCCTCGCTCCATGGCATAGACCCCAGCTGCAGCTCCATTTCAACCCCTAGCCCGAAATTTCCATATGCCTCAGATGTGGCCCTTAAAAAAAAAGAAGAGAAATGAACTTGTTTTGTATCCCAAGTTTCTAAAACAGGTCATATTGAGCACAGAAGCATTTTCCCATGTTATTACATACTTCATAGAAATATATTTTGGAGTCCCATTATCCAAACACACTCACTAAATTAAAGGTTCTATGCCGTGTCATTGAATGGCTAGATTTTTGTTCAATTACCAATAACGCTGCAGCTAGAAATTTAGATACTTTCATTTTTCATTATATATTATGATGAATATGATTGTGCATAAAGCTTTTTTTTGGTTTGTTTCTGATAATAAATTAATGGGGCCCTTTCTATGTGCTTGATTTTGTGCTAAACATTTTACAAACATTCTTTCATTTAATCATCACAACTACTCTATGATTAGATATTGTCATTATACTCATTTTACAGGTGAGAAAATTAAGACTGACAGAGGCTAGTATATGGCCTAAAGTCACCCAACTGAGAAATGGTAGACACAGTATTTGAATCCAGATGCATCTGACTTACAAAGTCTATGCCCCTGGCCACCGGCTATGCTCTTTTCTCTGTATGTGGAATTATTTCCATAGCATTGGTTTATGGAAGCATAATTATGGAGCCAAATGTCACATGTTAATTTATAACCCTCTCTTTTTTATATAATGATTTTTATTTTTTTCATCATAGCTGGATTTATAATACTCGTAATAACTATTGCCACTGGCATGTTTTATCTCATCCTCGTGAACATTGGGTATTACTATTAAAAAAAAAGTAAATTTGGCAAATTTGACATGCAAAAATAGCACCGTATAGGCTTTATTTGCATTTATTTGATTGCTGGAAAGGGTATACAATTCCTTACATTTATAAATTAGTTGTAATCTCTCTTCTCTGAATTTTCTACTATGCCCTTTGGTTTATTTACCTACTGGGATCTTGGTGTATTTTTTATTAATTTGTATGAGCTCTTTACATAATAAAGATTTTAACCCTTTGTTACACTGCAGCTTTTTTTTTCCGTTGTCTTCCAATTTCTCTATGATTTTTAAAGATTTGAAATGATTTGCTCCCATCTCATTGCCCAAAGATGATTTTATTTATTCAGTGATAAATAGGTCTTGGTCTTAAAAGATTAAGCTTATCACAGCATTATTTATTCTATTTCTTTTCTTTCTTTTTCCCTTTCTTTCTTTCTTTCTTTGAGCTGCACCAGAGGCATATGGATGTTCCCAGATTTAGGGGTCAAATCAAAGCTGCAGCCACAGCCACAGCAACACCAGATCTGAGTCATGTCTGCAGCCTACACCACAGCTTACAGCAATGCTGGATCCCTGACCCACTGAGCGGAGCTAGAGATTGAACCCTCACCCTCATGGATACTAGTTAGGTTCTTAACCTGCTGAGCCACAAAAGGAACACCTATTTCTTCTATAAGTACTGATTTAGTAGCCCATTTTGTATAAAGCATTATGTTAGACACTGGGGTACCAGAGAGTGTTTGCAGGGATGGGAAAAGGATAGAAAAAGGCTGCTTATCACTTCAAGAATTTCAAATCTAGTTGGCATATGTAGTCAGGGACATATGCAATATCCCAAACAATAAAATAACACAGGACAAGACCCCTAGTAATGAATAACTGATGGTGCAGTTTGTGCCATCAGTTTAGGTGAAGTAGGAATGCAAATATTACTTACATAAAGTCTACTTACGTAACTCACCTGATCTTTGGTTTCAGATAAGAGTTGAGTTCAAATGCAGGTACTGACATGTATTTGCTATGTAATTTTTTGATAAGTTACTTAATTTCTGACCCTCTTTTTTGAAAGATAATTTTTGGAGGAAAAGAAATGCCTCATCTTAGATCTAAATCCAATAAACGTGTGCCAGAATGTGAGACACTTTTAGGTAGCTGTGAATTTTAGGAAAGATAATATTTTACTGGGCCATTCTGGAGTCTCTAAATCATACCAAGTGTAAGTTTACACCCTTCCCTGAATTCCATAGAAGTCAAGTTTAGAACATGGCACAGACTGTCCTGGTTACTTCACCTCATTCATGTAACTGATATTTGCTGGCACTTAACCATGTATCAGGCACTACCAGCTACGGGGACTTTTTATATCCTCTTTAAGGTGTCTTATCAAAAGTTGTCCCAAATCCAGGATAAAATGATTTTTCTTTCCAAGCAATTGAGGACCTATACACAAAATGTTTTTTTTTTTTTTTTTGGAAAAGATTAACTGAACATTATCTGGTTACTCGTAAGCTTCCAATGGAAATGTCAGTGAATAGCAAAATGGAGTCCACAAGAAGCCCCTGCATGGCCTGGCCTTTAGGGGCTTGTGCTTGGGGGCCCGGCTTTAAGAGCTGCTGTGAAGTCTGCTCCTGAGGTGGGTGCTGCCAGCCCAGTCAGTACTAGTGATTAGTACTCTAGACATTTATGACTAAACTCAGGTACCTCTTTTTTTTTTTTTTTCATTTTAGGACTGCGCTCGTGGCATATGGAAGTTCCCACGCTAGGGGTCAATTTAGAGCTGCAGCTGCCGGCATACACCACAGCCAAGGCAACGGGGAATCTGAACCATGTTTGCCACCTACACCACAGCCCACAACATTGGATCCCTGACCCACTGAGCAAGGCCAGGGATTGAACCCGCATCCTCATGGATACTAGTTGGATTTGTTTCTGCTGCTCTGCAGTGGGAACTCCAGGTACCTCTTTCCACTCCCAACTTTTAGGCAAGCCAACTTAGCTTCAAGACCTGGGTCCAGTGACAGCGTGACCCCAAGGCTGTGGCCAGCACCACATGTCCACTTCTCTAGGTTTTGCTAACACTGAATGGTATCAGTGTTTTTAACTTTTGCCTTGTGTCAAGTATTTTTCCATCTCAACAGACTTCCATGAAGTCATTCTTAATGGACACATGGTATTCTATCACCTAGAAGGGCTATAATTTGTTTAACCTTCTTCTTACTGGCTATTTAGATCACTTTAATAGTTTGTTATTTAATTCTTCATGACTCAGCTTTATTATTTTTTTCTCAATTGCTTTCTAATGAAGCAGCACCAGATGGACTCCCACTGCAGTGTAGGGGAAATGCAGTTTCTCTGCATGTCAGCAAGAGATACAATGAAAATTTAAAAAACTGTTTATGAGTATGATAGGTGGAAAATACGGGGGATTTCTTGACTTAATTTGCAGTTCTTTGATCATTGGGGAAAGTAGCACTTTTTTACATTTACCGGTCATTTGCACTTCCTCTTGGTGAATTGCTAGTTCACTCTTTTTGCTATTGGGGTGACCATCTTTGTTCATATGAGCTTTTTATATATGAAGAACACACATTTATCTCTTTTTTAAAAATTAAAGTATAGTTGACTTATAGTGCTGTGCCAGTTTCTGCGAAACAGCATAGTGACCCAGTCACTCATATACATACATTCCCTTGAACACACATTTAAAGTGTTAAGATTCTAGTTAAAAGGAAGAGTGATCAATATGCAAAGGATGCACAAATACAACATTGTCTTAGCAAGTCCCCAGCCTTGGTCTTCTCTGATTCATTGTCTATGTAAGGATTAGAATGAGAGCTCTAAAATGCAAGTCTGATCCTGTCACTCTCCCTTTAAGAGCTCAAGATTTAGGTTGCAGTCCAAATCCCAGATGTAGAGTAGGAAGCCTTTTATGATGATCCTGCTTGCCCCTCCAGGCTCACCTCTCCTAAACCTCTATATCCAAGTCTAAGAGCTTTTCATAATTGAATTACCGTCAGCTCTCAGGAAAGCCAACCCCTCTCTCTCTCCTGGGCCTTTGTGCTATATCCTCTGCCTGGACCTCTCTTCCAATTCTTTTTTTGATAAACACCACACATCATTCAGGTCTGCCATTGATAGCATTTCTTTTAGATCAGTGGTTCTCAACCAGGGATAATATTTGCCTCAGGAGACATTTGGCAGTGTCCAGTTATACAGGGAGAGAGTTATGTTAATGGTCTCTAGAGGGTGGAGGCCAAGGATGCTGGTATTCTGCAATGTTCAGGACAGCCCTCCACAACGAGGAGTTACCTAGCCTGAAATATCAGTAATTACAAGTTTAAGAAACCCTATTCTAGACCTAAAAAGTCTTTACCAATTTTCTCACCCACTCTGTGCCCACTCTAAGCCTGCCTTTTTTTTTTTTTTTTTATTGGCCGCACTGATGGCATATGGAAGTTCCCAGCCTAGGGATCACATCAGAGCTGCAGCTGCCTGCCCACACCACAGCCACAGCAATGCCAAATCCTTAAACTCCTGAGTGAGGCCAGGGATTGAACCTGCATCCTCATGGATGCTAGTTGGGCTGGTTACCGCTGAGCCACAACAAGAACTCCTATAAGACTGGTTGAATGTTCCTCCCAGGACACCCTCCTGTGCTTACCATGTTCACAGACCTACCACACTATCATAATTGTTCTCTTGGCTACAAGCTTCTTAAGGACAAGGAAACATGTTTTGTTACTCCAGGGCCAGAGTTGGGAATATGGTTGACAGAAGCACCCTGGTACAGTATATACTGAGGGACAAAATGCCTGGACTTGAATCCTAAACTCTGCTACTTACCAGCTGTGTGCTCTTGTGCAGATTACTAACCTCGCTGTGTCTCAGTTTCCTCTTCTATAAATTGAGGATATTAATAGTACCTACCATATACAGTTATTAGGAGGAATACATTGATTAATATTGGTAGATTGCTTAGAGAAGTGAGTTCTTATATACGATTATTATATAGATGAATTCTTCTGAATAAAGGAAAAGGAATGAAATAAGCACTCAATAAATGGTTGTTGACTGAATGACCGCGGGTGGGCCTCACTCTGGTTTTGGCCATCTCCCCTTTTCTTGTCTTTCTCCTGTTTCGTTCAGCATGTAGGAATTTTCTCCAACAGTTTGAAAAGTTTCTTTTCTTTGTAGTTCTTAATTTTTCCAGGCTCACATTATATCTCTAAGTATCTCTGGAGTGATGAGCTGCTGATTTTCTTTAAAAATGTTCCTATTTCTGTAAATGTAAAGGGGCAAAGGAGAGTGAACCAAATACAAGATGGCAAGCACACATGCTCCATTTAGGAAACAATTTACTTTTAAATAAAGGCATGCGTGGTTCCTCCTTTCATATGTGGGTGTCCAATGGAGAGGTGTTTTACAAATGAATCTATTTTAAAAAGAGATAGAGGGAGTTGTGGCTCAGCAAGTAACCAAACCCGACTAGTATCCACAAGGATGCAGGTTTGATCCCTGACCTTGCTCAGTGGGTTAAAGATCTGGTGTTGCCTCAAGCTGTGGTGCAGGTCGCGGACATGGCTCAGATCCAGAGTTGCTGTGGCTGTGGTGTAGGCTGGCAGCTGCAGCTCCAATTCGACCCCTGGCCTGGGAACTTACACATGGTGCAAGTATGGCCCTAAAAAGACAAAATAAAAAATAGATTTACACAAGGTACACCCAGCACACACTGCAGCAGTGTTGTGTACTGGCTCAAATCAGCATCGGCTGTTACATATTTTCAGTTCATTTGACATTGAAGTAAACAAATCAAAGTGTGTTTATGGAATAATTAGGCCCTATTCTTGATGCTGTGGCTAAGAAGTTTTGTCACAGTTACTGATCAGTGGTTTTCTTTGTTTTGTTTTCGAAATTCCATAGCAACACACAAAAATAAAGCGGTTGCTATTATACTCGTACTTATGTAATTCCAGTATCTTGTAGGCATAATATCCATAATAAAGTCAACAAATTCTTAGCTGAATCTTCTCCTCTTGGTTCATAGAGTGGAGGCTGGTTGGCTTCAGAAATTGATAGGACAAGAGAGACTCTTTTAGAAACGTGGTCCCATCTTCCAAAATTCCTTTAAAATTTGGGTTCCTGCTGATTCCTCACTTGCACATGCACTGTCTTGGGTGCTGGGGCTTTCTCGCCACTCAGGGGTGTTGGTCCACGACCTTGTGAAACGAAGGCTTCCATCCAGATCAGCAAGGAAACTTGACATGAAAAAGCAAACTGAGAGAGTTTACTTTATCACTTTTTAAAAGGTTTTATTTTTTCAAAGTGGATCTTTACGCTCCCTAAAGGAGTATACAGTTGGCTCTATCCATGGGAGACTGGTTCTAGATTCACTCAGACACCAAAATCCAGCTATGCTCAAGTCCTACAGCTGGCCCTGAGTATCCAAGGTTTCCATCTCCGGGGACTCAACCAGCCACAGATTGTAAACGAAGTAACACTAGGTATTGAAAACTACCCCAGGGTAAGTGGACCCGATGCAGTTCAAACCCGAATTGTTCAGGATCAACTGTACTTAATCACATATACCCAGAGCGGTCTTCCCGTGGGGTGCAAGTGACTTCCTGGAAGGTATATTTAGGAGAAGGGGTCTGTAGGAGGCTGGAGGGCTGGAGGTGGGACCCCTGCCTGGCAAATCTCCCTGAAGTTGTTCCAACCCACTATTGAGGTCTTGGAGCCATCTCTTCTCCACAGATAGCATCTCCCTCGTTATTTACTCAGGGCGTACTTATGTTTGCGATGGGTCCTTCTGCAAAAAACCTGTTTCCCGCCTGGTGTCCTTTAAAGGGAGATGTGGATCAGACTCCACTTCTTAGCATTAATGTCAGTTCCATCTTTCCTCAACCACTAAATCCCAAGGCTCCTTGCCCTCAGCACATAGCCCCACTGTTTCTCAGCAGTGTCACTGTCCCTGGAACCTCTCACTGCTTATTTGAGGCCCTCAATGATAGTGGGCGCTGTGCCTCTGTCAAACGCGGGGGTCTGCTGCTAAGTGTATTTTAATTTCCCCTTCATCTAAATTCCTCATAGAGCAGCTTTTGAAACATGAGATTGTCTTATTAAGAGGTACTTATTGTAAAGTAGAGCGAGCTCCACCTTTGATGAAGACAGAAGAGGACAAGTTTGATGGGTTGGACAGCATTAGACAAAGAGAGTAATTAATGACTTAATTGCCTCTTCACCCTTTCCTTTTTAAGAAAAGAAAGTTTTTCTTCTTTTCTTTCAAAACGCACCAGGCTGAAAATTGGAATTCCCAATGCAATTTTACAGCTTAGCACAAAAAGCAAAAAAAGAAAGATAAACCAGAACCCAGTTTTTCTCTTACATTTCCCTGTAACATTGTCCTCACTTTCTAGAATTATTGTCTCTTGATTTTACCTGTAGGGCCCTTGTAGGTTTCAGTGATCTCTTTCTGGAGAGTTCAGTACCTTGTATGGATTTCCTTGTGTTAGTTTAAACGTTGATAAGATACATGGCAAATTAATGAAACAAAAATAGCTTTGTCAATAACCAGAGAGAAGCCACTTTCAACATTTGTTCAGCGCCCATTGCTTTTCAGGGCCTAGACAAAATTAGTGGGTAGGATTAAAGAATATATTCGTCTTTTATCCTATGTTTGAGTACTTGATCACAGAGGCATGGTTTAATCCAAACATCAATAGCACCTCGTCAATTCCGTCAGAGACAGCTGTCAAAGTGGACTTTGGGTTTGTGAAAGCTTTGTTTTATCCTTTTTTAAGGTCACGGAGTATTTTCTTTGATTCTTGATGCTGAAATCTTTCTTAATCTTCTCAACTTGAGAAACATCTGTTAAGATTTAATAGGATGGCTTTTGTCTTAAAATTAGAGCCCATCTTGCAAATCTTTCTCCCTCCTTTTCTTCCCCACCCCCACTTTGGGAAATGGGGAACTGGGACAGGGGAAGTGAAGCACATGTCCCTTATCGGGCAGGAGCTGTGGTCATCATGTAGAGAGTGTCAGGTTGACGATCAGGCGGGGCGCAACACTTTTGCCTGCTGAATGCTGTGAACCCGGTGTTCAATTTTATTTTATTTCCTAGCGACATTAGCAATTTCCCTGTGGCACATCACTTAGCCTGGGATCTGAATGGCAGATTTATGGATCCTAGTGAATAATGAGACGAAAATGATATAAGGATGAGAAACAGCTGGAAATGGGCATTTTAACCTTTTCCAAGTAAGCCTCCTTGTTACTGGATTGCATCATGTCAACAAAATTTAGTAGTTAAAATAGCTGGAGGTACAGTAACGGCATCTAAAAATATATCCCTCCAAATATGTACAGACAGCTGTCATGCCTATTGACAGAATAGATTTGTCATTATCCTCATCAGGAGACACAAAATCATTGCAGTTTTCATAATGGAAGTGTTTCATACTACATAATTGCTACTGATTTTGGAGGTCCTCCTGTAAAGGCACCACCATTGTAATCACAGTGTTTTCATGTACTCGCTTTTTATGTTCTTAACCTGAATGTTAACACCTCAGCCAGAGCGCTTCACGGGGAGGCATTAAAAGGCTTCTATTTATTGCTTCAGACACATTCCCAACTACCTCTGGCAAGGAATCATGGATTGGAAACTTCTGTTCTGAACAAAGGAGGGGGCTCAAGACCTTTCCCACCACAGGTGCCAATATCTGAACCTTCTCTAAATGTATGAGAAAAACATGTCTAACTCCTGAGAATTGGATTCCTACCAGTGTCCAAGGGTTTGCTGCTCCTTCTCCGGGGCAGGAAGGAATCTCCAATGCAGAGCAAGTGGGAGATGGTGGCCAGCATGGGGGTTTGGGACTCCTGATGCCATATGTAGGAGTCTTGTGACTTTGGGGAGCTTATTTAACTGTTCTCAGCCTCAGGGTTTTCGTGGAAATGGGGATGATCATACCACCTTACGGTTTTGTTCAAACATCCCATGAAAGCACCTGGAATGTGCCTGTATAATAGATGACTGAAGAATAATGGCTCCTTTGTCTTCCTTCCCTGTTACCCTGCACTGAATTCTGGCCATCCTCCTCTCCCCGCTTCGGCACATACATGCATTCGTCTTCCTTTTGCCATTCGAAGACTTTCATAGAACCCATATTAGATTTACATATGAAATGGGTGTAGAAAAGAAGCCTCAGCTCTTTTTCCTCCATTTTTCTCTCTGTTTTTCTCCAGCCTGGGAGCCAGAGAATTCTCATTGTTATAAACAAGAGCAAAATATTAAGATCTCTCACTTACTGTATCGGGCATGGTATGAAATATGTACCACATTTAATCCTCACAATGACCCTATCAAGTAGGGTTTTTTTTTTTTTTTTAAATTTATTGGAGTATAGTTGACTTTCTTTAGATGCAATTCTTATCCACATTTTCCAGAGGAAGAAACTGAGGCCCAGAGGGGTTGAGTCACTTGCGTAGGATCACACAGCCGAGAGTCTCCAGTGCAGCAGGCACACCGTGCTCATAGAGCAGTAAGGCCCAGAGTTCAGCAGGGGTCTAGAGGCCCATTAGCTGTATCTTTGCAGCATTTTTTTTTTTTTTAATTGTTAGGCATTGTCTCCCAGAGCCTGGTCCCCAAGTCCCCTCAGCTGGGAGGAAGGACTCCTGTGTGGCTGGGATGGAGTGAGGCCCACCCTCTGGGAGGGTGTGTTGCTGTTCACAGTACGAAAAGGTCCTGCCAGCAGTTGTTGTTTTTTCCACTCTGCCTCTTCCTCCCAGTTCTGACAAGGTTTTCAATTAGCAGCTTGTAGAGGTCCGGCCTGTGGTCCTCATTTCATGCAATATGCACAACTGAATTCCCCCCCAGAGGACTGAAGGGTGGTGGGAGAAGGGGAAGGGGTGACATAAAGGCCGCTTGGATTGAAGGCCCCTTATATGTGAGTACAGGCTGAAAGCGAAGCCTTGTTGAAACTTCTGTGGGGCCAGGGGTCATTTGGGAAGTGACTCTCAGGGGTGAAGGGGATGCTCCCGTTGCAGGGTGAGGGGCCCCTGGGCTGGCGGCTGGGCCTCTCTATTCAGTCCTGGTTCCTGGAAGAACCTGTAGAGCCCACCGCTGAGGCCTCTTTGTGCCTAGGAAGAAGAAATTTCCTCCTCTTTGAGTGGAGAAGGAATCCTTCGGAGCCTTGGGGCCTTCTCCTGGTGGAAGGCCTGCTCACAGGGAGGCTAGACTGTTTATTCAGGGCCTGGGCTGCACTGAACTAGTGCTCTCCTCTTTCCTGAGCCAGAAGGATGCTTTCTTTCTGAGGAGACTCTGCTGGCTGCTTTCTCTGTATCAGCCAGCCAGATTTGCACTTCATCTGGGAGCCACGTTAATGTCTCTTCAGTCTGTTGAAAGCAAGATAGTTATTTTGAGGAAGTAAAAAAACAACCCACATGATTCCAAACCCAAATGCTACAAGTTCGCCACTCCCTTCAACACAGAGCTCTTGACCCACCTGAAATAAGGGCCCCTTGAATTGCATGACAAGAGTATTGCTGTATTACAGGCCGAAATGAAATTTTGTTTGAAATTAGGTGGGGCTGGGATTATCTGAAAAAGATGACAGACCAAATCTGAATTCTGGTTTCTAAGTAGAGGTAGAGAGGGTGTTTGTTTGTTTGTTTGTTTGTTAGGGCCGCACCCACAGCATATGGAAGTTCCCAGGCTAAGGGTTGAATCGGAGCTGCAGCTGCTGGCCACAGCCACAGCCACGCCAGATCTGAGCTGTGTCTGAGACTTGCACCACAGCTCACAGCAACGCTGGATCTTTAACTCACTAAGAGTGGCTAGTGATGGAACCTGCGTCCTCATGGATGCTAGTTGGGTTTGTTACTGCTGAGTCATGACAGGCACTCCTTAGAGAGGGTTTTTGAAAGAGGTTGTGCGCAGCCTTTAAATCTCCAGTATGGGGTGTATGGCCTTTTCCTAGGATCCACAAATACAGTTTGCTCTTAAAGAGGACTGTGGGTCTGGCTCTGTTATTGATGATCATCAGGGCCTGATGTTTGGAGGGTCAGAGAGAAGAGGTTCTGGAAGCCCAGGGACAGAGACACAACCCCCTTCCTCAGGGTCCAAGAGGCCTCAGGGTAGCAGTGACAGGCGTATAAATAATCAGGCCCATGGCCTGTTCTGTGAGAGAAAAAAGAAAAAATTAGAAAAGTAAAAGTTTCTAGGCAAATCATGATGGTATTCAGATTTGAAGTCATCCCTGAAGTTTATCTGAGCACATGCATAATCCTAGCTTCTCTTTTTATATTTCCCTCCCCTCCCCTTCCCTTCTCGTCCCTCCTCTCCCCACCCCATCAACAGACACATCTTCTCTCCCAGCCAGCTTCTCATTGAGGGCCCTTTGGAGGAACCAGCTCCCCACAGGACAGATCTGCATCTTCCCGTGTTGGGTGCGTAGTCATGAAACATGTGAAAACAGGCCCTGGATGCAGGGCCACCCACCTTGGACATTTTCCAGGTAAGCCTGACCTCGATGACGGGGCCACCAGACAAGAACAGCGTGTGTTGAGGGCAGCCAGGGTGTGAGTGAAACCTGCTTTCCAGTGAAGAGTGATTCTGAATCACAATGATGTTTTCCTACATGTAGTTTCAGCTTTTCAGATCTCCTTGCAAATGAGGCCTTTCCCTCCTCCTGCATCTGACATCCCTGCTGCTGCCAACTGATTAGGCAGGAGTCGGGAAATGCAGGCACTGCCCAGGGCAGTTTATTGGATGGGGCATTTACCGCGAGGCCTGGGCGTCCCCAACTAGTAAATACACTTCCTGTTGTGAACTCCATCCAGAAGAGGCAAAGTATCACATTTTCCTCTGGATTCTTGAGGAAATTGCTCTCATATACAACACCCACCTTTGGCTGTGTGACAGAGACAGTGTGTCGTTTGCATGCCATTACCAGGCTGTAAAGTCTGGTCAGGGCCGCCTTTTCGGAGTTTCCAATCTTTTGGGATCCTGGGAGGGTCACCCTGGGGGTCAGGTTTGTTTAGTCTGGTCCGTAATGGTGTAAAGTGGCCTTGACTGTCAGACCGATCTAAATAATACCCTATCTGTTTGATACTCCACCAGGCCCTCTAAGTTGTAGAAGTGTTTCGCTTTCCAATAGTCAAAGCCGAGTTGGATTTCATTGTTAATAGAAGGCAAATTGTTTCTAAAAACAACCTCATCTCACTTTGAAAATTAGCCAGAGTTCAGAGGGCCCCTGCGATTTAAGGGGCGATCCACACTTTCCCCGGGAAAACGCATAACATTTCTGTGTTTCTGTACGTACATTAGCCACTCTCTGTCTCTCTCTTGACTCATTTGAACGTGGGCTGTTTTTCAAACTTTTTAGTGAAGTTTAACATACACGGAGGAGACAATAACATGCTAGGAGTACAGTGGATTTTCCCAAACCCAGGACACCCTAGCGACCGGCCCCCAGAGCCAGAAGCAGAGCATCATTTCTCCAGGACTCCCCTTCGTGGCCCTCCGTGGTGAGCGTAGGCGATTTTACGTTTCTCTTGTTTATTGTTTATCCAAGGTTTTCTTGGAATCAACTTATTCCTCTTTTCCCAGTGGTGCAACATTTTCTGAATTGTCCTACAACAAATCAGGAGGGGAAAGGAACCTGTCTGAGCTTCTGGATGGTAATCAACAGTGCCTTTCGAGAATCCGTGAACCTGGCAGATGCCCTATGGAGCTTTTGCAAATTCATTAGTACCTTGTTAAAATGGGGATCGTTTCTATTTTTATTTTTATTTTTTTGCTTTTTAGGGCTGCACCCGCAGCATATGGTAGTTCCCAGGCTAGGGGTCGAATTGGAGCTATAGCTGCTGGCCTACACCACAGCCACAGCAACGTGGGAGCCGAGCCAGGTCTGCAATCAGGTTTGTTTCTATATGAGTCAAATTGTGCTCTTTTACACATTTCACACAACAAAATCCGATTTTACAAGTCTAGTCTGAAAGGCATGGGTTTATCTGTCTAATTCTTACCCTAGCTCTATGAAAGGCTATTGAACCCACTTTATAAATATTAAGCAATTACAGCCTTGGAGGTGGAGAGGATAGAGGCGCAAGAAAGATGCTCATCACAGGCATTTTTGCTCAGAGGCTTTTAGGAGTAAATAGGTTCTCCTCCCCAACCTCTCTATATTTCAAAACTAATCTTGTTTGAAGTCCTATAGATGGACCCCCCCTTTTAAAAATAGTTCAATTCCTTTCTTCCTGAGCTCCTCAGCTCCCAGCACAGCTTTCATTACAGCAACATAAATAAATTGTGACATAAAATTATACAGCCCTGTGTAAAGTAGTTTAAGGAAAATGTCTTTTATGGCAGTTTTTATGGTTTCACCAATTAGTTATTAGATTTTCTCCATTTTTAATTTGATGTCCTGTGTGTGTGTTCTGAAAGGTTTCTCCCCCCATCGCAACCCCCCTCATCTCCTGGCAGAAACAGGGCTGGGGGGCGTTGGGCCCCCATTTTGTGGAGGCATTTCACTCACTGTTGCTAGATTTGGGCCAAGCAAGTTCCTTGAGAGAGAGACCAATATAGAGGCATTTTCAAAAGAGCAGGGTTTCGCCCCCTTATTAACACTCAGGGTCCCCTGCAGCCTGTGGGCCTGTCTCCTGCTGAGAGTAGCTGCAGGCGGGCTTCGGGTTCGCACCCCGGCCGTTGGACTTTAAGCTGATAAATCCTGAGTTTTTAGTAACTTTCCAAACATTCCCAGGGAGTGAGAATAACAGAGATTTACTCCTGCCAAAATTTAATCATGCAGAAAAAGCGAAATTTAGATCGGCGTATAGATTATTTTTTAATGTGATCGCTCGACAGCGGAGGGCAAGAGAGCCAGAAGTTGAACACTTAGTGCAGCTGAGTCTAGACCACTGCAATTTGATTCATTTGGGAGAATTGTATTAGGTTTGAGGCTTTGGCTTGGGCCGGGCCATTCTCTTTGGGAGTGCATGATGTCATTGTGTCAAGCATGTCACGGCCAAGGCATTCTGGTATTTATGTTGGCTTCAGATCTAGCCCAGAGTACAAGGCAGGCTCAATTTATTGCTACTTTAACTTTGTTTAGTCATGGAGAGGTTTTATTTATGTTGGTAAATTTCAAACAGTGGCCAACAGTGACCGCACAATGAAAAGGCCTGCGAGATTCATCATCGATAAATCACCTTGTTGCTGAGTTTCTTTAATTAAGGAAAAACTCCATCTGTTGATCCCTGTGGTTGCTGGAAGGAAAGCAGGGTGGGGAGTGCTTTGATTAATCCATCTATCAGCCAAGCTTTGGAAAGCGAGTCTCCTGTTTCTGATTGTAGCTGGGCAAAGACCTAAATAAAAATTTATCTTGTCAAAACCTATGGGCTAACTGAAAGCAAATAAAGAAGTTTTATGGCATCCACATAAAGTTAAATAAATAATATGAAAGTGCAATATGTCCTATGGACATTTTTCAGTACAGTACGTGGCTGTTCTTTGGGGAGAGCTCATTAACTAAAAAAAAAAATTACCTTTAATGGGCCACTCACTATCGTCATCCTCAAATGCTTTTACTTGTTTAACATTCCAGTGTTAAATACTGATTAAAACCAAAGACTGGGGCTCGTGGTTTGGTGCTGTTGGAACTACCCAGGATGGTGGGCTCGGTGGATGCTTCTAGAGGGTAATGTAGGTACTGAAAGCAGCATTGCAGGTATTAGGGGATCTTTTTATTGATTCCTCTAGAAGGTAGCCAGCCTTCCTGGTGATGACATATAATGAGAGACAGTGGGGCAAACAAGGAACTTCATCTTTGAGTGAACTTACCTTTCATGGGGCGGGGGTGGAATTCCCTCTGCTGGGAAAAGTCTAGAAAAGTATCCTGGGGTTGGAAGGCCTTTTGCACCAAATGCAGGTTAAGCAGACATCTCCGTGAGCTTGGGCTCAAGGTAGAGTACATCCTATTTATAGTTTTAAAACATCTTTGACTCAAACGAAAGACAGCAGCTGGTGATGGAGAAGGCCACTTTTGATATTAGGGTGGGCTTAAGATTATTTGCTTTTCTTTTTTTTTTTTTTTAAGGTTATGAAAAGGATGCTGTCTTGATCCCAATCTTGAGGATGCATTTACAGGAAAGTGCAATCTCTCAAGTGTCAAACTTTGGGGCATGATGCATCTGGCAGTCCGCTCCTGTTTGATGGAGTTGTAATAGTGCATGTGGGCTTGGGGGGAATAGGGAACGTTTTGAGAACCATCTCCTGTGCACTTCTGTTGCTATAGGCTACTTTGGGACACAGCATCTCCGTGTTGACAGACTAAAGCTGCTCTTGGATTTAGATGATGGTTTTGCAAGTTCTTGGCTCCTTTCCTGCCTCCTGTCAGCGTGCTGTCCTTTTCATGGGTCAGGGCTCCCCATGATTGCGGGTGGTGGTCGGGGCGATGGTGTGGGGTGTGTGAGGAGCAAGGGTGCTCTGCCAGGATCTAGTTAGGAGGGGTGGAGAAGCCAGACCTTCCCTTTCATTAGTAAGACAAAAACTTACTCAAGTGAGGGACAATATAGAGGTCACTGTCTGGACCATAGAAATTGATAATAGGTAGATAAACGCTTCCAGCCACTTCATAATGACTGTATCTCATGTCCTTTCTCTCTTTTCGTTGACTCCAGGATGTAGTTCAAGGCTATTTTGAAGTCACCTTAGTTTGCCCTGTGCATAATGAAGAACACTTGACTTTTTCCCAGCATGGGGCTCAAAGGTTAACAACAGGCCAACGTATATTATGCTCAGTTCTCTCTAATAGGTCTACCAAGTGCAGGGGTCAGTGTGGGGAACCCAAAGAATCTTGAGTCATGGCCCTTGCCCTGAAGAGGCTTCTATTCTCCCTGACAGAGGGAGGATTTACAGAACTGCCAGTATGAAGGTGAGGGGTGTCATTGTTCTTTCCTTCTGTGCCTGGGCTGTGGGGCTGGTTCTCCCTCCTGTGGCCAGGATCTGGGGAACCTTCCATCACTTTCCTGGTCACTCCACAATCTTTTGTTGGCAAAAATGTTCTTAACTCAGTATGACTACAGTGGTTTTCAACCTGGGCTGCCCATCAGGATCACCTGGGCAGTTTTTCAAAACTGTCAGTGTCCAGGATGCTCCCCGGACTAGTGAAATCATCATCTCTGGGGATGGGGTCGAGTCATCAGGAATTTTACAAGTTTCCCAGATGATCCCAGTGGGTAGCCAGGATGGAGAACCACTGAAATGAAACATGCAGTTCCGGAGAAATGATGGAAACACTGAAGTTTATATCAAATGAAAACTCCTCCTTTTCTCTTCTGGCCTGGGGGGAAGGCATGGAAATCTTCTTTATCACCTTGCCAGTCTTTCCCCCTCTGTCAACTTTTTCACCAGGTCTGCTGACTGCTCTGGTTGGGGGTAGGGGGCGAGAGGTCATGGCTGGGGGGTCTAAGGTGACTGGCACTGGTTCTCTCTGACGGGGCTTCCTCTGGCTGTGGTGGATATTCCAAGACAGTTCATTATGGAGGCAGGGATGAGAACTGTATATTCTTCAGAGACTGCCATCCATCTCCGGGAATTTCTTCTCTGCATTTCCTTTAGCTGCACATAGAGAGATTCTTTATTCACACAGACTCTGCTGGTGTCCTGGTACCTCCCTCTAGGGTACCGGGAGGTCGGCGCCAGGCTAGCGCTCTCAATCGTGTGGGTCACCCCCCTCCTCTCTCTACTCTCAGACCAGGTCATCACCCTAGATAACCTCTCAGGCTCATGCATGAAGGGGTTGGCACTAGTCCCTGTGTGCCACAGACTTCAGGGGACTGGATAAGCTCTAGCGGGTCTCCCTGTAGCTCCGTCCACTAAGCTTGAGGTAAGGGGAAGCACTTCAGCAGAAAACACTAGGTATCCTCCAATATTTGTTCTGCTTCTTTCCACAGTGCAAACACGGCTCCCCAGAATAAAGACTCCTTCAGTTTCCCTTGCAGTTAGACACGGCCATGTGACTAAATTCAGATCAATGGCGTACCGAGTAGAAGCAGTGTGGCAGTTTTCAGGAGATGTCTTTTAAAGGGAGAAGCCACCACCTTCTCATTCCCTTTTCCTACTGCGTGGTGTGCAATTAGCTGGGCTGGAAGAGCCCTAGACGCAGGGGTGGAGGTGGAGCAACCGGCTGGAAGTCGTCTGGGCCCCTGGTATGTGGAGCCAGCGTAGAGACAGTTCAGGAAACTCTCACAAGAGAGAGAAGTAAACCTCTGCCTTTAAACCTCACTGCTTTTATGGGTTCCCCAACGCAGTCGAACCTAATCCTAACCAGTTCAGAATTTGGTCCTGCCATGCACCGCTGGGCACGTGCTGGGCCACAAGGACACAGATGCTGCAGGCTAGAAAGATGGTTCCCCCTGTGACTGGTCAGGCCGTCATCTGCTCTGTCTTGTACGGCAGGTCACATGTTAGTGGAACTGGTAGAAGAAAGGTCAGAATGTTGGCGGTGTTGGAGAGTTGAATTTGGTGGAGAGCTGGTGGGGCTGCAAGCTGAGATGGAAGGAAATATCGCTTTGCTGACCGGGGCACTTCGGCTGCTGCCTGCATTCTAGTTGACTGAAAGCAGAGCAATGGAGGTCTTTGAAGTGTTGAAAAAGCTGTGTCTGTACCCCAAATTGAAGCAGTTTTAAAAGGTGGCTACAAATGCAGGTTTGTTAAGATGTAACACTGTAGCCCCAAGCCTTCTTCCAGCAACTTCCTTTAGGAGTTCTTTGGCCTTTGGTGGGAATCCCCTTAGCTGGCTGTAAAAATCAGAAGGCCTCCAAGCCTTTTGTTTCAGTTGCTACTTTGTTGAGACACAGGAGTTTGGCCAGTCAGTCAAAGGCCTGAGACTTTAGGCTTAAAAACTCAGCCTAGGTAAAGTCTTTCATTGTGGGTTTTTTTCACACATAGAAACAAACTGGAAGTCTAAGATTTTGAAGGAATTCTATTGAAAAAAAAAACAAACTTTGACCATCAGCCTCTATGGTAATCTCTGGGTTACTGAACCTGCATTAGCAGAAAAATGGGGTAAAAGAAGTCATTGTGTGCCCTCCAAGATCTGTTTCAGATGTGGTCAAGGGGGTGTGGAGAAGGAAGAAACTTCCAGAAGGCAAAGCCAGGGCTAATGGGCAAGGGACTTCTCAGGAAGAGGAATGAGAGGCTGTCAGGTGGTCTAACCAGGGAATTGACTCCACTATTAAGAAAGGGAATCTTTGCTGTTCCTGACCGCTGGGCTACGACGGTAGCTGAGGTGCAGTAACTTCTGGACATTTCCTATTCTCCCCATTTCCACATGGGAGTTTTTACTGCTGTTACCTTATTTCTTCTTTACCAGTTTAATTTTAGGGGTGATGGGAAGATAACTTACTATGAGTGTATAGATCACCTGACCATTGAGAGCTATATCTGGGCATGGAGGTGAAGACTGAGCATTGCTCCCACGTCCTGGTTTAAGCTGAATGCAGTTACTGCTTGTGTTGCTGGCTTCACGTATGGGGAATATGAATGTGTCCTGTGTATTCTAAAAAAGGGTGCTCATGGCATTTTTAGGGCTGAAGGGGTGGATTGTGGAGGAAACAGCTAGATTTCTTGCTGTATCTATTCTTCCCTTCCTCCATGGCAATGCAGCCTTAGACTTTTAACTGGGCACATGGCTTCCCAGCATATAAAGACTACCTTTCCCCATCTCCTGCCATCTCCTTGTAACTAGGGTTGCCTGTGTTACTACATCCTGGCCAATGGGAGATAGAGTGTGTGTGCAGCTTCTAGGACATGTCCTTAAAAGGAGGACACTTTTGGAGTTCCCATCGTGGCTTAGTAGAAATCTGACTAGTATCCATGAGGACAAAGGTTCAATCCCTGGCCTCGATCAGTCAGTTAAGGATCTGGCGTGCTGTGAGCTGTGGTGTAGTTTACAGACGTGGCTTGGATCCTGGGTTGCTGTGGCTGTGGTGTAGGCCAGCAGCTGCAGCTCCGATTCGACCCCTAGCCTGGGAACCTCCATATGCCGTGGCTGTGGCCCTTAAGAAAAAGACCAAAAAAAAAAAAAAAAGAAAGAAGGAAAGAAAAGGAGGACACTTTCTCCTTCCCTTTAAGCCTTCCTACCGATGGGGATGTGGATCATAGCCCTGAGCCATTCTTTTAGAAATTTATATGAGAGAGAAATACAGTTCTACCTTTTAGAAGTCACTGCTGTGGCTCTCATTTGCTCTCAATCCCTTGAAGCCCATCCTATAGAGGATATGGAGACAGAACACACACTAATAGGGGGATAAAAATCTCTCTCATTCCCAGCTTCTTCAGTTTCAACATTTTATGTCACTGAGGACAAGAGTCACAGAACTAATAACTTTTCTTCAGTTATCATGTAGGTGGTTGAACGTCTTGCTTTAAAAAGTAGGGATAACCGGCTCCTATTTTCTAGTTGTCCCTGGGGAAACTGAGACGGAAAGACTACCATTTTAACATCCTGTTATAATCATGTATATAAATGAATAGTTCCAGATAATGTATACTGTGATTAAAGGACAGATTTCAGGATATATACTAGTTCTCAAAGAATCCAAAGGATGGAGAAATTATTGTAGGTTAGACTATTGAAAGTTAGAGATGCTTCCAAGTTGTGGAAGATCTGAAGTGAGGGTATAGATTGAAAGACAAGGAGGTGAGCCACAGAGGTGTGTGTGTGTGTGTGTGTGTGTGTGTGTGTGTGTGTGTGTAGGGGTGAGTCCATTCAGATTACGCAAGACTACAAGTACAGGTGCAAGCACTAAAATAAGAATATACACAGTCCATGTGAGGAATTTTCTTTGGAGTTTTATAGTTCTAGGTGAAACTTGAGCTCTGATTTTTCTTTTCCTTCTTCTTCAAGAGTTGATATATGAACTGTATTAGGGTGGCTTGAACATGTACCAGCTTTATTGATGGAAAACACCTCAAAATACCTCAAAGTACCATCTATTTACTGGGCTTTTTCAGATATGGAAGACACCAATCGCCTGCCTTCTTTACCATCATTCCTCTTAACTCCTTGCCAACACGCCACTCTTTTAGTTGGGTTACTAGGCAACTCTGTACTTTGGGGGAAATGCCCCAATGCAGAGGGGCCATCTTGATTACTCTCAGCCAAGAAAGAGAATCTGTTACACTTTTTAATGGTTGCTATGGAACTTGGCATGTATCGCAATTCTGGCTGAGTTGCAGAGAGAAATCTGCTACAGGATGGGCTGCTTGTAGAAGTTTTCTTTGTTATTAAAAAGTAATATCAGGTTAGTACATTTGTCAGATTCCCATTCTCTCTTACATGTTGTGTGAGCTCAGATGCTTAAAACATCAGTCATCTGTCACCAAGAGGGGACGGGATTGCCGAACTGAAAGATGGAAAGAACCTGAGTCCTGATGGTGTCACTGGATTGGGAGTCAACCAATCCAGTAACTGTTTGACCTCTAGACTTGTTATATGGAAAAATAAACCCCTTTCTTGTTTAAGCTAGCTTCACTTGGTTTTGTTATTTGACTGAAACCTGGCCACAATTCTCCCTCCCTCCCCCTCCACCCCCTACCATGCTGCCTCCACTGCTTCTGCTCTTCATAAGATCAAGGCTGTTTCCTGCCATTGACCCCTCTGCCGCCACCATATTGACCTTAGGTGGAAACGGACCCTGGGTTTACCATTGACTACTTCATCTCAAGCATGGCATCAATCTCTCCAGCAATCAACCTTCGTAATTCCCCTGTTCTACGGCAGAGACCAGGATGTAATCTTTCATGAGCTTTCACAGGAGCTTTGTGGACCATGGGGGGAAGGGTTCATGCACAGCAGTTTACAGCTGTGGTGCTGGCTCACACTTATCTTAAAAGTGACCAGCAGACCAGCTCCAGGCTTACTCCTCTTACCACTACACTTGGTCCCACAGAAAGGAGAAAGATTTCCCTCATGCTAGTTCCTGTGCTGTGCAAAGTCAGGTCCAAGGACCAGCAGGAGCAGCACCTCAGAAGTTACTGGAAATGTTGAATCTTGGGCCCTGCCCCAGACTCCCTGAACGGTAACCTTACTTTAACAAGTGTTGTAGGTGATTTGTGTATACATTAAAGTTTAAGTCTTTTAGTCTTTGTGATGTTGTGATTTATCTTAAGAAATACATGTTTGGTCTTCGTCCCCTCCCCTTCCTAGCAGAGCTTCTGAGCCTCTGGGAATTTTGTAAGTGATAAAGGTATCTTTTGTTCTGTTAATGAAGCAACTTTTGGACTGTGCCTAGGGATAGAGGCTGGTTGCCAGGGCAATCACGCACCTCATGAGGGTAGGAACTTTCAGTACTCTCCACCCCACCTCCGGGGCTAGAGGTGGGATGGATCAATCATGCCCCTGTAATGATGCCTCCATAAAAACCCGAAAGGACTAGGGTCCGTGAGATTCTGGTTGATGAGCACGCGAAGATGCTGGGAGAGTGGAGCACCTGGAGAGGACATGGAAGTTCCACACCTCTTCGCTGTACCTTCCCCTGTGTGCTTCTTCCATCTGGCTGTTCCTGAGTTACATCCTTTTGTAATAAACCTAGTGATCTTTTATAGGTGATCTAGAGAGAACACAGGTTTCCTGAATTCTGTAAGCTGCTCTAGCAAATAAATTAAACCCCAGGAGGTGGTCATCGACACCTGCAATCTATAGGCCATTGGTCACAAGCATAGGTAACAACCTGGCTTTACAACTGACAACTGAAAATGGTTGGGGGTGGGGGTGTCTCTTAGCCTGAGCCCTTAAACTGTGGACACTGATGCTGTCTCTAGGGAGGGAGGGTTCAATTGAATTAAAATACACAGGGAACCCTCAACACCCACCCCCAGCAAATGCACTCATTTTGAAATTGGTGATCAGAACTTTTTTGGTCTTTTTAGGGCTGCACTACGGCACATGGAGGTTCCCAGGCTAGGGGTGGAATTGGAGATGTAGCTACACCACAGCCACAGCCACAGCCACAGCCACAGCCACAGCCACAGTAACTCTGGATCCAAGCTGCGTCTGAGACCTACAGCACAGTGCATGGCAACACCAGATCCTTAACCTACTGAGTGAGTCCTCGTGGATCCTAGTCAGATTCATTTCTGCTGTCCCATGACGGGAACTTGGTGATGACAACTTTTTAGTCCTCATTTCCTATTTCAGGTTTGAACTCTACCCAGATGACTGATAATGGGAACATCTCTTTTTTTTTTTTTTTCAGGGAAGCCACTGCCCTCACAGTGTTGTAGCCCTTTGGGCTCAACAAGGCGGTTATATAACCCAACACTAGTACCTTTCCCAAAATTCAGGTCATTCAATTTTAAAATGTCAACTCTGAGGCATCAACAGCCCAATCCAGGTAAGGCCTAAGCCAGTTTCTTTTTTCAATATTCTTTTATTATAAAAGTAATATTAAAATATTAACATTTAAGATAAAAATGAATTTTATATAAGTTGACATTATCTTCTCATCCTTGTCTACATACATATTCAGTTTTTACATATTTGATTCAATATTTTATGATTCAATTTTGTATTCTGCATTTTCATTTGGTTTCACACTGAATATGCTTCTATTCTGCTAGAGCCCTTTTTTTTTTCTTTCCCATAACCTATTCTCCAGTTCTTGCCCCTCTGAGGTAACTAATGTTAGAAACCTGATTTGTATCTTTGCAAACTTATCTCCATCCTTATCTAAATATATACAAACATGTATATATCTTCCTCCCATAAAATAGAATTGTATTTAGTATTTTTATCAGCTTAATTTTTTTTCTTAACTATAAGTCATGGAGGTCTCTAGGTCAGTAGGCACAGAAATAACTGAGTATTGAAAATAAATGCATATTGTATGGATGCATTACTGTTTATTCAACTCTTTCTTTATTGATGGATACTTAAGTCGTTCCTAGCTTTTCCAGTGACATGTTTCCTGTACATAGAGTCTTATTTACTGTTGTTATGTTGACCTCTAAAGACAGATTCCTAGAAGTGATATTGGTGCGCAAAAAGATGTATAGGTTAGACTAAATTAACTGCTGTAACAAATAAACCCTTGAATATATGATTATTTCAGACAAAATAAAAGTTCAAGGTGTTGCAAGTACTTAGGTATCTCTATTCCATCTAGCCATTCAGGGGCCCAGATTGTGGGGGGTTCTGTCACCTCAACAAGTGACTCAAATGTCACACCTGAGCTAGGATTCAGTCACCTGCTGTAAAGGAGTCTGGCAAGTGTAGTTTAGGTGTGCCCAGGAAGAAGAAGAGACAGGTTTTGTGAACAGCTAACCAGTTTCTGCCATAAAGGGTAAATATGAATATATTTCTAATTCAAATATGTACTACCAGATTACTTTTGCAAATGGTGGTAGTAATTCATGTTCTCACTAGCAATATCTAAGAGTGGCCATAACGCTAAACTTTGCCAGTCCTGAATGATACCAAATCTGATGGATGAATAATAATATTGCTTTAATTTGCAATTCCCTGAATAGTAACGGTTAAGTATCTTTGCATAACTGTAACAGTCATCTGGCCAATTTGTTTCAGTCTTTTAAAAGTTTACATATATATATATATATGTATGTATTTGTCCTTTTCAGCCTCATTTCTTGATTTCTTGCCTCATTTGGGATGAATTAGTTTTATTACTGCATTTCTCTCTTCTATCAGTTTGTTAACCTTGTATTTTGTTTTACCATTTTAGAGATACCCTAGAGTTTAAACATACCTCCCTGACTTAGGAAAATCCAATACAAGGCTGCAGGTGAAATTGGTTCCCCAGGAGGCAGGGGCTGAGAGGGAGAGTAGTGTTCAGGAAGTCGACTGGGGGAATACTCTTGGGCTTATCACCAGTGGAAAGGAAGCAAAGAAAGCAAGTTTGGCAGGAGGAGAACTTAGGCTGCAATACAATTACAACGAAGGCCTGTAGCCACCCCAGTGGGGACCTCTGAAGCTGAATGGCTCTTCAGAGTTGGGAGGGTAGGTCAGGCTTTTACATTCATTCCCTAACTAGTCTTTGGATGCAGGCTTCCCTTTCGGTCTTCTTAAGCTTAAGATGATTCTCAAAGAGAAGTGACAGCTGAGGAAATGTGACATTAGGTCTTAAAGTAAGGGGGTCTTCTTGGTACATATTAGATTATACTGCAACTAAATTAATACTTTTATTCTCTCCCAGACAATGAAAGGACTTTAGAATGCTTAAACTTCTAAGGACTTTAACTTGCTTCACTTGACTCTGATTTTGTGTGTTTTTTTTTTTAATATTTTTAAAAAGATTTTTATTTATTATTATTATTTTTTCCTTTTAGGGCCTGGAATTTCAGTGCCTGTGGTCACCTCAGACTCTCTCTTCTGCTTTTTTACCCAAGCCAATAATAGTGTGGGTTTTCTATTGGGGTTCTATTGGATCCATGCTTTGCAGCACTGACTTTGGCTTATACTCATGCCAAATGCCATAAAAGTGAGTAAATCACTGTATGCTGTTTCTTTTCCTTAAGTGTCTATTCTCCTCCACGATTTACGTGCCTTTTTCACCCTGAAGTGCCTTTGAGATGTTTATTTATTTTGAATTTGGTCCAGAATTTATAGTTGATCTGTGGGAAATTTGGGCATGGTAAAAATTACTTCAAAATATTGGAAGTGGAAATTCGGTTCTTTTCTCTTGACACTTTGAAAATATCATGTCATTGTCTTCTGGTTTCTATTATTTCTGTTGGGAATTCAGCTGTCAGTCTTACTGTTCTATTGAAGACAGTGGGCCTTCCCCCCACGCCTTGTGTTTAGGATTTTCTCTTTGTCTTTAATTTTCAAAATTTCACTATATTTGTCAAGATGTGGGATTCCCCATCCTCCCCTCTTTTGGTTGTTAGTCTGTTTGGGATTTATAATTCTTCCCGAGGGTGGCTTGTTTCCTTTGATCAATTTTGGAAACTTCTTAGCCATTAGCTCTTCCAGTATTGCTTGACCCCTCTAGTCCTCACTGGCTTGATAGCTCACTGAAAGCTTCAAATAGGTTAAAACCTTTTTTTTGCCCATGTGTTTTTGTTGTTCTCAGTGTGAAGGTAAGTCTTCAACAAGAATGGCCACTATTGCCAAAACTGGAAATTTTCTTTTTTTTTTCCTTATCAAGGGCTCAGAATACCTCAGGGTTTAGTAGTAACTTGGAGCATTTTGCTACATGAGAAAAAATTTACTGAATTTCAAGGATGGTTATGACACAGAGAATCAAAAGAAGCCTTTTTTTTTTTAGGGGCCACACCTGTGGCATATGGAAGTTCCTAGGCTAGGGGTCAAATCACAGCTGCAGCTGCCAGCCTGTACCACAGCCGTAGCAACCTCAGATCCGAGCCACATCTGCGGCCTATGCCTCAGCTCATGGCAACACCAGATCCTCAACCCACTGAGTGAGGCCAGGGATTGACCCCACATCCTCATGGGTACTAGTCAGGTTCTTAGCTCTCTGAGCCACAAAGAAAACTCCATACAGTATATATTAAGTGCCCACAAATAGAGCTGACTTTTATCGGGATATTCAGCTGCTTTATGCTGTTTCTCTGACAACAAGCTATAGTATTTTCATGTAATCCTTTATGGTATGAGGAATGCTATAGAAGCTCACTATTGTATATAAAAGGGGTATTATGGATGTGTTTTTAAAAAGATTATAGATGTGTTTTAAAAAACTAAGTATTACAGATGTGTTTTTAAAAAAGTATCCTTTTAGAGACACAACTGAAGTATTTCTGGATGAAATGAAGTAATGGTTGGGGTGGACTTTGAAATAATATGAAGGAAGGAAGTGGATTGAAATCAAGATCATGTAAGATTATGAATTCATGGTTGTAAAATCTGGGTGAAGATAACATGGGTATTTCCTATATTTTTGGTCTACTTTTGTACATGTTTGAAGTTTTCCATGATAAAGAGAAGAAAGATCTCTGTTATCTTTGTGCAACTTTGTAGAAAGAATTCCAAACAATTCACGATTCTTAAAATTCATCCTGTCCATCCCATTTTATATAATATCATCAAGTTGAGAGTCTTTAACATAAGGAAGCTTCTGGGTCTAAAAAATCCTAGCACTTATTTTGGGGTGGATTTTCAATTTCACATAAAATGCATATTAGCCTGAAGCCTGCTCTCTATTAGGCTGACTGCTTGCAAGGGATCATCTAGGTTATTGTGTGTGTGTGTGTGTGTGTGTGTGTGTGTGTGTACACGTACGTGCACATGCACCTAATATTCACTTTAGTGCCTTTGAAATAGAATTTCATCCCATGCCATTAGACTGTCCCAACTTTTAGAGACCACTTGTGATCCTGAATATTCCAGACAAAGAGTCAATAGTTAAAATGAAGTTTGGTAGGATTTCTCTACACATAGTTAACATTAGTTGAATCTGCACTCAGTGTCAGGTGCTCAGCTAAGTATTTTACAAAATCCTCATAATTATTCCGTGGAAAGTTACCATTATTATACCATTTTTTTTCGATGTGAGACAATGAAAGCTTGGAGAGTTTATGTAACTTCTCCAAGGTTGCAAAACTAGCAACTAAGGTATGTAACCAACTTGAAACCGAGGCTGTTGGACCCTAAATTTAGGCTCTTTGAGATATGTATATTTTGAAGGCAAAAAAAGAAAAGAAAAAAGATTAAAACAAAGTAAATAAAAATCAGATTTGATGTTCCAAAAACCTCTTTAGGTTTGCTAGAATTTAAAGGTGTAAGGGACTGGGCCACATGAAGAGGAAGCCTCTGGCATCTTCGTCAGAGCACCTCACAGCTGCACAGAGTACATTTTGTTTTCTTTCTTGGCCACTGAAGGTAGGGAAGAGATGGACTTCCTAGATTCACATGATTTAGCCATCCTGGTAATGAGCCAAGATCTTGTTTTCCACAAGTCCCATTACATTGTTGTTCGCAGGTCACCAGGATTTGCTCAGCCTCTTAACAGACTGTCAGAGTAGGGCTCTCTCACTGGGCATGAGATGGTGGCCAGGTCAAGTTTGGGAGGGAAATAGATGAGGCCTTTGTGAAGGCCTCCAGTGTCTCTAGGTTAGCTTTATTTTCCTGCTACTTAGGGTAAGCTAAGACCGGGAAAGAACAAGTTGCCCACTGTGGTGGGAGTAGTGGGGGTATTCCAGTAAGAAAAGTAAAGATCTAATGAAGAATAGTTTAAATCCACCCCACCCTAGAATACTACTTAGGGCTCGTTTCAGAGTGCTCCAAAGGATGCTCATTATTTTGAAATATCCCCAAGGGAAGTGGTGGCCAAGAGAAACCTGAGACTATGGGGCTATTGGTACAGAATGTGGCTTCAGTCTTTGACAGTGATACCACTGGGAGGAATTCTGAAATTGGGACTAGCCAAGCTTGAAATCACGTGGGAAGATGAACCATGCCAGAGTGGCTGCAGACTTGAGAAGGAGACATCCATATAAGAGAACTAGTATGTGAAATCCTGCCATAGAGCACACAGGTTCTTTGTGACTCTGTCAAGCTTACTGGGCTGGAGTCAAGGATCGGCAGTAAGAGAAGTGAAGGGAGGTGGATTGATCAGTTACTTTAAAGTGGCAGCAGCATGTAGTGTGTCTATGCAGCCAAACTTCTGAGAAATTTAAAATCCATATGTGAGGTGGACTTTTGTCAGCTGCTGGGGTTGTAGTGCCCCACAGATTGTCTAGAGAAGGTTCCATGATTTGGGATATATATATAGGTAACTTTCTGGCAGAAGCACTTCTTCCAGGTGTGGACCAAATGCTCAGGACTGCTGTTTATTCTCCTCCTAGCCCTTGCTGTTCAGTTGTTTCGCAGGGTACCAGTTCACAGGGACTCTGGCAATGTCTTCAGAAAGCCAAGATTAGGCGAGCCATGGAATTTTTTTCCTTTTTTCTTCCACCTGAGAGGAAGAATATTTCTCGGGAATTCTTCAAATTTTTTATTGTTTTATTTTCAAGGCTCCTTTAATCTACAGATTCCTCTCTTTCTCTTCAATGCCTACTCCCTTCTTCCACTTTTTAATTTTTAAACTTTTTATTTGCATTTATTTATTTATTTACTTATTTTGTACTTTTAGGGCTGCATCTGGGGCACATGGATGCTCCCAGGCTAGGGGTCCAATCGGAGCTGTGGCTGCTGGCCTACTCCACAGCCACAGCAACACAGGATCTGAGCTGCATCTGCAACCTACACCACAGCTCACAGCAATGCCAGATCCTTAACCTGCTGAACAAGGCCAGGGCTCGAACCTGTGTCCTCATGGATGATAGTCAGATTTGTTTCCACTGAGCCACGATGGAAACTCCAATGGAGGAGATTCTTTAAGGTGAAAGTTGAAATCATTGCTTTTATAAGCTAGGACTCCACAAGATACTTTTCTTTGCAACAGCACTGAATCCAGATGCTTCTTCATTCTCTATCTCTCCCATTAATGTGGTAACTTGAAAGGAATTTTTTTCTTTTCTATGATGATTATTTATGGATACATATTTATGTAGTAAAAGTATGAAAATATGAGCTAGAAACACAATAAGTTCAAAAATGATTACATCTAGAGGGCTCTAGAGGTTTGTACTTCATCTATGCTGTTTTATTTGTAGAAAATATCCGCAACAAACATGATAAGCTATTAACATTTGCTGTATGTGGATCATGGGTATTTGCTCTTGTTTGTATCTTCCTAAATAATAACTTTTTTCCTAATAAAGGCAATATTTTGGAAAATAAGAACATCTTATTTTCTTATAAATTATAGATATAAAAATAGATATTTTCTTATAAGTTAAAGATATTTGCATTAGCACTACTCAAAAAAGGTAATAGCACTGAGGTAAAAAAAACAGGAAAGAATGAAAAAAATGGATAAAGTAATGAAGGATTGTCATGAATTGGAGACTAAAATTGTAATGGAGCTATGCAGTGTAGAACACATATTGTGGAAGGTGAAACTTTTCTCTGAATACAGAGAGGGACAGACAGATTCAAATGATGGGGGAAAGGATAGATAAAGGGCCAGAGAAAAGGGATCAGCAAAAGTGATAGTTGTTTTTGAGGAAGAGACCACCCTCTGACTTGTACAAAAGTGATGATCAAAGATATCATAGGAAGAAAAAGATTCCCAAGGCAAAGGAAGACTTGAATCTTCGAAGGTGGAAGGGACTCCAGTGGTCTAGATGAGATCCATTAAGACGCTTACTCCTAGACTCCTCCCAGGCATTTTGAAATCTAAGACTAAAGGAAAGAAATTAACGCAACCAAGTTCAAAAACTATCAAGAAAGAAAAATCATTTTGCTGTACAGCAGAAATTGACAGAACAGTGCAAATCAACTATAATGGAAAAAATGAAAACCTAAAAAAAAAGAGAAGAACCAAAAATAAGGCTGGTCTCAGAGTTCTCCATACAGAACAGAAGGCCAGAGGACAATGGCAGCCCGCAGTTCCCAAGGTCAGAAGAAGGGAGTGTTGCAACCCAAGAACTGATATTTGTGAAGACAGTGTTAAAAATTCTACAGTATGCCAAGTTGCAAACAACTTGAAAAATTAAAGTTTTTCTCTAGCCAATTGAAGAATAAAGGACTAGGGAGTGAGGAAGCCATGATATAAAAAAGATTTATAAAGGCCTTCTTATTCTGTTTGATTCCACAATCAGGAATCTAATTGTATTAGATATTTTCAAATGGATTTACAACCTGGGCAAATCTAGGGTCTGTAAAGTTTCCATTAATGCCTCTTATTGGTTTTGCTCTTTTTTTCAATATCATGAAATGTGGTTTGGGGGCAATATTCTTTACTTCACAGTTCAGACTTCACAGTTCAGACGCAATCTTCTGCTACTTAAAAGACAACAAAAACCACTTCTTTTCTACTCCAAAATAAAGACTACAATAATTAAATAACAATGACATTGTTATTTGAAGAATTACTAAACCCAGAAAGTCTTTTTTCCTCTCTCCACTGAAAGCGATTTTCATTCAGCAGTATAACACCAATTGCATTGACAGGGAGCTTGAGTAATAAATTTTCTGCTTCTTAGAATTCATTTTGAATGACCTGAGTGTATAGGGTCTTCTTTTTTTTTATAATTATGAAAAATGAATAAACTACCCTGGCAGATATAATCTGTGAGTAAGACCCTCTTTTTAACATCTTCCAACTAGGATTCAGGAATGACTTTTCTTGGGTTAATTGTACTTAAAATCAGAATATGTAATATAATCTTAACTGTTAAATTATGCATAGAGAAAGAACTTTAAAGGAATAAAATAGTAAATGAGTATGTCTCTGATAAGATTCTGGGGGATTTTAATTTTCTGTATGTATTTGTGTATTTAAATAATTTCTGACAATAGTAAATTATATTTTATAGTTGGAAAATAGGTGCTATTATGAAAATCAATGTATATATGTTTTATATATACCATCTGATACAAATTATGTAAATACCACACACAAAGAAGAGATTGAGAAGGGTATACCATGGTGTTAAAGGGATTGTCTACCATCTTTGGATGTTAGAATTATAAATTATTTCTTTCTAGGGCCTCACCTGTGGCATATGGAGGTTCCTAGGCTAGGGGTCCAATCAGAGCTCCAGCTGCCAGCCTACGCCACAGCCACAGCAATGCCAGATCCTCAGTCCACTGAGTGAGGCCAGGGATCGAACCCATAACTTCATGGATACTTGTTGGATTTGTTACTCCTGAGCCATGACAGGAACTCCTCTTTTATTTTTTTTTTTTAATTTTGCATATGAGATGGCTATGTATTCTTTCCTAGTGAAAAAATATACTTAAATTTACAAATATACTAGAATAAAATACATTTTACTCTATATAATAATGCTAATATAGGTGTACATAGAAAAGATATGCTTTCTATTTTTTAATTATTTAAATATAGCATTTATTTAAACCATAGCCCTCTCTTCTTACAAATAAATTGCTTTTAAAATTGATGGTGGTTCAAACGCTGAGATTCACTGTGAGACGTCTACTAATAAAATAATTTTAATAAAAATAGTTTTAAATAAAATAGCTATGATGAAATTAATACCTTTAAATAAAATTATTACAGTGAAACAGAAGACCTGAGTTTTTGACTTGAAATTTTAAACCACAGTTTTGAGACGAAAGGGCTTTTGAGTTGATTTCAAGTCCAACGTCTTCATTTGATACCTGAGGAAATTGAGGTGGGGAGAAGAAAAATGAGCGGCTCTGAGTTTCACATTAATTTGCACTAGAATTCAGGGTTCCAGTGACTTCTGTTATAACCAT
Source organism: Catagonus wagneri (assembly GCA_004024745.2). Lineage (NCBI taxonomy): Eukaryota > Metazoa > Chordata > Mammalia > Artiodactyla > Tayassuidae > Catagonus > Catagonus wagneri. Next base: position 21,773,528 of record PVHT021183519.1, read on the forward strand.
GCTCCTGAGGAGGACTGGTTTTGAGACATGCTACAGAGAAAAGTGACACATGTAGACTATTTCCCTGGGCATCTTCATATGCAAAATGAAATGTGGTTTATTTCTTTTTTTTCTTTTCTTTTCCCTTCCTCCCTCCTTTCTTTCTTCCTTCCTTTCCCCCTCTTCCTTCCTTCCTTCCTTCCTTCCTTCCTTCCTTCCTTCCTTCCTTCCTCCCTCCCTCCCTTCCTTCCTTCCTTTCTTTCTTTATTTCTTACAATTATGTGAACACTTTGGATTCCTGTGTCGGATCCCCAAGGCTAAAGATGCTTGGTGGCCATCTTGGAATGAAGCACAAATCCCTAATGTCATTCTTCCTGTTCAGAATGTCACCATAGAATTCCACTGGAGGAAAATCTGGGAAGAGTTCACTGAAAACAGCTTCTAGGATTAAACTAGCAAATAATATTTAGTTTCTCTTGTACTATTTTTTTAGATTAAAATCACTGGAACATTCATTTACTTTAAAAGATAACTCAGCTTTTACTGAACCCACTATGCTTGCAACATAATAATAAAAAAAAAATTGGAGTTCCCATGTGGTGCAGTGGGTTAAGGATTGAAGTTGTCACTGCAGTGACTCAGGTTGCTGTTGTGGCACGGGTCGGATCTCTGACCCAGGAACTTTCACATGCCGTGGGTGCAGCCAAAATAATAATAATAAAAATCTGGCAAACAGTCTAGCTCTAGATTCTAGAGTTTAGAAGAGAGAATAGTGATGAGGAAAATGCTTTTGTAGGCATGGTAGTGATGTGGGGTGGTGCTAATAATTGTTTCATCCATGGTGGACAGGCATCCAAGTGTATTTTGGGCAAATCTTATTTTTCAAGGTACTTTCTAGTCATATGAAAGCACCATAGCAAATTATTTTGAGATATATTTGAGACTGGACTCTGGAGTTGAGTTTTTCTGACTATGCAGCACCGTAATGACATATTATCTGGGATTTTAGGGTCTCGTTTGATGTGTAAGTGATCAGATTTACACTTTAGAATTTCCACTAGATGGCATTAGAAACTTCTGAAGCCATGAACTAATTATTAGTCACCTTTGTTAGGCTGTAAATTACACCTGCATGTTTTCAGAGGTAATTGGCAAACGACTTTCTGGTATGCTCTAACTTTCATGCCTGGTACATGCTTAAGACGTTGGTATCAGATCTCTCTCTCAACATAAATACCTTCTGAGGTTATCAGACTGTCATTCCACATCTCATATTCCAAGCAAGAGTTCTGAACACAGCATATACCTTCACCACACCATAAATCAAAAGCAAGTAACACTGCCTCCTCCTATCTGAGTTAGGCAGTCAGTTTAGAGCAAACATATTTGGTGGAAAGGAAAAACCGAAACTTTTATTTTTTCAGCACACAGAGCAGTTTTTTGTTTGTTGTTTGTTTCTTTTGAATGGGATGCCGTGTTTCAAACATGACAGACAAAAAAAAAAAATCTGAAGATCTATCAGCTTCTTCTATTGGTTGTTATAGGGGAACTGTGTAGGTTTTTACATTATAAATGAAAATTTATAGTCTAGAGTGGATACATATCCCAGTGTTTCTGAAAAAATTTTGCTTCTTTAGATACTCTATCTAGCTCAACCAAGAAATAGTAGGTTTGGCGTGTGCATGTATGTGTGCGTATCTTTTTCTTTTCTCATCGTGGTATGTCTCTGTGGCTGCTGCCTGCTTCCTAGCCTGGCTTTCATCATTTCTTCCTGTTGATTGGTGTCATCACGCATGCTTAGAATGTCTGCCTGTCTGTTCAGAGTGTGAACACATTCCTCAGAATGCTGATCTGCTCGTTTCACACCAGTGTCAAAATGACTTATTAAATTCAGCACCTCCTGATACTCAGTAGCTGATGTGTTGCTGTCCAAACAGTAAATGACAATAAGCATATGCAGCTGGTGGGCCTAGCAAACTCATTTAATTTGATAAAAATGTCACTGCAACATGCTTTAAATCTCTGTCCTTTTCATCATTGCTAATTGCTAGCTATAGACCTTTTTCCTATGCTTAATACAAGTGTTAGAATACTGCTCCTTCTAGCCTGATTAAGAATTAAAAAAAAATGTAGAATTCCTTTTCAGTGGCAGCATTATTTCATCAAGAGATGGATTTTGCTCTTAATTAGCCAACATGCCACTAGGGAAGCTTCGGAGTCATGGGTGTGAAACAGCCTCAAGCAGGAGATCAATCTAAAGGAAAAAAATGGTGGCTGGGGAATAATTGGCGGCTCTGGTGAACGTGGGCTGGTTATAGCAGTGACAATATGTTCCAGCGGAATATCACAAACCTCTCTCCCCTATTTCCAACTTGGCACATTTCAAGCTGAACAAAAGCCGAACAATATATCCCATGGTTATTTGTCTGTTGTTTCGTATTTTTTCCTTGCTGCTTCATTGAGGTTTTCTCCTGTGTTGGGTTGACAGTCTAGACACTTCCGCCTCAATGGATGAGGGGATTAAGAAGGAATACGAATTCTAAAAATAATAATCCTTCAATAGCGTGGTGCTTAAAAACAGATCTAGAACTGATCCATACACCAGAACACAGGCAAACCTGCACTAATTTGCTAAATCCAAATGATGATTTAAAACACAGATACACATACTCATAAATTGAACTCAAACTTTTTTTTTGAATAATGCCTACCCAGTTGAATAGGAACTGACTCCATTTCTTCAATTATACAGTCCAAAATAAACACTACGTAAATTTTTTTACCAAATGAGTTGATATTTAATTTAGTTCAAATTCCTACTTTTTTTTCTGATAAAGTAAGCTTTTTTTACTGGAGCAAATGAACTGACAGCCATGCAGGCCACCAGGCTGTCCATCCACCCATTAGCACCTCCTCCCAGCAGGAGGCTTTCTCTGGGATCTGACTTGTGCAAAAGGGACTGAACAGAAAAGGAAAATCTTCTCTTCCTTCTCATATTCTTTTGTTTTAGAGCCTGGTAGTCTTTTTCCTTCCCTTTGCTAAACATGGAGCGATGATCCTATATTATTTCCTATTTTATTTTTGTGGTTGAATGTATTTCTTAAAGGTGTTCATGAAAGAAAAAACATCACAGTCGTTTTGGTGCAAATTCCAAATGACCTCTCCACTCGTCTACCTACAGTCTTCCTGCTCTGATGAGCCAGTCTAGGTAAGAGTCCATTGAAGCCACAGGTAACCTATTTGGAAATAAAATTTTACTTTGATTCCTACTCTTCATTTAAAGTTAACAAATACATTTCACGGGAGTTCCTGTTGTGGCTCAGTGGTAATGAACTTAACTGGTATCCATGAGGATGTGGGTTCAATCCCTGCCCTCACTCAGTGGTTTAAGAATCCAGCATTGCTGTGAGCTGCGGTATAGGTCGCAGATGTGGCTCCTATCTGGTATTGCTGTGGCTGTGGTATAGGCTGGCAGCTGCAGCTCCGATTTGACCCCTAGCCTGGGACTGTCCCTATGCTGCAGGCACGGCGCTAAAAAGACAAAAAGAAAAGAAATACATTTCAGTTACCAGTCGCAGGTCATTTTCTCTTCTCTTTGTATGCTAGTGATACCTTCACTTCTGGCATGTACAAGAAGAAAATGTCTTTCCAGGAAGGCCTGCTGAGGCTCTTTATGCTTAAATTGAGCCACGCGAAGAGCAAGACTCTGAACTCTCTGGGGTCAGTCTCACTTAGAATCTGCATTTCCAAGTGGGAAGGTACCAAAGGCTCTGAGCTCTGGTTAATGTTGGGTGGGGGTGGGAGTGGGGGTGGGGTGGGGCATCAACTGTGTAGTGCCTATCCCATACCTGGCAGGTACCTAGTGGGAGGCAAGGCTGGTAGCCCCCTTTATGCCATGTTGGAGCACAGGGAACCTATCCAGGTTTTCAACCCATCCCAACACTTGCTCAGTCCCAGCTGCAAATCCACTTTACAGGGTCCATTTCAAAAAGGTCTGGAGCCAGTTTTTAAAAATTTCAGCTCAGTGGTTTTTAAAACAAGTGTTTAAGGCAGTGTCATGGGCCAGCAGGATTTTCTGTTTTTGAAGTGTCTGTAGCATCAGAATGGGAGATGGGCTCCCTAACTCAGCTGCTTTACAAATGAAAGGGCCTTTATCCCTTCTCCAAAGACTTTCCTAGCACTTGGGACTCAGTGACTAATTCTAAAGAGGATCAGTTCTTGAAAACGGTCCATTTAATACAACAGTTTGAGAAGCCACCAGTGAGAGTACAAATGGATGAATTATCTAAGAAAAAAAATGTTTTTTAAAAAAGTTCTGTTTGTAAATTAGGCTTACCTTATGAAATGAACTAATTTTTGCCTATCAGTACCAGGATTTGGAACTACACATAGATGTATCTGAACATAAAATTTTAAAGCCATTGTTGCCCCAGCTACATGCTACAACCACCCCCACCCCCACCCCCACTCGACCACCTGGTTAGTTTTCTGAGAGTTTCTTCAGGAAAGGTTTACAATGGCTGGCTCCTGGTTTGATGTCATATCGATAAATTATGGTGCTTTAAACAGATGTGATCTCACAGTGTGGAATCCTTCAGGGTAAAGCTCGTGAAAAGGTTTCTTTTCCCCCTTGGTTTCATTGTAGTTTTGTTGTTTGGAGGTTTTATGTTGTTCATTTAGTTCCGTGGCTATTGGGGTTTTATAGTCGTATTTCCTTTGTTTAATATAATTTCCTTTTTTCTTTTAGCTATTTTTGTTAGGGTGCCCAGAGGCTTCAGTTATGAGTGGCTGTAAAATAAAATATATTATGATTATTACAATGATAAAGTATAAGCTTTTAAGAGTCTGCTTATATTGACCCATATATTCTCTTTCTCTCTCTCTCCAAGATACACACAGAGGCACATTGGAAACGCAATAGAAAACTGCTGCCAATTTAAAAGCAGAAGTTAAGAAGAGCAAACCCAAGCATACGGCAAGAGAGCTTCAAGCTGGACCAGCTCCCAGCAGAAGTGAGCCCTCAAATCTTGGATTCTGTTGCATCTCCTCTCCTCTGTAAAGTGGCAGAATATAACAGCACCTGGGCCTGAACTTGGTCATTACTGCTTATTTCCCAGCATTTTCCAAGCTACCTAGCTCCTTGGAGTTGTAGTTTTATCATCTGTGAATTGGGAAATGAAGGTTCTTTAACCTGAGGTCTAAATGAGACATGTACAGCAGCACCAAGCATGGTTCCCGGTGTATAGTGTTTGTTCAGTGAATATGAACTAGCGTGACTGATGACCCCTGCTTGCTTCTTGCCCCTCCTGGTGACTAGTCTTGGTGCTTTGGGCTCCCTGAGACATGGCAATTTTCCCCAGGTGGGCGCTAAAGCCATGGCTGTCCGTAGTGCCTTGTTTCTTAGGTTTCTTGTGCCACCTGCTCCCTTCCATTCACAGATTCCAGGCTCCATTTTGACAGAACCTTGCTTCTGCTGGCTGTCATGCTTAGGAAGCAGCTGATGACCATTCAAGTGTGAGATGATAATGACGTGACATGATAATGATGATAATGATTGCAGACAACATTTGCAATATTACAGGTTTTATTTTTATTTGTCACTAGGAAGGCATTGAAAACAAAAGGAAGCTCTTTCTAGTGGTGGAATATAGGTACTGTAGCACATTATTTGTGGATGGAAAGGAGGCTTTTTGTCTAGAAACCTTTCAAGCCATACTCCATAGGTAGCTGCTAAGTCTCTCTACTCGTAGTAATGTCTTCCTCTGCTGGGCTGAATCGTGTCTCTCCAGATTCATGTCCACCTAGAACCTGTGGATATGACCTTATTTGGAAATAGGTCATTGCGGGTATATTCAAGTTAAAATGAGGTCATATTGGGTTAAGATGAGCCTAATCCAATATGCCTGGGGTCTCACTCGGAAGAGGGAAATCAGGACACAGAGATACAGGCATACAGAGGACCAGGCTATGCGAAAACAGAGATGAAAGTTGGAATGATATCTCTAGAAGTCAAGGAACAACAGGGGTTGCTGGCAACCATCAGAAGATGAAAGAGACAAGCACAGAGTCTTCCTTAGAGCTTTCAGAAGGTATATGGCTCTGCCAACACCTTGACTTTGGGCTTTTAGCCTCCAGAACTTCAAGAGAATAAATTTCGTTGTTTTAGGGCACTCGGTCTGCGGTACCTTGTTATAGCAGCCCCAGGAAACAAATCCACGGACTAAGCAGTATGTTTGCTGAATGTTCAGGATTAGCTCAGTGGGCCCAGCAAGAGGGAGAGGTTGCGGGGTGAGTTTGGTCTCAGGCAAGTGATGCTGGCTTAGAGCAGAGCTTGGAGTGTAGAGCATGGAGTGTGTGCTTTTCAGCTGGAGGAAGGGCCATGTTGGCTGTGTGGAAGGACGCGTGATGCCGAGTACCTCCCTGAGTTCAAGGAGAGTAGGTTTCACTTTACAAAAGGAATGTGCTCTTAAAATACACCATGGGAGCTAAATTATTCTTGAATTTCTCTAGGAGGAAGTGAAGTTTTTTTTTTTTTTGAATGATGTTCCTCCCTTACAGAGGGATTATTAAATTTGGAGCTTCTAAGTGACACCGTCATCATCAATCCTGATAAGCCCCCCCCCGTTTTTTTTTTGTTTTTTTTAATGGCTACACTTGCAGCATATGGAGTTTCCCAGGCTAGGGATCGAATTGGAGCTGTAGCTGCCAGCCTATGCCCAGGCACAGCAATGCCAGATCTGAGCTGTATCTGCCATCTATGCCACAGCTTGCAGCAATGCTGGATCCATCACCCTCTGAGTAAGGCCAGGGATCGAATCTTCATCCTCACGAACACTGTATTGGGTTCTTAACTTGCTGAGCCACAGCAGAAACTCCAGGAAGTAAAGTTAGAAGGGATCATTGACATTTAAAGAAACTGGAAATACTTTTACAAAGTTGAAAATCCATTCCCCTCCCCAACCTGGGGATTTTTTATTGGTAAGTTTTCATCCTTATCCTTGTGAAAGTGAGGACTCCCTGAAATGCAGGCGAGGGCCCAAGGAGGTTTGGGAGAGTGAATGGAGGCCCATGTTCATTTTCTATAGGGAAAAACATCATACAACTCTGCTAATTTAAGAAAATGATCTCTTTAGACACTTGATAATTTATTTCTGCATGTTAAGGAATAGAATTTAGCAAGAAGAGGCTGTTGTGTGTCAAAACAGAGGAGGCCCTTACTCCATCATTTCAAATATCAGAGAAAAATAGTGTTGCTGAACCATCCATTCAACAAACATTTTCCAAGTGCCTGCTGCACGGTGGACGCTTTCTCAGGCACCTGGGGAGAAAGATACCAATCATCTCTATCCTTGCCCTCGGTGACAGTGGAGGAGGGGACATACGAGCTTGTGCATGTAGCAGTGGCTAACATTTCTGACCATCACAGGCCCCACGCCACATGCTCTGCATCCAGGGCAGCATTGTATATTCCCCACACCCTACGAAGTAGCTTCCATCAAGGTCCCACTATGCAGATGAGAAAACTTAGGCTTGGAGAGGCTAACTTGCCTAGTGTTATACAACTAAGTGGTGAAGCTGAGATTCAAATCCAGGTCTGGCACCCTAAAGGCTCCACTTTTCAGCCCGACAAGTGGTTGACATGTGGCTGAGGCATGGGCCTGCGTCAGTCTCCCTGGGTTTGACTCTCATACCCACTGACTGCTAGCTGTGCCCTTGAAAAAAATGACTGTTCTGCTCTGTTCCTTAGAGAGAGCTAATGGCAGTTACTGCCTTGTAGGCTTAATGTAAGAGGAAAATGGTCTAATTCAGGCCAAGTGTTTGACACAGCACCCAACACGATGAAGGCAGTCATGCAACATGAACTATTGTTGGAAACTACCAGTGCGTTGGTAGGTTCTACTGCAGGGTATGACCAGAGGGCTGTGGAGCCTAGGTTCCCAGATTAGGCTTTGTCCCCTCCTGCATGGTGCTTTGATCCTGTCTAGGTAGGGATCTTTTCTGAGGTCAAAAGGGAAATTTGTATACAAGGGAAGCTTTGAAATTGTGGGTGAGGGGTGAGGAGAGGAACAAATATCAGGGGATTTGCCTTCATAGAGTCTCATTTAAAAAGTGATGGTTAGTGGTTTCCATCTATTTAAATGTATTCCACAATAGAATTTGCTGTAGAGGTCACAGTCTATGAGGTGGGAATGGAGGTATGCTGGAAACTTCCCCTAGGCAAAAGTACGTCCAGCCTGGGTAGGATAGGGAATTAAAGGTTTCTAAAAAACATAGGTGCTGCTTGGGAGAGGTAGAACAGTAGCTTCCAATAGTTGGGAAGACTCCACCTCAAAGCATTTGAACATGTGAGAGTACTAGCAGAAAGCTAGGTTCTGAGAAAATAGCAGATAAACTTATAGAACAAGTCAATTGATGAGGGCCTGGAATGGTCCAAAGCTACCTGGTACTGGTGGCATTTTGAAGTCCAGAGACCTAAACTTGAATCTAGTGCATCTGCTGACTCCTATGGAACTTTCAAACATAGGCTCAAATAGCACCTCCTCTAGGGAGCTTTCTCTGATGCCCCCAGAGCCCCTCATCTGAGCTGCCCTTACACATTCTGAACACCTCTAGTGTGGTAGTCACCATACTTGGTTGGAATGATCTCTTGAGCAGTTTGCTTTCTTACTCCAGCCCCGTCATATTTCTGACACCATGAATGCAGCACATACTAGGTACCCAAGCTGTAACTGAATGGAAGCAGGTGTCATCACGCTTAACAAAAAGAGGGGGGGTGTGTCCAGAAAGGGGGGAACTCAAAGAATGCTGACAACAATAATCTCTCATTCTATAATCTTGGCTCTACTTACTTGAATTTAAAGTCCAATGTGCTGTTGATTTGGGCTTTTTTTGTTTGTTTGGCCACGTTTGGCAGTTCCCAGACCAGGGATCATACCACATTTATAACCTGGGCAACAGCTGTGGCAGTGGTGGATCCTTAACCTGCTATGCAACACAGGAACTTCCTGGGTTTTTTTTATAACTTGAATTTTAAGTAGAAGAGTTCTTTTTCTCCATCCAGACCTAAAAGCACCAGGGAATGTGCTTTACTTTAGCAGAAGCAAAGCAAACGTGGCTGGCCTAGGTTCAGGAGAGAGAATGGACATTGATCTAGCTTTCTTATACTCCAAGTAAACAAGAGACCAGTTAAACTTAGGTAAGATCCACTTTTAGGCAGAAAGCATCACCTTGGCAAGAGAATCTACTCTGTCAAGGCCGAGGATACCACCTATTGTCTCCTTACTTTGTTCCTCCAATATGGCAAGTGGTTGGGGAATCTTACATGTTTTCAGATCTGCTGTATAATGTGGGACAGCTCTACCATCTGCACCTGAGATACTGAAAATGATTCTTCTGGAGTTCCCGTCGTGGCTCAGTGGTTAATGAATCCGACTAGGAACCATGAGATTGCGGGTTTGATTCCTGGCCTTACTCAGTGGGTTAACGATCTGGCGTTGCCGTGAGCTCTGGTGTAGGTCGCAGACGCGGCTCGGATCCCACGTTGCTGTGGCTCTGGCATCGGCCGGCGGCTACAACTCCGATTAGACCCCTAGCCTGGGAACCTCCATATGCCGCAAGTGCGGCCCTAGAAAAGGCAAAAAGACAAAAAGACAAAAAAAAAATTGATTCTTCTAACTGCTTTCTCAGGCAGCTTTGGGATGATTTCAAACTTGAGAAAATAAATTGAAATTACCTCCCCCCCTTCTCCTCCTCATTTTTCTTCTTCTTCTCTCTGTCTCTCTTTTTTTTTAAAGGACATTCCATTCCCAATCAGTGTAGATAAGCTGTAAAATTCTAAGATTTTGTTTGAAATTTCTATTCTGTATAAAACAGCATCCTTGCTCTGGGTTGGCAGAAGCAGCCCTCTCCTTAATCTAGGCCAAGGCATGGCCATAAACCTGGCCAATAGGAAGAATGTGTTTGGAATGTGTGGTTATCTATTACCAGGAGGGCTTATAGCACACGAGTTACCCTAAACGAATGAGCTCCAAATGCTTGGATTACAAAGAACTGTAAATTAAACTCAGCTCGTCTTTGTTGGGGTTTCCCTCTCTTCAAAGATGGCTTCCCACTCTAACTCCTGCTACTACCTGATTCTTTGGTGGAGATTAAAAGAAAGCCCTGAACATACTGGTGCTTCAGAGGCCCCAGATGCTGAACCACCATAGGGGAGAGAGACCCAAGAGTGGAAGCAGGGCCCTCTGCATCAGGTAAGCCCTGATTCTGCTCACAGCGGTCAAGTCGCTTCTCCATCCTCATGGCGTTAAGAGTATGGACTTGGGAGTAGATACACCTGGGTTTAAATTCCAGATCTATACTTACTAGTTGAGGGACTTTAGCCCTCACTCAGTTCCCTTTTTCTTTCTTTTTTGTCTTTTAGGGCTGCACCTGCGGCACATGGAGGTTCCCTGGCTAGGGGTCAAATTGGAGCTGTAGTCACTGGTCTACACCATGCCACAGCAGCCCCAGATCCGAGCCACGTCTGCAATCTGCACCACAGCTCACGGCAACACCGGATCCTTAACCCACTGAGCAAGGCCAGGGATTGAACCTGCATCCTCATGGATACTAGTCAAGATTTCTTTCTGCTGCACCACGACGGGAACTCCCAGTTCTCTTTTTCATTCTTTTCTCGAATGGGTAATCCTTTCATAAGTTTGAACACTTAAAAAATATAAAAATATGTGTGCTTAGCATCTTGTTCTCTTCTGCCCTTACTCATTTTGCTCACCTCTTCTTACCTATAGACAGTCTTTGATGTTAGGTTATTGTTCCTTCTGGTGGTTTTAAATGAAATATAAGCAAATATGAATATATATTATTATTTTCCTTCCTTCCTTCACCTGCAAACATCATACTGTATATACTGTCTTGAACCTTGTTTTTCTCATTCTTAACGTCAGAACATAAAGATGTTCCTCTTTTTTTTTTTAAATAGCTGCCAGTATTCCATTGCATGGAATCATCCTTTACTCAACTGGAACACTATTGCCTTTTTCTAGTTTTTTGCTGTTAAATTGATGCCACGAGGAACAACCAGGTATTTACATCCTATGTATGCTGATAGACCTGCAGGAATACCTTTGTTGGGGCAAAAGATAAATGCACCTGTAATTTTAGCAGTACTTGAAAATACATGGTTCCAACTTTCTAAAGAAATTTATTACAGTGATTCTGTCATCTCACATTCCAGTATATTTTAAGATAGAGTTCTATGAAATTTATTATTGTATTTACTTCCAGGTACATAACACAGTGGTTGAGAGCAAGGGCTCTGGAGTCTACAGTCCTATGTTTGAATCCTTGCTTTGCCACTTACTGGACAGGCCACGATAGACCAGCTGGTTATCCTCTCTGAACCTCAGTTTCCATTAAGTGTAAAATATCCTCCTTCTCAGGTCGTTGTGAGGATTAAATGAGGCAACAGATGTTAAGTGCTTAGCACAGAACAGCACTCAATAATATCATTAATTGTTATTAAACAGAAAGTTTCAGGTCTGTCAATTCTTTTGTCTCCACGGCCTGGAACAGAGTTAGTCTCTTAGTAGGTGCTCAATAAATAATTAGTGATTGAGTACTGTAGGGACACCACTGAGGTGCTTCATTCCATATCTTTCCATGAAGACAAATTTCTTTCTGGTCTCAGGATTTTTTTTTTTTTTTTGTCTTTTTGCCTTTATGTAGAGCCGCACCCATGGCATATGGAGGTTCCCAGGCTACAGGTCTAACAGGAGCTGTAGCCGCCGGCCTTCGCCACAGCCACAGCAACGCGGGATCCGAGCCTTGTCTGCAACCTACACCACAGCTCACGGCAACGCCGGATGCTTAACCCACTGAGCAAGGCCAGGTATCGAACCCGCAACCTCATGGTTCTTAGTCGGATTCCTTAACCACTGAGCCATGAAGGGAACTCCTGGTCTCAGGATTAACTGTACTTCTAAACAAGCAGTTTGATTTTCTTCTATGGACGCTGGATGGTGCAATGGATGATGTTTCCCTCTTTTCACCTTGGCCACTAGGAAGCTCAGAGCCAAATTTGCTTGTCTCTTCTAGCTAGTATGCAGACCATTAGGGTGGTTGTGTTGTAAACCAGTGTTTCTCAAACTTGGCTGTATAATAGAATTACCTGGGGCACCTAAAAGGAATCCTGATAGCCAGGTCACATCTATACCAGTTAAATCAGGATCTCTGGGAGTGAGATTCCAGGATCAGTGCTTTTTAAAGCTCCTCAGGGGATTCTAATGCACAATGTGAGAACAGGTATTCTAAATTAACCTTACCTCTGGCTTTATCTCATTTTTTTCTGTCCTTATTTTTCTTTCATGATAATAAATATTATATCTCTTATCCCCTCCATCTATATCTTCACCTTCCATGTGGAAAATAATACATGGCTTCTTATGAGTCATCAAAAACATGATGCTTCGCAGTAAGGAGGCAGAGGAATAGAGAAGGAAATCGGGTCTCTCTCTCTCTTGAGAAAAATTCATTAATTCATTTATGCATGCATCATTCATTTATATTCAGCAAATATTTATGAAGTGCTTTGGGCTTCACGCCATGTTTGGGGAATGGGATTACCTCCATGTTTGGTGAAAATCATGTCTACGAGAGATCCTTCCTAGTGAATATGTTTTTTAGGCATATGATAATTTCACGTTGTCTGACAGGAGCTGTGCTTCTGACATTTCTCTTGCCCTCCAGGGAGGATCTTGGCATTTACCCAGAGAAACACCCTGGGTAAACGTGTCCACAGCAGGGAGTGGTAAAGAACCTAGATGCACGTCAGCCACCAGAAGGCATCTCAGTCCCAGGAAAGCTGAGTATTTGTATGATGAGGCACGGAGTGGATTTTGGCTTACATCTTTCATCACTTGGCTGAGTCCTCTGTCAGATGAAGAGGTAGCAGCTCAGAGCATTAGTGGAAACAGTCATCAGCCTAAGCTCCCTGTGAGAGCAGCAGGCTGGGATCAGGGGGGCTGGGTGTGGGCTGATGACAGTGGCAGTGACCCTCAATCACGCAGACCCGCAGTGCTCAGAGAGCCCCTTTGGCCCCAGCCAAGATGTATCCTGGCTGCTGCAGACCCTGGGGCAGATCCTTTAGCATCAATGGTCCCCCATCTGTGGTGAGCTGAGGAAGGACAATCAAAGAAAAGAGGTGCCAGCAGGCCTCTGGCGACAATTTGTACAAAAGGACAATTTGGATTTCTTGTCCTAAGATAGAGTCTGCTTGAGTTTGTGGGTCTGGCTGCCTCTACACAGGCAGAGTGGTAGTGGAAGGAAGCCAGCAGCAGGGCCTACTCCTAAACCAGGTCATGCTTTGCAGTGGAGTGTCCCAGCCAAGGTGAGAAAATGTGAGTCGCTCCCCAGGGGGTGCAAATATGTGGGAGAAAATTGAATAGAATCCATTCCCTCCCCAACCCCCACCCCCGTTCTTCCAGGAAGCGTGCCTCTCCCTTGCTCTCTGTTTTGTTCTCATTTTCAGTTCTTCTGTGTCCTGCCAAAGCCTTTCTGTTGATAAAAAAGAAGTTAGACCCAAAAGGAGAAGGGGGAACAACTGTGGCCAAAGATAACACTGAAAAAAGTGGCAATTGGTGGCAGCCTCAGTTTTCCCCAGCTGGTCTGAATCTCAAATAAACAAGCAGAAATTCATGGCATCGTTGGTACCCACACGTCTGCTGGGGCAAAGCAGCACAGCAGGGCCCCTGCATGCCCTTTGTTCTTGCCACAGTGGTGCCCCTCAGACCCCAGGGACCTTCCTGCCTCGCTCCCCGGGCTCCTCCTCCCCTTCTTCTTTTTTCAGGGAGGTGAGGCTCCACTGCCCCCTCGGCACCCACCCCCGTTCAAATACATGAATGCCCTTCCCTAATTTTGGAAGGAATTTATGCCCTTTGGAAGAGCAAATTTTAAAGCCAAAAGGTTTTTCATGATGGGCAAACATACCGATAATGGCACCACCATCCATGGCCTGTGGTGGAGGCCTGTGTGTTCAGAATTGTTGGCCAGTGGGCTGAGTGGGTGGGGTCTCTCCATGGGTCCCAAGTGAATCAAGTAACTTTAGAAGAGTGAGTCTTCTAAAGTGTGCTCAGCTTCTCTCAGCAAGAGGCAAGCTCTGCAGAGTGGGGCCTTGAATCGGCAGCGTTTTTGGACAGGGTCTTCTGACCCACTGGGCTGTCCCAAAAAGCCATCTGAGCACTTGCCTTAATGCTGACGTAAGGAAGAGGTTATGACTGGAAACTTGAATCTAAAATAGGGGCTCTTCCCGCCCAGGGTACTTTTGTGCACCCTGCTGGATAAAGTGAGCTTTCCCAGCTCTGTGGGCAGCCTTGTGAGTGGGAAAAGCATCTAGCTGAGAGGCGTGAGGTGTGGACCCACTTGGTCAGTAGCCCGCTGTGCAACTTGGGACAACTCACTCAGCATCTCTGGGCTTCACATGAGCATCTCAGCCCCTTTCCACCTCAAGACATTCTATGTAATCAAGTGTGTTATTAATTTGGTGTCATTCTTTCTCTGTAGTTTATGTAGACAGGAAGTGGAGTTGTGCTAAAAAGAAAGCAGGTGAGGCCAAAACACACATATACAAAACCCCTCAGCATCTCTCCATTGAGTTTCACTTGTCATAAAGTGCTGCTAGGGAGTTCCCGTCGTGGCTCAGTGGTTAAGGAATCCGACTAAGAACCATGAGGTTGCGGGTTCGATACCTGGCCTTGCTCAGTGGGTTAAGGATCTGGCGTTGCCGTGAGCTGTGGTGTAGGTTGCAGACGTGGCTCGGATCCCGCGTTGCTGTGGCTGTGGCGAAGGCCGGCGGCTACAACTCCTGTTAGACCCCTAGCCTGGGAACCTCCACATGCCGTGGGTGCGGCCCTAGATAAAGCAAAAAGACAAAAAGAAAAGAAAAGAAAAGTGCTGCTAAAGGACAGCCTGATTTTTCTTTATGCTTGTCTGCGAATGGCACTTGAACGAAAATATTCTCTTTCATCTTTGTGACAGAAATATGATTCAGTAATTCCTTGTGAAAATGAGGATGATACACTGCCATAGTTACAGTGAGTTAGGTTTAAGTGGCAAATGCCTACTGATAAAGACTTAATTAAAGGCACAATAGCAGTGGGAGGTCATTATGGTAATTACAGTCCCAGCTTTATTGTGGGGGCCCAGTACTGAATTGTAGCAGCACGTTATTGCTACATAGTGTCTTGGTTTGACAAGGCAGTGATCCCATCCTGAGTTTTTAGACTTTCATCGACTGTAGGATCAGTGCTCTTTGCGGATGCTCTGGTTCAGCTTTGTTTTAGTGTAGGGTTTGTATGTCAGTAAAAGAAAGGCATGATAAAATAAACCAGTAATTCCATATGGGGGCATTCTGTTTCTTTTTTTTTTTTTTTTGACACCTGTGGTATGTGAAAGGTTGTGAAAGTGCCTGGAACTTCTTTATGGCAGCACATCCATAAGTCTTATAAGGAATTATGAGGCCTCGGAGAACAAAATGTTGTGAGGCCATTCTCTGCCTGGAATGGAGCCATGGGTGGTGCAGTGGGAAGACCTGGAACAGTCTGACTTAGGGGTGGTTGTGAAGTGTGGACAGCTGTTACTTCCCATTTATGAGCAAGGAAGCAGAGCTCTCAGCATCTTTCTGGGGCCTCTGCCTCTGGGATGCTGTTGTATTACTTTGAAGGCATTGCGCCATGCTAGATCACAGCAAGAGGGCCTTTGTGCATTTAAAGACTTGCAGGAAAAAGGGCAGAGTCTTGAACTGGGGTTTCTTGTCATATTGGTTAGAACATTGGTATCAAAGGATAAGAGACACTAGCAGTTTGCCACTGTGGTAAAGAATATTGTCAGCATTATTATTTACTGCCAGTTGAATAACATAATATTGGTAGGTTAAGCGTGAAGGTCCATCATGGGACCTTTCCTTCAACAGGAGGCTTCTGAAAAAGTAGTGGTGGCTGCTAGTGGCTTGGAGGAGGGAAACTGGGGAATTCAGTTTCAGTTTGTGAAGAT
This sequence comes from Catagonus wagneri, assembly GCA_004024745.2. Lineage (NCBI taxonomy): Eukaryota > Metazoa > Chordata > Mammalia > Artiodactyla > Tayassuidae > Catagonus > Catagonus wagneri. The sequence goes on from PVHT021183519.1 coordinate 21,789,551, forward strand.
GAAAAAGTTCTGAAGATGGATTACAGTGATGGCTGCACAGCAATGTGAATGTACTCATGCCGCTGAACTGTACCCTTAAAAATGGTTAACGTTGTGTATATTTCGTCACAGTTTTAGAAAACTCCAGTCTTCTGCTTCTTTGAAGTCTGGGATAAGTCGTTTGTGGGTTATTAGATATTCTATTCACTAGTTGAAGTTGTAGAAGGTTTTATCCTTTTTCCCAAAGACACTCTTTTTTTCTGACTTTGCCTTGATGTTAGCTTGCCTAATGATTCTTCAAGAGGCATTTCTGTCCCTGACCAGAATGATGTAATGAGATGTACAGATCAAACAAGATGAGACTCGAGGAGTATGATTTTAGGATATCCAGGGAATACACCTCAAAATATTTTCCCCATTATCCTATTGCTAATGCTGGAAATGGTCTGAGTAGCAATTCATTCCTTTCGATTACTTTAGAAGCTATAGATTCCTTTAAACTGACCAAAACTATGGCCAGGAAAGTGCTCCTTGACTCTTTCAGAGTAGTCCTAGGCCATCAAGGCTTGGATGAAATTAAACGGGGTCCCACAGTCCTCCTTAGGTCTTGGGTCCTGAAACTTTTTGAGCCTCTTAGCTGGTTCCTGACTTTAGTTATTGGTTAAGACCCTGGCTGTTGGCTACTTGATTTGGCTGGTTGGGTCAGCTTACTGGTTGGATCTCGCTTTGGCTTTGCCTAATTGACTCATCTGCTGCCTCCTTGCCTGGCCTTGATATGTAGCTGCATCTCTTCTGGCATCTACCTCCAGCAAATCCCAGGATTGGGTTTTAGTACATTTCACCAGGATTTAGAGTCTTGTTTTAAAATGCCAATAATTTCCAAAGGAGTGACTACTCTTCCTTAAACCACCTAAATGATTAAGTTCCAGAAGAGGATCATTGGATGGAAAGTGGTTAGTGGTGGAGAGAAATAGTCTGTAATTAAAGACATTGGTACCTCACTCTCAATAACTGATAGAACTAATAGAAGATCCACAAGACTACAGAAGAACTGGACAAACCACCAAACAATGGGATCTAATGAACATTTATAGATTACCAACAATAGCAGGATATACATTCTTTTCAAGCACTCATGGAACATTCACCAAGATAGATCACATCCTGAATCAAAAATCAAACTTGAAAAAAATTTAAAGAATTTAAATGGTGTAGATTATTTTTTTGGACCATAGTGGAATCAAATTCAAAATCATGATTAAAAAGACAATGGAAGAATCTCCAAATACTTGGAAATTAAACAACAGAGTTCTAAATGACCCATGGGTCAAAGAGGAAACCTCAAAACACATTATAAAAATACTTAGAACTGAATAAAAATGAAAACAGCATATCAGCATTTATGGGATGCAGTGCTAAGAGGGAACTTCATACCACTAAATGCTTATATTAGAAAAGAGGAGGACCTTCCTTGTGGTGCAGTCGGTTGAGGATCTGGCATTGTCACTGCATTGGCCCAGGTCACTGCTCTGGTGTGGATTTGGTTCTTAGCCTGGGAACTTCTACATGCTATGAGTACAGTCAAAAAGGAAAAAAAAAAAAGAGAGAGAGAGAGAGAAAATCATGTTATAACCTAAGAGATTGGACATAGTTCCCTGTGCTGTACAGTAGGATCCCATTGCTTATCCATTCTAAATGTAGTAGTTTGCATCTACCAACCCCAAACTCCCCGTCATAAAAAAAAAAAAGAATGTATATGTATTTATGACTGGGTCATTTTGCTGTACAGCAGAAATTGACAGAAAATTGTAAATCAACTATATTTAAAAAAAAGAAAATAGTTTGTCAGCTTCTTAAAAACCAAACATGCAATCGCCATACAACCCACTAACTGTGCTCCTGGGTATTTGTCTCAGAGAAATGAAAACTATATTCACTCAGAAACTTGGACAGGAATGTTCATAGAGCATTTATTAATAGCCCCAAACTGGAAACTACACAAATGCCGTTCAATGGCTGAATGGTTAAATCAACTATGGTATATCTATCCCATGGAATACTACTTATCCATGAAAAGGAATGAATTATTGCTATATGAAACAACTTGGATAAATCTCAAGGAAATTATGCTGTTTGAAATAAAGTCAATTACAAAATGACACATACTGTATAATTCTATTTATAATACATTTGTGAGATAATAATGATAGAAATGGATGGGTTGCTAGGGGTTGGGGATGTTGGAATAGGGTGGGGGAAGTGCGTGAATGTGGCTAAGAAGGTATAGTGCAAAGGAGACCCGTGATGATAAAACAGTTCTGTATCTTGACTGTGGTGGAGGTTATGTAAAGCTGCACATGTGATAAAATTGCATAGAGCAACATATACACACACAAATCTGTAACTGGTGAAATCTGAAGAAGCTCTATGGCTTTTATCATCAATATCCTAGTTTGATATTGCACTCTAGTACAATAGTTATGTAAGTTGTTAGCATACAGGAAGGCTGGGTGAAGGGAGCAGAGGCCCTCCTTGTGTATTTCTTTGAGGCTTCCTTTGAATTTATAGTCACCTCAAATTAGAGAGTAAAAAAATGCCACTAATTCTCAAAGTGGTGACTCCTAAGTCTCAGATAGAAGAGTGCAGATTCTTCCGTGGAGGGCAGAGTTGTGATGGTAGTGTGGGAGAGAAAATTGAAAAGGGCCAAAAAGGTTTCCCAAGAAAAGTTACAGTATTTCCCATTTATTTGGGGGGAGGGGGATGCAGAGCCTGCCAGGACATTGTACTAAAATAGTTTCTGGATTGGGGTTGTGGGAACAAAGGTTTGAAAGACATGATAAATATATTTTATTTGTTGAAAAAGTTATTTTTTGAACAGTTAAAAAATACAGAAAAGTAACAAGAAGAAAATTAAAGTCTATGCGTATTCTCACTATCCAGAATTATCCATTATTAACAGATGGCATATTTGTTTCTAGTCTTCTTTTTTTTCATTTTAAAGAAAAATTGCTATTGTTTTTGCAGAGAAATTGTATTTTGGGGGTGAAGCAAGGAGATGTTTGAGAGAGATGAGAGGAAAGAGATAACAAAAGCCAAGATCCTTCTTCTGTCTTTTTAGGGTTTTATTTTTGCTGTTGTTGTTATTATTGTTTTGGTTTTTGTTTGTTTGTTTGGTATGGTTTTTTGCTTTAGTTTGATCCCCTTTTTCTGTCTGACAAAGGGAGGTTGAATTATTTTAAATGCACTAAGTATTCAAGGGGATATTTTATGGCACCACAACGATCTGGTTTACTGCTAAGGAGCAGATGCCCTTGGCACAAAATTCAGTCAATAACTGAATTTGGAAGCTCAGTAAAGACAGATAATTTTGAACAGGCATGGTATTTAGAAATGGTTAACCACTGGAGAGTGTGGAAATTGTTCATTACAAACATAGATGGGGAGGTTAATTTTCTCTTTTCTTGCTGGCTATTTGGATATCTTCCACTCCAGCAATTTACTTTTGATTTCTCATAAAGTGACTCTATTACTGGATATCAGAACTGTTAGTATCTGAAAATAGGACAACAGAAAATATTGTATGTTCTTCATGCAGTGTGCTCTTCCACCTGCAGTTGGGACATCCATCTGCTTGGAGCAAAATATTTGAGAATAGAAGTTTCATCTCTTTAACCTTTACATCCTGGCTTTATTAGAAACAGACTTGTTATTCATGATTAAGATATCAAATAGTTATCTTGGAAAAGATGATTGAATTCTGGACAAGAACATATTCCTTAGTGAAGCACGACGGGGAGAACTGTGGATATGCAGGGAATTTGAAGGACCAAAGGCACACGACTGAAAATGTGAGCTTGACGTGGAAGGCCACACAGAGGCACACTTATGCATCACAAATGGACCTCCAGGGGGAATAAGTATGAAGTATGGAATGTTTAAGACTGGGAAAACGGATCTGAACACTGAGAGGAGTGACAGATTTTTTGGAACAGCTTGAGATAAAATTCACATACCATGCAATTCTCCCATTTATAGTGTACAATTCGCTTTATTCACAGAGTTATGCAACAATCATTAGAGTCAATTTTCGAACATTTCACCAGCATAAAAAGAAACTCCATACCCTACCTCTCATTCCCGTCTACGCTAGACAACCACTAATGAATTTTTTGTCCTGATACATTTGGACATTATTCTGAACATTTCATACAGGTGGAATCATGCATATCTGGTCTTTTGTCATCGGCTTCTTTTATTTGAACAAGATTTTCAAGGTTTATTTATCCAGTAGTATGTATCAGTACTTCATTCCTTTTTATGTTTCATTTAATATTTATTTTCATTCAATATTCTACTGTATGAGTATCCTACGTTGTGTTTATCCATTCCTTAGTTAATGGACATTTGTGTTTTTCCTACCTTTTGGCTATTATGAATAATACTGCTATAAACATTCATGTGCAGGTTTTTGCATGGATATATATTTTCACTTTTCTTGAGTAGATACCTAGGGGTGGAACTGCTGAGTCACATGGCAAGTATATGTTTAATCTTTTGAGGATCTGGTAGACTGTTTCAGAAAGTGCACTGTTATGTACTTCCTCCTACAGTGTATGAAGCTTCTGAATTTTCCACATCCTTACCAATACTTACTATTGTCCATATTTTTTATTAAAACCATATTAGTAGGTATAAAGCAGTGCCTTGCTGTGGTATTGATTTGCATTTTCTCGCTGATTAATGATGCTGATCATCTCTTCACATGCTCAGTGGCCATTTGTATAGCTTCTTTGGCAAAATATTCAGATCCTTTGCTAATTTTTAAATAGTGCTGTTTTTTTTTTTTGAGTTGTAAATGTTCTTTATATATTCGAGACTTAATCCTCGATCAGCTGTATGATTTGCAAATTTTTTTCCATTCTGTGAATTGTCCTTTTTATTGATAGTACCCTTTGATGCACAAAAGCTTTCAATTTTTATGATGTCAGATATGTCTTACCTTTTGTAACTCATGCTTTCAATGTCACATCTAAGAATTTATTGGCAGCTGTGAGGCTGTGAAGATTTATCACTATGTTTTCTTCTAAGATTTCACAGTTTCACTTACCTTTTTGCCTTTTATTCATTTAAAGTTAATTTTTGTATACTGTGTGAGGGAGGGGTCCAGTTTCATTCTTTTTTATGTGGCTTTATAGTTGTATTAGCACCATTCCTTGATCTCTGGTGGATTTTTAAAAAAAATTTAGGAGTTCCCGTCGTGGCTCATGGTTAATGAACCCAACCAAGATCCATGAGGATGCATGTTCACTACCTGGCCTCGCTCAGTGGGTTGAGGATCCGGTGTTGCCGTGGGCTGTGGTGTAGGTCACAAGTGAGGCTTGGATCCTGTGTTGCTGTTGCTGTGGCTGTGATGTAGGCTGGCAGCTACAAGCTCCGATTTGACCTAGGGCCTGGGACCGTCCATACGCAGTGGGTGCGGCCCTAAAAGTACAAGACAAAAACAAGTTTTTTAATTTTGTTGACATATAGTTGATTTACAATGTTTTGTTAATTTCTGATGTACAGCAAAGTAATTCAGTTATATGCATATATTCTTTTTCATATTCTTTTCCATTATGGTTTATTACAGGATATTGAATAGAGTTCCCTGTGCTATGTGGTAGGACCTTGTTTATCTATTCCGTATATTCTGATGGATTTTTAATGGGTTGTACCTCCCACTTTTCAATCCAAGGTGTGGGAAACCTTGATGACTGAGTCCAGCCATTTTATAAAGGAGGCGGAATTGCTCATGGAACAAATATGCCCTCTCTGTTTGGAGTCTTCTAATCTGTATGGCGCTTCATGTGGGGCAGAAAGACAAGACTATTGTGGCAGCCACTGAGGAGAATTGAAGTCTGTTTATGGATCAAGGACCAGGCAGGCTCCCTGGATTTCTCCTTCTCTGGGGAGGAGATACAACCCGTGCCCTGGATCTAGCCTGTGACCTGGGGACCCTTGGCTTCAGGCTTCCTCAATATGACTGCTGCAGACCTGTCTGAGCTTACTGGGTGGTGGTAGGGAAAGGGTGCATGTCAGAACTAGCTTCTTTCTTTGAGACAGAGACGCTTGATTTTCTTCCAGATTTTCACATTTCTTACACTTTGTATGTTTTCTTGAATTATATCTTAGCCTCTTCTTAACAGATCAGAAAGTACTGTGTTAGCATAAGAGACCAAACAGGGCATTTGGGGAAGTAATGTGGGAGGGTGAGCTGAGGGAATGAGCCTTGAGTCTAGGTCCTTACCCTCTGCTGCCTTTAGTGGGCAGTGTGACATGGACCTGATAATAATGATAGTGACTGTATCAGTTTTCTACGGCTGCCATAACAAAATACCCCAGACTGGGTGGCTTAAACAACAGATATTTATGTTCTCACAGTTTTGGAGGCTGGAAGTCCAAGACCAAGGTGCTCACAGTGATGATTTGACTGAGGCCTGAGGCCACTTTCCTTGACTTGCAGATGGCGGTCTTCTTGCTGTATCTCCACACGGTCTTTTCTTTGTGTGTGCTCCCTGCTGTCTTTCCTTCTTCCCATGAGGACCAGTCATATTGGATTAGAATCCACCCACATGACCCCATTTAACCTTTAAAAAAAATATTTGTTGTGTTTTATCTTTTAAGCATTGTGATGTGAACAATGAACCGAGAATAATATTTTTATTAAAATTTTGTTCGGAATTAAAAAGAAATTTAGATCAGAAAGAATAGAAGACCAATTCCTGGAGTTCATACTGTGGCACAAGAAGATCAGCAGCGTCTCCGGAGTGCTGGGACACACTCAGGGTAGATCCCTGGCCTGGCACAGTGGGTTAAGTATCCAGTGCTGCCGCAGCTGCGGCTTATGTCATGACTGCAGCTTGGATCTGATCCCTGGCCTGGGAATGCCATATGCCATGGGATGGCCAAAAAAGAAAACAAACACACAAACCCAACTCACATGTATCTATCACCTTTCCTCAAAAAGAATCAACTCATAAAAATCTGATTTCCTTCCCATGGAATTAACCTGCAGCAGATTCTAGAGAGTGCATAATTTTATCTGTAGGCATTTAAAAGTATTTTTCCAGTTATTTTAAGATATTATTGATATATAACACTTACAAGTTTAAGGTGTAAAATGCAGTGATTTGATACAAGTGTAAATTGTGGAATGATTACCACAATAAAGCTAACACCTCTGTCCCCTCACATAATTATGAATTTTGTGTGTGTGGTGATCACTTTTATGATCTACTTTCTCAACAGCTTTCAAGTATATGATGCAATATGGTTCCTTATAGTCACCAAGCTGTACATTAGATACCCAGAACTAATTTACCTTATAGCTGGAAGTTTGTACTTTTTGACCAACATCTCGCTATTTCTCCCATGCCCAGCACCTGGCAACCACTCCATTTCTTTGAGTTTGCTTTTTTAGTTTCCACGTATGAGTGAAAACAAACATTTGTCTTTTTCTATCTTATTTCACTGAGTATAATACCCTTAAAGTCCTTCTATGTTACCACAAAAGGCAGGCTTTCCTTCTTTTTCATGGCTGACTAATGTTCCTTTGTATACTCTACCACATTTTCTTTACTCATTCATCCACTGATGGACACATAGGTTGTTTTCACATCTTGGCTGTTGTCAGTTGTGCTGCCGCGAACATGGGAGAGGCTATATCTCAAGATTTGATTTCCTTCGGATATATACCCAGAAGAAGGATTTCTGGAGTCTATGGTAGCTCAATTTTTAATTTTTTGAGGAACCCCCATACTGCTTTTGTCATTTAACCTTAATTACTTCTTTAAGATTCCTCTCTCCAATTATAGTCACATTGTAGGTTTAGGGCTTCAACATGCACATTTTAGGGGGACAAAATTCAGTTCATAACAGATGATGATGACGATGATGATATAATAGAAGGCAACATCTATTGAGCTGTTAATATCCTGGACATTATTGCTGACTACGGATATCTCATTTAGTTTTCACAACGATCTATGAAACAAGTGCTATTATTATCATTATCCCCTTTTACAGAGGCACAAAAGCTGCCCAAAGCAACACACCTAGTGATTTATAGAGTTAGAGTTTAGACTTTAGCATCTAAGCTATACTACCTCCAGACATCTGAGGGACTCATGATATCAGGTGTACAAGGGGTTAGATATTGCTTAGGATCTCTTCCAGTCCTAACAATCAAGGTTTTACTAGACTACACATTGTTATTTATTCTAAGGAAGATCCTGTTCTAGATGCTTTGGAAGATGATGAAAAGGGCCTGCTTTTACTCTAAACCTTCATCGTTGTACCATTCCTTGGTCTCTTGCATTATTGTTTATGGTCAGATCCATTGTTTGGGGTCCTGGTCTGTTTTAAGGTGCTTGTGCCATTCCTCCTTGCCAGGGCTTTGTTTTGGTTCCTTGTATCATCACACAAAACAGTTCTCCCTTGCTTTCAGGGGACAGGGGACCTGCCCTGCCTTTGAATTCAAGTCCCTGCTCCCAGTGATAGTGTGTCTATTGCCACCTTCTGCCTGTACCTCTGCCATTCATCTGCCTTAGGCTACGGACACTCCCTTTTCTTCTCAAATGGGTGCTAGTGGATGACCTGCTTTCCTCAAGGAAGCCTGTGCAATGCCATGCCTGACCCCCAGTTCTCCCTGACTTAGCCTATCTTGGCAGCTGTATAGCATTGAAGATATGAGGAAGGTTGGATTTCCCGTCATGGCGCAGTGGAAATGAATCTGACTAGGAAGCATGAGGTTGCCAGTTTGATCCCTGGCCTCGCTCAGTGGGTTAAGGATCTGGCATTTCTGTGAACTGTGGTGTAGGTCACAGATGTGGCTCAGATCCCGCGTTGCTGTGGCTGTGGCATAGGCAGGCAGCTGTAGCTCCAACCTGACCCCTATCCTGGGAACCTCCATATGCCTCGTGTGTGGCCCCAAAAAGCAAAAAACCAAACCAAACCAAACAAAACAAAAAAGATATGGGGAAGGTAAACTTGGTACAACAGGGACCAAATACTTGGCTTTAACTCTGTAGTACCCTGAGTCATTAAAATAATGGTATTACGGTTTTAACTTTCAGCTTGTTGCAAGGCTGCATTTCAAGAGGTGTCCCAGTTGCCTGCCAGTTACCACTTTTATGTCTTGGGATTTCTTGCAGCCTTCTAGCACAAGCTGGCAATTCAGATTCACTCAGTGCAATTAAAGAAATTGCATGACTGCTAGTTTCTTCTCTCTCTTTTTTTTATCCCTCAGATAAATTGTAGAATTCAACTTGATTAAAACATTTATTAAGTGATATTTAATAGATTCCAGTAACGCTGTGTGCGTGTGTGTGCACCTACTCACTCATTACCCCTTTCTTCCTTGTGTGCCAAGAATATGGCCATGTGCATATAGAGAATTGTTCATGGAACTTGCTTTATTCTGTAATTTACCAGCAATGTCAAATTAGGAGGTTTAATGGATTTTTACACAGAAATTCCTAGTGTGGTTGTATTAGCAGCAAGTTTCATTAAAAAGGGCTATTTTTCTCTACGGGGATTTCAGTAAAGAGACAATGTTTATTTTTTCAGTGGAAAATTGATTGTAACTAAGAGGCTACTTGGCTTGAAAGTGGGGAATTATCATATCATATGATTAAATGAAAGCTTACCTTGTTATAAGGTAACTAGACATATCCCAGTAGAATTGAGACAATGTTTGATTAAGCCAGATTTTCCTACTTTATATTCAAGGAACAAATTAAAGAATAATTGAGATCCTTTTCAGATCTTTTATAAGCTGCATATATAAAGCTTCAGCTCCAGGTGGCAAAGCAATTAGCTGATGAATAAAATCAACCCCACTGTCATTCGTCAGATGTTTAAATTCTATAAACCAGATAAATTAATGTGTTCCTTAAGCCAAATAAACGGTCATGCTCTCCATGTTACCACTCAATTCCCTGGGGCAAGGGTTGGAAGCATGTTCATAGAATAGCTAGGATTTACTTAATCAAAAAGGTTGAAATTAAGTTGCCCATTTGATTTTTTGAAATACATGTCCATCTGGCACAGAATCTATTTTTCAAGCAAAATTGTTAGACACGATGGTTTCGCTTGTTCAGTAAACTAAGGCTGGGGCTGGACTCAGCGATTTGCTTTCCGGGCTGAGTGGTTAAAAACCTTTCTTTTTCTCTGTACTTGGCATTGAAGTTATTTATAAGCAACTGGAAGTGCTCTGGTTTCATTTATTCCTTGCTCCTGAGTATTAATGAAGGGAATCAGAACCTCTTCTGCCTTTTATGCTTTCAGATTTATCTCTTGGAGATGAATTTCCTGAATAAGTACAGCTTACTGCCATTGAATGATGACACAGTGGCCTTTTCTGACATTGATATCTAGATAAGGCAGACTTAAGGTCCAGAGGACAGTATTTTATTAGGTGGTAACACCTTTTGTTGGCCAGTTCTCCTGCTCTGCCACCGTCATTATAAGCGATACTTTCAGGGCCTTCTCACTGATCTTTTACTCTTTGCCAGCTGGTTTGCTTTGGTGTCAAAACCTGGATTGCTGTGGATGCGACAGGGGCATCGGAGTCCCCTGGGAGCTTGTTGGAAACTCAGAATCCCAAGTCTCTCTGACCTACTGAATCATAATCTACATTTTATCTGATTCGTGCAACGTAAGTTTGAGAAGCACTTATGTTAGAGGGCATTGCCTCTGCAAATGGGGGTTATGAAGGGAAAGCTTATGGCCAATGGGAATATCTAGTTTGTCGATTTTCTGAACCATACAGTTTTCTTCTTTTTAATATTTTATTCCCATTAACCACTAGCACTTAAAAAAGAGGCTAACACAAAAGAAGAGCTAGAACTCATTTATTATAATATTGATTATTGGAGTCTGGCATTCTTCAGAAACTGTAACAAAAATTGGCAATTATTTATAGAAATTGAATTTAGATCCTGCAGCCATTACCAAGAGGACTCTGGATGAATTTTCCTGTTGAACTGCCAGCTAGCTATCTATTAAGTGCTAAATATCGGTCCCAATGTGGCATAGTAGGGAGACCACTGGATTGGATATTCAGGCACCAACTTATCATCTGATTATGGGCAAGCCCTTTCACTTGAGCTTGATTTTCTTGTGTGTAAAATGAGGGATTTGGAAGCAAATGATTTGAGGTTCTCTTTAAGGTCTGAATGTTCATGATTTGATGTGACAATGTAGACGTCTGAGTAAGATGTTCTGAATACATTAACTCAGAATTATTCCAGTGGCTGGAAACCAACCCCACACCACATAAGTTCTCCTGATGCTGTTTGAATAGTATCATCTCTAACATTTGTTTTGCAGCCGTTTGGAAATTCTCTAATCATATGAGTTCCTAGGGATCAAGAGGCCGACATTTGGGGTGATGTAGGGGTTTTGTGTGTGTGTGTGTGTGTGTGTGTGTGTGTGTACACATTTGCAGTCTATAGGGCCTATGCAAATATTCATGTTGCATAGGGACTGGAGGAAATGAAGCAGTAGCATAAATATGTTTTAATGTGAGGAGGAATATGAAACTCATGAATAGCAGAATGAAGCAACGCTCAACACAATCTTTGCTGTAAAATGAAAATTAGATATTTTCCCAACCCCTGGTGTGTTGTTTACTGTTATTGTGCTGTTTTTTTTTTTTTAATGATAATCTGTCTTTTCTCTCTTCCTTCTTCAACGTGTTTTATTCTGGTTTATGTTTTTCGTTTGGAGGCTTACCTTTGGGTTGTATGTGTATGCTGAAGAAGCTGGGGTGATTATCCTTTGTTGCAAAGAGGCATGGCTTGAGGATTCAAAGGTGTCTTACTAGGAGAAGTTAGTTTGTTAAAAAAAGCCTTCTGGGAGTTCCTGTTGTGGTGCAGCACAAACCAATCTGACTAGTTTCTATGAGGATGCAGGTTTGATCCCTGGCCTCGCTCTGTGGGTCAGGTATCCAGTGTTGCCATGAGCTGTGGTGTAGCTCACAGACGTGGCTTGGATCTGACATTGCTGTGGCTGTGGTGTAGGCCAGCAGCTGTAGCTGCGATTTGACCCCTAGCCTGACAACTTCCATATGCCGCAACTGCAGCTCTGGAAAAAAAAAAAAAAGCCTTCGCCTGTATTCAGAGAGCAGTCCCACCTAAAATTTGCACTGGGAGTTCCTGTTGTGGTTCAGAGGAAACGAATCTATCATCTATGAGGACGCAGGTCCTATCCCTGGTCTCGCTCAGTGGGTTAAGGATCTGGTGTTGCCACAAACTGTGGTATAGACTAGGCTTGGATCTGGCATTGCTGTGGCTGTGGTAACGCCAGCAGCTACAGCTCTGATTTGACCCCTAGTCTGAGAACCTCCTATGCTGCGGGTGTGGCCCTGAAAAGATAAATAGATAGAGAAAGAAAGAAAGAAAGAAAGAAAGAAAGAAAGAAAGAAAGGAAGGAAGGAAGGAAGGAAGGAAGGAAGAAGGAAAGAAAGTTTGCACTGGAGGAGAGATGACTTGTGAGCCTTCTCATCAGGGAATTGATTTGCTCACTGATTCATTTGAAGCCTTTTTTTTTTTTTTCTTAACAGAAGCTGGATTAATTGCCTACTATGTGCTTGAAACTGGAGATCCTGAGAGGAATAAGATGCCATGATAGCCCTTAAGGGCTCATATATTGTAGAGAAATGCATGGTCTGTAATTTCCATCTCCACTGATAGCTCTCACTCAGAATTTTATTATAATGTGAGCATATAAGAAAAGTCATAATGGTTATTTGGAGCAATTTCATTTTCTGGTTACATAGTGTTTACTCAAATTCATGTAGTGGGATGTGTGTGTGTGTGTATGTGTGTGTTTTGAAGACTATGTGTAACAGCTTAAGTGATATTAATAAAGCAGACTTCTGGTCTCCAGAGGAAGGCAGATTCTCATTGCTAAGTATGATGTATCCAGGTAAGTGGGTTTATGTCTTAAATTGAATATGTCAAAATACATCCAGAGCTCTTTCACTTGCTTACTGGGCACTGACTTACTGGGAATCTTCTGGCTCTCAAAATTGATCTTCGCAGCTTCTTGTTTTATAATCCTGAAGAGATAAATATTCTTTCTTCAAGTTTCACAGACATAAGGCCATGCTTTTCATATGCAGAGGTGTGCCAGTTCTAGAGGAATGCTTTTCGGGCTTTAATGAGCAAAAACATCATCTGGGGAGCTAGTTCACAATGCAGATTCCCACCCTGGTTTCTTCACACCTCGAATTCCAATATGGTAGGTGTGAGATGGGGCCAAGTACTCTGCATTTAGACAAACTCCCTTAGGTGATTCTGTTTGGGTATGAAGCCATGCTGGAGAACATGTGCATGACATTTCTCCATCTGGGTCATATCTAGACATAAGCCCATATAGTAATGCTTTAAAAGTGTTTTGAAATTCATAATTGAAAGACTGCTAGGCAAAGGTATTAGTTTCATAATCTAACAAATTAATACAAGACTTATGAGGCCATATAACAGTATGGTCAAGAATTTAGGCTCTGAAGACATGGAAACAACCTTAATATCCACTAAAAGATGAATGGATGGAGATGTGGTACATATATACAATAGAATACTACTCTGCTATAAAAAGAATGAAATACTGCCATTTACAGTAACATGGATGGGTCTAGAGATTATCATACTAAGGGAAGTAAGAAAGAGAAAAACAACTACTATATGATATCACTTATATGTGGAATCTAAAATATGACACAAATGGACTTATCTACAAAACAGAAACAGATTCACAGACCAGAGAACAGACTCGTGGTTGCCAAGGAGATGGGGAGTCAGGAGGGATGGATTGGGAGTTTGGGATTAGCAGATGCAAACTATTCTGTATACAATGGATAAATAACAAGGTCCTACTATATAGCACAGGGAATTATATTCTATATTCTATGATAAACCATAATAGAAAAAATATGGAAACAAATGTATATGTATATATGTGTGTGTGTGTGTGTGTATGTATATATATATATATATATATATGTATATATATATATATATATATATATATATATATATATATATAAAACTGAGTCACTTTGCTCTACACCTGTAACTAGTACAACATTGTAAATCAACTATACTTCAAGAAAATAATTAAAAAAAAATTTAGGCTCTGTAGTCAGACAGTATGGGTTTTAATTCCCATTCGTGACTGCTGAAGCATGTTCTTGAGCAAGTTGCTCGACGTCTTCAAACTTCAGTTTCCTCAATTATAGGACATGGATAATAATAATTGATAATAATACCAATATAATAGAGTTGTTGTAAGGATTAAGTGAAATAACGTATATGAAATGCTTAGCACAGCACCTGGCCAAAAGCAAGTATTCAATAAATTTTGGCTGCCACTGCTATTTATTTTTGTAACAGAATAACAATAATTATAGTAAATAGGATTGCATCCCTTTACTTTCTTCTTAGGTAACTAAGCACTTTGAAGGGTACCACATTAGTCAGCACAGAATCTCCAGGATATGATGGAGAATTTTTTGGTTACTTTACAGTGGTCCCTTTGAACTGCTTATGTCACATGCATGTTAAATCCAGTTAGTAGTGGCTTTGCTTCATTGGTAGCTGTCTAGGCCTTTTCCAACTCCTGCCACACAGACTGATTTCACACATAGATGAGTACAGGGGTGTATCTTCCTTTTCCAGGGAGTGCATTCATTTTCTTTGATGTGATAGTCATTTACTTGATAAACTGGAACAGATAATCTCTGGTGAACAGGATTAATGCAACTGAGAGTCACAGTTTGGAGAGAATAGTTGGCATGGTCTCAGGTCCCAACCTGCAGAGACCAGAGGATTCAAGAGACAAATGGCTGCACCTCCTTCAGAGACACTGGACTTTTCAACTTTAAGTCTCCGGATGCCCGAGTATTTCTCCAGGAAGTGGGTATGCATTTTATTGAAAATGAAAGCTTGAGGTTGGCCCAATTTAAGAGGGCATATATCTCAGTGCTTTGTACAATGCTAGCTTATACTGTACTTTTGGTTTTCTTCTGACTGAAATAAAGTTTTATCAGGATCATGAGAAATGATGAATGGACTTATTTTTGTCTTTCCTCCACTGGTCCTCAAATTGCAGCACAGCAGAATCACCTGAACTCTGTTCAACCCCCAGAGTTCTGATTTAATTGGTCAGGGGTTTGACCTTGAGACTGGGAATTTGAAAAGCTCCTCAGGTGATTCTAATGTTCAGCCACGCTTGAGAACCAATGCTTTATGGGATAATTCTACAATAATTCTACATATCCTCATCTTTGGCTTTTTATATGCATGTTTCTTGATAATGTCCAATTTGTTTTCCCAGGTTTCCCCACATACTTCGTGAATTTTGGAAAATTAGTCTAGACCAGTGGTTCTAAATCATGGTCTGTTAGAGAAAATTAGTCTAGACCAGTGGTTCTAAATCATGGTCTGTTAGAGAAAAACAACATGGGCACAACTGGCAATGTCGGGAGGCATTTTTGACCATCACAACTGCAGCAGAGGGAGCTGTGTGCTATTAGCATCTAGTGGATAGAAGCTGGAGATGCTGCCGACCATCCTATACTACACACAGGGCGGCCCCCTAACAAAGAAGTATCCCACCTGAGATGTTAACAGTGCCAAGGTTGAGAAACCCTGCCTGAAACTCAGTCCCTCTCATTTCACAAATGGGAAAGTAAGAGATGATAGCTTGATTTGCTCAAGGATTCATGTATTGGCAGAATAAAATTCCTAACAATTGTAGCTTTATAGTGGAAACCTACCCTTAAGCTCCCCTCCCCTTTTTAACCTAATGCCCTAGGGTAATTTGTTATTCATCTTCCTTCCTTTTCCCTCTCAAATACCCCCAGACTCTCAACGGTGGTGACAGGTTTCCTGTATTTTAGCATTTCAAATTTCTTAAATTAAAAAAAAATGCCTAAGATAAATTGCTTAGGCTCAATAAGCTTTTTTATTCTTCTCTAGGATAGCTTATAGCAACTCAATGCTGGACCTGGATTACTTTATTCCAAAGAGCAACTCTGACTGAGAGTTACATACATTTACGATAAATTTAAAAAATGCCAAATGAGGTAATTGTTACTTCATAAATCTGGTTTGGAGAGAAAAATGTTTCCAACTTAGGCACCCACAAAATGAAATCATAAAACAGCTTCTTCACGATGAAAAGGATAGCAGAGCCTCCCCAAGCCTGAGTGCAGGGTGCGCATGCGCATGCTTGCGCACGTGCCTGTGCCCGTGACTGAGCGCGTGACTGCGCCTGCGTGCTTGTGCATTGCGGTGGCGGCGGCAGCGGCATCGGCGGTGCAGGGTCTCTTAGCTCCAGAGCACCTCAGATAGAGTTCAGGAAGGTGATGGGGGCTTGGATTTCAGCACCTGTGAGTACACCTTCCTTTATTTACATCCCCCTCAATTACCGCCCCTCCATCTTCACCCCGGTTGGAGGGATTAACTGTGGTTATTTTTGGGAAGTAGGATTTGGGATTATGCGTGTTTAAAATGTGTGTGTGTCTATTTTAAACTTCTTGATCGTCTCTACTTTTTGTTTTTGTTCTGTGAACACGTTTTCGTAATAAAAACGAAACCTTTTAACCAAAAACTATAACTTAATTATCACTTAAGAGCTTTGGAGCGAACACTCTGGCGCCATCCACAGAGATGGCGATTTGGTTGGTTTAATGCTTCCCCAGTCGGTGCTTAGGTGCGGCTAGAATGAGGTTCTCGAAGTAGTCAGCAGGTTGCGGCCGCTACGGAGCCGCAGAAAACACTGATGCCTGCCTAGATCCCCCGCAGAGATTCTGATTTTGATTTAGTTGATCTGGAGCTTAGCCTGGGATTTGGGAGGATCACGAGTGCCCCAGGTGATGCAGGAATCAGATACAGCTGCCTGGTTTATCTCTGAGGATTTTTTGCAGGGGCGGGGAGATCTTATTTTTGCCTACTTACCAAGCTTCTCCTATCATTTGCGTTAAATGAGGTGATACCGCCCTATACTTTGAGCGCAGCTGATCGTAGGACTGGCAACAAGGACCCATTCACCTTTGGGGTAGGGTAACAAAGTTACAGGAACACCAGTTACAAAGATAGATTGTATTTTTAATTGTGGAGAAAAGGATAAGCTTGAAGGAGATTTTGCTGGTTAAGACCATTTTACCTTCATAAACTAAGGTAAGTAGATTTATAAGGAGGAAGGAGCTGCTTGGTGCAGACAGTCCTAGACAATAATGTTTTTAGTCTCCAGTTGCTTTTGCCTCCCTTTCCTTTTGGCTCTCACCTCCCTCTTTTTTAGGACGGGTGGGCCTCCTTAAACTTGTCTCTACCAGACTCTTCTGTGACGATGCCCAGGTTGAATTCGGGGCTTTCTCTTGTTAGGCCATTTTTTAAGGCGTATTAAAGATATGGAACAACTGCCCCCTTTGCTGTGACAAAGGATTCACAGAGGTGGGCTTGTAGCAACGAGACAGGCCTGGGTGGATCTGACAAGCAGTCCAGCCACAGCCGTTTCTGGCTTCCTGCTTCTCCACAGAAGCCACTTGGGAGCAGTGTGGCCTTGCCTATGAGGGAAGCTCAGGGAACCTTCCCGGAACTGACCAACACAGCCCTGGAGCTTGGCTGATGACAAGTGAAATATTTCACAGAATATAAATCTTTCAACTTGCAAATGCTCCTTTGGTGAGAAATCAGACAGTGGGTAAGGAGAAGGCAGAATCCTTGCCCCAGTGAATGAAGCTAAAGGATAGGAGCCTCTGGCCTTTGTTCTGTGATTCCATAGTACAGTTTGTGGGAAAGAAGATTCTCTTGCTCATGATGGGTCTACTGGCCATAATGGGCTCCAGAATGGGAGGCACCACTGCCTCTCTTTATCTCACTGACAAAAAAGGCAAAACAGAGAAGCTCTCCAGCCCGATGTAATATTCCACCAGGCCACGGCTTCCAGGTTATAAGCTCTTCTGGCAAGTCAGACAGAGGAACATATGACTCAGGGCCTTTCAGTCTTACTTTCATAAGAAACAGTATGAACTTTTCAATCTTATTTGTTTGTTCTGGTGTTTGAGTTAGATTCTTTATCATGGATGCATCTTGCTGCCAAGATAACATTTAGAGTATTATTTTACAAAATTTTTGTATCTGTGAATGTGTGATTAGCATTGTGTTTCCATTTTATTGGCTCGCCTTTTTTTTTTTTTTTTTTTTTTTTTTTTTTTTTTTTTTTTTTTTTTTTTTTTTTTTTTTTTTTTTTTTTTTTTTTTTTTTTTTTTTTTTTTTTTTTTGGTCTATTTAGGGCCGTACCCATAGCATATGGAGGTTCCTAGGCTAGGGGTCTAATCGTTGCTGTAGCTGCCGGCCTACGCCACAGTCATGGCAACATCAGATCCGAGCCCCATCTGTCACCTACACCACAGGTCACGGCAACGCTGGATCCTTAACCCAGTGAGTGAGGCCAGGGATCGAACTCGCAACCTCACGGTTCCTAGTTGGATTCCTTTCAGCTGTGCCACGACAGGAACACCTATTGGCTTGCTCTTTATTTTCATACTTCCAGGATCTATTTAGAAAGGGAGCAAAGGAAAGGGATATACAGGGAGCTGGGGGTGGACGTCTACAGAGCATATGGGTGGAGGTGCAGGAAAGAGAAGTGGGCTGACAAGTGGATTCCCCTCCAGACTACCAAGGTCCCAGGGCAATGGGAATTGAAGTGTGAACCTCTGAACTTGGTTTGTTGGCTGGCTGTGAGCTCCCTCTCAGGTCATACCCTTTTCCAGGTATTACTCAATCCCATTGCAGACATCAGTTCCTTGCTGAGAGTAAACCCAACTTTGGGAGGGGAGCAGGAGGAGGAGTTGTGAGATGGGAGAACAAACAGATCCCGCTGGCAGCTTTAGCCTCTCCCTAGAAGCAGGAGGAGTTAAGGACCACCTGGTTGCCTGCTCTACTGCTGTGTACCTGGGGTGGATTCCAGAGGCTGTGAGATGCACTCAGAAGAAGAGGCACCTGGAGATCTGGTGCTCACGGCCAGCTCGGACCAAGAACGTGAGCCTGTCTCTCTTCCCTGCTCTTTTTCCCTCTGAAGGTTGAAACTATCAAGTTTCACTTGGGCCAAGTAAGATACATCCTTCTTGACTGCCATGGGAGCTTTCCACACCCCAGGCTAGGAGAGGCTCCTTTTGGCTCTGGGGGTGATCTGGTGTCTCTCTTGTTTCTGGAATTCTGGGGGAGTCCAGGTTCTCTGGAGCAACATGGAGATTTCTAGGCATCTTTTATCTGCATTTCTGCTAAAAGACAGCAAGCCATCACCGCAGCTGTTTCTCCAGTTACATCCCCAGTGAACCATGGAAGCAAACGAACTTGGACTCCATGACCTTGACTTGTAAAGTCAAAAGTCAATTATACACCAGACCTGTAAGAAAGTGTTTCATCATAGGGGCAAAGTTCAGAGCTGCCATGTCAAGGTTTTAGGGGCTGTACAAAATCAATGAAACAAGAGCTGGTCCTGGGAACATATAAGTAGCGTATTATATATTATGACGTGGAAAGTTCTTCAGGTAAACAGATGTAAGCCATCAGGACTGACATAATTACTTTGTAAATTGCTTGATATGGCAGCACTAATGGAGATTCCATCCTTGAGCACAGGGATCTTTATTCTTGTCTGGCTGTGATAATGGAGACCTTAATAAACATGGAGGGCACTGTGCCAAGGGTGTTGGATAAATTTTCTCGTCTAATCCTCAAAAACACCTTATGAAGTAGGTACTTTTACCTTTCTTTTGTGAAATGAGAATATTTTGCTTGAAGAGGTTAAGTCACATGTGCAGGCTTACCTGGATGCTGGGCAGAGGAGCCTTTGCAGCTTGGTTTCTTACAGTCTTCTCCCCTTTGCAAGTTCCTTCGTGGATACTCCAGGGTTGGACCCTCATGGATTTTCCTGATATGGGTTAGTGGGTTTGAGAGTAAAATCCTCCTTTTCATTTAGATTAATTATGCCCACAAATTACTTGTCAGGCCATAAGGCTGAGAGCCTGGCTCTCCAACAGTGTGCTAAGTGAAATAAAAAACTGCTTCTCACCTTTATTCTAATTGCTTTAAATAGCAATGTTGGATCTTCATGTAGGTTCCTAGTTGTAGATTTGGGCCAACTTTCTCTTGAAAGGAAGTCTAGAAATCTACAATTCTTATGTAAAGAACAAATGAAACATCCTCTGTACCCTGACAGTCATTAAAAAACCCAACAAAACTGAAGTAGGATTCCTTCTTTTTTGTAGGGGGATTTTTTTTCCTTTTTTTGCTTTTTGGGGCTGCACCTGCAATATATGGAGCTGTACTCCTGGCCTAACCACAGCAACACGGTATCCAAGCCACGTCTGCGACCTACATCACAGATCCTTTGCCCACTGAGGAAGACCAGGGCTCAAACCCGAATCCTCATGGATACTACTAGTTGGATTCGTTTCTGCTGCACCGCAGTGGGAACTCCCTGTAGGGGGCTATTTTAAGGACTCTCTCTCTGTTTACTTTGGAAACCATGGGCAGCTTCACCTGGTATTTGGGTGACAAGATCCACAGTGGTGCTGCTACAGAATGACCAGAGTCAGTGGCAGGGCAGCTTGGAGGCTGAGTGTAGGGAATAGCACAGTGGCCTGGAGGAGTGGCTCAAGTTCTGGCCCCAGTAAGTTCTGTGGCTTGAACAAATCCCCAGTGTCCTCCCTCAGCCTGCCTAACTTGGGATGGCAGTAAGACCACCTGCAGTGCTTACCTCCATGGAATAGATGTTCCTGGGGGACAAGTCAAATAATGGAGGTCCACCTATAACCTTTATTTTATGTGGCGCCTTTGTTCATTGTAAACTTGATTCACAGTTCCTGCATGCCAGGCACTGTGTTTCACTTTTAACTCAGTTCTTACAGCAGTCCCACAAGGGAGATACTTTTCTCATCCTGATTTTGCAGGTGAGGAAACAGGAACACATAGGAGTTGATTTGTTCAGGGTCACCCACAAGTATGGGCTACGTGGTAGAGTCAGGCTTGAACCCAGGTCATCCAAACCTGGACTGTGTGTTTTTAGTAATTGTGCTATTGTCCTTCTCCATCTGGCCCCTTCCAAAGTATAATCAGTTTTGACATGTCTTTTTTTTTGGGAGGAGGTGGTTTTTGTCTTTCTGAATAAAGAGGTGGTATGTTGGTGTAGAATTAGAGCTTAGTTGTTGCCAGACCCTGTGGCCTTCAGCTTTCAGAGTCTTGTGAGGAAGCTCTGGAGAAGTTCGAGGACCTCTGATGCTTTCATCTCAGGTGATCCAGTGCACATTTTTTTTCCTTCTACATAATATGATATTAAATCCCAGTGTTATTTTTGTGAATTGTAAAGTTATTGTGCAGTAATAGCATTCATTGATATCACCAGTATCTATATGTGACCTACTGCTGGCTTCTCCCCTTGACAGCAGCAATTCTGGGCATGCCTTTCAATGCCCAGCAGAATGTGGGAATGTAATAATCAGCACTCACCACAAATCTCTTGACATTATTTGTTTTAATTTTTTTCTTATTACAACAACCTGTGTTTGGTGAAGAACAAATAGATAGTACCAAAAATGCCAAAATAAGAAAGAAAATCATCTAGAATCGCACACCATCCTGTGCTAGCTGTACCGAAGCATTATCTGTAGATATTAAAAGGCTGTGATTCAGGAATTTTATACCCAGCCATGAGTGGAAACAACAGTTATATTCTCTGATAGGAAACATTTCAAAAAATTTATATGATAGCATTTCTCTTGGGCAAGGTTTTACTTGTCTCTTCAAAAAAGCACATGAAATACATTCTGGGTGACTAGGAGATGGTAGATGGCGCAGTGAGTGAGCAGAATAGGAAATCCAGGGTATGAGAAAGACTGGGGGCAAATTGTTAAACCAGTCAGTGTACATCTACTTGTATATCTATATAGTTATAAATACTAAGGATTATATATGAAACCTCTAATTGTATTTCTGTTTATAAACTGAAATCACATGTAAAAAAGAACATTCTTAGAAGAGACATGACAGTGATTACATGGTAATCTGACCTGTACCTCCAAATTATGTCATTGTACCGAAGTCTGAGAAGGGAGTGGTTGGGGGAGAAGAAGTGGGAGGTAATGGGATGAAGAGAAATGGGAGCAATTCAAGGCATTTGGATAATGTGAATTATTTGTACTTGGGGTTGGTTTATACCCTGAAAAATAAAATGTTATATGGTATTTTGAAAAGTATTTAGTCAAGTGAGGATTATTATCATTTTGGGTAATATTAGTCCTTCGAAAATTTAGCTAGGTAACTTCATGGCTTTTTAGGCAATTGTACAAATTGTGCATTTTGTTTGTTTTCGACCCAGCTCCTTCTGAGCTTGTTTTGTTGCTAAACCCAGTTCACTGTGTGTTTCGCAAAGTAACCCCAGTGAGGAGGAGCATTTAGTCTTGTCTGCTTAGGTCTAGGGTCTGCCCAACTGGTGCTAGAGATTAAAAGACAGTTTATTTTCCTGTGTTTTTTTCTGAAAGTAATGGACATCCTATTGAAGCTAGAATTCTAGGTCTGTGTACTCTCTCTTTAAGAAAATAAACTAAACAGATTGGAATTTACCAAAAAACATTTTCTCATTTTGATTGAATTTATACTTAGTACTTCTTGCATATTGCCTTCTCATATCATAACTTGGGGAACACCAACGATGGACACAGCTTCTTTTGGAAAGATTTGTGTTGCAGTTTGTTAATATTGTGTGTGTGTGTGTGTGTGGTGGGTGCTGGCAGGAAGGATTCACCAGTTGGATGTTCGGAAGGACAGTTAAGAATCCCCCCACTAGTAGGCTAGTCACAGGAAGGCTAATCAACACTTCAGCAAGGAAGTTAGCAGCCTTTCTCCTGGCCTGATTGCTGCTTCTCCTGCTGGTGCCAAGGTTGTCAGGCCTCATTACTGGAAAGTTCATCCTGTTAGATTCCCACTTTGAGCAGGAGGATGTGTTAAGAAATAGCTCAGACTCTGTGGCCATTTTGACATAGACAATTACATTGCAAGTGTTGATAAGGAGTTTTATTTACAGTTTCATTAAAATGTGAAAATGAATAACTGATTTAAGTAACCACATGTGCATACTACTGGATTAGATTTAACAGATTTAATCTTGGCTGAAAAATGTGAGGTTGTCATGAGTTTTAGGGTCAGAACAGAAGAAACAAAACCAGTGATGGTTTGAAATATATATACGAGCCAGGTAATGCCACATTCATAGGAAAACCCAGAAAACTCAGGGAGTGTAGATAAAAAAAGGCTTATTTCTTGCTCTCATAAAGTCCAGTGTGTGGTCAACAGGGCTCTGGGGAGCATTCCTTCTATCTTGTCAGGTTGCCATCTCAACAGGTGGCTTCTAGCATTGCCAAGGCAAAGGACTAGAGACAGATTTTTTTATGAGTGGCCCAGAAGAATTGGATCACTTTTGCACACATTTCACTGGCTATGCCTAGTCATGAGGCCCCATGTAACTGTGAGGGAACTGGGGAGTGGAGACTGCGTGTCCAGAAAGTAGAGGAAAACTGGGTGTGGGTGCCCCTTGCATACCTCTGTTACTCACAGGAGACTGTGCATATGGTCAGAGTGGAGTCCAGGCAGTGGCCAGAGTCTGATGTTACAAACATGCAGCAGGGGATGCAGAATTCCTCAAGAATCAAGTATGGGCTACTGCCTTCTTCTTTGCAACAGCGACAGCCCTGGGATCACCTGCACACAGGGAGATAGCACCATTCCCTACCTCCAGCTTCTGACTGTAGGTCAACTTCAACTTGGATTGGTATGTGTTGAACCTAATAAGGTTTTAATGACTTTGTGTCAACTGCATCATTGTCTGTCTTCTGATACCTTCCTTGGCTACTGGCCCTGGCCTAGTGGGACAGTGTGCTATTTAGGTCTGGGTTCCTGACTCCAGTCTGGCTCATTTCCCTTTTGTCCTGTCATCCTCCCAGCCTTGCAGTGATTGTAATCTTGGTTCTAGACCCTCACTCTGTCGGTGACACCCATAGCTGCTTGGCGTGGGCAGTGAGGGCATAGTGTGGGATCTTATCAGCACGTTTCTCCAGATCTCCCAATGTCTCCCTGCTGTCCTTTAGGGAAGGTGGATACAGGGTCTCTGTCAGCAGAGGGGGCCTTGTCCTTTCTCTCTGGTGAACTCCTACTGCTGATTGAGTCATTTCAGGAGCCAGATTGCCTGGGTCCTCTATCATTAGTGAACAGTGAGACCTTCATCAAGTGACTCAGCCTCCCTGTGCTTCAGTTTCCCATGTGTGGATATAAAAATACTACCGAGCTCTTAGAGCAGTGACGGTTGAGTTAACACATGAAAAGCACTTAGAACAGTGCTGGATGAGTGGAAAATGACTAAAGAACCTTAGCTGTTGTTACCCTCCTTCAAGACTCAGTTCAAATGTCCCTAAAGCTTTCCTGATCGTGCTTCTTTTTGGGCTTCCTTCAGCCCTCTGCCAATGCCTCTGTTATAACATTATGTTAAGATAAATGCGATTATTAATGTGCCCATTTTTCACTCCTGCTAGACTCTAATTACTTAAGTGCAATGTACCCCTACCTTAGTCCTTGACAGAATATCTGATATGAAAAATAGATTAGCAAGTACTTTCTGAATGGAAGATCCAGGGTGGTAGAAATTGCTGAAATTCACCAGTGTCCAGTTTGCCTCTTTAATAAGAACAAAGAAAGCTACATTTCTCAGCTCTTGATGCATCTAGAGGAATCATGTAATGGAGTTCTGCACAGATTTCCATGAGCCCACTTTTTGCTCCCATTCAGTTGGTTGGAAGCTGAGGCTAGAAAGAGCCCAGAAAAGAGGGGCCTGGACTTTTGAAATTGTGTCTGGTACTTACTTGGCTAATAAAACAAGGATGTGGACACAACAGAGATTTTCCCCTAGACATCATGCATGGTATGACTCAGTCGCCTGACCAAGGCTGCTGAATCCAGAACAGCGTACTGGACCAGCCCACAAAGGAGAAGCAGAATGCGCAGAAGCAACAGAACCAAGAAAAGACTGGCAATAGCTGTGGAGGAATGAAACAGAGGCGGGGGTGCGGGGTTGAGGGGGCAGCCAGTCAGCCTACCCTCTCCTTGGCAGGGGCCAGTTTGGGGGTCAAATGTGGATTTCCCTGAATTTCTGGTTACCTGGTCTTCCGCTCTCCAGCTGTGAGCAGCCACCGAGTATGATTCTCCTCTTCTTAGTAAGTTACTTAGAGAAAAGCTGCCTTTCCTTTCAGTGCACAAAGCATCATCTTTAGAAACAATTACAGTTCTTTTCAGAGTTTTGGTTCCTTAGTAGGTACCTATTGTCCTAATAAAAGGAACTGCTTGGAACACAAAAGCATTTATTTCCTCTTTTAGCTGATTTAATTTTTACAGTCCTGGTGAAAAAATATTTTATGTTTTTACTCGTCTAATGTGATTTTAAGATAGTTTGTTCTTGGATTCAATTTTGTTTTCATTTTCTAGAAAATCAGTTTGATTCACAGAAGGTTCATTCATTTAATGGCTTTCTTGCACGTGGTTAATGCTTAAGCATTTGATCAGATATTCCTCTTCGTATCTTCAAAGGCTCAGCTGGAGAAGGTGTTAGATGGGGACATCTTCTACATTTGGCGAAGCCTCTCTTATCCTGACTAATTGACATGGCAAATCAGTCTGAATCAGTGAAGTTGAGGAATATTTCAGAGAGATTCCTGTGTAATTTAGTTGTTCCAACTGAATTATTAGGTTATTTCCTTCTTTTAGCTTTCGGTACTTGGTGTGTATTTCTATATCTATCTTGTGAAATTCTCTTGGGATCTTGAAAACTCTTTGTCCTTAAATCTTAAACATTCTTTTGCACCTTTGTTTACTGTATTTTGAAGTAGGACTATTAGCAAAAGCCAGTATCAGGCTGGTTCCTGTCTATATAATTATAATTTCAGAATTAAAGGCTTTCATTTTTAAAGTTGGGTGGCAATTCACTTTTGGGAGAAAGCATCTTAATTTCCTAATTGGGCATGCTTTTAATACTGGAACTAAAGGATTTGTGACCAGATTGTAGGTATTTTTTGTTTGTTTTTGGAAAGGAGAACTGGTCCTTTGGAAGGCAGATTCCGCGATGCCTGGAACCTAAGACTTGGCTTTTCAGTGTCAGACGTTGGTTCTTCGTGTTGAGGAGGCAGAGCACAGAGGAGGCATGTTCTGGAGGGCCAGGATTTCTCTGAAGGGAACTTTAAGGTTCAAAGAATGTATCTGATGGCACAGGAAAGTAGGCAGTGGTCAGGTACAGGAATGTGCCCCTCATGGAGAGGGACTTTTCCAATCAATTAGTCTCTCTCTCTCCCCCACACATACCATCTGTGTGCTGAATGAGGAGATCTCAAGAACCTCGAGGAGGGCAGTGTTACGAAATAGAATTATTCTGGGTCCCGAATGAGCAGGCACAAGGCTGTCTGCTACTCAGGAATGTCTATATTGGGGTCTCAAGTACGCACAAAGTAAAGTAATATTATATTAAGTCCCTGAGGTTCTGGCGTTTGTTAAAGCAGCTAGCATCATCACAGCTAATGCTGAACTCTTTATTTTAGTGTAGCCAAACACTAATGGATCATCTGCTGTCTTTCTATTGGGAAACAAGATATATAAGATCAGATCACGGTGCTGAAGGAGGTTAGAGTCTGGAAGAAGTACAGATGTGTGTATGGAGTGGTAATTAAAATTTTATGAATAGAGGGAAGTGAATTTGGAACATGCTGATTTGAAGGTGTCTGTAGAGTGTTCAAATAGTACTACCCCGTACATAGATTAAGCAACTAAAACTGGGAGAGATCTGGTATAAAAGGTAGATTGGCTGAATCCACCCTTTGCAGAGGGTTAAGTCAGCTCCTTAGAAACAATTTGAGGGCCTTTTGGAAAGTAAGAGAGTCCTCACTCATATTCCTGAAGGTTCTTTTCGATGTAATCACACTGGGCCCTCTGAGGGCTCAATCTGCCCCTGGGATCCGAGTTCTCTGCTCTCTCGGGTGTTGGCTTGATATTGAGGAAACAAAGAAAACAGGAGTGTCCCCATGTCTCTAGATCTCTTTTGTAGTTTACCAGTTGCTCTCCCGAGTAACCCTGAACCTGACATTGGCCCCATGGCATTGACAGGAGAGTTCTTTGACGTGTCCTCAGGCCTTGCCCACCATCGAGTAGGAGGGATGTCTGCATCATTGGAATGACCCAGTCCAAAGGACTTAGCCCCTCCCGGGCATAACCGTGGGACCTCGGAGCTCTCTTAAAGATTGCTCTATTGTTTCGGAGGTCTTTCTTTCTTGGGCTCAGGAGCCGGGCCTCACGGTGCTGGCTGACCACTTCCTACCACGTCCAGGTCCACAGCGTTGCTCCCAGTGAGAACGGAGGGGCTGATGTGGAACCATCTGCTCTGCTGCCCTCATTACTGCTCCCAAACTCCTTTTCTAGCAAAGAAATACCTACCAAGGCCTCCAAACAACGAGCCAGAGGACTGGGCGTCACCCCGCATAGACGTGTTCAGATCTGTTTAGAAGCTGCCAGTTTGCTGTTATACATGCACACATGCGCACTAACACGTACACGTTGTGGGGCTCAGATAAGTGAACTCACCTGTTCAGGCTGTCCCGTTTTTGGTAAGCTGGGATTTAGAACCCAGGACTTTTGGCTCTGAGTCTAATATTCTTCATTCTGCCTCATCCTGATTGAGAGAAAAAATTCTATGAAAAAGTTGGTCAGATAGGCAGAACCATCTGCTAGACGCTTGAACCGGTGCCATAGGAGAAATTCAGCTTTCTGCGTCATTCTCCAGGGCTTAGGGAGGCTGCCATGCCCAGCACTGGGAACCGTCGGGAGAACTGGGGGAGTAACGGGGGCTTTGTCATAGGAGCTCCCTGAAGCCTTCCGCTAGTGTGAGTGGTGTCAGTGTTTTCATTATTTTGGCTTGTGGTTTGTAACTTGTCATAAGAATTAGTTCCGGCTTAATTGAGGGCCTCATGTTGAAGTAAGAGGAGGAAGTGTTGTGGCCTCTCAAAATGCCTTTTATAAGATCCTGACACTTTAGTTCTCAGCAGATACAGCTGGGAACGGTAGCACGTGGGAAGGGACAAGCCACCAAATGTTCCAAGTCCAGCTCCCTCTTGGCCTGTCACTGTGGAGCTTGCTTAAAGATTGTTGGGAAGTAGGAACAGACACATTTTTCTTCTTTCTTTTAAAAACATCTTTTTTTTTTTTTTTTTTAGGGGGTGAGGGTTGTATGGCCTGAAAGCAAGAAGGGCCCGGGGCCAATATGATGTGCATCTTCCCTAGCTCCCGTAGCATCCAGTCCTCAAGCTGATTCTCGGCTCTGCTCTGGACGTTTTAAAAGTTTGGAAATGCTATAAAATTTGGTTGTGATGATTGTTGTACACCTATAAATGTAATAAAATTCATTAAGTAATTAAAAAAATAATAAAAGTTTCTTTTATCAGGAGTTCCCGTCATGGCTCAGTAGTTAACGAACCCAACTAGGAACCATGAGGTTGCGGGTTCGATCTCTGACTTCACTCAGTGGGTTAAGGAAGGGATCTGGCTTTGCCGTGAGCTGTGGCATAGGTTGCAGATGTGAGTTGGATCTGGTGTTGCTGTGACTGTGGTGTAGGCTGGCAGCTACAGCTCTGATTCTGCCCCTAGCTTGGGAACCTCCATATGCTTCGGGTGCGGCCCTAAAAAGACAAAAAAAAAGTTTCTTTTATCAAATCATACCAACCTTATTTCTGTTTTCTCTTTTCTGTGCTAATTCATACTCAGGTATTAGTGATTAATGGAGTTAAGTGTGGTAAGTGTGATAAAGTTCCTTGAAAACATTCTCATGTTTTTCCCAGGGGCTTTCGTTATCTCAATGTGAAACCTTCCCTGACCAAGCCACAGAATCACCTTTTCGAGGCCTCTGATTCCCTGGGCTTTAGTGAGCCAAAAAATCACCTGGAGAGCTGGTAATGTGAAGGCTCCTAGGCCTGCCTCTGCAAAAATTCTGGTCTATATGTGGATGAAGCTTTTTATGATGCATGTCATGGTACCACATGAGGAATAGTAAATGTCACAAATCTTTCTCAGGCCCTCCAACCATGTCTGGATGTCTCTGCATTAATTTCTGCAACAAACATGCCTTGAGTACTTGCTGTTTGCGAGGCACTAGGCTTGGGGCCAGGAGCTACAGCCTCTTCCAGCCCATATTCTAGTGGAAAAATCGGGAGACCCTCCCCCCACCCCCAAACTAGTAATTACCAATAGAAGACAGTGTAGATACAAGGGAACTGGTCAGTGAGAACTGGGGTCAAAGAAAACCCTAGGACAGTGCTACTCAAAGTGTGGTCCCTGGACCAGCAGCCTTGGCATTACCTGGAAGCTAGTTAGAAATGCAAATTCTCAGGTCACAGTCCAGAGCCTTCTGCCTCTGGGAGTCAGTTAATCTGAGATGACCATGAGTACTATTGAACGTATATCTTTTCAGAGTTATTCCCGTGTAATATAGATATATATATAATGAAAAATGTATAAACAGAAATTTATTATACTGCAATACTAGCTTTTAAATTTCTTTTCCTTCACTTAACTATAATGATGGACTCTCTTTCTATGTAAATAAAAATATTTTCACCACATTAATTTTAATAACAGTATAGCATTTTTTGTAGGGAATATAATATAAATCATTTAACTATTCCCTATGGTGCAAGTCCTTCCGAACTTTGGAAATTGCAGGACAGCTTTGAGAAGAATATCTTGTACATGCATCTCTGCATATCTGAGATAATTTTACTAAGCTTAATTACGTAGGTTCTTTTTTGTAATATGTTCTTCAGATGTAATTTGCAGAACATTTTTGTCAGAGAGATTAGTATAAGAGACGAAGATTTCCCATTTAATAAGTACTATTAATCACACCTCCAGTCTTCCATTTGATAATCAAAAGTACATGAAGATAGAACAAATTGTGCTGAAGTGTTTTTATTTTGCCTGATTAATAGACTTAACGCCATTGGTAAAGGACCTTGTCAGTTATCACAGGACAAATAACACTGCAGCAAATATAAGTGGTGAGATAGGACCCTAGTGTGTGTTTCTCAGATTGTTGCTTGCTCAGACACATCTTGGATCTTTGGAAACTGAGTTTCTACAATAAGTGGAAGATCAGCTTATACAACTCTGATTTTAATAGAAATCTATCCATAGTATCAGCGGCTTCATTAAGAAGTCTGCTGGTGGGGATGTTAAGAGTGCTGGCAGATTTTCAATTCAGATTGACACCATTCAAGACAGAGGCATAACTGATGTTTATTCAAGGATCCTAAGACATGTCACAGATTCTGTGGAAAACATCTGATATCTGTAGAGAGCTCAAAGTCAAGTCCTGGGAAAAATATGTTCCAGACGGTTACAGATGTTCTCATATCAAATCATATTTCTCCGAGAAGCTATGTACCATGTTCGACTGATGGCGCAGCCAATGTGAAGGGACAATTTAAGGTTTTGTTCCTGTTAAAAAATAATTGATTCTACCAACGTTATGGATAGTGTGAGTCACATATTTTGAGTCTTGCAATGGTGGATTTAGAAGGTGTTTGAACCTCCAGTTAATCCAGCAAAAAAAATTCAGTCACTTGTGTCCACTTAGAACAATTTGCATGCTGAAGCATGTAGAAACTCCCAGAATATTAACTGAATGTTTTACCAAATTAAGTACATTTTATAGGGCCTCAGGTGTCACACCAGTGCATACACGATCATTTCATATGTTGGCTCTGTGGCATTAGACATGGTAGAGGCTTAAAAGGAGGGCTTTAAGAAGTGTTGAAAGGGCTTTGTCATTCCCCTGTGGGAACTAATAGAAATGCAGGAGAACATATTCCCACACTGAAGATTGCTGTAAACACCAGGCCAATGACAAGGACACTCAAAGAATCGTCATGGAGGCTTGAAGCCCTGTATTAAGGCTCAGTTGTTTCTGAACGTTTTTAGATTTTTTTTTTGTATGCATAAAAATTCAATTTGAAAACACCACAGTTCAGAGTATGGTTTCTAAAACCATCAGGTATGACAGTCAAGAAGATGGAAGGAGTTTAAATATTTTAATAAGTAAAAGGGGTTCTCAAAGCCAAGTATGGAATATTGATATTATTCTGGAAAGTTCTTTACCTCAGCTGTGTTTGTATGTGATTTGAGGGTGAATTGAGAACGTAGGTTGCCACTGAATGACGTTTTCAGGGAATTGGAATAATTTCAGTGTATTCCTCACCTGCCTTATGTTTTGTAAAAGCACCTCACATATCAAAAGTATTTCTAATCTGCTGAAATAACTTCTACTGAGATCTAAAATATCCACTTTGCAAAGCAGGGCTTAAGTCAGCATTCGGAAGTTTGAAGAATTATCCAAGTTTAGTGTTGTTTAGGCTATGGTACATACTTGGGTGTGTTGACTCTGTGCTTGTGCTGGTGAATGAACAGTGGCATGAGGAGTCAGGAAAAGGGGGATGAGGAGGTGGCCTCAGGTGATCAGTTGTCTAGGTTTGCTCAGGATCTAGGAGATTCCTAGGGTACAGGGCTTTCAAGGCTAAAACCAGTAATTTTCCTGGGGGTCCCAAGACCGACCTTGTGGGAATGGACCCACTTCTCTGCCTTTATCTTCTGTAACTTTTTTCCTCTTCAGGGTTACTCCTGCGAACCCTTTAAACAAAATTTCATGTGGATATCAGCATGGGGGACAGGTGCACACATGTGTCTGGACAGAAAAATACGCCTCTGTTTCCCTCTGTCCCAACACACCCACACACTAATTGTGTTTGTCTTGGTTATAATGGGGGATCTTGAAGGAACACTAGGTTTAAAATGAGCAGAGGTGAGCAGGAGGACACCAAGGTATGGTCTTGGGGCCAAAGCAGAAAGCCAGAGGCAGAAGTGATCGCTTTTAGTTTAGAAAGTCTCTTCGGTCAGTTGTGTATAAGATGGCTCAGAAGGGAGAGGGAGAAGGAAACCCTCTTTGAGGGCGCTTTCAGTAATCCCAGCATGAGTAAGTGAGAGGGACTGGGTGGGGGTCAGGAAGGATGGAGAAGCAGGAGGAAATCTGGTAGATATTTTGAAGGAAGATATGACAAATGGTTTTGGTGACAAATTGTATAAAGGGGATGAAAGAAGAGTCAATTTACTTATCTTTAAAGTCAAGGTTTTTCCACGATGATCTGTAACATTCCTTTCTGCTCTGGGAATTCATGACTTCCAGGTTTCTAGACTTAGCAACTGGAAAAATGCCAGTACTTTTCTTCCTTTCTCTTTTCCATAATTCAAAACCTTTTATCCAGTAACAGATATTGTAGGGAGTAGGGACATAGCTCCATCTCTGGAATACTTTCTGGTTTGTTAAAGGGATGTACATTTAAACAGATAATTCTGATTCGATGTGACAGGTGCTGTCGTGGTCAGAGGACTGTGAATAAACCAAGGAGGTGCGACCAACGCTGACTGGAAAAGTGGAGATGAGTTGACATCTGAGTGAGATTGTGAAGGATGGTGAGGAGTTCGTTAGGCTACACAGGTGGGGTGGAAAAAGGTACCCAGTGTAAGGGTAATGAAGCTGATTCAGGACACTGCCAGGGGCTTGTATGGCTGGAACGTAGAATGGGTTGGAGGAGGAGAAAGCAGGGAAGCAGGCAGTGTAGCAGCAAAGTTAGGTTGTGGTCAAATGAAGAAGGACCTTATTCCATGAAAGGAATTTGGACTTGATCTTGTAGCTAATTTCTGACTTCCTAGAGGTCTTTAAGGAAGGTCGTGAATAATCTGTGTTTTAGGAAATAACTGATTACCCTGCAAGGGGGAAAGGCTGGACACAGCGGGGCCAGTAGGAGGCTGTTGTAGTTTAGGTAAGAGATGATGTATAAATGAGTTATTTGGGAAGTAGTGAGGGTGGGGAAGTAGAGTCTAACTTTGAAACTTAAGTTTTAAGAGATGATGGGGCATTCATTTATGGATTCATTCCCCCACCCACCCCCGCACTCAAATCTTTATTAACCTTGCCAGGCATTGCACTAGGAACTGAAGGTAAGACGATAAACAGAACACATCTGTGCCCTCCTTCGGTACACTTGCTACGGTTCTCACCTTTTTTTAACGGTCCCACTGCTCACACCTTGGGAGTGGGGATGGTAGGGTATGACAGAGGAGTGGGCATGTGGAAGAGGGAGTGTGCCCTCAGTGAAGAAATAAGAGTGTGGAAGGTGAGGGGAGATGTGTAGATAGCCCTCATTTTGCAGGTCATTCTGCTGGGCCCACTTCGTTTAGGAGACTTTAGTGTCAAATAACAGAACACCCTACTCAAAACGGCATAAATAGTAGTGGTGGCATAAATAGTAGTGGTGCTTTTTATGATGTAAG
The DNA here is from genome assembly GCA_004024745.2 of Catagonus wagneri. Classification (NCBI taxonomy): domain Eukaryota; kingdom Metazoa; phylum Chordata; class Mammalia; order Artiodactyla; family Tayassuidae; genus Catagonus; species Catagonus wagneri. Next base: position 21,823,045 of record PVHT021183519.1, read on the forward strand.
AGAAGAAATCCAGGAATGGCCAACTCAGTGGCTCAGTTATGCCAACGAGAACACGGAGTCCTTATGCTTTTCTACTTTGCCACCTTAGCAAGTTCCTCGCAGGCTGCCTTCACTCGTGGTCACAGAATGGCTGTTGCACTTCCAGCATCACATGCAGTGGTAACTAGAGCAGAAGTGGTAACTAGATGCACAAAGTGGTAACTTTGTGCATCTTTTTTTTAAGGGGCAGAGAATTGTATCCAGAAACTCTCAGCAGACTTCTTATGTCTCAGTGGCCCGGAGTAGGTTGGAGGCCAACCATTGAATCAACCAGAATGAACAGCAAGGATAACAGGGGAGCAGAAAATATTGGAAACAAAATTGTGGCTGACAGCAGAGAAGAAAGTGCAGATGGCTTTTAAGTAGGCAGACAGTCCTTCTGCTTAAAATTGCTGGCTTTGGGAAAGAACCTCTTAGTTTTTGGAAATAAGAACCTAATATTGCAGATAAACAATTAGAACTGGAGATAAAGATTTGAAAGATACTGAAAGAAAAGATAAGAAATTTTTTTGTTAACCTTATGAATCTCTTGTACTTTACCCATCTTAATACCTCTCTCCTCAGGGTAGTAACAAGCAGATTATTTTGCTGAAGCTCAGAGAGGTTGAGGAACCAGTGGTATGCACAACTAAGTGGCAGAGCTGGCATTATGCATGGCCATGTTAAATTTTTTTCATTATGGGGAATTTTGAACATAATACGAAAGTAGATTGGCGTAATGAGTGTCTCCTATAACTGCACTTAGCTCCAACCAACAAGAGCCTATTGCTAATCTTCCACTCACTGCCCCCATGCACTTTCTCCATCAGTTATTTTGAACTAAATTCTTCACTGTTTGTAACACTTTCTCTGTAAATATTTGTATGACTCTCCACAACATAAGTTGTTTTCTTTTAAAATTAATTACAGTGATGTTGTACCTAAAATACTTATCCTTCTTTAATAGCATTAAATATACAGGTAGTGTTTAATTTTCCAGTTATCTCATAAATATAATTTTTCTTACAGTTTACTTGAATGAAGATTCAAATAAGGCCCACACATTGTAAATGGTTATGTTTTCATTCTTGTTTCAATCTAAGTTATCCTTTCTTCTCTTTTTCCTCTTTCCAATGAATCTTTTGAAGAAATCAAACTATTTAACCTGTGGAGTCTCCATAGTCTGGATCTTCCTAGTTGTGTCATGATGTAGTTTGACATGTTCTTCTGTCCTCTGCTTTTCCTGTCATTAGAGTTGGGTTTATAGGTTTGTTCCAATTCGTATATGATTTTTTCAGTGAGAATACTAAGTGGTGTTGTACTCTTCCATGATAAGGTTCTTTCTCTTTGTGATGTAGCAGTCACTGATGCCCAGTAGCATCCATTGATGCTCAATGTCTAGATGCTTTTATAGTACTGTTAGAGACTGAAATGTTTGTGTCCCTCAGAGTTCATATGTTGAAATCCTGACCCCTCAGTGAGTGTGATGGTATTAGGAGGTAGGGCTTTGGGAGGTTACCAGGTCATGAGAGTGTAGCCCTCCTGAGTGAGATTAGTGCCCTTTTCAAAGAGTGCTCTTGCTTTTTTTACTTCTGCCACATGAGGAGCTGTCAGTGAACCAGGAAGCAAGCTCTTACCAGAACCTGATCATGTTGGCGCTCTGATTTCAGACTTCCAGCTTCCAGGAGTATGAGAAATAAATTTCTGTGTGTAAACCACTTGGTCTGTGGTATTCTATTATAGCAGATTGAGTGGACTAAGGTATATCCTTCTTTAAGTATTTGCTGAAAGAGCAGAGATTTACAATCTGACTTGAGCAGGTGCCACTTTAGTAGAGAGACAGAGTGGCACGCTGGGGAAGCCCTTGGACGGGGGCGAGGACAACTTCAGAGCATTTGAGACAGTACAAAAACCCCGGAGAAGAAAGTTTTCTGGGTTGTTTACGTCCACAAGTTAACTAGTTGAAAATACATGACCTGATAGAATTGTTGAGTATAGTGCATCAAGCCCACTGATTAGATCATGGCAGAACCCTGACAGGTATAATGATTTTGGACATTTTCATGTGCTGTGCTTAGAGGGCTTCCTTCCCTTTAAATCTCTCTGTCAGATTGAGGGATAGAGGGCACACAAACGATGATGGTTCAATCTGCCTGGAGTGTCGTGAAGTAACAGAAGGCATAAGCACCAGGAACGTTTAGAGCCTGTGAGCATTTTCATGGAATCAAAACAATTTATTTTGCAAACACAAAAATACGAAGCACTCTGGCAGCCATTGTGAACCTTTGGAAGGAAATAGGAAACTCACAACTCAAGGAAGATGTGGGGTCTGTGAAATATGCATCAAGGCAAAGGGGCAGAAACATAAAGGGTATAAACGGATTCTACTTCTGTCGTACATTGTGTCTAGAGAGGGAGTTTTGAGAGGATAATAACTAGGGGATTGAAGGAGGTGAGCAGGCTTCCTGAAGGAATTGAGGCAAGTGCAGAAGGCTTCTCTGTGAGGAGAACTTGGAGCAGGTGAGGAAAGAGAGGGACCTCGGGGGATCGAGTCTGGGGTGGAGGTACTTTGGAGGCTGCTGTCAGAGGGTGAAGAAGCATCTGTCCACCAGTGGATAAAAACAACTTTCTGGATTATATTTCTGAACATTTACATCTGAGGAAGAGAGTGTTTTTGTCCATAATGTTGAAAATTTGTTTGACTTCATTATATTTACCGTCCACTCTTTTATTTTGAAAGGTAAGTTTTTTTTCCTTCCAGTTGTGTTGAGACATAATTGACATACAGCACTGTGTAAGTTTGAGGTGTGCAGTGTAATGATTTGACTTACGTACGTCATGAAATGATTATCACATTAAGTTTAGGGGACATCTGTCATCTTATATGGATACAAAACTAAACAGAAAAAAATATTCTTTTATTCTCATGAAGAGTTTTTGATAAGAACGGTTAGGATTTACTCTCCTTAACAGTTTTCGTATATAACATATAGCAGTGTCGATTATATTAATCATGTTATACATTACATTCCTAGAATTTACTTATAACTGAGCATTTGTGCCTTTGACCACTTTTATCCAATTCTCCTCCCACCCCCCAGCCTCTGGTACCGTCTAAGTCTGATCTCTTTTCTATGAGTTTGTTGGTTTTTGAAGTATGATTGACCTACAGCACACATTAGTTCCTGGTGCATAACATAGGGATTCAGTATTTCTATACACTTCAAAATGATCTCCAGTATGGTCCCCCCTTGTTATTTGTGGTAGTTATATTTTATAAAGTCATTGTGAACCCTGAAGTTGTGAATCCTGAACATTGCTCTTAAGGGAAATACATGGTTAGGGTTCCCGTGAGCCTCTGTCTCAACCAAATAACACGTAAACTTGTTTGTGTGTGTTTCTGTTGACAGGCCGCTTGTTTAATATATGTCTTGTTGCTTCCTTACTGTTGGACCCATGGCCAGTAGCACCATAACTCATGGCTGGACCAAGCTTCTCTGGCACAGGTGTTTTCTCTGGAAGGCGCGTCAGAACCTTCTTGGGCTCAGGAGCACTGGTCAGTACTTTGGCATTATGCTTGGGGGCTGTTTTCAACAGCAAAATCACCAAAAAAAGCAAAAGCTGTATAAAGACGTGCCACTTAAACTACGAAAGGATAGTTGTTTGCTGTATAAGAGTGAAGCTAGGAGGCAGAGTGTCACCTTGGTCAACTCTTCTGGGAATGTGTGTGTCGGACAACTCAAATTTTCTGTTCCTCTGCACGTGTCCACGAATGACCACAGAGGTGCCTGTGAGTGCTGACTTGAGGGCTGCAAATAAATTTCAGCAGGTAGGTGAGTTTGCATATATAGACTCTGTTAATAGCATTGACTATAATTTCAAAACCAGTGTTAAAAGATAAACTAGGAGTGGAGGTGGGGTGCAGAGTTCTCCAGCACATTTGGGACGGATCACTCAGCGGCTCCATGTACAGACCCCGTGGTATCGGCCTGCCTTCATGTTGGAGGGAGAAGGAGGAGGAAGAGCGGAGGTGTGGCTCCCAGAGAAGTAAGGAAATGAGGGCACAAGGATCCAGAATCCAGGAAGTGAGGGCACAAAAGTACCGGGAGAATTCTCTGGAATCGGGATGACTGAGTACGCACACAAAGAGCAAAAGGAGCAGGGACGAGCAAAAGGAGCAGGAAGAATGAGGCCACGGTGAGGGGTAGAGCCACCCTGTGATTTGGGTCAGGGCAGTAAAAGCTCAGACAGACCGGTCCTTCGGCACAGGGCTGGGCTGCTGCCCTCTCCCGCTTAGAGCCCTGGGAGTGCAGTTTTTACTTTTCAGCCAATTGTGCCACCTCTGGGAGCCACAGGAGAGAGGAGGGCGGCAGTGGGTTCCTGTTCCACCCTTTCAGGGCCCATTAGGGGTGTCTGGGGTAGAGGCCTCATGCCACGGCCTTTCTCGTAGATGATTTAAGGAAGGATGTAGGGGTGGTTTTCAGTTGCAAAGAGAAAATTAAAGCGAGAGATTCGATCCTGTAAGAGGTCTTTGAACTTATAAATGCAGAGGCATATGTGTCAAGAATGGGAACTGGCAAAGACTGTATTCCATAGTTTGAACTTAATTGCTTTTGGTATGTACTTGAAAAGAAAATATCCCAGGACGTTTAACTTTAGAAAGTCGTTCTATTGTGCTGCACGGTAAGTGATTTTCACAAGGTTTTGGCCGAGATATTCAGTATCAGTATGCAAGAATGGTTTCAATATGTGGTAGGCCAATAAAAACAAAGTCACTGTGACCTGCGCTTTGCAGATCTAAGAGGGACAGAAGAGCAACCAGTGATAATTAATTCCAGTTTGGAGGAATACTGTAACTGCAGCCGCACACCTCTGTCCTGCGCCCTGCTCTGTGTGTCCTCTTGAGGGGAGCATAATGCTGCACTCGGTGGCTTCTGAGGAGGACACTGACATGACGTGGTTATATGGCGAGGCCTGAGACTGGGCCCTTTGGAACTGGGGAGTTCTGGTTTCATCTGGAATCATGGAATCCGTAGAACTGGCCACTGGCTTGGAAAACTCACATTAGCAGTGAGTCTCATCGAGGGAAACAGGACATCTCTCCCTTCCCCTCTGCTTGTTGCCGGCTCTGCTGGCAGGAATGTTGCCCAGAGTCTTTGACTCACTTCCCTGCTTCGGGGACAGTCAGATCCAAGTACTGGAGTGAGGACGGCCTGCTCCTCACGCCTCTGTTGCTACCTCTGCCTCCCTTCCTGTCTCTGCCTGGTGGGGTTGGGGGATAGCTTTCCTTCCTAGTGTTAGAATGGAGCGAAGCATGTGTGAGGGCAGAGGGCCAGGTAAGAAGTGAGGATGGTATCTGGAAGCCTACCTGCCGTACTCAAATAGTCCTCAAAATATGAACACTTTATTTTTTTATTGCAATATAATTAATTGACATATAACATTTTTTAGGTGTACAACATAATTCAATATTTGTTTACATTGTGAAATGATCACTATAATTTAGTTAATACTGTAACCATGGAGACTGTTTTTTATAATTGATATTGTCTTGTTCTGAAGCCCCTATTTGTAGAGTCACCAAAAAAGTTTTATTTCCCCACTTAAGTAAAATTGGTTTCTTCAGGCCTGAAGCAATGTTTTCCAGGTAAGCTCAGATACTGCGGGCTTCAGCTTTTTTTTTTTTTCTTCCAGCCTTCTCCTTCTCTCAGCCCCGCTTGTCCTTCTCCCTGAGTGATATCTGGGTACACGAAGAGGCTTCCGTAACATTATCAACATCAAGGGCAGGGGCAGGATGTGTCCTATACACCTTGTCCTTCTCTGCAGGCTGCTGTTGATTTCTCTTCGAGGCGTAGCTGATCTCTCTCTTTTGGCATTCGTGTCTGCTCAGGGCAGGCTGTCAGTGGTAGGTGTCTTTGGTTGGTGTGTCTCCCGACGGTCCAGGTGCCCAAGCGGTGCATAGTGGTACCCCAGGATTAGCATCCTCCACTTTGCCTCTCACTGCTATGGACCCTCTGAGGCTTAGCTAGATATTTGCATCACAACTGGCTTTAGGTGCCCTGTTTTTTTAGCTTCTGCTGTAGGATTCTCTTGTCACATGCCAGGCAACCTTTGGCAAACACTCTCTTAATTCTCGGCTGCCTTCTCCTGTGTCTGCCACAGGGCTCCTGGGGAACTTCTGGATGTCCCCGTGTCTAGTGTAGTCCGTGGAGAAACAAGAAAATTTTAACTCTGGCTCGTCTACCTAGGCATTTCCCCTGGCCGATGGTAATCTGCTGTCCTGAACTGCATGGAATCGTGTGTGTGTGTACATGTGGCAGCCTAACTATTTTTTTGCATTTGCCAGTTTATTTTAAAGGCTCTGGTAAAGGGTATAGATGAACAGCTAGATGAAAGAGGCGCACAGGGGAAGGTGTGTGGGAAAGGATGTGGGGCTTCCCTGCCCTCTCCAGGTGCACCGCCCTCCCAGCACCTCCACGTGCTCACCAGTCTGGAAACTCTGAAGCCTGTCATTTAGGATTCTTATGGAAGATTCATTACGTAGAGGTACTGATTAAATCACTGGCCTAAATATTTTTGGAATTGCCTGTTTGCCCATCTGGAGTTTTTTCCACCTCCCTCTCCCCCTCCTTTCCGGGGCCGAGCCTGTGGTGGGCGAGGAGATGCATGGAAAGTCTACCTACTTCTCTGTCTGGCAGGAATTGCCTTACATCTCGCTCTCTGTGCTCTCTACATTGCGGCTCATGCTAAAACTCCGTGCTTAGTCCCCCGAGCTTTGTTCTTAATTTGTACGAATATGCTTTTTGAATAGAAGTAATACTTGTTTCCTCTTTCAACAAAACTGACTTCTAAGATAGTAGTTTCTACCTTGAGATATATAAAACACAGCAAAAAAAAAAAAAATGGATTTCTTGGTTCAAGGTTTTGCCTCCTCTTACCCTGAAACAACAAAAGCCATTGATTCGGTGGGTGGAGAGCTGCAGGGCAGCGTGATTTATGAGTAATGAAAAATACATTAGTGTAATCTTTGAAAAAATATGGTAGAAAGGGTTGGGGAACTTCTGGATTAGAAGAAATGGATCAAATGAGGCTGCTTACATGCTGGGGCGGCTGAGTCAAAGGAAAATGTAGCTGCATTGCCACAGCCGGATTTCCTGGGGGCATGTGGTTGCCTTTCTCAGCCTTGCTGAACAGGGTCAGCAGACGTAAGTCACAAAGCCAACTGCAGGAAGAAAGACAAACACAGCCCCTCATGTCACTGCTGCACAGGGGCGATGGAGGCTCCCGTGAGCTTGTGAACACTTCTTCCTCCGAGATCCTTTTTCTCTAGTTTACTTAAAGCTACTGCAGCCAATCTTCAGAGGGTCAGAAGACTTTTTATGTGAAGAGCCAGATCATAAATATTTTCATCGTTTTGGGTCTTTTGATGTCTGTTACAAGTACTCAACTCTGCCACTGTGGTGGGAAAGCAGCCATAAAATATGTAAATGAGTAAATGGGCCCGTGTTCCAATAAAACTTTATTTATAAAGCCAGGCAGTGGGTTAAATTTGGCCAGAAGGTGGTAGTTTGTTGACCTCGGATCTGGGGAGAAGTGCCAAGTCAGTGCAGTAAAATAACAGGCTCAGCTGATCCCTAAATCCTGTGTTTGCCTAAGAGAGAGACCACACACACACACACACACACACACACTTACACTCACTCACTTACACTCTCACACACTCACACATACTCACCCCACTCCCTGCTCCCCACATACTCAGACCAGACCAGGTTTTTAGCATTATTATGACCTTGACTTTGGCTTTGCCCAACAAGTATCCAGAAAGTAGAGACAAAAGTCCTGAATTGATGATATTTTTTTCCTTCAGGTTTTGAAATAATTGTCAAGCTCAGTGACTGCTATTTACAGAGGTAGTTTGGATTTTTAAGTTCTCTCATTATTACTTTTTGCCCTAGGAAGTCTCTGGATTTGCTCATGCTTGATTTCCAGGTCTTCTGGGCAGGACTGTGTGTTCAAAAGGCCACTGTGCTTCTTAGTGGAGAAAGTGGAAGGAAGGGTCAGGTGAGTAGATGCTCCTTACTGACCATAGGCTGCAGGATACGCTGGGTGTGTTTGAGAGAATGTATTAGTTTTCTATGGCTGCTGTAATAGATTACCACACATTGTGACTTAAAACAGTGCAGATTTATTATCTTGCAGTGCTGTGTTAGCAGCCTGACGTAGGTCTCTGGGGCCGATATTAAGGTGTTGGCGAGTCTGTGATTCTTTCTGGAGGCTCTGAGGCAGAAGCTGTTTGCTTGCCTTTTCTGACTTTTAGAGACAGTTTGTTGGCTTGTGGCCACCTTCCTCCATCTTTAAAGCCAGCAGCATTCCTCTGACTGACTGTAGTGGGGAGAGTCTCTTTGTTTTTGAGGATTGTGAATCCACCTAATTAGATTGGGCCCACTTATCAAATCCAGGATAATCTCTCTGTGTCAAAGTCTTTAACATTAATAATATCTGGAAAGTCTCTTTTGTCATGAAATGTAACCTACTCATCGGTTTCAAGGACTAGGACTAGGAGATCTTTTGGGGGGGGGGAGCCTATTATTCTGCCTACCAGAGACCAGGATCCTGTCATGGATTTTTCTCATGTTTTCTGGGTGCGTAGAAGTGCTGAATAAGTCACTTAAATTTATTGGGATCTAAGTCATCAGTGCAAGGGGGTCTGCTGAATGGAAGCCTGAGTCTTCTCTGTTAATAGGGAGTGGCCCTCCTCGGGGGAGGTGGGTGGTGTAATGGACAGGCACTGAGCCGTCTCTTCCTTTATCTTCTATAACATGAGGAAGATGGAATAGGCAGTGGTTTTCTAAACGCTTCCAAGCAGTAGAGACCTTTCCTCAAGTCAAGCTATAGAACTCCAATGAAGAGAGGAGCTGCTCTGGTTGGATCAAAGGTGGGGGTCCTGGAGCCCTCCCTACAGTCTGCCAGAGGCACAGCTTCTTTCCAGGGCACCTTGGAACACTATTTGGAGGTCGCTGGACTCTATCGAGGTCAGCTATTTGTAGCCCACAGGCTAAATTTGGTCTGAGGACTGAGGACTGTTTTTGTTTGGTCTGTTCTGTGAACCAGGAATTATATATGTACATGTATGCTGGTGGGTATATCCGTTGACTGATGGATCAATGGATCTATGTAATTTTTCTATTGTGGTAAAGCACATATAAATAGTAGCATAAATGCATCCATATTGTTCACCACCACTTGTCCCTTGAACTCTTTTCAGTGAAACTTCCAAGTCCCCCTCCTCTCTGTCCTTGGCAACCCCTATTCTGTGAATCTGACTACTCTGGGTGCCTCTTATAAATGGAATCATACGGAATTTGTCCTTTTGTGACTGTCTCATTTCACTGAGCATAATGCCTTTAGGCTTTATTCATGTTATAGCATGTGTCAGAATTTCCTTTCCTTTTAAGTTTGAAAAATAACCCATTATATGTATTTATCATATTTTGTTCATCCATTTGTTGATGGAAACGTGGGTTGCTTCTACCTTTTGACTGCTGTGAATAACGTTGCTAGGGACATGAGTATACAAATGCTTCCTTGAAAAGTTTCTTCCTTTTTTATAATTGTTTTCAACTTCATTGAGATATAATTGACATGTAATATTGTGTAAGTTTAAGCTGTACAGTGTGTTGATTTGCTATACTTACATACTGCGATATAATTACCGCCATAGTTGTAGTTAATACCTCTATCAGAGCTGTCTTTGTCCCTTGCACAGGAGTGGCACAGTTTGCTGTGCTCCATGCCAGCATCCATCTTGCAGCGTCAGTGGACCTTTTAAGAACCAGAAAGAGCAGAGTTGTAAGCTCCTCTCTGGTGTATTAAATCACAACCATCAGAATATATCCTAAGGAAATTGTGGAGGCTGTGTGCAGTGGTGGCAACATTGCTTATAACAATACAAATGGGAATCAACTTAAAAGTCCAACAAAAGGAGATTTACTAAATCAGTTATGTGTGCCCATAAACTTTGAATGCTACAGGCTATTAAAAAGATATTGTAGATAAATATTTATCAACATCAGAAGATAGTCATGATTTATGAATGAAAAATATTATGTAGCAGCATTTTTAACAATAAAAAACCAGCCTGTATGTGCACACATATGTATATATTCTTTTTAATATATATAAATTTACTTTAAATAAATTTATATAGTAAAGATATACACAGTACTGTTAAGTGTTTGGCTCTGGGTAATGGGCTTATGGTCAATTTTTATTTTCTTCTTGCACACTGAGTACTTTCCTTTTTCATGTAGTACTTGGGCCTTTCCTCTGAGTATGGTTCTGTTACCTAGAGTTCTGAGTCATCTTTTTTTGTTTGTTTGTTTTTAGAGCTGCACATGGGTCATATGGAAGTCCCCAGGCTTGGGGTCAAATTGGAGCTACAGCCAGCCTACACCACAGGCACAGCAACACCAGATCCGAGCCATGTTTGCCACCTACACCACAGCTCATGGTAATACTGGATCCTTAAACCGTTGAGTGAGTCCAGGGATCAAACCCACATCCTCATAGATACTAGTCAGGTTCATTACCGCTGTGCCACAACGGGAACTCCCTGAGTTGTCTTTCATATATAAACCAAACCTTTTCCATTTTCCTCATTTGGGTCCTTTTAGCTTTTTACAGTAATTTCAGTATTTAACAGTTGTTAAACCTACCCCTGATTACACAGCAAATTTAAAAAGAAATAACTCAGGAGTTCCTGTCATGGCTCAGTGGTTAACGAATCTGACTAGGAACCATGAGTTTACGGGTTTGATCACTGGCTTTGCTCAGTGGCTTAAGGATCTGGCGTTGCCGTGAGCTGTGGTGTAGGTCGCAGACGTGGCTCGGATCCCGTGTTGCTGTGGCTGTGGCGAAGGCCGGTGGCTACAGCTCCGGTTAGACCCCTAGTCTGGGAACCTCCGTATGCCGCGGGTGCGGCCCTAGATAAGGCAAAAAGACAAAAAAAAAAAAACCCACCTCATTTTATTATGCCTTCTCAGTGCAATTTAGTTTTCATGAAAACAACTGTTTTAGTTCTCCTATTTCATTGTTTTTACACATTTAAGCAAATTGCATACTTAGAATGGTAAGTACACTTGGCATAGACAGTTTGGGCCTCTTGCTGTCGTAACTGGTAGACGTGGTGGTGTCCAGGAGCATTGGCAGTAGCCTATGGATGATAGACATTCCGTATGTCCTGGCATTTGCCTCTAGGTTTTAGAAAGGGAGTGTAAGGCATTTGGTTAATCTGGTGAGTTGGTTAAGTGAGGTTCAGTTGAAGGGGCTTCTGCTTCATATATATTTTGCTTTCATCACGTCTCCACTTCTGCTCGCATCTTGCACTCTCTCCAGCTGACCTGACTTTGCTATTTTGAGAACAGATACTCTCTTTCTTGTTTTGAAAGCACAAGGGCCTCCTCTCCCAGTGTATAGAGGACTTCATATCAGCCACTCTGTCTTTCCTCCTGAAGCAGGCCTTCCTTTGTTGTGTTCTTTGTTGAAACACAAAGGGTACGCTTGTTCTGATGGGCGCAGACTCCCAATTCTTAGGGCCCCATGGCTTGAATCTACTAACTTTCTCCCAGTAGCCGATGTACAGGACCATGTGTTTGGGGGTTGGATGTAGCCATCCCTGCCTGATCCCTGCTGCTATTTCATGGCCACATGCAGCCTTATTTTCCTGTTGCTCCTTTGGGTCTGGGTTTTCTCCACAGGATACTACATAAAAGGCTTTCAATAAATACTGAGAGAATTTGGTATGTCTGGGATATTTCCAGAGGGACCAACAGTTCCACTGATAGATTGTGGGGCAGAGTACCTTTCTAAATGTTTTAATTACTTATTTAGACATTATTTTCTTATTAATCCAGACTCCTTGGCATTTTATTTCTTTCTGCCAACTGGGTTGCTGACCTCTTCAAAAATAGCACTGTGCTTACATTTTGTGGGCTAGTTTATGAGTCAATTGGCAGCTGATCAGTACTGGTTCCTCACTGCCAAAATGTGCACATTTTCTGTGTTATCACCTGGATGTCCTGTTGAGTTGGATTACATGGGGCCTCATAAGCAGAGAATTCTAGGAGGAGTGGATCTTGAAGGAGAGAAAATGTCTTGCATTTGATGAATGGAAATCGTGAATAAAATTTGCAAAAATGCCATCACCTGTGTAATATTTAGAGATTGAATTATGAAAGTCCTTCTCCCACTGTAATCCAGAGAATTTAACTTAAATAACTTCAGAGTTGCTGATTATTTAGGATTGTGTCATTTATATCTATTTATCTTCCCAATACTGCTTTATTATTTCTTTTTCAAATCTTTGGGTTGAGTGAACATTTTTTTCCATATAGGAAAATAAGCAGTTCAAGAGCAAGTTACTGCATCTTAAATTTTCTTTGTTTCTTTTCTATGAAATTAAGCAACCACAAATTATGATTTACTGATAGCATAAAATTTGCACAGGAATGACCCCTTAAACAGTGATTAACAAATATTTGCCAGCTGATCAGACCTGGCTTGCTGCTTTTTAAGAACCAGAGGTTTTTGTGTAAAAAATACATATTTCCAGGTATAACCCCAAGAGATCCTAATTTGTACTCTCTGAGATGTGACATAAGAGTTTTTTGTATTGAAGGTATTCTTCTTGTGATTCCAGTGTGTGTTAAGTGGAAACACCGAACACTTCAGAAGAACTCTTCTTTATTTACAATCTTGTTAGGTGGATCCCAGGTCAGAAGTTCACAGACTTTAATGTGTATTGGATACTCTTCAGGGAGCTTGTTCAATGTGAATATTCACAGGTCTCATTCTCAGAGGGTCTGATTCACTAGGAATAGTGTAGGTCCTGGAGGATCCATTTAAAGATACAACCCTGCAACCTTGATAGGGGTGGCTTGCAGACCACTGTTTGGGAGACACATTGGTGGTGGAAATTGACAAAATAGGAGCCAAGTGTGTCTACTCTTGGGAAACATATATGGATGTTCATGTTTTATTTAGGATAACTCAGGATTAAAATGGGGGTGACAATAGGATTTATATTGAGAGGTTCTTAAGATTAAGTGAAGGAATGAATGCACATTGCTTGGTACAGAGTGTATGTTCTATAATGAGTAAACATTATATATTATACATGTATATATTATACAGAGTAAATGTTCTGAGTTATTGCTGAACCCATCACTTTTTATTAGCGTGCTTGCTTGTTTTGGTGAACATTATTCAATTCATATTCATTTTTTCCTTTTTTCTTCATCAGCAGCAGTGTTCTGGGTTCCTTGTTGAGATGATTTCTCACTATACGCAGATTTATTGTTTAAAATTATAGATCCCCGAGTAGTTGAAGATTAGAGAAATAGAAGTGGGGAAACTGAGAAGTCAGCTAGATTTTCTCATCAGCTAAACAGTTCCCTTTCATCTACTGATCTTTGACTGCCCACAGGTTAAAGAATCACCACCGGATTCATAGGAACTGTTAAATCCACAAATGACAGAGATTTGTATCATTATTCAGTTATATAAACAGTGCTAGTTTTTTTTTTTTAAAGGATCTACTGAGTTACATAGAGTTGACAATGTATTTGCAGAGTAGAACAAGTAAATGAGAATAATCTTAATGCCAAGTGCAGCCAAGGACTTCCTGAGGCATTGCTTGATTCCCACAAACCGCAAATGATGTTCTTGTGAGAAAATTGGAGAAATTAGAGGTATGGGATTGTTCAGTTAGATGTATAGAGGGCAGAAGAACTTGAAAGATGGATGGCTAATGGATCAATGCAGGGCATCCTGCAGAAATCTTCCTTAGACCAGGCCTGGCTAGGCTTTTCTCAATATAGGTGGTATGGTCACCTTGTTTGAGCATGACATGAAACTGGGAGGACTAACAAATATGTAAGATGATAGAATCTGGGACATCAGTGATCCTAGAAGGCTAGACCCCAGAGTTGAAAGTTAAAAAAATCATACTTGATAGCAATAAAGGCAAAGTCCTGTGTTTAGATTGCCAAAACTGATTAAGGCAACCACTCAACTAAGCAACAAGTGGTATGAGTATGGAGTGTAGAGGAGTGGATTAACAGAAGTTCTTGACTCAGATGTTTTAGTTCACTCATTCATTTAGATAATACTTACCACTTTGTATGTGCCAGGCACTTTTCTAGAGTTGATAGGGTAGCCACAAGCCACCAGTGCTATTGAGCACTTGCAATACGACTGGTCTGAATTAAGATATTCTGTAAATATAAAATACATGCAGAATTTCAAGGCTTTATGTGAGGAAAAGAATAGTAAAATACCTTATTAATAATTTTTTATAGTAATTACATGTCGAAATGATACTTTGAATATATTTGGTAAAATAAAATAATTGTTGAAGACTTCTTTCTCTTATTCAGTTATAAACAGTGCTAGGTTCTTTTTTTTTTTTAAAGCCTTTTTAGCCTTTTTTTCTTTTTTCTTTTTTTTTTTTTTCCTTTTAGGGTCACATGGAGCATATGGAGCTTCCCAGGCTAGGGTTCAAATCAGAGCTGTAGTCACTGGCCTACACCACAGCCACAGCAATGGCGGGATCCAAGCTGTGTCTGAGACCTACACACAGCTCCCGGCAGCACCGGATCCTTAACCCACTGAGCAAGACCAGGGATCAAATCTGCGTCCTCATGGATACTAGTCAGATTCGTTTCCGCTGAACCACGACAGGAACTCCCTCTCTTTACTTTTTAAAATGTGGCTACTAGGAAATTTAAAATTATGTATGTGGCTGTCATTATATTTTATTGGGCAGTACTTTCCTAGTCACTGGGCATCATTGAATGAAACAGGTAGGGTCTCTGTCTGCTTTTATTCATTTAGCAAATAGTTATTGAGCACATATTTTGTGCCAGACATTCTTTTAGGGCATGTATTCCAACATGAAGAAGATGAATCATAAAAAAGTAACCAAATAAACAAGGTGTTTTGATGTAGAATAAAGTTGCTGTGATGAAGCTACAGTAGAATAATCTAATAATGGTTGGGGGGAGAGGGAGAAATTTCTGTTGTGAAGTTGGGGAAGGTCTTACCATAGCTGATATCTGAGCTCGACATAGGAAAACTGTCAGAGCCTTACAGTCATAAGGAGACACCAGGTGCAAAGTCCCTAAGGCAGGACTGTGCATAGCACATGTGAAAAGCAGTGATAAGTCCTGTGTGGTAGGGACAGAGTTGATAAGGGGAAGGAAGAGCCAAGTACTGTGTGGCCTTGTAGGCTCTTGCAGGAGCTTTGGCTTTTATTTTAAGGGCAAGTCCTTAAAGGGTATAAAGCAGGTGAGTGACATGACTGAATGTGTCAAGTTTGGATGGGGTCATTCTGTTTAGAAGGGGAGTGAGATTGAGTGCAGGGATGCTGGTAATGGGCAAGAGGTGATGGTGACCTGGAGTAAGGTGACGATAATGAAACTAGGAAGCTGTGCCTGACTTGAGAGGTAGGTCTGCTGAGCCTTATTGGTGGATTGATGTGGGGAATCAAGGGAATCAGGTGCCAACTTAGCATTCATCAGAGTGTGATGGCCACAAACAAAAGCCACCCAGTCCTGACAATCAGTGTGATCTGAAGCTGCTCTGGTAGAATTTAGCATTTGCAGAGAAATACGAATGTTCCACTTTGCTCAGTGTCTGCCAAACCTTGGTTAAAGATCGCACAAGAAAATGTCTCAGGTTGTTATTGCCAACATCGAGATTCCTGACTTCCTTGATAAGTTTTTCCAGGACTTAAGTTCTTATTTATTCTAAGATCTTCCTTCCAGCAGTTGCTCTGGAATAATCTATGCTGTGGCACGTATGATGTTTATGAGTGTAAGCTCCAAAGTTAGGTATATCTCAGTTCCAGTCTCATCATCAGACACAGTTAATGTATAACTTCTCTGGTCTTTATCTTCATCTGTAAAATGAGTTAAACACTTTAGTTCCTACCTCAGATGCTGTGACTATTAAATGACATAATGCCTGCCAATAGCTTGGCACACACCATAGGTGCCCGGTGAATGCTATTGTTAAATATTTATTGAGCATCTACTATGTGTGTGTGTGTGTATAAATATATTTAAGATAGTAAGTGCTCAATACATTCTTGCCGGTTTAACTTGTGGTAGTGGGCAGTATTTGAGTTTGGTGTTCAAACTTTGCATTTGTTATGGAAGATTTAAACATCTTATTTTTAGGAGTTCCTGCTGTGGTGGCGTGGGTTAAAGATCTGGCTTGTCTCTGTGGAGATTCTGGTTCAATCTCTGGCCCAGCGCAGTGCTTTAAGGATCTGATGTTGCTGCAGATACAGCATTGGTAGCAGCTCCAGCTCAGATTCAGTCCCTGGCCCAGGAATTTCCATGCACTGTGGGTGTGGCTCAAAAGAAAAGACATCTTATTTTTATCATGTTGAAAACACAGTCTTTTACATCCACAATGTGAAATCCTTACTATATTTTGCACTACTTCTATGACCGCAGCATTTTATAAATATGTGAAGTAGTGTTAGTGTTTGTAACATCACTGTAGTTTGTGCAGTTCTACTCTGGTGTGGAGAAATGTGGAGCAGAGTTTTGTCTTTATTTCTTTCCCTTTCGTTTTTAAATTTAAAATCTGCCAAGTAAACAGCCATTCTTCAAGGAATGGAATACAAATTTGCCTTTTCCTTTTGCAAGTTGGAACACAAAAATGTTATGGCAAAGAAAAAGTGTGCAGTTCCGATTTTATGGTAGAATCTCTCTGCAGTATCAGAGAAGGCACTTCTTGAAGTCAGTACAGGAATATGTTTTCACAGCTTAGCAATAAACTGAATTTCTTTAAAGGAGCTTTTGTTTTTCCCTACTCCTTCAATTATAAAATTGGAGATATACACTCATAAAAGGGAGGGGGAAATCAATGATAGACTGAGTTGAAATATTTGACAAGGGAAATAATTTAAGACTAGTACAACAGAGGTCATAGATTATTTACAGGAGAATAAATGATTAACAACATATAGAATGTTCAACTTCACTAATAAATGAAAATTGAAATGAGGTACCATTTCTGCTTATCAGACTGGCAAAAATACATTCTTCAGTGTTGATAAGGACACAATAAATACATTTGCAGACATCAGTGTTTGAAATGTAAATTGGCATAAGCATTATAGAAATCAGTGTAACAAAATGTATTAAGAAATTAAAAAGGAATTGACATCCTTTTTGATTTAGTAACTTCCTTATTATAAACTAAATTATCCAGAAATTTGTACTAATATGTATGTGCAAAGGTGTTCGTTGCATTGTTATTTATAATAGTAAAATATTAAAAAAAAATTAACTGTTCAACAATAGGAAATTGGTTAAGTACATACACTACGGTGTATATACTTTCCTAACCGAAATTGTGTGGTTCAGAGACTAGCAGCATTGTACCACCTCAGACAAGATGAATAAGAATCATCTAAGTGCCATAGCACTTTCGAGGGTGGAGGTGAATCATCCATAGTTTTAGAAAGGTCACGTGTGATGCTGATTCATAATCAAACTTGAGGACAGTGGGTACTGTTAAAGCTGCCCGCTTCTCTGCCATCTTCCACAGCAGTGTTAATTTACGGAATTGCCTTTTACCTTACCCTTAACAGTCATACATAAAACACTTGCAATAGGGATATCACTTTCTCAGTTATCCGTAAGAGCTGCATTATCATGATTTCCTCAACAGTGCCTGGCACATGAAGCTCGACAGATACTGTTGAAGGAATGAGAAAATGACAGTGGTTCCCATGGCTTGCCTGTCTGTACTCTAGAGTAAACCGTCTGTTTCTGTACTACTTATCATTAGAAGTTTTTTTTTTTTTTTCTCATGTTCACCAAGTCCAGGTTGTACTGGGTTAGTCATTTGTTTTTAGGTATGACTTTGATTTTGTTAGGATCCTGGCAAGAAATAAATGGCAACTTCAAACTAGAAGTTGACAAAGTGGATCACAAAGGTGTAAGCAGTGTCAGAGGAAACCAGCCCGAGGGAGTGCAGAACACTGGGAAAGTATTGGTGGGCAGTGGCTACCACCTGGGGGTCTAAGGGGCAAGAGCAGAGTTGTAGGGAAGGACTGGATGGCCGCTCCATGGAGACGGCTGGTTGATAGCACCTGAAGCCAATCCAGGGTCACCTGCAAGAAGGAGTGGCAGAAACCGACACTTGGCTTTCACTTCCCCCCTCCTCGGGATGTCTTCTGTGGGCTCAGACCATTCAGGGTGAGGGAGCCTTGGGTGTAACACCCTGGCTTACAGAGGTGGGGGGGGCGGGGATAGAAAGGGCGTCTGGAGTCACAGGGAGGATGCCCAGCACAGGGCTAGACCTGTGATAGTGGGACAACGTGGAAGCAGTTTTTTCTTTTCTTTTTTTTTTCCTTTTTATGGCTGTACCTGCGCCATATGGAAGTTCCTGGGCTAGGAGTCAAATCAGAGCTGCAACTGCTTGTCTACGCCACAGCCACGCTGGTTTCTTAACCTACTGAGTGAGGCTAGAGATTGAACCCACATCCTCTTGGACACTATGTCAGGTTCTTAACCCACTGAGCCACAATAGGAATGCTGGAAGCAGTTCTTACTTTCTTGTGTTCCTACCCTCAACCCCATTGGTTCGGTGGATGAATCAGGCTCTGGCAGCTTCTTTTTCCTTGTCTTAGAATCCCAACACACACCAAAGAGAAGAGAGCAAGCAGCATCCACCACATCGCCCCTCCAGCCCCTTGCCTATGATTTGCTATTTCAAAGCATTAGGTTTTAGGTGAATAAATCTGTAAGAGACAGAAGTTACAAACCATTTTGTGTAAGGAAAACCACATACAGCTCTTTCATTTTGCCAATGAGTGTGTTCTGCTGAAAGCTCTCATTGAATGTGGTTGTCTTTTTTGGCTTTTTGTGCCCAGAGCAAACAGCCTCTGGGCCCAGCGCATAAGCAGCAGGCACTAAGAATGTAGAGCGCCATCTCCTCCTCCCTGGGAACACTGCCTTTAGAGAAACGGAGCACACAGATCCAAGAGCTTCTTTTGGATATAACTCTCACGTGCTTTGTTGGTGGATAGGATGGTCATGCCCAGAGTCTTTCTCCTTCTGTTTTCAGCAGTCTTAGAAGTTTGTAGTGGGAGGAAACCAGGGTAAGACCTGAAGGGTCTCCAGCCACATAATAAAAGAATGAAGAAGCCGAAATAGAATAGTTATTTCATGTAGGAACTAGGTTCACCCGCAGCAGCAGGAACTACCTGAGAATAACCAGGGTCCTTTAGGGATCACGTGTGATGTAGTAACTTTTAAGCAAGTGGGGGCATCGCTGCAGCTAACAGCAGTCAGGGATCCTGACTCAGCCTGATGTGTCTCAGGTGACCAATCTAGTTCCTGGGCATAGTAGCTTGGAATGTGCATAAAAAAGCTACAAGAAGATTCAAATGGAGTGGTACTTGATCTCTGCCTTGCAGGCATGTGGGAAGTAGTCCAATGGCATGGAAGCAAGAGTGTCAAAATAAATAACAGAATGGAGGTCATTTTTACGTATTTTATTTCCAGCGCATCTTACACTTTAGATGACTAACACCCTCAGTGAACTTCTGCAAGTGGAACCAAAACTGTTTAATGAACAAGTGACTTTTAGTGCTTTATTTTCATCTAGAGCTTCATTTGAAACAGATCACCATTAGCTTTATTGTTTTAATTGTATTGAAATTCCTTAATGTAACCTATTGCTTTATTGCATTAGTCCATTAACCTGGGTGCCACGGAGCATAGTTTTAGAGCCTGTATTTATATCTGGACTAATTGCATGGATGCTTTCAGTATAGGATGAGATATTTTTCACATCACCACAGGAAGAATAACCTGAACCCCTTTCCAAACTTAAGAGTTTGGGATAATAAGAACCAACACTCAACAAAACAAAACAAAACAAAACAAAACAAAACGACCCTGCACATTATTCTGAATTTTTCTTGCTTTGAAATACCTACTGCTCTATCAACAGGGAATTGTGGAATAGTAATTCTCACAGTATGTGTTGCTGCCACGTGCTTTTCATTTGGAAGTACTGTGGGAAGCACTGGTCTGTGGGCTCCCCAATCAAAACCAGGTGGTTAATGGTTACAAACTGGAGGACCATGAGGAAATTCATGCCTTGCTTATTAGGACAAATGGAGGTAGAGCATCCTGGCCGCTGCTTGCAGGCTTAGAAGCTAAGACAAACCAAGAATGACCAAGGCTCAGCTCCCTGTGGGGACCTTTGTTAATAACCCAGAAGGTGGCACAGCTGTTAACACCCTGTTGACCTGAAGCATTTCTTCCTAGATGGGAAAGTGACTGATGGGGACTCTAGCATGTTGAGATCACTCAGGGCGTTTTTCACTTCTGCTGGAGGAAGGAACATTGAAGTTGGAATTGGGCCCTTTGTTACCTCCCAGATGCTCCGCAGCAGGGGTGTTTATAATGCCCATCAACCAGGCTTTCCGTGCACCTGTTGGGGGACCAGCTGCAGAAAGCAGGTGTATCTGGGGACTGAGAGGACGGGTGACTGTGGAGAATGCTGAGGGCTGCCAGATGTATTCCACATAAACACCGGGCCAACAGCTGGAGGGACAGGAAAGATGTGGATTTAATTAAAAGTGATGTGCAAATTTGATTATTAATTTCAAACCACTGTGTGAATGTAATATACACACACAAACACACGCACATAAAGACACACACATATATAAAATATCTATGTCAGAACAACTCAATGGAATGTGTTGATGTAAGCACGATATTCACTTTTCACCAATTCCATGCGCATTATGTTTTGTTCATTGGTCCACACACGTTGTTCATCACATTTCCACGTCCATTTAAAAAATTTTTTCCCAGGAAGGCAACTAAAATTCCAGTTTCATTTTTGAATGCCTTGCAATCCTAAGAACACACAGTTGTCAATTTAAAACAGAGAAACTGAATCAGGCAGCCTCTGAAGCCTGCGTTTATGTTGGACTAGTTATAAGAAACATTCAGTGTAGGACGGGCAATGTTGACTACAATTATTTGTGCTGTGGATGGTGGACTCTCATGAGTTTGGACCAGGTCCTTCGTTTCTCATGTGCCGCCTACACCAAGGGTGGAGAGGCAGCAATGCTTTGTGAGAAGGATGGAGATGCTGCCTCCCTGGACTCCGTGTCCTGGGCGTAAGATGTGTCGGAAGCCCGAGGAGAGCTGTCTGTGGTTGGCTTTGCAATGCAATGCACGCGTACTGCGGGTCTTCTCACTTAGCAATCTGAAAATATGGGGCATTGCCCACCACTCAAAAGAGCTGTTCTCTACCTTGGGAACAGCACCCTTTTGGGGCAGTTTTGAGCAGCACTTTAGAGAACACAGTAAAACAAAAGCAAAAACATGTCTTGGCGTTGGAGCTGAGCGATGAATCCAAGGTCCTAAGAATACTGTCACTTGGGACCTCCAGGGCTCTCTCCCATTAGCCTTGGAGTGCCACGTTCTCCATGTACATTTAGAACACTGGGTCTTGCCTGAGAGCCCCTTGAAACTGTAGGCCAGATGTGTATGTGTGAATACGTACATTTTTCTTGGTGGTGGTTAGTATGTTGTTTTCTTCAGATTCTCAAAGCTCCCAAAGCTTGAAACCCAGGGAGAAAAGTGTTGCTTAGGTGAGCTTTTGTCCTGAGCAGCACCTATTTCTCCTGAGGAAATTTCTTCATGGCGAGAAATAATAATGGTAATTGCAACAATGATGGTTACCATTTATGGCATTTATTGCATTTCAGACACTGTGCTGAGCACACTGCACATGTTAGTTCACTTAATAGGGTGTCTGTAATTGTCGGAACCAAAATAGTGTTGGGCAATAATGAACAGTAACCCTTCCACGAAGGGATTTAGTTCCTCTAGCATGATATTCAAGGGCTTTCTTGCTCTGGTCTTGAATGCCAATCTTTTTGAATATTTATTTAACTCAATATATTATATTTCTTTGCTGGATAACAAATTACCACCAACTTAGTGGCTTTAAAAATAATGCCCACTTATTTCACAGTTTCCTTGGGCCGCAAGTCCAGTCAAGGCTTATCTAGATTATGAAGGCTTCCTAGGCTGTAATACAGGTGTCAGCTGGGACTGTGGTCTACTCTGAGGCTTGGCTGCGGAAAGACGTACTTACATGTTCCCTTTGATTGCTGGCATAAGGCATCTTCCTTTTTTCTTGCTGGCTGTTGGCTGGAGGTACCATCCAGCTGTGACAGGCTTCCTCCTGTATGACCCTCTCATAATACGGCAGTTTCCTTTTTCAGAGCCAGCATGGGAGCCTCTCTCTCCTGTCTGCTAAGGTAAAGTCTTGTATGTAAAACAACAAGATCAAGGGAGTATCAGCCTGTAGCATATAATGTAATCTAATCAATGGAGTGCCATCCCGTCACTTGTGACATGTTCTCTTGGTTAGAAGCAAGCCTCAGGTTCCATTCAAACTCAAGGAAAGAGGACCATACAAGGGTGTGACTTGTTGGGGGTCACTTATGTGCCAGCACTATGCACTGGCACAATTTGAGCTAAGTTGTTCAGAATATACATCAGGGAACATCATTTTCCTTTTCAGTTTTTTTGCTTCCAGTCTATAGGGAGCAGTGTCTGCTTCCCAGATGTGCTTTGCAGGCCCATGCACTGAGCCTTTGCTTTCAGCTGTGCTCCCAGCTTGGTGTGCCTTCCCTTGTCCTCCCTGTCAGCTACAGTCATTGTCAGACTCAAAGGCTCGGCTCAAATACTGTGGCTTTCCTTAACTCTTCCCTGCTCTTTCCAGCTGTGGGTGGCATGGGAGTGCTTGGTTGTCCGTTTCCTCTAGCAAGCATCTAATTCCAAGTTGCCTCATAGTTTCTTGTATAAATATTTTAAAAAAGAATCATACCTTGCATATTGTACATTTGTATTTTTTTTTTTGCCAGAGCCCATTATTTTCATGTGGAAAATACTAAATAAATGTTTGTTGAGTAAATTTCCCCTGAAGAATCAATCTATCTTTTAAATTTCTCCATTTTTTTTTTTTTGAGGAATGAAAATAATCAACAGCCCATCCTTGACATTGGTTTGGTTTCTTCCTTTAAAATAGGGACAGAACACTTGCCTCAGGCACTTTCCTTTTCTCCTCTCTCTATTCCATGTATCCCTACAGGATCCACTCAGGGCCTGGTTTGCCCAGCTTGAAATATCCAAAGGTTCTCCACGTCCATGATTTTCTTTTCTGTGGAAAGGTTCATTTGTACCATATATTAGATTCCAGATATAAGTGAAATCATATGGTATTTGTCTTCCTCTTTCTGGCTTACTTCACTTAGTATGAGACTGGGTCACGTTGCTGTGCAGTAGAAAATTGACAGAACACTGTAAATCAGCTATAATGGGAAAAATAAAAATCGTTATATATAAAAAAAAATATCCAAAGGTAAAACTACTGAACAACCCAGTTTGACAGTGTTCTGCTTTTTAGCGAGGTTTTATGCCCCGCTTGCCCTGCATTTCCTTCCTGCCACTTTGGTGGCTAAGCCAGAACTTCCTGCTGACCAATCACTCCTGGCCCTGCTGAAAAAGCATCCCAATTGTGTGGCAGACTGGCTTCCCAGCCGTTGAAAGGGGTTTCTGGTGGGGCCTGTCATCCCAGGAGCAGTTGAAGTGCCATTGTTCAGTTGTGAAACTTTGCACTTTGGTCTCCCAAATTACTGACTGGATGTTAGAATTTTTGCCCTCCATTTCTTAAGCTCAGTATAAGGTGATAAACAGCTTCATGATGCAACCAATTTAAATAACTTCCATCCATTTTTGGGGTGCTGTTAGCATGACATCAATAAAATATAATCCAAATGCTGTTTTCTGATGCAGTCTTGCATTTCTGTCTCCTTACCCTGAGGCTGATTACCGCCTAGAGTAAGATTAAAAAAAAATAAAAATAAAAATAAAAATAAAAAAATTACAAAGCAGAGGAAAGGGAAATTCAGGTAAAGCAGCAAGAAATATTCCTGACATTGGACTCTCTAAAGGCAAAGGGTCTAGCATTGATTTCTTAACATTTAATATGATCGTAAAGTGAGCCAGATATTGCAGAGCTGGAAAAGAAAAAAAATCTACATAAGCAGAATGAGTCTTTATGGATAACTCGTATGTCCTGATAGAGTTATTGTCCATTGCGGGAAGGGTTGCTAGCTGTCCTTGGTGTTACTTTTGTCTCCCTGCCTCTTCCAGTGCATCCATATAGTCCCTTTCTGAGTCTCCCATGAATATAGGAAACATCATGCCTTAACAATCGTTTCTGTCAGGCAACATCCACCTGACTTAGAATTCGAATTTGTCCACTGACTAATGCTTTAGTGAGGTGGCTTCAGGACGATGAGTTATGCTCCATGAGAACCCAGGACAGAACTGGTCCTAATATGAGAGTAGCTGCTTGACCATACAGGAGGGTGGTGCCTAGTGATGACAGCTGCTTTGTCATTTAGGAAGCTCCCAGAGCGAGTAGGATTGCAACCAAGTTCCAGGCTGGGTCTGAGGTAAATCATTTGTTCGGTATTAAGAGAATGATAACGGAAAACCAAAGCAACATGTAGCCTGTGAAGTTATAGATTGTTCAGTGTCAGGGAACAGTTGGGGACAGAGATTTCTTATAGATGTTCTGCTTGCACTTCCTCGAGACACAGAATTTTTTGAAGCTACTGGGGCTGAATTCAAAGAAAACAGTAACCAGGAATGGGTAGTCTTGGAGAGGGAACTAGCCCTAACTTTAGGTAAGGAATCACCATGAGGTTTTTTTTTTTTAATTTTTTATTAGGATATAGTTGATGTACAGTATTGAGTCAATCTCTGTTGTATAGCATAGTGACCCAGTCTCTTCCTCCCTCCCTCCCTCTCTCTCTCACACACACGCACACACTCTTTTTCTTACATTATCTTCCATCATGGTCTATCCCAAGAGACTGGATATAGTTCCCTGTGCTGTACAGTAGGACCTCATTGCTTATCCATTCGAAATGTAATAGTTTGCATCTACCAACCCCAAACTTCCTATCTGTCACCATATGTTTTAATAGTTAATTATCATTTAAACATTTTCCTAAGATTTGTGCTTCTGTTTGTTTCTGTTGGCAGTGGCTGTGAACATCCAGTAAAATGGGAAAGGTCATAAGATTTGAATAGCTTGAGACAACGTGCAGCTTTCTGATGCTTTTATCTCTGGGTCTCAGCACCCTCCAGTCAACCCTCCAAATACTTATAGAACACCCAGTACACCCAGGAGCTGGGCTAGATCTTCTTTCCCAGAAGAACCTGTATTCTCTCCATCTGTCCCTGAATAAAAGTTGACCCCATCTCCACCTCTGAAGTGTCAGCTATATTGACTCACAGATGGCAGCACGAATGTCCCGACACTCCCAAGTTATGGCTCACAACGGGGATACTAATAGTTCTGAAGACTAAATGCAGTAATAGCTAAAAAGCCCTTAGTTGTTTTCATTACTGTTACTATTTAAAAAAATCGTTATTGGTGACGGTCCAACTCCCTCCATGGGTCTGACATTAACCCGTGTCTTTCACACCTTCTCATTTGCTTCCTATATAATGAAGTTGCTTTTTTCTAATGTAATAATGAGTCATGGGATTTTTTTTTCTGTTGGATTAAAAGTTTTTAAAAAACAAAAATAACTGGAGTTCCTACTATGGCGTGATGGAATTGGTGGCGTTTCTGCAGTGCCAGGGTGCAGGTTTGATTCTGACCTGGCACAGTGGGTTAAAGGAGCCAGTGTTGCCACAGCTGTGGTGTAGGTCACAACTGCGGCTTGGATCTGATCCCTGGCCCAGGAATTTGTGTGCCACAGAGTGGCCAAAACAGAAAAAAGACCCACAAAAACCAACTGCCAACCCTCAATACTCCAAAAAGTAAAAATAACTTTTTCCCACTATATTCAGCAATTCAAACAACTTGGCCTGAAAGTTTAAGGCCGAGTCTGTATTTATGCCCTATTAGTGAGAAGACAGTGTTATTCTAGAAGCAGATCTGTCTGGTAGTGCTAGGGCAGTGGTGATTTTGCCCTCCAGGTGACATTTGGCAGTGTCTGGAGACATTTCGATTGTCATAATTTGGGGGAGGGCCCTACTGGCATGTAGCAGGTAGAGGCCACAGATGCTGCTAAACATACTACAGTGCTCAAGACAGCTTCTGTATTCATTTTTTTAATACCAGGGTTGCTATAACAAATTACCACAAATTTAATGACCAACTTTATTATCGCAACACGGATTTATTATCTTGGAGTTTTGTAGGTCAGAGATCTTCCCTTTGGCTCCCAGGGCTAAAACCAAGGTGTCACCAGGACTCTATTCCTTTCCGAATGCTCTAGGGGCGAATGCATTCCTGTGCCTTTTTTCAGCTTCCAGATGTCCGAACCTCGTGGCTTGTGGCCCCCTCCCCCATATTCAAAACCAGCAGTTGGCAGGTCCAGTCCCTTTCAAATTTCAAATCTTTCCTGCCTCTTCCATCATTACATCTCTCTGGACCAGCTGTTCGCTTTTAAGGGCTCCCACGGTTATACTGGACCCACGCAAATTATCCAAGGTAATCTCCCCATTTTAAGGTCCATTGATTAGCAGCCTTAATTTTATCTGTAAACCTTAATTTCCTTTTGCCATGTAACAGCTATTGCCAGGTTCCAGGGATTAGGACATGAACCTCTCTATGAGACCATTATTCTGCCTGCCACAGCTCCTACAACAAAAATTATCCCTCCCACACATCAGCAGTGCTGAGGTTGAGAGAGTCTGTCCTCCAGAAAGCTTCCTAATTCTGGAAGATGGTGCTTCATTCAATGTGGGCAAAAGAAAAGATAAGCTACCTTTAAACTGACTCACTTGAAGTGTTAACATCATGGTACATTTAACGATGTGCACAATTTTCATTAAAAGGCACTGCTGGGTAAGATGGCTTGTCCACTGCCGACCAAGATACGATGATAACTTGGTCCACCCGGTGAGGAAGTGAAAATCTTCCTATTAAATAAATGAAGTGGCAGCTTCTGGTAACAAACATATGAAACAGAATATTCATCTTTTCTTCAGTGGGAATAACACATGACAAAAGTGAGGCTTTCTTCACATTGTTTGTTTATAGAAAATTCATCTCCACCGAGGCCTTATGTTAAATTTGCTCTCTGATGTTAGCATTTCCAGGATGCACAGGGCCACTGGAGTACGTTCTTATGATCT
The DNA here is from genome assembly GCA_004024745.2 of Catagonus wagneri. Taxonomy (NCBI): domain Eukaryota; kingdom Metazoa; phylum Chordata; class Mammalia; order Artiodactyla; family Tayassuidae; genus Catagonus; species Catagonus wagneri. Next base: position 21,850,350 of record PVHT021183519.1, read on the forward strand.
TACCATTTATTTACCTTGATACTAAACTCCAATTACTGTCAGAGATGCTTCTTGTTAAATATGGTAAGATCTCCAGCTTCTGAGAGTGTGAATATGTATTTGATTCTCTGGGGCCAGGCTCAGATGTAAGTTATGGAATCAGAGTTCTGGGGACCTGGGTGAAAATTAATTAAATATCTAAAGATAACAGTGGAGGAAGTTTGGGCTTTAGAGAAAAGTCTGGAATTTAGGGGGAGAGAATTATATGGCAAGAGATCGTGAGGTTGGTTTTTCTTACACTGAAGCTTCCTCTCCTGGCCTGCATGGTGTGTATGTGTGTATGTGTACACACACTCATGCACACATATGCTTGCTCCTTCACTGTGAGTGTTCCTGTGCTTTTGTATTGCTTTCTAGTACCTTTCAATACCTAGAGAAACTCTTTTGGGTTATCTGAAATCATGAATCTGAATCTAACACATAATTTCCAATGGCACTGGGGGAACCCACTCTCCAGATAAAATGTTAGAATTCTCCTGATTATTCAGACTGTCAGATTTAGTTACCAACTTTCTTTGGGTAATCCAACTCATTTATTCATGGGGTATTCTAAAAATACAATCAAAGGACACCTACTGGCTACAAGCGACGTTGCCCATGTCTAATAGGGCTGCAAAGAATGGTTTGAATTTGGTGCAGATGGGGGAAAGTATGTGCTGTCATCAAGAGCCTATCACACTTTTTACTTATAAAATATCTTGACTGGAATCTGGCCAGAGTGAGTCTGGCCAGAGCGGGTCTGAGGTGGGCCCTTTGCTGAGGGTGAATGTATTGGATCAGATAAAGTAAGGAGGGCCAAAGCAGGCCTTAACTAGATTGTAAATTGAACAGAATAGGCTGCTTTTATTTTTGGCTCAGAAAGTAGAAAAATGTTACTCTGCTTACCTCTTCTATTTTTTGGGTTGAATTTAGTCTCCATTTTAGGGTTTTATATGTGTATATATATATATACACATGTGTGTGTGTGTGTGTGTGTGTGTGTCTATGTATATATATGTGTGTGTGTGTGTGTGTGTGTATGTGTGTATATATATATATATATATATATATATATATATATATATATATAATGTATATATTTCTGTGACTCACAGAGGCCTGCTTTGGGGAAGCACTGAAGTTCAGTGGTTCTGGAGGTGAAAAATAAATGGTTGCATCATTGTTGTTGCAGTGCTGAGGAATTTTCCAGGAAACATTTCCATTCCTTCTCTGAAATCTGTTCTGTGCTTAGGCCTAGGAGAATGATCATTTCTTAGGTATAAAGCACATGCTTGCAGCAGCTCATAAAGTTATACTTTATAACCCCAGAGCATATAAACAATTTGATTTGGAAAGGCAGCTCAGTTCCTCCTTTAGCTTCTATCCTATTGGCTGCATAAGTTGTTTTGCCAGTTTCCTCTGGTGTGGAGACGACGAACGCAGTGGGGTTTTAGCCATGAGAGGTAATACGCCTTCAGCCTTCTCTGAAGATGCTACCTTTTGTGTCATAATAATTAGCACAGAGGGACTGTAGTATTTCAGAACCCCAAGGACGTAACAGGACTCAGTTGCAAAGTGGCGGGAAGGAGTTCCCCAAACGGAGAAACCAAGGTGTGGCATTTCGTGGAGGCCTCAGACGTGAGTGCCATAAGAGTCCACAGGGGGCGGGGGGCTTGTTAAAACACAGATCACTGGACTCCACCCCTAGAGTTTCTGATCTAGTCTGGGTGGGGCGAAGCCCGTGCATTTGCATGTCTAACGCATGTTCAGGGGTGGATGCTGCTGCTAGTCTCTAGTCACGTGACGAGAAACAGTGTGTAGCAGGTAGGATTGGAACTAGTGACTTTGAATATGATGTCTACCATTCCCAAGTCCTAGGCTTTGGTCCCAGGATCTCCTGAATCAGAATTCGCATTGTAAAAGGATCCTCAGGTCATTTGTTTGCACATTAAATTCAAGAAGCACTTACTGCTTCTCATTTTCTTCATCTGGAGAATAGGAATAATACTTATTGCCCAGGGTGTTGTAAAGTGAAATGTATGTTATGGGCTTAGCTGTAGTGCCTGGCACAAAAGTATGCCCTCAGAGAATGTTGCCAGTTATAAATATTAAGCCATTTTGAGACAAAAATGCAAGTATTTTTTTTTCCTTAAAGCAGCTTGTTTTTTAAAGATCAAAGTTGTATGTTTCTACTTTTCTTCTTTTTTGCTTCTGTGTGTTTTTCCTTTCCTTGAAAGTATAAACATTCAGTGACGGCAAAAGGTTTGAGGTACAAATGGATTTCCTGTTTTAACTCATTCCCATCGCATACGCCTTGACTAAAGTATTGAATGGGAAGATATGTATATTTAACACTTTGTAAAGGGCTGTGGAAGAAACACTTAAAGTCAGCCAGACCTCAGTAGGGTGTGGACCCTGAAAAAAGTTGGAAGTGGCCATTAGACTCTTCACCTTTCCTTCTCCTGCCTTCCTTTATCCCATTCCTTCCAATTCAGTTCTGTAATTGTTTTTAGAATTTCGTGAAATTATTTTGCCCCCAGTTTGACTCAGAAGAAGTTAACTTGTCTTAAGAAAGCATCTTTGCAGTGCAGCATTTCTGTACTTCCTGACTCCTGAGGACCTATTCCAGTTCTGGAGTGGGCCTCTGCATCCACCTCCTCCACACCCCATTTGCTCCTAGGATCTGGCTGTAAATAGCAGAATCCCTAGTCAGTTTGGAGTTGTGAGTGTCACCTCGGATCTGTAGTTAGTGGGCCTGGTATCTGGCCTGGGACCAGCATTATGTACCCTGGGCAGATTCCTCATCCATACTAAATGCCAGTTTCCTTGTCTTTAAATGGAAATCCATGTGTTTTCCTGCCTATATCCCTAGCTTGTAGTGATGAGCAAATTAAGATACCTTGAAAAGCAACAACATCGTTTTGTCATTGTCGCTTGGGAAAATCCCTGGAATACAAGGGTAGAGATGGCCTCGGATAACATCAAGATGCCCTCCTGTCAGAGGTTTGCTCCCCAAACTCAGATCTGTGAGGCTTTATTAAAAGTGGTTTTGGAGTTCCCATTGTGGTGTGGCGGAAGTGAATCTGACTGGTATCCATGAGGATGTGGGTTTGCTTCTTGGCCTCGCTCAGTGGGTTGGGGATCTGGCATTGTCATGAGCTGTGGTATAGGTCGCAGATGCGTCTCGGATCCCATGTTGCTGTGGCGGTGGTGCAGGCCAGCAGCTACTGCTCTGGTTTGATTCCTAGCCTGAGAATTTCCATATGCACTAAGTGCAGCCCTTAAAAAAATAAACAAGTGGTCATAAAGACATGGGTCCATGAAAGCCAAGCATGTACACACACGAGGAAGCCTTGGGCTCTATTTCTAATTTATATAGTGTAGGAGCTGGTGACCTCCTTTCCATGTCCAGTAGGTGCAACACTGCTGGGAGAAGCCTGAGGCAATGCCAGCTGTAGTCAACCTTGTAGCGAGTGGAAGCTATCGCTTCACCAAATGAACAAGTGACTTTGTCCTCACCTCCCCTGTGGTGGAACTTCTGCTGCATGCTAAGCCTTGGCTGCATCCTGAGTGCCCTAGAGGTCGTCCCAGAGAGAGGGGAGATTGTAAAGGACTAAAAAAGGTTACGTGACTGGGGTTTAGCAAGTCTGTGGCCTGGGTCTTGGGAAAGACCATCCCTTTCTGTCCAGTCTCTTATAGCATTGGCACCTTAAAGGATCTTACCAGGAAGCTCTTAGATGCTTGTTTAAACAGGTAAACAAACAAAAAGCAACATTTGACTGCAGATCTTGCTAGTAAGCTTTTCTTAGGGAGAAATTCAGGCTGTTGACTATAAAGATTGTGGTCCTCTGTTTGACCCCTGGTAAGTTCCCATCCTTGAACTTTTTCCCTTTGGTCTAATCTGCCTTTTTGGATAGGAAGCCAGATTTTCTTCTTTCTTATAGCCTGTAAAGTCCCTGATGCTCCTTTGCTCCAATGCTGACTTAATATCTCATTGTAAACTCCAAGCTTTCCACTTGTGACCTTAATATCTACCTAACCCCCTGTGCTGCAGAAACTGGAAAACAAAAAACTGCTTGGGAAAACTTCCCCAGAGCTGGGTTTCTGGGTACTATGTTGGTTCTGCCTGTGTGAAAGCTAGCTTTCAGAGCTGAGTGCAGTGGAGCTACAGACAGGGCACAAGGCATCCACTTTGCTGGTGCACATCAGTGGGAGCCTGCTGTGTTCCACACTCACCAAATTGCGATGATGGCCTTTTCACTGAGGCAGGGCCCTGGGACTTATTTCTGCTAGCTCTGGATAGCTGTTTTAAGCCACCTTATGCCTATCAATAAATCACTTTATGTTGAAACTAGCTAGAGTGGTTTCTGTTGCCTGCAGCTGAACCCTAACTGGTATAGCCACCAGGCACCTGCCATTCTCCCTGACGTAACTCCCCAGCTTTTGTACTTTGCTCTTGGCCGGCCTGACCGTCTTGCCACTAGAGTGGCTGCAGCTGTTACCCCAGTCTGACAGGGGTCTTTTCCTCTCCTTACTCCCAGGAACTCTGCTATGACCACAGCCAGGCAAGGTCTGTTCTGTAGAAAAATGCTTCGAAATAGAACTTGCTTCAACTTTACTTGCAGGATGATGAGTTACATGTGAGTTCCTAATCTTATTCAGTTTCACATGCATTGGCTTGTTGGAGGCTGATCAGAAATTCTCCATGTCTTCTATCCTGTTGGGTATCCCAACCTTTCCAGACATCTTAAATTTTTCATTCATTTGTTAACCATATTTAAGAAACTCAGTTTTTTAAAGTGAATGAGAAAGGCATTTTTCAAATATTGCTGTTTATGCAATTTTCTAGGTGTTATCAAAATAATATATTCTTCAGAGAATCCTTTTAGAAGAATTGAACGTAGGAGATGAAGATAAGAAACCTTTGTGAAAAGATACAGATATTTTAGGAATCAGAAATATCTTGGGACACCCAGTGTCACACTGAAGTCTCCAACTTGAACTAGGGAGTTGTGGATTTCTCATGTGGGTTCTGTGCCATTGTACAGTTGGTCTTCCCTAAGTGCGTCTAAGAGGAAGCAGTCAAACTTATTCTTCATTCACTAATCGCAGAAGCCAAGCGTTTCTTGATGTTACTGAGATTTTCTGCTACCTGCAATGGAGAAATGGTATCTGAGAGGCCAAATGGCTTTTGTTCTTGAGATGTGTGATGGATAATCACAGATGGCCTTTCCATCTCCATCACTAAACCTGAATGCATGATAGAAAATATCTCAAAAGAATTTGTGTGTCTTTCTAAGCTGGAGTGGTGGAAGAGAGTGCCTAGTTCTGTGTCTTGGGTAGAGAAGGTGACCAGCACATGCACACTCACTCTTAAGAGTTGTTCCTTTGAAAGCATAATTATCTCTGCCTTTGAGTACAATCCATTCCAGGAAACTCTGTCATAAAGCAGTCACATTTTCCCATAAGAACAATGTCATAATTGGGCATTGCATTCCTGACCAAGGACTTGCCATTAAATAAACCATAGATGTGACAAAAATATGTCATAAAAGCAAAGATGCGGCAGCTATAAACCTCTGTAATAATTCTAAAGAATAAAATTATGCTCTGTCATATAAATGGGCTCAAATATACTGTACACATTGATTATATAAGAAATCTCAATGAACTATAAAGTCTATATAATAACATAAAAAGTACAAATCTAGTGCATCATAAATTTGACCTAAAACTAATATTCTAGCTATAATAAATATTAAACATTTAATTAAGAATCATTTTTCTTCCCTTTTGGAAGTTAGGAGGACATTTTAGTGTAAGATTTGAATGGCTCCGTTTCTGCAAAAAAGAGTCAACTGTATGCCTTCTATTATCTTATTGAAACTTTCCGTTAGTAAGTAGAGGCATTTCAGAAAGCATCTCAATGACCTTGACACAATAGCCCATCAGGAGTACTTTTGCCACTAGACAGAATATTTCTAACCACTGAGGGAAGGTAGATATTGTAAAGAATGACATAGGTTTGTTTTGTAGACTGCTGAATGGGTGGATGGTTACTTTGGAGAAGTGAGGGCTGAGAGCTGTGTCAGTATAGTTCTTGAGCCTTGAACTTGCTGGCTGTAAACTCTACTATGTCTCTGCTTCATAATACATCCCATGTTTATCCAGTGCTCTAGTGCTTAGTTTCTTAGAAAGAACATCTATACCTTTTGCTTCCCTTTGGAAGATAAGTTCAAGAGACTTCAAGGCTCTGCCACTGTTTTCTTAACAAAGCAAAAATTTAAAAATTAATAAATATAATTCCTTAGCTAATTTCTCATAAATATATCCTTTGAGTATATGCTATAGCAATACTGTACTTTTTGGTTCATTGCTTCTGGTGTCTGGAACAATGTCTGGCATGTGATTGGTGCTCTTTAAATATTTGTGCGGAAGAAAGAAATCAAGGGAAGGGAAGGAAGAAAAATGAAATGCTCAAATAAGAGCTTTAACTGCTTCAGGGCTCCTAGGGAAAACCTGAGGGCTGCTTTACAGAGAAGATGCCTTGAGGAGTTCAGGAACCCTGGGCTCTGAGGAATGGTTCATCCAGCAAAAGATTAGTTCAAATTCAGCAAGAAGAAGACACAGGAAATCAGATCAGTGGAATTTAGAACACTAAATCAGGGGACTTTAAGAATCATTATGATTCAGGGGGTCAGGCAAGGTATTCGTCGTCTGCCTCTTTTCTCACTCATTCTCCTCATGTCATATGGTCCACTCCACTTCATCTTAGCCATTGCAATTTCTACCCGTAACCCAGAGGATCCTAAACCTGTCTTTGCGGCTCAGTCTCCAGGTGCTTATGTCTGAATATCTACTGGATATATCTGTATCCAGTATTTAATATCTTTCTATCTTTACTTTCTTGGTGAAAGGCCAAAGCCTTCTTCATTCATGGGGGTTTCTTAAGCAAAAGAGGGAAGAGGATGTCTGGACAAATTTGAAATTTTTTTTCACTGCTACCATCCTGTCTTAATTTTCAGGTGAAAGGAATTTGGCACCCAGAGCCTTGGCTAGCAGGTCCTGTTTTGTTGGTCTGTGTGCTGGAAACAATTTCTTAAGAGCAATGCATATTGGGAATCATATAGTTTTGGAAAAAGCCATTTACAGTGTGTATCAGTGGTGCTTTCAACACATTTTGAGAGTAAGGTTTTATGGTGTCAGAATAGATTAGCTGTGGAGGGTGGCTGCAGGAAGGTTAGGAAGAGCCTGGGACTGAGTTTTCCAGAATACAGAACTTTCAGTGCTAAAACCCGAATAGTTGTAGGTAAACTGGGACAGTTGGTTACCCTATAAAGAGATGTTTTCAGTATTGTGTAATGGGAAGCAAGTCAATGAAAGTGATGAGTAGAAAATGTATTGATTGACATCACATCTTTTTGGCTTATCAACACATAAGAGTGACGATACTATCTTTATATGAACTTGTTTAGACTCTGAGAATCATCAGATTTGTAATGCAGTATTTTTCATTGATACAGATTTGTAGAAATATTTAGTGTTGAATCCATGAGCTGCTTGCTAGTATTCAGACATTTAATACAGGCAAGTATTAAAAATCATACTTTGAACAATTGTTTATATTTAATAACAGTCTGGTTTCATCCATAAAAACACACTACAGAGGGAGCAGCATATATTCAGTTAAGGTGTAAGCACTAGTATGACCAAGTGCAGGCATGCAAAGGGATATTTGGAATATTAACATTCCAAAGACATATTCAAGCAAATATTCCATTTACTACAATGAGCATTTTTAATTACTTAAGAATAGTTGGCTTTTATGGTCAATTGGCTGTAGTTATGTTACTGGTAATAAGACATAAATCTTAACATGTCATCTTTTAAGATTACCAGGGACAATATTTTAAGGTAAAGAGAATATGTAAGAATTTATACAGCATGCCAATTTTGTTGTAATTGTTATTAATAAATTAGCAAGGAAGGGGTAGCACAAGGATGAATTGCTGGAATTCATTAAATTGAGGATAACTCTCTTTGTGCTTGAGCCAGTAATTTCTAAGTGCTCAGAGGAGGCTGTACCATCCAAAGCCAAGATATAAAAATGGAGAAAAATCACTAGTGGGACATTATAGCAGTAGCTATTGTTTTGGGTATTATAATCCTAGTTAAAGAATAAATGAAAATGAACTTGACCAATTTCCCAAAAGGCTTACTTTGTATCTTAATGGGTTAGTGTGGAGACAGATTGCCTGGATTTCATCTCTTGTGGGGCCTTGTGCAAATAGCTACCCACCTCAAGCCTTGATTTTTTTTTCCATCTGTAAAACTAGAGTGAAGGAGTTACCTCTTGAGCTGGTGGGTTGAGACAGTGAATGTCAAACTGTTAACAGAATGCCTAAAAGAGTGTTAGTTGATGTTATTTCATGCATTATATATTAATATTAATATAAATATAATTTATATTATGACAATTACTGTATATTTATATATTGTCTTGGCTGAGCCACCGTACTTTGCATGGATTAGCTAACATTTATTTCTCATAGTTCTGGAGGCTGAGAAGTCCAAGGTCAAGTGGCCCAGATTCAGTTCCTTTTTTTTGTTTTTGCTTTTTAGGGCCTCACCTGTGGCATATGGAGGTTCCCAGGCTAGGGGTCGAATCAGAGCTGTGGCTGATGGCCTATGCCAGGGCCACAGCAACGCGGGATCTGAGCTGCGTCTGAGACCTACACTACAGCTCACGGCAACAACGGATCCTTAACCCACTGAGCCAGGCCAGGGATTGAACCTGCAACCTCATGGTTCTTAGTGGGATTTGTTTCCGCTGCGCCGTAACAGGAACTCCCTGTCCCAGATTCAGTTCTTGATGAAAGCCCTCTTCCTGGCTTGCAGACAGCTGTCACACCATCTTGGTTTCCTCATGTGATAGAAGGAGAAGGCTCTAGCGACTCTTCCTGTTATGAAGACACTAATCCCATCGTGGGTACTCTATCCTCATGACCTTCTCTAAACCTAAGGTCCCACTTCCAAATACTGTCACACATGCCCGGCGGGGATATAAAGTCTATAACACATATAATATACTAAATAATAAAAATAAAAAACAGCCAATATTTGTTATTATTAAATTTTTGGATTATGTGTTTTGAGATCTGCAATTGAATGAAATACCATCCAGTGTTACATTAGAATGACTGGCAATTTTTTGGTCATTATTTGCCCTTACTGTGGGCTTGCCTTGAATATGATGATTTGAAGGATCACACATTACTAAAAATAGATTAAAGGCATATATAATAATTTAAAAGACTATAAATATCATCAGTTGGGGAAGAACTCTTGTAGTGAATACATTCATTTAAGTTCCAGATGGAAACCCCATCATGAAGTATAACTGTCCATTAGCTTAGAAGATTCTGTCTTTCCGAAAGGTATCAGATGGAAAACTCTGGGTTGGCCTTAACACTGTTTGAAAATGTAAGACCTTTGCGATTCTCATACTCTTGGTGAAATGTAAACAATTCTTCAAAGGGTTTAGTGACAGGCATAAATTAAAGAAACTTAATTTCAAATCAACAACTGATAATTTTTAACATTAAGCCTAACATGACCCTGGGTCACTAATTTACTAATAGTCCCTTTATAGGCACATATAAGCATTAGTAGGAGATTGTGTGGCTTGAAATATATGGTAAGTTGAATGAATTTCCAATAAATATAGGAAATTCTGAAGCTAGAAGAGCTAAGTTATGTGTCCAACAATAGGGATGAAGAACAAGTAGATTTGATGAAGCAGGTTGATCCAGGCAAGAATTGGAGAAAGGCAGGGACATGCAGGTATTTGTGAATGAACAATGGTGAAATCTAGGTACTCAGGAGAGTACCTTGATTTATGCTGATACTCTTTTTTAACAGCAGCTTTTGGATGAGGAAAGGAACCCAAATTGGAAGAAATTCCAGGTCCTGAAAGGAGAGATGGGAAGTGAGGCGAATGGAACGTGTGTGGATCTCTCTACAGGGTCTTCACAGTCGTCAGTAATTACAAGTTCCATTTCCTGATTGGTGGTTCCTGAGGGAGGGGGCATTGTTCCCTGCTGATAAAGTTTAATGTCAAGTGTAGACTGATTTGCTTTACCTCCAGGCCCTTTTTTTCTCAATTTAGAGATGGCGGCTGTTTTTCTGTCAGACACAAGCTTCACTTAATGACTGTGTAGTTTATTACCCAGTAGGTCATATCCTGTATATTTTAAGAACAAACACCTCAGAGACTGTGACTTGGTGGAAGGAGATGACATGTGTCACTGCTGTTATTTTCACTACAGCTTGGTGGAAAAACTAATTACCTTTTCATCTGGGCAAATTCAGAGGTCAGTTTACCACTAGTATATCACTACATGACAGGGAACATGGGTAATTAGGTGGGATGTGTAACCTGGATATTCCATGGATCTCATTACATCTTATTTAGAAAGGCTATAATTTGATTGGTGGAAAATTAAGGCATCTTCTCATGGGTCATTTTATCTTTCTGCAATAATAATTCTTGGCTTGATTAAAAATTGATCCAGTGTCTTCAAGTGAATTTATTATTGCTGCAATCTATCACCCCCAGACAGATAATCTGGTTCCCATCTTTATCTGATTTGAAAAATCTGTCACTTATTATGTGTTGTTTTTTTCAATCATTTAAATTGATAGCATTCTAGGAAGGCATTTGCAACCCAAGGTTTCTTGGAGAAAAGCTTGCAGAGAGTGTGAATGCATCCTTTTATGGTAAAGGGTTGGCTAATCTGTCAATTTTAATAAATTGATTTTGAATCTGTCTGTGGCAACATTTTCTCTATTAAAAATAATCAAACCCCATTTTGAAGAATGAGAACAATTGAAGGATATTGTGAGGGCATGTTTTTCCTCTGTCTGTCTCCCCCCCCCTCCCTCTCTCTCTGCAGCTTCTTTTGTTGAACCAAAGGACTTTAGTTCCTTTAAAGATCTCCAAGACTGCAAAACTTGACCTTGAATCCTGGAGAGTCAACCAGAATATGTTTAGTGACCCTCACAAAGTTACGTAACATCAGTCCATACGCAGGGAAAACATTTTGAGTTAATTTAGGTATTCAAGGAAACATTAAATTTAATTATTCACATTTTATAGTTTCCGTCAGTTCATAGTGCTAGTCCAATAGAAGATATAATAGTTACAATCATCAAATGTATTTTTGACCTTTACTTTAATAATAGTTATTTTTTTATTATTATTTTTTAGTTTATCTGCTGCCAGAGCACATAGTTACCTTTTATTAAGCGCTTACTACGAGTAGGGGAAAGCATAAGAGGTTTATGTGGGTTAATTTGTTTAGGCCTCATAGCAGCTCTGTGGTTGGCGTTTAGGCATGTAGAGGTTATTTAATATCCCGAAGTCACACAGTTGGTAAGTGGGGCCACTGGGATTTGAATCCTGATGATCTGACTCGAGTGTGCTCATTACCACTACAAGTGACCCTCTCCTTTTGAAAGTTTGCTTTATGCCACTTTGCTTTATTGAAAGACCTACCTTAGTACTGTAATGAGACTTCTTGCCTTAGAATTAGCTTTCTGAGGACAGGTAGAAGGAACCTTTTGGATTAAGCATGAAGTCAACAGTTTTAACAGAGCAATTAATACATATTTATAGGGCTTCCTATAATTGAACGATCATCCTTAGACATTTGGGAATATAAAAAGTAATGACAATATTTTCATTCATAAGATATAAATAGAAAATATTAATAATAGAAATAATAAAAGTATACAGTGTGGCATCATCATATAAGAGACATTTATTCCAAACTGCTAACTGAGGGCTGGGGCTATAGGAATTCAGAGGAGAGCTAATAACTGTAAGCACAGCAATCCTGGAACACTTCACAGAGTACAGGGTCTTGAAGGACAGTCTAGAATCTGGAAATGTAGAAGGGAAATGGTTAGGAATGGTGTGAGAAAAGCATGGAAATAGGAACACATGCCTGGTAAAGAAGACATGGGATTGTGGCAGGCTGGAGAAAAGGCCGTTAAGTCATTTGGGGCCCGATGTGGAAACTTCATGCTCTAAGGTCAGGGGAGTGGAACTTGTCAAAGGGGCCAGGATAGGACACTGGAAGCTTTGGCGTAAAAGGGGGTTGTGAACAAAGCACACCTTTTTAAAGTTAGTGGCTGAATTGAACATGGAACAAACTGTAGACTGCAGAACAGATGATGTCAGAGGGCTGCTTGCTCCACTGCGCAAGGTAGACAGTTTTTGCCCTGGGGAAAAGTGGAGTGAAGGGTCTTCAAAAGCATCCACCTGAGTCTGCTGTGATAGGTCTCATGACTAGGGCCTGTAACACTGGTACTCAGACTCCTACATCCACTTGGTCCCATATTCTCTGTTGAACAATTGCGTCCTGATTTCCTCTCCTGCTCTGATTGCCCCCCTCAGCTCTGATGTTTCTGGTTATCTCAGTCAGCCTGATTTAAGCCTCATGACTTGGCATTCCTCTTCCAGCCACTTCTTTGGCTGGCTCCCGCCTATCTGTTATTCTGGTTTATTGCAACTCATGACTCACAGCCCTGGCGGCCTCCCTTGCTTATGGGCCTCACCAGCCCAGCCAGAGCCAGAAAGACCAGTTAGGAGGTAATTGCCATAAAAATAGATCACAGAGTGGCAGTGGCCAACAATAGGTGTTGACAACTGGGCTTTAGAAGAAGAGATAGTTACCATTCTATGCAAGAAGGGTTTTATTAAAAAATTTAAGTCACTTTAAGGATCGTAGTTATCTAGAACTTTCTTTTAAGATTAATGTATATTTTAATCTAATTTATAGCTTTTATTTTAAAAATAAAAGATTAAGACTAATGTATGTTTAAGATTAATGTATATTTTAATCTGATTTATAGCTTTTGTTTTAAAAATATGAAATGTTTTTATTCATTCATACAGTCATTTGACAAATTTTTATTGAAAGCCTAGATTCTAATAATGTAATTTCTATGTCCTTTACTTCTGGACAACTGAAAAAAAACAAAAAACCCTTAGGTTTTAAAGCACCTTGTAGTTCATATAGTGTTCTCAAACACGTTCAGTCAATCTGAGGATGTGACTCATTGAAAGGTACTATTATTCCACTTTTTCAAGGGAAGATAATGAAGTCTGGAGAGGCACTGGCCCAGATTCCATCCAATTTTAAGTGGTGGGGTTTGAGAATTGAACCTGGGCTTTCTGACTCTTAAGAGTGGTGTTTTCCTACACTAATATAGTTGCTTACAAAATGACATTGTTGGGGAAGAGTGGCCGTGGGCTCTTCCAGGCCTGGCTTGTCTGTACTTGTGGTGAGCCACGGCCATCTGATTTGTGAGTTGAAGATGGGGGCAGTGGACCTGGAAAAGGTGGGCTCTGACAAGGGGAGTAAGAAGCTCTAGGCTGGCTTTAATAGGAATGTCTGAAGAATGTGGCAAACTTGGCCTTGGTTGGGCCTGTGGTGTGGCTTTAATAAGAAACACGCGGAAGACGACCGTGAGAGACTCAGAGAGGGCTGCTTGGGACTCCAGGACAGCAAGGTTAACTCTAGCTTCCCCATCTAGTCAGTCAGGGTTCCCAAATTGCTCTTAGACATGGGGATACTGGCTCGGGCACAGGGCAGAGCTGAGAGGGTGACTGAAGGGCTTCTGTGCTGGCTGATGGGTAGGGCTGGGACAGCCAAGGGCTTGAGTTACTGGGCTGAGACTGGAGAGCTTTGCTTCCCCCTCCTTGTTTTCTTACTGTGGTGTTCACCAGTCAGGGTCCCTGCATTTACCATGTTTGGATTTTGAGATTATTCCCTCTCATAAACTACAGTTACTGGTTTTGGTTCCATGACCATCCTGGCAAGTGGCTTAGCTGATGACCTGATATTTTTACTAGGTCCTGAGCTCTGCAGAGGGCATTGATGTTAGAAATTAGGTTCTGGAGCCTCTGAGAGTCCCAGCAAGCATGTTGTTATTGGCTCTCCTTTTTGTATTTGATCCCTGGGTAAGCCTCAAGTCACACAGAAAATGCTATCTGCCTAATTGTGTGAGAATCCATTAATATGTTCTTAACGATGCCTTCCACATGTTTGCTGCTTTATACTTTTCAAAACACTTTCACAGCAATTATTTTTTGGAATGGTTTTGGAACCCCTGTTTGGTAGATTTTGGAGATTATTTTTATTTTTATTTCACACATGGGGAAACTGAGGCTCAAAAGCCATAGAACGGGAGAGCAGCAGAAGAAAGTCTCTCTCAAGACCACCTGATCTGTGGGCAGTGTCCTGCATAACCTATGTGCTATTTCTGTTTTGGATTCTTAGTTGGGTGAGTTACGGGGGTAAGGGAGGCCTACTCGTGTGCTTTTCCATGAGCTTTTCAATAATGCTGAAGATGAGGATGATGAGGACAAAGCACCTATAAATATGCCTCTTCAGAAGTCTCATGTAGTTCCTGGAATTTCAACAGAATTCATTAAAAACCAACCTGAACCACAGGAGACCTAAGGTCTTCTAATATGTCAATCATTCATCTAAGGAAATAGAACTAAAGTACTTGTACCTGGAAGGAAGCCTTTTGCAAAACAAAGCGTGTATACATACTCTCACCTGAACTCGGCAGTTACACTCAACAGTGGCAGTTATTATAAATGGCTATATTCCTACAGCAACCCTGGAGAAAGAATGAAAGAAAATTGTGCAACCAATTTAATGAGGTGTGTGTGTAAGAGGGATGGTTAGCAATTTGTCCTTAACAATCTTGTTATACGACAAGAGGCTCTAAGGGGAAAGAGGGAGAAAGGAAGAGACCGGGAGTCAATGCTGTATTTTCTAGCAATCCTCAAGAGAAAGGAGATAAAGACCAAGAGAATTCACTGAGCAAATGTTTTCTCTCTGGCAACAAATGCAGGCTCCGTGCTCACAGAACCACTAGGCAACGTGAACCGAGAAGGGTTATAAATCTGGATTTAACAAAGGTTTCACCCCAGTGGTAATAGAGTTAGAGGGTGAAAGGTTACATCTTGTTCAACCTTCTCAGGAATCATTTTTTCTAATGCTGGAGAGTAATTTTGTGGCATTTCTGGAAGCTCAATTGAATGAAAAGAAATCTCATTTGGTACTTAAACCACTGTTACCAGAGTGGGTACTTAGAAGACTACCTAGGTATCCAGGAAGTTCAAATGAAATGGCAGAAAACCATTTTAATGGCAACATCAAGTGCCTCCAGACACGTGGGTGCTTGTGCTGCCAGCAGTGCGACATATTGTGGAGGGATATTTAATTGGGCTCTCTGAAAGGAGGGCCCCTTTTTCTAGGACTACATCTTGAGCCCATGTTTATTTTTATTTATTTATTTATTTTTTGCTTTTTGCTTTTTAGGGCCACATTTACAGCATATGGGGATTCCCAGGCTAGGGGTAGCTGCTGGCCTACACCACAGCCACAGCAACGCAGGATCCAAGCCTCATCTGTCACCTATACCACAGTTCATGCCAACACTGGATCCTTAACCCACTGAGCAGGGCCAGGGATCAAACCTGTGTCCTCATGGATGCTAGTCAGATTCATTAACCACTAACCCACAACGGGAACTCCTTGAGCTCATGTTTAGAAGGCATTCAGCTCAAGAGCTGCCCAGCTTTGCTCTGCCTCTTCAGTTGCATTTACGTTCATGAAATCTTAGTCATTAATTTAGTTAACTCAGAAGCCAAATGATTATTTATTGAGCAACTAGCAAGTCCCTGGCCTTATTCTACCCTCACTGAGGTTTAGGAAGATATTTGTAACACAGCCTTTCTTAGTCCAGACTCTGGTTCCCAGTGGGAGAAAGACATTCGGTGGAAGCATCAAGGAGGTAGTTCAAGTGACTTCATAATCACCATTGCTTCCCCAACCCAATATTAATAATAAAGCCATAATCCTGAAAGTCAAGATACCATCTGTTGTAAAAAGCACTATTATTTTTCATACAACTTGCATGAAGAAAAGACATCCATGTAGGCAGTTTCATAGGAGACCCCTACATAAAGGCAGGGTACCTATGAGCTACTCACTCAGTGAAAGGGGAAAGGGAAATTCATGGGAAGGACCAGCAAGGAAACCTGCCTGTCTCAGCTTTGGGCTCTATAGAAGGAAGAAAACCCAGATTTTCTGAGAATTTGAACTACAAGCTGGTGCTCACACAGGCCTAAGGAGTACTGGTGGTGTGGTCCAAATACTCGGAGAAATTAATCCTGGTAGGCTCAGATAACTCTGATTGGCAGAAAGAAATGCCAGTCCTTTTTGGAAGAATTCAAGTTCATGATCCTATTGATTATATAGCACATTCTGATTACAGGAATGTTACAATGTGAGAATAATATGCATCTAAGAATTGATGAAGAAAAGTAATAGTGATTTTCATGACCAACATATTAACATACTGTAATATTCTTTGCCTTTGCTGTCGACAGTGGGATGTTTCTCACTTTACAAAACCATCTTGAAAATCTTCCTGTTTTTATTGAGCTTTAATAAGCAAGATTACTATGCATACTCAGTTCCCAGAAAGTTCCATAGTCTCTTTCCTAATCAAGTTGCCCTCCAAAGTTTCTCCCATAAAGAGATGAGGGAACCCTAACCTAGGTTTTCTTTGACTCAGTTCCAACTGACTTAAAGGAAACATATAGTTCCTAAAAGTCCAGGGATTAGGTCTAGCTGGATCCAGTGCTTCAAATATTCTCATCAGGATCTAGAATTGCTCAGCCCTTGGATTTACTTTCTCCATGCTGGGTTCAGAGTCACACTCCACTTGGGGCTCCCCGCACCTACCTCTAGGCTTACATCATCTTTCCTGTAGGTGGAAATTGAGCTTCTGCTTTCCACTGCCGTCACAGATCTGTGAAATGAGCTCATAGGTTGGTTGGATCGTGTATGCATCCCTGAGGCAGGACAAAGGCTTTGGCTACTCCCAAGCTGCAGGGACTGAGAGTGAGGAGGGGTGATTCTCAAATGTTGCAGTTACCAGGACCAGGGGGCTTGGGTGCTAGTCAAGATGGAAGTAATCACTGTGTGTGCTGGAAACAACAGCTGTCCACTCCATGTCCTTCCTGTTGGAGGAAGTGCAGTCTATTTGTGGGCATACCTGTGATTATATAAATGACAATTCAAGCTGTACAGTAAAATTCAAGACAGCAGGTGAGAGATGTAACCAAGTTATGTGTGACAAAGGCCAGGAGAGGTACCAACTGTAAGATCTTGGAGGAGGAAGAAGGGAGCGGATTAGAGTAACTGGCAACACTATATAGAAGAATTTAGGAAGATGATTGAAAGACAGGAGGAGGGAAGTAGACGGGAAAGAGCTAGAAGAATAAGCAAGGAAATGCTGTTACCCTAATTCTGGAAAATTGGTCGACTTTATGTGTGCCTTGGATTCTGCAGATTTCTTAGCTGGTACTCAAAGTCACTGTTTTTATTCCTGGCCAGAAGACATTAACACGAGACCTTCCTCAGGGTGGAGAAGACTGCTGGACTGAAATGATTCTTTTATCTAATTCTGATCCCATTAAACCAGCCATGTGACTTGGTGAGGCCTTTAACTTCTCAGCCTCTGCTGCCTCGTCTGAATGTGGTGGCAATTTACCTGCCACATCGTCTCACAGGATTGTGGTGAGGATGCAGAGGAGTGTTGGTGAAGGTCTTTTGACTCAAACATGAAAGTCTGATACAAATGCAAAGCATTATCCATTGCGTTCACTCTGGGGCTAGGCCAGTTTAAATCTTGTGCCCTGCTAGAGTCACCTTTTATTTCTACTAGGGCTGATCTGTAGATTGTGAAAATAAACAGGGAATTTATGTGGGTCACTAGAAATATGAAAATGGGGAATGACACTTCTGATCTATCAATTAACCGCCTTCCCCCGAGCCAACTTATCTAAGGGAAGAAGTGTATTTCTTGGTGTAGAAAACTTACTCTCTTCTTCCCTTTTTGCTTCCTTCCTTCCTTCCACCCACCCACCCATCCATCCATCCAATGTTTGTTGAGTCGGACACTTTATTTAGCATATAAGGAAAATGAAACTAAAGGCGGTTAACTTTTATATTGTTTGATAATTTGTTTGCAGAGACTGAGAACACAAAAACACAAAACGTTATCTCATTGTTACGGCTGTGAAGAGCCTTGAAGGACTTTTAAAGAGCACCATTCTGAGCAGTAACTATTATTGTACTGTAAATATATAGATGTGCTAGTTAACAGAGTTGTGATAGGTGTGAATGCAAGAAAACTCCCTTTCATTATAAAAAAAATTTAAAAATATATGACTCATATCAGAAGAAAATGCTTTTCCTGAATTGGAGAATCTTGACTTGGCCTCCCCATTGGATTAGGCACAAGCTTTTGGCTTCTTCAGAATCTTCCTTAACGTAGTCTTTGGAGAAAGGATAAAGTTAAAAAACTTTTTTTTAATGCTTATTCAAGGTACATATTACCCACACATAGAATACTGATGGCATAATAACAGGATATCTTTTCCATTTACCACAGCCTGTCATGACTGAGGAAATTCACGGGAGGACAAGTCTCCATAGAAATTGTCAAAATATGGCAACTTCCTAATGAAGTCTCTCCTTTTAGGGAAAAGGCGTGTTTAACTGGTCCCATATGTTTTCCAGGGGGCGCCTCTCCCCCATCACTTCCCCCAGCCAGCTCTTATCTCGTGATGAAAAAGAAAGAAACGTTTTAGGGAGGGCTGAAATATTAAGCATTCCTTTCCCTGATCCATCCTGATGCAGTTGTATGTTGATATTAGGGGAATTTTTTTGGTTATTTCTGTCACTTGGAATTTCTCCATTAATGGAGTCTCTGAAGACATTTTAGGAATGAATAATATCTTTTATCTAGTTGGAATATGCATGGGATTCCCATCAAACCTGTCCTCATGTGACTCTGAGCAGACAGCCAGTAAGAGTTCCCTTTTCAAGTCCTTGTCAGGAATAAATACTTAGTTCTTCAGTAGTGCCTAGATGAAAACCTGGTAGAGGATGCTTTGCTCTGAAAGCAGACTGTGGCCCAGCTGTTTTGCGGTTTATGAATTTTTTAGCGAGGCTGAGGCTGGCGGCTGAGCCAGCATTGGCTGAGTTCGGGCATACGCTGGGGGGTTGATTATTTCAAGCAGGGGTTAGAAAAACCTGGCAGTGTTTTCTGGGTTTCCCCTCTGAGGTTTGGAGATTTGTTCAACTTTTGTTCAAAGCCAAGCTCAGAAAAATGGAAAGTGGGTAAAGCCAACTGATTCTAGAAACTTGAGAGCTGAGTCAGTCCTGGGCAGTGCTCCTGTAAACTGTGGAAAGGGGGCCACACTGGACCCAGTTCAGCTCCCTGCAGAACACGCAGCTCTCTAGAGAGCTATGTTGCTGAGTGCCACCCTCTGACAGCCTTCTCCCTGGGGAAAGTCAGTGCTTAGGGTCCTGCCTCTAGTCGGGCTGCCCTTCTCTGCCGGACCCCCGTGGGTATGCTGTGGGGACAAGGAGGGAGGATCAGAGTTTGGGCCAAGGCAAGGGGAGAGCAGTGAGAGAAAGGGCACTTCAAAAACCTCAAGTTACCCAGGAATCTTTGGTGCGACTTTTCCTGTTCTGTATTTTAGCTTCACAACAAGGCCTCAGAGGGGCAGAGGCCATGCTTTTATAGCTCGTCTCAGTCTCAGTTTATTCAGCCTGAGTGAGTTTTGACATTGGGGCAAAGGAAAATACCCATTGGCCTGATGTACTTGGTGTTCTCTGCCAATGGGAAGCCAGGCTGGGACCTAGGTGTTAAGGGTAAGTTCTTTCCATTTGGGGGCTCTGATACTGGGATCTATGTAGAACAGAATGATGTGCAAAGAACCTTTGCTTCAATCCCCTGAGGATTAGGAAAAGCATCTATTTGATCACATAGGTACTCAGACTAGACTGTCCCCATTACGTGACTCTTCAGGACTAAGTCCATTTAACTCTGGGCATCAAAGGGTCTCCACTCTGGTCTGGGGGGGATTTCACACATACCGATGTCTGGAGCTCACGCCGGACCACGTGAAATAGAACTTAGTTGGGGGAGTGGGAGCTGAGCATTGCTGGCAAAATTCCCCAGGTGAATCTTATGAGCAGGGTTAACAAGGGTTGGTGTCTGCTATTCAGATGGGCTGGGTACTACAGTAGCCAGGTCTACATTTTTGTGTAGGGAGGCCAGGGTGCAGCTTGTAGGGGTGGGGTTGCTCTTTTACTTGGCTGGTCAGGAAAGTCCTTGATGGTGGGGTATGCTTGTGCATGGACATGAAGGAAGTGAGTGGTGAGCCACGTGCAGGCTGGGGGTGAGGGCATTCCTGGCTCCTTTGTACCCCACAACAGAAGGCTGGTATCTAACAGTGGGTGGGCGTGTGGGGAAGAGAGATGAGGGGAGGCATAATGGCATTTATGTTGCTCCTGGTTCAGGTACAGTTAGTTCTCTTTAACGCTTCATCCATGAGGAAAGAACACACTAGTTAGAAATTATCCATTGCTAAAAAATAATCTGACTCTTATGGTATTTGCTAACTGAATTAATATAAAATTAGAACTGAAGTTTAGTTAAAACATGGTGAGATTTAATAAGATCCAGCACTATAGAAATTTTTAAAAAGACAAGAAAAGAAATTGAGTTTGAGGAAAAAAAGGAAAAACAGCGTAGCTGGTAGAGAATGGGCAGTGTGGTCCCTTATTTGCTTGGCTTTGATCTGTGTCTGATGGAAGCCTGGGGGAGGAGCCCGTAGGCAGGTCACAGTTATGCTTTTGAAGGTGACCAGTGGCATTGATGTACCCGAAGTGTGACTGCTTTGTCGCCCTATGCCTAATTAGGTAAGCAAGGCGCTCACGGTGGAGATTATTTCATTTATTAGGTTTGAATGGAACCTGTGGGAATTGGTAAGATGTGATCTTAAATTAACATACTTCCTGCAGCACCTGCGATGTGGTATTATCAGAATTAATTAAACAGTCTGAAATCGCAGGCGCGGTGTCAGGCAGGGATAACCAGATGCCTGAGAGCGTGCATGCCCGGGCTGGGTCTCCAAACGCTCGAGAGTGTCTTTCCCTCTCCCTCTCCCCACATCCTGACGGGTCTCATTGTGGAGCCTTTGAAGCTTCTGTAGATGTGGTGGGGATTCTGTGGGGATGCATATAAACAAGTAAACGACTGTTGCTCAAATTTTAATACTTTTCTAAGTATTGCCTGGGACGCCAATGATTTTCTGAAGGGGTAGACAGAAAGCGTCAGAGAGCTGGCTTTGTTTCTCTCTCCTCTGAGGCTTTGATCAGTTTTAAGTTGTTTGGTGGAACAATAGGAGTCCGTCTTTTAAAGTCTCTTTCTCCCCCAGCAAAAGGCACTGTTACCCAGATGAAATGCGTGTGTTGAAACATACAGTAATAAAATGCTATGTGTGTGCTTGTGTGTGTGTATGAGCTTGGGTGAGGGTACTTTTCTGGAGGCCAGGCCAGTGAGAAACATATAGGTTTCAGTGGATCAATAAAATTTGTTATTAAGTTTCTTTTGATTTGTTAGCGTCTTTTCTGCTACATGGACAGTGGCCTAAGGGTTGCCTGGCTTTGTGGCTAAAATGCAAATTTTGTTGTGTGTAGGCATTTGTCATGGAAAAAAGTCTGTGTAACTAGTGAGTCTGATGCATTGCAGCAAGCAAGGAAAAGGCTGGGTCAAGGATGCAATCTCTTTAGATTACAGTGTGGTCTGCAGAGAGAGGCTGCTCTAGAGGCCCCAGCACAGTCCATTTTCTAGATAGACCCAGGAGCATAGGGAAATTGCCAGCTGCCCAGTCAGTCGTGGAGGCATCAGGGGCAGAATAGTAAGGTCTAGAAGACAAAAATAACTACTACTCCTACCGTATTGAAATATTTCCCCCTAGCTTCTTTGACAAGTTACTCATTCTTAAAGACTCAACTTTCAAAACAGCCCCTACCTCCCTGGGGAAGTAAACTTGTGTCTTCCTTTCTCTCCCTAAACACTGTCTGTACTGCTGAGGTAGCTGTTTTTTCTTTGTGTTGTAGCTAGTTGTGTATACCACTGTCTGCTTCGTTGCATTGTAATCTCCTTGGATGTCATGTTTTATTCATGTTTGGAATTCTAGCATTGAATCTGGGGCAGTTTTTGTATTCATTTCCGTGATGAGGGTTAAGTTACATTATCCAAAAAAGAAGCTAGTTGAAGGAGGGAAGATACCCCAGTCTTTGTGCTCTTTTCACTCCACCATGCTGCCAAGAAATATCTAGAACCATTGTATACTGAGAGCTTTTTGGGGAATACAATCTTAATAAGCTGTCTTGTAGAGTATTTTATGACAAGGCACTTCATTTGGGAATGACTGAGAAAGACGTTTCATGATGAAAGTGGAATTCATTTTTTTTTTCTGTGTAGTTCTTTCTGCCAAAGGGGATGGAGGTTATTATGCATTTGCCCTTGTCTCTTTATTTTTTATCTTTTTAGGGCCATACTCGTGGCATATGGAAATTGCTTAGGCCATGGCCTAAGCCACAGCCATAGCAACACTAGATCCAAGCCATGTCTATGACTTATAACACAGCTCATGGCAATGACAGATCCTTAACCCATTGAGAGTGGCCAGGGATCAAAGCCATGTCCTCACGGATACTTGTTGGATTCATACCACTGAGCCACAGTGGGAACTCCCTGTCCTTATATATTTTTTTAAGCTGTTCTTTATAGAGACACTCATCAGTACCCCCGTCTGTTTAGATAGTATTTCTCAGCAATACCTGCATCTTAACTAATTCTTCCTTTTGTCTTCCTTCAGAAATGGACCAGGTGTGGGTCCCACTCCCTGAGGGTCCCACCCTCTGTGGAGGAACTCTTCATGCCCTTCTTGTTCCACAGGTGTGTGTGTGTGTGTGTGTGTGTGTGTGTGTGTGTGTGTGTGAATATGTGGTCACTTCTCAGGACTGCTGCTCTCTGAGTGTAGTGGGGTTGGATGGGGGACCTCAGACTCAGGCTTCGGAATACTTCAGGAATCTTCTAATTTTTAGGCACATTAATTTCCATCAGAGAGTGGTCTGGAGTGCAAGTCATTTTGACGACTAAATTGAAGGGTGGAATGGTTCTCTGAGTTTATAACAGAACCATAGAACTGGAGAGACAGAAATTGTCTGTCCAACCTTTCTTTTCACAGATGTAGAAACTGAGGCCCAGAGATGAAAGTCACACAGCATGGGGCAGGGCCAGGTCTAGGATCAGGCTTTTTGAGCTAGTTCATTGCTTTCTCTACTACACATATTGAAGGCAGCATTTCATTCTTTTGTTTCTTGTTTTCTGTCTTAGTTCATGAAGGGGCCCCTGAACATCTCACTTCTGTAGGAAAGAAATTCACTCTCAATTAAAAAAAAAGACAACATATAAATGTAAATATTCATTTTATAAATATGCATATCAATTAAATATACATTTATTTAAAATATGTGTGTTAATTATACATGTTACATCAGATCACAATTAAGTCAACAGAAAGTGATGATTTGCATATAATCAAGCTTGTATACTAATCAGTTGTCAATCTTGAATGCCATTTTTCTTCAAATGGTACCTTCCGTGCAGCCATATCAGAGCCAGCAATTAGAAGCAAGTGTTCAGCCTACATATTTGAAAGTGTGCTTCTGTGCTGCACCGGGCAGTCTTACTTTCTGTCATTGGCCCCCTGGGATCCCATTTTTAGCCCTCCAGGGAGCGCTGGATAATCCTGCTTTTCTCTCTAGGAAGGAGACCTTTTGAAGGAAGAGAGAAGTTTCTGCTTGGGAGTGGGTGTCTCTGAAGTTTCTCATTCAGTTCTGAAGGAATTTCTAGATAGTGGAGGTTGTTGACTAGTTACAGATTATCCACTGAGGGGTCTCAGTTGTTATGGAGAGTTCAAAAAAGAACCAGTTCTTTTTGACACTGGAAAGAACCGTGTCAAAATTATTAACCCCAGATCCCTTACATAACAGATAAGGAAACCAAGGCCTAGACATGCTAAGTGTCTCTCACAGGAATCCTACCTACCTGAAGGCCTTTGAATTTCTAGCCTCATCGTAAAGTCCAGGGCATCCCTGCTGCCCCCGACGTGCTCCTTCCTTACCTGTAGCACTTACCCCTCAGCGGAGGGGCTTGTCTGAGTATAGGTTCTTCCCTTACTGGGTTGTTCTCTGATCCTTCTGGAACTATCAGAGTGACATACAGTAGGTACTCCATATGTATAGACATGAAGAGGTTGTCGATTAGGAGGGTGTGAATTCATTTTGAAAATATATGGAAATGTCTCTTCTTTATGGATATCATGGCTTAAAGCTCCTAAGTGCATTTGTCTCTCGGAAAACCAGAGAACCATTTCCTGGGCGGGCAGAGGGGGACGAAGAGTAGACCTGTGGCTTTATCACTACCCTATATTCTTTCCTGGTGCTAGGCCTGGTTCCAAAGGTAATTAATCAACAAGGATATTTTCTTTTGTCCTCTTGTTCTTTGGTCTGCAGTATGAAAAATGTTATTTCAACTAGAGGAATTGTGTTTACTTAGCATTCTCTCTGCATTTGGTACCTGATTTTGTTGTAAGATAGCAGGAAATGGTTTTTCATTTGATTTCTTGATTAATTAAAATCAGACATGTCCCACTTTTATATTGTTCTAGTGAATGTGTCCCACTTTCTCATGACCCTGTCGCCTCTTGTATGAAGCATATTTTTCATTAAGAAGCATTCTTTTTTTTTGCCTTTTTTTTTTTTGTCATTTTATGGCCGCACCCGCGGCGTGTGGAGGTTCCCAGGCTAGGGGTCTAATCGGAGCTTTGGCCACTGGCCTGCGCCGCAGCCACAGCAACGCAGGATCCGAGCCGCGTCTGCGACCTACACCACAGCTCACGACAACGCCGGATCGTTAACCCACTGAGCAAGGGCAGGGATCGAACCCGCAACCTCATGGTTCCTAGTC
>PVHT021183519.1:21876360-21934704 GCA_004024745.2 Catagonus wagneri
GACGGGAACTCCTTTTTATTTTTATTTATTATTATTTTTTTTTTGCCTTTTGTCATTTTTTAGGGCCGCACGCATGGCATGTGGAGGTTCCCAGGCTAGGGGTCTAATCGGAGCTGTAGCCACTGGCCTACGCCGCAGCCACAGCAACACAGGATCCGAGCCACGTCTGTAACCTACACCACAGCTCACGGCAACGCCAGATTCTTAACCCACTAAGCAAGGCCAGGGATCGAACCCGCAACCTCTTGGTTCCTAGTCGGATTCGTTAACCACTGCGTCATGACAGGAACTCCAAGAAGCATTCTTTTTTTTAAAGTATCATTTAAAATGAAGAGCATCATCTTATAAAACAATTCAGAAGATGGTAAAGCAACACTCTGTGTACCTGGACATCACTCTTTTTTGCCTTATGGAAAATCAACAAGAGAAATGTGTCTGCTCTTTCAGATATGGACCATTTAGCGTATGAAGGGTACCGAACTATTCAGTATGTTAGAATAGACATGGGTTCTGCCCTCAAGAGCTTGTAGTCTACTGAGAAAGCAGAAACATGGTGTCTGAAGGCCTTGCTGTCCTTTCTAGGAAAATGATTTCTTTTCATTCACTTATTCAACATGTCTTTATTGACACCTACTACAGTAGTGAATCAGCCTGCTCGGGGCCCTGCCCTCATGTTGCATACTTTGTGGTGGGTTATAAACATGAAGCTGGGGCCACAGGCCAAGATGGCAGAGTAAATTCATGCTTTGTCCCATCCTCTTAACAGTGATGTATATATACACAACCATTATATGTAAACTTTTAAGAGACAAAACTAAAAAGACATAACCAATCTGAAAACAAGACAGTCTGTGGATTGGAGCCAGAACGGCTGTCTAAAGTGGTATGTAGGGTTGAATGAAACTCATGCCTCTTGGACCCTAGACTGAGAAGCAAGTAGTGGTGGCCGGGAGTTTTGACTCCAAAACCAGGGGTGCTTAGTGGAAGGATGAGGGATTGGATCTAGACTTACTGTGGGGCCAGAGGCAAGGGGGTAGGTCCCTCTATTCAAACACCCACTTATTAAAGATGGCTAAAAAAAAAATGCTGCCAGCTGCTGCTAGGACTGCAGCTTGAAAGAATCTAACAAACTTAGGAAAGGTAGGGAACTTAGAGGCTTGAGATAGAATTGAATCAAACTCCTTTTTAGCTGTTATTTTTGTCTTTGATGCCCATAAATCACCAAGGGGTAGGAATTTCAGACTGCTTTTGTCAAACCTGGTTCTGAACTGTGGCTACAGGAGACTAGATGCAGATAACACAGAGAAGGGTGAACTCACAGGAAGGGAGTACAGACCAGGCAATTATGAAAATCTCACTTAAAAACCTCAAAAGCTAAATTTCAAGTCATACCAAGAAACTAAAGGTTAAGGAAGATAGCCAACAAATCAACAATCAGAAAGCTAATTTATTTGAATACAATTACTTTTATGTTATAGCCAGAATAACTCTTTAAATAAATGATTTTAGAACGCTTATGCTAATTAGGGATGAAATAATAGCCATAGAAGAATAAGGTATTACATAAGAATTGGCAGAAGCAAAACAATAAAGGCTAAATGTGAAAAAGAATCAATTCCATAATTAGAAGTAATACTGTTATCATCAGAATAAGACACTCAGTAGATAAAATATACTCTAGATAAGACAGATGATGGGAGAATCAGCATATTGGAATTCAGTGCAAAGGTGGTCACCCAGAATGTAGGAAAGAGAAATGAAAAAGTAGGATTACAACAAAGCAGAGAAGAGACATGAAGGATGGATTGAGAAGCTTAACACAAGTTTAATCAGATTTCTAGAAGAAGAGGAAAGAAAGGTAGACAAGCAATATTTCAAGAAATAATAGCTGATACTCTTCAGTATTTATAAAGAGAACTCAGATAAAAATATTCTCTAAGAGCAGAACTACATAAATAAATATAAATGTACATCTAGGCATATCCTGTTCGATCTATAGAACATCAGGGATTTAAAGAAAAATTAGAAACTACAAGGAAGAGAAGAAATACTAAATTTAAAGAAAGGAAAATGAAACCTAAAGGAGCATGTCTTATCAGGGAAATTAGGTGCCAGAGGACACTTATTATACCCAGAGTGCTCAGGGGAAGTATCTGTCCATCTATAATGTTCATAAGATAAAATATCATTCAAAGTGAAAATAAAACAAAGACATTTTCAGACATACCAAGACTAAGGAAATTTGGTACTCATAGAACTTTTAAAGGTTGTGGCTTTTTATTATTTATTTATTTATTTATTTATTTTTGCCTTTTTGTCTTTTTAGGGCCGCACCTGCGGCATATGGAGGTTCCCAGACTAGGGGTTGAATCGGAGCTGTAGCCGCCAGCCACAGCAACGTGGGATCTGAGCCGCATCTGCGACCTACATGACAGCTCACAGCAATGCCGTATCCTTAACCCACTGAGCGAGGCCAGGGATCGAACCCAAGTCCTCATTGATGCTAGCTGGGTTCGTTAACCTCTGAGCCATGATGGGAACTTCCGGTTGTGCTTTTTAGCAAGACAAAAGTACACCTTTAGAAAGACATAGGACAGAAAAAACACTGATTAATATAAAAATTGATAAAATATATTGGTAAATTTACTTAACTGTTGAATAAAACAAAACCTTCATTTCGTGTGTGTGTATGTTTAAAACTGGTCAAAGTAGAACACTGGACAGTAATTACAGGGGTTGTTTCAATAGGTAGTTCAGCAAGCTAAAGCCTGTGTGTTTGGGAAGGAGATAGAAAGTTTTTAGAAAATTTTATAGTTATACATGAACTTGGAATGAAATCCAAATGAAAACAAAACTCATATTCAGCTTTAAGAAACCAAAAGTAAAGCTGTACAGAAATGTTGAAAATATAGAGATGGGAGAAAGTATGTAGGCAAATATTAAGCAAAAGAAATCTTATCTAAAAATATTAATAACAAAGTAGAATGTAAGAAAGAAGCACAAACAGGTGTAATCACGAGCACTACATAATAATAAAAGGAAGTATCCACCAAGAAGTTGTAATAATTATGACTTTGTATTATCTAACAGTATCATCTCAGAATATATGTAGAAAAAGTTGACAGAAAAATGATAAATCTGCAATTTTCGTATTTTACATACTTTATTATATATTTGTCTGAGTATCCAAAATTAACATGAATATAGAAAGTTTGAACAACAAATTTATACCCAGCTGAGAGTATGCATTATTTTCAGGTACACATCAAGCATGTACAAAAATTGACTATGTTCTAGATTTCTAAGGAAACTCTAAACAAATTTCAAGGAATTAATATGTAGATTATGTTCTCTGATCTCAATGAAGTTAAATAAGAAATTCTGTAAATACAGTAAATATAGCAGCAGTTAAACTCTTTAATAGCTGATGTTTTAAAGAGGCAGTTATAATGGCAGTAATAATATATATGAAGGACAATGAAAGTATTAACATGTGACATTTGTGGGCCATAGCAATATTTGTATATAATCTGAGAGCTTTCAAAACATTAGCCACGAAGAAGTATTGAAAATATGATGATAGACAAACCTTAGAGGAGGATACGTTCGATATAGTAAAGAGTGTAACTTGAAATTGGAAATAATAAATTATTTAGAGGGAAGGTTCAAGTTTGTGATACATAGAAACTTGTATCATGCCTCTACCAAAAAAGAGATAAAAAAGAATAAAAAAGCTAATAAAAAGAATTCTTACTATAGATACAGCAGAGATTTAAAATAAGAGAGTTCCACGAACAACTTATGGTAGTGAGTTTTAGCCTTAGAAAAATGGATAATTTTTGAGAAAGATGCAAATGAAATACACACATACACCAAATAGATCAATAGCTGTCTCTAGTATCTCTTTTTAACTGGTAAAAGGACCATATAGTTTCAGAGGTGAATTTTAGCATACCTCTAAGGACTGGGTGATCTTTACCTTATATGAATATTTCAGAGGATAATAACAGAGGGAATACTGCTGAATGCATTTGGAACTCATTGTTAGCCAAAAAGACAAGGGCATAACCATAACAGTTGTAGACCATTTTTATAATAATATAGACACATTTAAAAACATTGAATTTAGCAGAATCTTTATAAAGTGACTGTACATGATAACTAAGTAAGCTTTATCCTTGGTATGAAAATAATCATCAGAAATGCTGTTAATGTAACACATTCCGTTGTCAGATAAAAAGAACCATTTGGTCTTTTTTCAGTTAATTCAGTACTCACTTATGATAAGAATTCTAAGAAAACTAGGAAAATAGGGGATCCTACTTAACCTCATAGGTGCTGTCTTTAAAAACTCACAGTGAACTTAATATCTAATGGTAAAACTTTAGAAATGTCTCCATCAAAGTTAGGAACAAGACAATGATGTCCACTTTCTGCGTTTTATTAACATTGTGCTGGAGTCATAACCAAAGCGATAAAACAAGAAAAAGAAAATAAGAAGTAAGAACTGAAAAGAGGAAATGAAGCCATGTTATTTCTAGGCAGTGCTATTGCCTACATTGAAAATTCAAGGAGTTCCCATCGTGGCTCAGTGGTTAATGAACCCAACTAGTGTCCATGAGGATGCAGGTTTGATCCCTGGCCTTGCTCAGTGGGTTAAGGATCTGGCGTTGCCGTGAGCTGTGGTGTAGGTCACAGACATGGCTTGGATCCTGTGTTGCTGTGGCTGTTATAGGCTGGCAGCTACAGCTCCAGTTTGACCCCTAGGCTGGGAACCTCCATATGCCGCAGGTGCAGTCCTAAAAAGACAAAATACAAAAAAAAAAAAAAAAATTCAAGACTATATGCTGACAATTTCTAGAAATAAGAGCGTTGAAGTTGTTAATTTACAAATCAGTGAACAAAATCAGGTGTTCCTAAATTCCATCCTTTTCTGAGCTTTCATAGAGCTCAAGTACTATGGTTTCTTTTAAAAAGTATTATAGAAGCAATAAGTGCTGTAAACTTAGGAAGAGTATAGAAAAGATGTTCTAGAGTAAAGGGCAAAAGTTACCCTGTCAGAAGAGGCCATCTATTGTAGAGATCAACAAGCAGTAGTACCAATTGCAAAGTATAATAACGAAAAACTCTTAGTTACAAAAGCAGCATCAATGAGTTAGGAATAAATATAAAACAAAAAATGACTTTTATGGAGAATTTTACTAAACACTATTTAAAGACATAAAAGACTTGAGTAAATGTAGAATTATACTACGTTCCAGGGTGGGAAGGCTTAATATCAAAGATCTTAATTTATTCTGAATCTATAAATTCAAAGCTATTATAAAAATTCTGTCAGGAATTTTGACGGAGTTGTCAATGTGATCCTACATCTGTCAAAGATTATTTAAAAAGAATAAAGTAGGGAGACATGGCCTATCAAATATCAAGAATTATTATGAGCTATAGTAATAAGATAGTATGGTATTGGCATGGAGACAAACAAATTAGTGGAACAGAATAGAGAATTCAGAACAGTTTGACACATATATAGCTACTTGACATTTGATAGAAGTCATATTTCAAATCATTGGGGAAAAATACTCAGCTAATGTTGCTAGGCAAGTGATTTATTCTGTATACAAAAAAAAAAGAAAAATTCTGAAAGATTTTAAAAGGAAATATTTGACAACAACTTTGTGGCTTTGAGGTTTAGAAGTGTCTCTTAAAGTGGACACAAGCACAAATTATAAAGAAATATTGGGAATTTGACACATATATAGCATATATGTACATGTACACAGTGCATACATGTACATACATACGTGTGCATATACGTATGCTTCAAAACAACAGCATACGCAGTGAATGAGTTGAAAAATTAAGCTGCAGACTGGAAGATGTTCCAGTCTTCATCATAAAGCTGATGAAGAAATTTGCATCCTTAGAAACAAAGATAGGCAGAAGACCATGACACCCTGCATCAGATTCCTGGGTCTGAATCTTAGCTCCATTACTTACTAACAGTGTGTCACCTTATTCAAGTCATTTAACCTCTTTTAATTTTTTTTTCATTTTTAAAAGCAGAGATTATGAGCTCAGCTACTTGACAGGTTTTTGTTGTGAAGATTAAATCAGTTAATAATACTTATTAAATCAGATAATAAACCCTAAGTATAATGTCTTGCATTTAATAAGCACCTCTCAATGTTAGTTGCTATTACTAATATTGAGAATATGTAAAAATTGCTCTAAATCAGTGAGACTGATAATCCAGTAGAAAAGTGAGCAATGTATATTAGGCGTTTCCTATGGCAAAGAAGTGTATACAGAGATGCTCGGTGTACCTGGTAATTTGACAAACACAAACTAAAGCAGTAATGAGGTATAAGTTTATATTCATTAGGTTGACAGAAATCCAGAACTCTGACACTTTAAGCATGTGGAACTGTGTGAATTTTCATACATTGTTGGTGCGAGTGTAAATTTTCAAAGTTGGTATCACCAGTTGAGAGAACGATTTGGTGATATTTAGTAAGTCTGAAAATACACATACTTTACAACTCAGAGCTTCCATTGCTAAGAATACCCTATAGGTAAGCTCTTGAAAATGTGTACAAGAACATATGTGTAAGAAAACTTCTTGAAGTCTTGCATGTAACAGTGAGGAACCAGAAACAACTTAAATATCCACTAAGAGGGGAACGGATAAATAATATATTTATATAAAAAATAAAATACAACCTTTATCACTACAGTCAGGTATTGCTACATTAATCTCATGATAAATGGTAGAATGTTTTAAAAAAAGCAAGTTAAAGGTAACATACAGTTTATATAACTAGTTGTATAAAATTTTTAAACATGCAAAACTACCATATATTATTTATGGATACATTCATAAGTAGTAAAAGGAAGAAAAACTTATGAGAATTATAAACATCAAATTCAAGATGCTGGTTTTCTCTGAGGGCAGGAAAGGAATGCATTAGGATATGGGTTCATAGGCAGTTTGAAGTGTATCTATAATCTTTACATGTCTGAATTAAAATAAACTGAAGTGAATATGACAAAGTGTAAACATTCAGGTTCGGAGTTGAGAGCTGTGCCACTGTTCTCTGAGTTTTCTTGGTGTTTGAAATATTTTGTTTTTCTTGGAAAAAAATTGAGGTTCATACAAATATATGTGTATACATGCACATTTATTTTTTAAAATGTTATTGGAGTATAGTTGACTTAGTTGTGTTAGTTTCGGGTGTACAACAAAGTAAGTCAGTTATTTATATAAATATATAAAATATATAATGTAAATTGTATTATATATATATATATATATATATATATATATATATCCATTCCTTTTCAGATCTTTTTCCTATATAGGTTATTACACAATATTAAGTTACACTGTGCTATACTGTAGGTCCTTGTTATCTGTTTTATGTATGGTAGTATGTATATATCAGGTCCCAACTCCCTAATTTGTCACTCTCCCCCAGTTTCCCCAAACCATGAATTTGGTTGCAAAATCTTTGAGTCTGTTTCTGTTTAGTAAGTTCTTTTTTAAAAATAATTTCTCATATGATATTTATCTTTTTTCTGGCTTATTTTCACTTAATGATAATTTCTAGGTCCATCCATATTGCTGCAAATGTTTTTATTTCATTTTTTATGGCTAATAGTCCATTGTATATATGTACCACATCTTTATCCAATCCTCTGTTGATGGAAATTTAGGTTGCTTCCATGTCTTGGCTTTTGTAAACAGTGCTGCGAACAATTTACATGCACTATGGGGTGCATGTATCTTTTTGAATTATGGTTTTCTCTGGATATGTGTCCAGGAGTAGGATTGCTGGATCATATGGTAATTCTATATGTAGTTTTTGAAGGAATCTCCATACGGTTCTTTGTAGTGGTTGCACTAGCTTACATTCCCACTAACAGTGTAGGAGGGTTCCCTTTTCTCACGCCCTCCCCAGCATTTATTGTTTGTAGACTTTTTGATGATGGCCATTTTGACTGGTGTGAGGTGATATCTCATTGTGGTTTTGATTTGCATTTCTCTAATAATTAGTGATGTTGAGCATCTTTTCATGTGCTTCATGGCTATCTGTCTTCTTTGGAGAAATGTCTGTTTAGATCTTCTGACCATGTTTTAATTGTGTTGTTTGTTTTTTGGTATAAAGCTGCATGAGATGTTTGTATATTCTGGAGATTGATTCTCTGTTGGTCACTTAGTTTGCAAAGATTTTTTTTTTCCTATTCTGTAGGTTGTTTTTTTATTTTGTTTATGGTTTCCTTTGCTGCATGCACACTTCTTTGTAAATATCCCTCTCTTTTAAAATTTGTAGCATATTAACTAAAGTCTGAATGACACAAACATATGTTAGAGTTTGGTTCTTTACTCTAACATGTTCAGCTCATATGTAACTTTACATGACACAGAGTAAAGATAACAACCAAGCTGTTTAAGCATTTTTCCTTACTTTGAGTCATTAATTCTTTGAACATAATTAGTGAACCTTACTACTCAGGTTGAACACAAACTGAAAGGAAATGTAGTCATTTTTCAGTGATGCTGAGAACTCAGGAACTGAGCCATATATGCCCCTTTGTCGTCTCTCAAGGAAATAATTTGAACCAAAGACTATAAACTTGCATGCCTATTTAGTATTTGCAGGTTGACACATGGGAAAAGAATTATGAGGGAAGCTGGGATACAAGCGAAGGGGCTCAGGGAACCTGGGAAAGAAAGGGTGATGGCCTCATGCAATGACAAGAACATTGTGCTGCGCCGGGAGGTGCTGGGTCTGGTCCTGACTTGGCTCTTTCACTGAATCCTTGTGCCTCATTTATAAGCAGAGGATGGACTATGGTCTTTGTAGTCCCTCGAAGCCCTTACATTCTGTGGTTTCACTAATACAACATGTGCACTTTTTCTGTTGCCATTTTCAAAAGGAAGTGTAATTTGGTACAATTATATGCCCACCCCTATATGCTGACCTTTAATAATGTTGAATGTTTAGTTTATTTACCTTTCTCCTCAAGACTTTTTCACTTCAGTCCTCTATTCAGTGTGTGCTTAATCCAGGACGTGTATTTTATTCATGTAACTAAATGCATGCATGACTTGTCCTTGGATGACCTTGGTGTTCTCATAACTCTCCATTTTCCTGTGGAGTGGATGAGAGTTGGTATGACCTTAAAAAAATGGCTGCCAAGTGCACCTGCATTAGCTCTCTAACTAGGTTCTCAGTGAGTGAGGATGTAAATTATGTGCATTTTTGAGAACTTAGTTCTATAAATAGACCCCAACCTATCTTACAACCAAAGGTATTTTAGGATAAATGAAATACATCTCTGAAATTGTTAAAGAGGCTCCCCTTCTGTAATAAAAACTAAAAACCTGTCTAATCTAATATTAGAGTTACATTAGAAATGGGATGACATGCTTAAAATTATATACATATAAAGAGAGAGATATATTGGTGTTGGTGATGGTGACCCTTTTGTTCTGAGCTATTAGAAGTGAGTAGAATATAAAGTAATTAAAATAACAGAATTCTGGGAAATGGTGAAATGAGAAATTAAAAGCTGTGATACAGTTTTACATTCTTATGGAAATCCATTGATCATAATTAGCACATAAGCTAAATCAGAATGAATGGGTAGATCCTAAAGTACAGGCGTAATATTGTAGGTTATGGATAATGTCTTTTTTTGGTTTAATGGATATATGATTGGTTCCCAAATGCTGCTCAACTAGTAATGGAAATGGGTTTCCCTTAAAAGCCCTTCTTTCTGACTTTTGTAACACCAAGACAGTACAGTTTTCTTCAAGCATAAGTAGATGCAATGTATGTGAGTCAACTTAAACAGGTACTAGAATAGCTGGCCCCAAGGTGAAGGGCAAGGATCAAACAACCAGTAGTGGCCATCTATGGCAGAGATCATCAAACAGGCATGCTATCAGTGGACTCAGGCGAGAATGTTAGAAATTAATCAGCTCAACTTTGTTTAGCTAGGCTGATTATATATGCCCTAAAATGTGAGCATGCAGTGACAGGCCTGAGAAACTAAAGTAATAGGAGTCCAATCCCAACTGAGGCTGGGAAAACAGATCAATTTGCAATATTCTTTTCTGCACCCATGCAACAAAGCAGAAACATGAAAGCAGAACATTAAGGGATGTTCCCTATGAACTGGACAAATCAATAAACATCAGTGGTAAAGAAAAAAAGTTTCTCAATCTCTTGAGTACCCCGAGGGCTCTTCCATCTCAGGAAGTGATGAGTAGTGGTGGCCTCTGTCATGTTGCCTTCACCTATACTGTGTCATCTCCTGCCTGCTCAAGGTGAACACTGTGAGTCATCAGCTGAAGGAGGATTTGGGGGAGTGTGTAAGGACATGACTGCCTCTCGTTGGAGTTGTGCTGTGCTGGCTAGAAGGTATGTGTCTGTGGCCTCAAGGGGAAGCCTTGAAGGCAGGGTCAAAACAGTCAGATGGGGGGGTTCCACTGTTCCCAAACATGCTAAAAGTACCAAGTGAGTGTTTTCTCCTGTCCAGGTTGAAGGGCTGCATAATTGAGGATCCTCTTTATTTACCTGGACTTAAGTTAGTGATGGAGAGCTGGGAAAATAGATAGCAGACAAAGAATATTCAGGAAGCAATTTAGAGATAGAAGAATATGCCTAACACAGGCTATTAACGGCACGATTCACTCCTTGGCTTAATATGACAGAGACCCAGATTTCAGTGTGAGCATATGCAAGTGTGTGCGTGTGTGTTTGTGTGTGTGTGCACATGTGTAGAGATGAGAAGAAATAGGACAAGGAAGAAAGGGACTGTCATGGTAAGCACTTCCTAAAACTTATGCAGCTGTCAGACCAATTCTTTTCTCTTCTAAATCATTTCCTATAAAACAAGGAGATGATTATCTAACTGCTAGAGGAAAGCTAGGGTATTATATTTCATTGGGGGGGTGTAGATTTATGGGAGATGGAATGGCTTTTTTAAAAAAAGCCAACCACCCAACAATGGCAGAGTTCACAGCATGAGTTGTACTTGACTGTGTTTTTGTTTTAAGCTGATGGGATTTACACACATTTGTAGTGGTTTTAGGGGTTGTGCCATTGGAGGGACTCTTGTTCAGGGAGTACAAGGAGAGAGAAAGAAAGCATCTTGTACCTGTTTAACAAAAGGTAGTGCTTTTCCAACATTTGCCCAAGGTATTCTGCAATAAGAGACATCCTGTCACTGGGAAAATGGTTAAAATGGATTTTGCAAAGGAAGAGGAGCGTAATTTGATTAGTAGTAACAGAGCTTCTATTCAGTATAGGACAATGTGCAGGCATTTGGACTGAAACAGTGAAATGACACAGGTGCAGGAAACTCACAGTCACTGGCGAAGGTGAATAAGTGACCCATTATAAGGTGGTATGTTCCCGTGGAGGCACATACCAGGTGCCATGGGAGGCCAGAGAGGGAAGGGGGCTAAGCTCTTCTGGGTAGTCAGGGGGAGTCAGGCTTGATGGAATGACCAGGGAAGCGGGGAAGTTCTGAAGAATGGAAAGAGCAGGCAGGCCTGAGAGAATATTTTGCATTTGAGGATCTGTGAGTGGCGTGGATAGACCTAGCCGTGGGTGCATGAGGGCAAGGGGTGGAGAATAGAGAGTGGGCGAGGCCTGCAACATGGGAGGGCAGAGTCCAGTTGTGGACAGTTTGCATTTTGATAGAGGTGGACATGAGCCACAGTTACTTTGGGGAAATGAAGCTTTCTGACCGAAAGAGAAGGCATCCACCCCTCATCGTTTTTAACTACATGAAAAAAAAGTACATTTTAATAAAACTTCCATCCCCAAGATGAGAATCATAACAATGTGACATCTTCTCCAGGTTAATGTCCCCTCTTCCCTCAACAGCTGTTCATATTGAAATGGAGGAGTTTCAGCCCTCTCTTGTCTTGGTCTATCCTCTGTGGAACGAATCAGAGTCCTGCTCAAGGTTTGACAGAGAAAGCCAGGCATTCCCAAAGTGCGGTCTGATTGTCAGGGATGCAGGGGACAGATTCCTCCCAAGCTGCTTTATTAGCATGCTCTAGATTACTTATGTTAACAGCCACATCGCACTGTTTGCTGCTCTTCAGGAGTGAAAACTTCCAGGTCTCTTACATGTCAGTGACAGGAAGCCACCTCTCTGCTTTTTTTTTTTTTTACAGCTGATGTTTTGAGCCCTAATAAGAGCTTAATATCCTTAATAAGTTTTAAAAATGATTTTTTCTTTTTAAATCCTGCGTACACACAAAATACACACAAAATATGATAAGCCATACAGCAATTAAAAGAGTTTTATAGTTAAAAGATTCTTTATTTTTAACAAGATTGGAAATAAAAATGTAAAAAGTAAAAAATAAACCACATGAGTTTTCTAATATACTATCATAATGTTCTATTATTTTTTCTTAGTTCATATACAGGAAAAAACTATATGACTTTATAAACGTAAAACAGACAAAATTTTGTAGTCTGGTTATAAAATCATGCTAAAGTATTTTCCAAATTGCTACAATCTTCAAAATGAAAATGGGAGACAGTTGCATGATATTCTATCTTGTGGTTCTGCCATACTATACTGTACATTATTTTATTGTTGGATAATCAGATTGTATTCTCTATTTAATCATTTTAAAAATACTGTAACAAAGATATTATTGCATATTTTAAAATTTCTTTTTCTGAATTATTTTCACAGGGTAAATTCCTAGTATAAATTATAGAGGTCAAATTATTAGGTCAAAGATAAGCAGCATTTTTATGGTTGTTGAAATGTAGTGTTCTCTAAAACCCAGTGCCACTCCTGCTAGAAATGCAGCAAACTAGGTCTTCAACTTCATTTGTAAAAGCCGAGCCAAGACTAGCTATTGGTTACTGAATCAACCGTTACAGGTTCAACTCTGTGTAATGTCATTCTGCCCTCATTTCTCCACTTGGTGCTACATATGGGAGAATATTTGTTGGCTGTATAAAGGCAAGGATCTTGCCCACTGCCATGTCATATTTCCAGATTCTAATGCACAGTAAAAGTTTAATATATATATGTGTTCAATGAATAAATTACCTTTGAAATTCTGTAACGTTTTTTTCCTGACATACCATGCATTAACCTCATTAAAAAATAAAGGATTTATGTGTGATGATTTATTGGTGAATCCTTAGGCTCCCAGTATTCACTGCCTTCTTTCTTAACGGATGTCTTACCATCCTTCGGTAGCGGGTTTTGTTTTTAAATTGCAACACTCTGTAAATGAAATTATCTATTTTAAAACAATCAGAATTACCTAAATTGGGACAAAAAAGGCAATTTCTAAGTTTTTATAGTCTAGATTGCAGGATACCTTTTTAAAAGAACCTAACTATATGATTTACATGTTTTTTAGCAGTTCTGCACAATATTTTTATATGCATTATACAATGATCCATTTATTCGATAAATGTTTACTGAGGGACTATCATGTACCAGATGCTTAGGATATAGTTTAGAGCAAGACGGATACATTCTTTGCCCTCACGGGGTACGTTGTCTAGTGGGGAAGACAGACATCAAAAAGTAATTAAAAATGCTGAATTTTTGTGACTACAGAGGGCTAGAGGAGGCTATTATAGATCGACATAACTATTCTGGGGAGTCACGGAAGGCTTTCTGGAGGAAATAAAATATACTGAGTCCCAAAGTATGACTAAGTATGAAGCGTGGGGAGTGGCGTGGTAGGGAAG
Organism: Catagonus wagneri; assembly: GCA_004024745.2. Taxonomy (NCBI): domain Eukaryota; kingdom Metazoa; phylum Chordata; class Mammalia; order Artiodactyla; family Tayassuidae; genus Catagonus; species Catagonus wagneri. The sequence goes on from PVHT021183519.1 coordinate 21,890,115, forward strand.
TGGGTCAGTACGAGGGAAGAACATGCGCTTGCCGCTGGGCTCTGTTGCTTGAGAGAGCACCCTGCAGCTGAGGACTGAGGAGCCAGCTGAAGTCAAGTGTGGGAGCATTGCAGGGAGTGACACAGGCTGAGGCAATGTGAGGGATTTTGGGTTTTACTGGGAGGCAGTGGGACGTACTGAGAGCTTTAAGTGAGGGAGTGTGGCCTAATCAGATGGACCACAAAAAAGGGAGCTTTCTTGTCCCATCTGGTTTACACTGAACATTGGTGGTAGCGCACATGGGATTCCCGTCGTACTGCAAAATGGACAAATGAGTTGGATTCTTTTTGAGCTTCTTCTTGCCTTCTTGATATTTTTTTCCCCTTAGACTTCTTCGTATTTGTCACCAGTGTAAGGAGGTTCTAATCTGGGCTTTGCTTTGGCACATTCTGAGCTGGTGGTTTCCATATTCCCCATTCCGGAGATGGAGGTCTGACTTTGAAGAGGGAAGCTGTCCCCCTATAAATTCAACCTCTGGATAACATCTGTAGCACCAACTAATCCAGGCTTGGAACCTTTATGAAACACCCAGCTCTGTTCTGGAGCCCGCATTCTAACAAAATTTAGGTGGATTTTGTTAGTTTGTAAATAGATACTTTCATTTACAATGCATTGTGTCTGAAAAATAAAGTCCATTACTAAATGATGTTAAGATGGCCATTCTCCTGTTGGGCCCTGGGAGGAGACTGCAGCTGTCGAGTACAGTAGCGGGGAGGTGTGTGTGAGGTGCAGGGTGTCTCCATTCTCTCATTCTCCACAGACTTCCCTCACTTGCCACAGATAGATTCAGTTGACTTGTCTGTGGGGATCACTCTAGAAGTCAAGTGGTTTATTGAAGTCTTTTTCTTGAAATTCTGTTCCTTTCTTCTTTTGGATGTACTTGTTCATGTAATTGCTTTGACTGACTTGGTTGGCTGCTACCAGGCCTGAGAGTTCCTTGGTACTAGCAGAAGCCAGGTGCTTCAGTGTGACTTGAGTGTAATGACTAGTTGCGAATTAGAGGACCTGCTTGGGCATGAGTATATACGTTTGTACTGACAGTAACTAAAACAGCTGCCGTGTCCCCCAACCCCCTATTCGCTGAGTGTCTTTAATGTCCCAGACACTGTGCTTAGATGCCTTGCATGTATTTTCTCTAATCTTTATGAGGACCTTCGAAGGTAGGTATTCATATTGCTGTCATCTACTGTATCGGGAGGTTCCCAGCAGAAAACGGATGGCCCGCTCAAATTAGGATAATTTGAGAAGAGTTTAATAAAGGGACTAATTACAAAAGTGTGGTTAGGGTGAGGGAAATCCCAAGCATGGTATGCCTGGGGCTAATAACAGTAGAGCTCCTTTTGTTACAAATCTAAGCCTGAAGGAGGAGGGGAGTGCGGGGGAAGGCTGTTTGAGGATGCTGTCAACAGGAGTTGAGTCTCTCTGTTAAAGGGATAGGGTTGGTCCATGGCAGTCCTGAAACAGTACAGCAAATGAGGTAATGGTCACACCTCTTTTCAGCATTCCATTTGGAAGCCAGAGGCCAAGGCAGCTTGTTCATGTTTCCATACAGTGCAGGGTGGAGAAGGGTAATGGGGGGTACAAATGGAAAACCGTCTAAAATGTCTGTCTGCCAGACTCCTCGATGCATTTAGTATTCAGCTCCCCACTGTCCTTTCCTCTACTGGTCCTCTCTCCATTGTTGATGATGGGCACTCCGGTGTTAGGTATTTGATCCATGAACATTGTGGCCTCTCGGTTTTTCTACACCTTCACATCCCAGATCATTTCCTCCTCCTCCTCCTCTCTCTGTACCTCACCCACTGTCTCTGCAATGATGTTATTGCTCCACTGTGACTCCAGGTCAGGGATACTTCCCTGGCTTACTGTCTTTTCTTGTCCTCATCTTCACACTTCCTACCTTTCATAGCTAGGATTACCTATCTGGTTGTGATCACTGCTGTCTCGTGTGGCCCTTTCTGATTTTGTGATCTTTCTGATAAGACCCAGCTCTGGTTAATACCATCCAACTGTCTTCTCCATGTCTGTACTTGAGTCGCTGAAACTTATTGGCAGAAACATACAGTGGGGCCAGCCGATCTCATACGAAAACCAGGGCTGCGAATCTCAGATGAGTTCTTATCTACATGGCGTTCCTACTGCATTTCCCTAGTCACGACATACTTTCTCACCAAGTTACTTAAGGCTGTCCTTCTTCAGATCTCCTATACTCTTGGTTCACTGCTAGAAGAGGAACTTTCTTTGTACTTTAATAGGGAAAGTTTTTATTGTGACTCAGTGGGTTATGAAGCTGACGAGGATCCATGAGGATGCGGGTTCCATCCCTGGCCTCACTCACTGGGTTAAGGATCTGGGATTGCCGTGAGCTGTCGTGTAGGCGGGCGGCTGCAGTTCTGATTCAGCCCCTAGCCTGGGAACTTCCACATGCCACAGATGTGGCCCTTAAAAAAAAAAAGGAATTCTCCTTACTTTCTACTACCTGGATCTGTATCTATACTCACACCTTCCATTGTTATAGTGAAGTGTTCTGTCCTTATTTAAATCCAACCCATCCACTTGTTTCTAGATCCTGTCCCCATCTCTTCTCAAGGACTTTGTAAGGTACTTTTCTCTTTTGTTTGCTCTCACCATTCGTCTAGACTGGATCATCCCTGTGAGCATCTGCACATGCTGTAGTATTTTATAGCTTAACACACACACATAAGGTGACTTGTACCCACATTCACTTCTCCACTCCTCTCCACAGCAAAATATCCTGATATTGGAGTTTTCTTGTGGAGCAATGGGTTAAGGATCTGGTGTTGTAACAGCAGTGGCTTGGATTGCTGCTCTGGCATGGGTTTGATTCCTGGCTCAGGAACTTCCACATGCCATGGGTGTGCCCCCCGCCATCCTAATATTGTTGCCTGTAGTTTCTCTCCACTTCTTCAGTTCACATTCTCCCCCCGTCTACTCCCAATTCTGTTTTTCCACTAAAACTGCTCTATCAAGGTCACCAAAAACCTTTGTTTCTAAATTCTCTGGTTCACACTGGTCCTTTCAGCAGCTTTTGATGCCACTTTCCACTGTCCTTCTTGAAACAGTTTTTCTCACCTTCTCCATGACAGTCGCTTTCTGGATCTGCTCCCACATCACTGGCAGCTCAGTCTTAGCCTCCTTTGCTGGCTCCTTGACCAGCTCTACTTGACCTCCAAAGGATGGCATGACCAAGGCTTTCACTTCTCTCTCTCTTCATTCTAGGTTAGATAATATCATCATTTATAGAGTGACTGTGCTCAGAATTTATCTCTAGCTCAGATCACTCCCCTGAACAACATGGGTTTGAACTGCATGGGTTCCCTTTCGTAAGGATCCCCCTACTATTCAGCAGCAAACACTGTAGTACCACATGATCAGTGGTGGTCTGAATTCACAGATGTGGAACCGTGGATACCAAGGAGGGCCTTCTATAAGTTATACACAGGTTTTCAGCTGTGCAGAGGATCCACACACCTAAGCCCTGCTCTGTTCAAGGGTCAACTGTACATTCACCTGCTCCTTAACTTCTCTACTGGATAACTTAATAGGCACCTGTAGGAGACACCTCTTGGAGGCTTCCCAGCTCATTTCCTCTTCCTGAACACACACCTGGACTGCACATTCCAGCTGCCCTTGATAATGGACGTGGCCATGTGGCAGATTTCTAGCCTGTAGCATGTGAGCAGAAGCGATGTCTATCACTTCTAGGTTTGGCCCATTAAAACCTGCTATGCCTGACTGTTCATCCTCTTTGTCTTTCAAATGGATACAGATGAGCACAGTGACTTTAGTAAAAAAAAAAAAAAAAATTATTGGAGCATAGTTAACAATGTTGCATTAGTTTCAGGTGTTCAGAGCACAGTGACTTTTAAAGCTAAATGTTGAAGATGGATAGGCCATAACATGGAAGGAATGTGAGTCTCTGAATCTCCATCTGCAGGAGAGCTGCCTCCCAGTCAGGAATAACTGATACGGATTTTACCTGAGTCAGAAATTCAGTCTTACTGTATTAAGCCTTTGGATTAATAGAACATAGCATCTTAAAGATTAACCTGCCCCGAACTTTTGTCTCCATCTATCCCAGACCTATTCCTACCCTAGCCTTGCCCTTCTCAGTAAACGGGGCCACCATGCATCAGCTGCCCAGCAGTAGATGAGTGCCTGGCACATTTTAAGCTCCCATAGATACTTGTTGAATAAATGGATGTTATCCTTTAATCATTTCTTTCTCTGTCATCTAATCCATCAGAAGCCCTCTAAGCTCTATTTCACAATAATTTATCTACTTTTTTCCACCTCTGCTATGACCATCTTTTTCAGACGCCTGCCAGTTGTCGATGGCATTATTGCAGTAGCCTCCTAACTAGACTCTGATATGTTCTTTCACTCTCCAGTCCAATTCGATCATAGCAGCTGGATTGATCTTTTGAAAATGTAAATCAGATCCTGTTCTCCTTATTAGAGCTCCACAGTGATTCCCAATTACACATAAAACAAAATTCCAATCCTAATGCTAGTCTGCAGGGCCCTCTGAGACTTGGCTGCAGGTTCCACTTCTGACTTCATGTTGTTCCACTTGCTTCCTTGTTCAGAAAACTCTGGGCCACACTCACCTTCTTCTTGTCTATGAACACATCAGGCTTGTTTCCACTGTACGGCTTTTTCTCTGACTGTTCCCTCTGCCTGAAATGCTCATCCCTGCATTTCTTATGGTCAGTTCCTTTTTCTCATTCAGGCCTGAGCGCAAATGTTCCTTCTTCAGAGGGGGCTTCTCCAGCCTTCCAACTTAAAAGAGGCCTGTAGTCACTGTCACAGCACCTGTTTTGTCTTTGTCATTGTGCTTAGAACTACTTGATGTTTAGATAGTGTATTGTATTGTTTTTCCTCTCCCCCCACAAGGGACCTTGCTTACCTTGTTTAACGTTGTATTCCCATCACTAGGAACAGTATTTGCTGTTTAATACATGCCTAATATATAGCTTAAAAATGAAGAAATTTTACTTAAGCTTACACAAATTCAAATACAGTTTTGCCTCTGATTTATTCAAGGCTCATACATGACTGAGGTGAATATCATTGGTTTTTATCAATATAAATTTTTAAAAATTTTACAAAAGTAACTTTTTAATATTTTCATTGCAGAAAATTTAGAAAATACAGAGTAGCAAAAAAAAAAGAAAAAAAGAAAAGGTAGCTGTGATACAGGATCCCTGAGCTAATCATCATTGATATTTTAGTGTTTTTCTTTCTTATTTGTACATATATTAAGTGAAAGTGGCACTATTTTTCCACAGTGGAATATTAGAGATGTCTTTCCATGTCATATTAGTCTTGTTCAGTGAGTATCGTCTTAGAGAGTACTTCAGCCCAGCTTCAAGGTCAGCAGTGGTTGTTTCTTTCAAAAATTTCTTAGGGTCTGCCAAGTGAATATGGCCTCTGGGCATGGTATTGCACCTCTGCAGGCACTGGATGTTGTCAGTTTATCACTGGCATTGTCCTGAGGGTGATGGTGAAGTCAGGTAATGCTCTTCTCTTTGTGGTTAATTTTTTTGTTGTTGTTCTTAAAGCTGAAGAGTGAGACCTATTGCAGGATTCTGTGACCCTGCTGGTTCACTGGTGACAGGCTAATGTCTCCCAGAGTGACTGTAGCAGCTTGCAGATTGGCAGTAACGAAACTGACCTCTATTACATGTAATAAAAGTAGGAATCCTAATAAAAAGCTGAATAAGAAGAGGGACACAGTAAGAGCTGCCTCCTTCTTGCCTTAGGTTCTGGCAGATTGTCACATAGTTACTGAAGCCCCAAAAGACAAGACATTCAGTTGCGGCTCAGTTAAAATTTACTTTTCAAATGCTATACATTAGAGGAACAATTATAATTAATTTTTATGAGGCTGCATATCCATCCATTCATCCATCCATCCATCCATCCATATGGTACAAGACTAGAAGACCAGAAAAAGGGTAAATTAAACTTAATGCCCTGCAGGTAGAAAAATATTTTGACTTTTTGATGGTATATCTTAGTGGACTAATTTGTCCAAAGACATGGTTTGACTCTGAATTTGATTGAAGGATCACTGTTTTTCATCAGTAATTGGAAATGTGAGTGAATCAAACATGTTGCTGCTATATGCTAGAGCATATGATGTGATAGACTGAATAATGGCCTCAAAGATGTTCACATCCTAATCCCTAGAATTTGTGAATATGTTACATTACATAGCAAAAAGGACTTTGCAGGTGTGGTTAAATTAAATATGTTGCAATCGGAAGATCACTCTGGTGTTTTAGGATGGACCTGATGTAATCAAAAAGGTTCTTATGAGAGGGAGACAGTCAGAGATGATGTATAGTTGGAAGCAGAAGTCCAAGAGTAGAGAAGATGCTATGTTGTATGCTGCTGTCTTTGAAGGGGAGGAAAGGGCCACAGGCCAAGGAATGTGGGGTGGCCCCTAGAAACTGGAAAAGGCAAGGAAACAGATTCTTCCCTAATGTCTAGAGAAGGTATTCTCAATTTTAGACCTATGACTTATAGAACTATAAGATAAAACTGTATTATGTTACCAAATTCATGGTAATTTGTTATAGCAGCCATAGGCAATTAATACACTGGTCTATTTATAATTCAGGGGAAGCTGTAGATCAGAATGACATGTCAACTGCGATTAGTTACTTTGTTGTGCCTAGAATTCAGGATTGAGAATGGTTCTGAGACTGAGTCTGGGTGGGCTCAATGAGAGTTATTATCATGGTCAAGTAGCAGTGACTGCCATGCATTCAGGATGTGCATCTGTGCCTCAGACTTAAATCTTTTTGTGGTGATTGGGAATATAACCTACAGGGCGTAACAGCCGAATGTTCCATGCATCTCTGAAAGATGATCTCTACACTGGACACTAACTCAAATGGAGATGGCCAAGGTATATGGTTTCAGTGAACAACACAGCTGAAGTTTCTCGAAAGGGCAAAGTTCTTGGTTTTACTCAAATTTTGTGATAGCCTAGACCTCCTGGTTCCACTATATCTAGTGCACCCGCTAAGTTCATACTTTGGGTCATTTGATGCCCTGTTACACTGTCAGTGGAAAAGCAGACTAAACAAAAGGTGATGGAGTAGAACTCACCTCCTCTCACAGGCACACTGAAATTCCACCTGCTTACAGCACAACTATTGATGAAAAAGACTGGAACCAGCCAGAAAAGGCCTTCTATAACAAAAGATGTGAAGAAGGAATCACAGAGAAATGGATAAGAGAGGTGGAATCATGGTTAAGTCAAGTCCCATACCCTTTATGAACAACCCACAAAGGTTATCTTCAAGGAGCAAAATGTAACAGAGGTTCTCCTCAAGGAATGTGAAGTCTGAGCCCTACATCAGGCTCCCCAACCTGAGCACCTTATAGCAGAAAGATGAGTCCCAGAGCATTTGGCCTTGATGACTAATGCTGCTTACTTTTAAGAGACCCAAAGTTCTGTAGGGAATAGAGATTCCCCTCTTATAAAGTGCACTCAAAATCCAGCATGCTCCAGGACCTAGAGAAACGGTTATTTGAAAGGAGTCTGGGTCAGGCCCTCCTGCTGATCTTGGAAAGTCTTCTGCAGAGTCAGGAAGCAATTAAGCTCACCCTGAGGATCCAGACACTGATGGCAGCCAGTTTGAGGAGCTTGTTTTACCTTTGAACAGTGGCACTGCCAAGTGCCATTTTGGAATCTGTATTAGCCTTAGAACTCAGCTCTACCTCTGCCCAGTATCCTGTAGCCACCACTGCTGGGATGCCTCAGGCCAGGCAACCCCAGGACATAACCCTACGTATTAGCAGATAGGCTGCCTTAAGTCACCCAGAGCCAACAGCCACCCAGTATGTCCCTGCTCACTAGAGGGCCCAGGACTTGACCTCACACACTAGTACACAGGCACTAGACCCAGGACCCAGTCAGCCCCCCCACTCCATCCCTTCTGGGAGTCTACAGATAGCCGCCTTGTACAACCAGTGGCAAGTAGCTTATGCAGAAGGCAGGGCCTGGCAATCAAACTGGACCTGGGGACCAGCCATACCTACCAGACCATCCACAGTAGTCAGTGCACCACAATAGAATGACCCAAGTAGGTGTCACTCCTAGAGCATATAGCTCAGGTGATGAGGGCAGTATGCTGTTGGGATACATAAGATGTCCTCTACAAAAGGCCTCATCTCCAAGGTTGGGAAATGTAATCAACCTACCAGGTATATAGAAAGAAAAACTGCAAGTTAGGTGAAATGAGGCAACAGAGGAACATGTTCCAAATTAGGGAACAATATGAAACCCCAGAAGAAGAACTGATTGAAGTAGATATAGACAGTCTACCTGAGAAAGAGTTCAAGGTAATGATTGTAAAGATGATCAAAGAACTCAGGAGTGGAATGGATGAACAGAGCGAAAAGTCAAGAAGTTTTAAAGATTTAGAGAATATAGAGAACAACCAAACAGAGGTGAAGAATATAACTGATATTAAAATACTCTAGAAGGAATCAACAGTAGACTAAATCATGCAGAAGAGCCGATCAGAAAAGATGCTTGATATGGGGCAGTTTAAGAGACCTCTGGGAGAATGTCAAATGCACCAATATTCATATTATATAACCCCAAGTTAGTAGAAAAAAAGAAATCCTAAAGAGCAGAGGTAAATGTGAAATAGAAACAAAAAGGTAGAAAAATCAATAAAAATAAGAGTTAGTTTTTTGAAAGGATAAAATTGATAAACCTTTGGCCAGACTCATCAAAAAAAATAGAGCACTAGATCAATAAAATCAGAAATGAAAAAGGAGAATTTACAGTTGACACCACAGAAATACAAAGGATCATAAGAGATTACTATAAATAACTATATGCCAATAAAATGGACAGGCTAGAAAAAATTCCTAGAAATGTGTGAAATGTAGAAATGTCCCAAAATTGAACATTGACATAGAAAATTTGAACAGACTAATTACCAGTAATGAAATTCTGTCAGTAATAAACGCTCTACAAATAAAAGTCTGGTACCGGATGGCTTCACAGGTGAATAATATCAATCCTTTTAGAGATAATTAACACCTGTCCTTCTCAAACTATTCTAAATAATTCACAGAAGAATAAATGCTTCTGAATTCATACTATGAGGCCAACATTACCCTAAGACCAAGACAAAGATATCAAAAAAAGAAAAATTCAGGCCAATATCACTGATAAATGTAGATGCAAAAATCCTCAACGAAAAAAGTCAAACAGTACATTAAAAGTCAACAGTACATTAAAAGGATCACACACCAAGATCAAGTGGGATTTACCCTAGAGATACAAGAGTGGTTCAATATTCACAAATCGACCAGTATAACACACTATATTAACAAACAGAAGAATAAAAATAGTATCTATCATCTCAATAGATACAGAGAAAGCATTTGACAGAATTCAACATCTACTGAAAAAAAATCTCTCCAGAAAGTATGTATAGAGGGAACATACTTCAGTATAATAAAGATCATATGTATTGAGCTCACAGCTAACATCATACTCAATGGTTAAAAGCTGAAAGCATTTCTCCTAAGATCAGGAATGAGAAGGATGCCCACTTTTGCTATTTTTGTGCAATATGTTATTGGAATTCCTAGCCACAGCACAGACAGGAAAAGGAAATAAAAGAAATCCAAATTGGAAAGGAAGAGTAAAACTGTCACTGTTTGAAGAAGAGGTTATACTTTGTATAGACATAGAAAATGCTAAAGATGCCCCCCCAAACTATTAGAGCTCATCAATGAATTTGATAGTTTCAGGATATTATACAGAAATCTGTTGCATTTCTATATAGTAGCAGTGAACTATTGGAAAAAGAAATTAAACAATGTCATTTACACTTATCAAAAAGAATAAAATACATAGGAATAAACCTACCTAAAGAGGTGAAAGACATGTACTCAGAAAACTAGGAGACACTGATGAAGGAAATTGAAGATGGCACAAACAGATGGGACGGTATGCTGTGTTCATGGAATGGAACGATTAATGTTGTTAAAATGACCATACTGTCAGAGATAATTTGCAGATTCAACTCAATTCCTATCCAAATACCAATGGCATTTTTCACAGAACTAGAACAAATAATTTTAGAACTTTGTAAGGAAACGCAAAAGACCCCAAGTAGCCAAAGTGATCTTGGCTATTTGGGAAAGAGAAAGAAGAATGGAGAAAGAAGAATGGAGCTGGAGGGATCATGAGTTCTAACTTCAGACTATACTACAAAAGCTATAATAATCGTAGCAGTATGGTGCTGTCATAAAAACCGTTGCATAGATCAATGGAACACAATAGAGAGCCCAGAAATAAACCCATGCACTCATGGTCACTTAATCTGTGATAGTGGTGGCAAGAATATACAGTGGAGAAAAAAGTCTCTTCAATACGTGGTGCTGGGAAAACTGGATAGCTATGAATGAAATTTGAATAATCTCTCATATCCTGTGTAAAAATAAACTCGAAATGGATCGAAGACCTAAATTGAAGATCAGAAACCATAAAACTCCTAAAAGAAAACATTGCCAGAGAATCCTTTGACATAAACCATAACAATATCTTTTTAGATCTGTTTCCTGAGGCAAAGGAAATAAAAGTAAAAATGAATAAGTGGGACCTAGTTAAATTTAAAGGATTTTGCACTGCAAAGGAAACTATCAAGAGACTGAGTATCAACAAACTGCCTAAACAGCTGATTAAAAATGGGCAGAAAATATGAATAGACATTTTTACCAAAGACATTCAGCTGGCCAACAGGCACATGAAAAAATACTCAACGTTGCTAATCATCAGGGAAATGGAAATCCAGACCAATGAGATAGCATTTGATACTTGTCAAAATGGCTGCCGTCAAAGACTACAATAACAAATGTTGATAAGGATGTGAAAAGGAGGGAATTTTGTAGTGTTGGTGGGAATGTAAATTGGTGCAGCCACTGTGGAAAATAGTGTGGAGGTTCCTCAAACAACTGAAAATGCAACTACCATATGATCCAGCATTTCCACTCCTAGGTATATATACAAAGAAAATGGAAACACTTAATTTGAAAAGATACATGCACCCCAATTTTCATAGCAGCATTTTGGAATAGCCAAGATATGGAAGCAACCTAAGTGTCCATCAGTAGCTGAATGGATATAGAAGATGTGATATGTAATATGTATATATATATATATATGTATATAATATATAATTGCATACAATATACACATAGAATACTATTTAGTCATAAAAAAGAATTAAATTTTGCCACTTGCACCATGGATAAACTAGGAGGATACTGTGATATGTGAAATAACTTAAACAGAAAGACAAATACTAGTTATCACTTATATGTGGAAAATAAAAATCTAGTGACTTTAACACAAAAGAAAGAAACAGACTCACAGATGGAACAAACCAGTGGTTGCCAGAGGAAAGAGGGAAGGGGGTTGGGGCCAGATACGGGTAGGGTGTTAAGAGGTACAAGGTACTATGTGTAAAATAAACAAGTTACAAGGATATATTGTACAGCCGGTGGAATTTAGCCAGTGTTTTTAATAACTATAAATGGAACATTATAGTAATTTTGAAATACTGTGTTGAACACCTAATATAGGTATGCTATAAAGTTGAAACTAATATATTTTACATCAACTATGCCTTAGTTAAAAAATCCATAGTCCTATACCAGTACACACTAAAACCTGAAAACACCAAGCGCTGATTAAGATGAGTGGTAACTGGGAACTCGCATATGTTGCTGGCAGGTGTTTAGAATGGTCCAGCCCCACTAGAAAGCTGTTTGGCAGTTTCTTATCAAGTTAAACATACACTTACTGAAGACCTAGCCATCATGCTCACGTGTATTTATCCTAGAGACATGAAACTTGTGCTCACACAAAGACCTATTTACAGATGTTTATATAAGTTCTGGCCATAATGGCCCCGAACTAGAACTACCCAAATATGCAGCACGTGGATGCAGCGATTTGGACACATGCAGCATCTCAGAGACATTACGCTAAAGCCAGTTTGAAAAGTTACATACTGTATGATTCCATTTATATGACACTCTTGAAAAGAGAAGACTATGGTTTGGAGATGAGTGGTTGCCAGAGGTTGTGATTAGGAGATGGTGTGGGTATAAAGGCGTGGCAGAGGTTTTTTTTTTTTTTTTTTTTTTTTAGCAACGGAAATGTCCAGTTGTGGTAGAGGTTACGTATGTATACATGTCTTAAAATTCATTGAACTGTATCACGAAAAGTCAGTTTTACTATGTAATTGTTAAAGTTTTTTAAGTGTCTTTTAATCAGATTCAACAAGAATTGTACTTCATTTTGTATGTTGTTATTTTGAAACAATTTCCATCATAGAAAAAGTTACAGGAATAGTGCAGTGAACTCATATACCATTCACCTAAACTCCCTAAATTCACCAAATATTAACATTTGCAATCTTCTTTCTTGTGTGCAAATGTTCACAGAAGCTTTTTTTTTTTTTTTTTGTAGTAATACAAACCTATAAACAACTCAGGTGTTCGTCAGCAAGTGAATGGATAAAAATTTTTTTTTGGTATATTCATACAATTGAATACTGCTTAGTAATACGAACAAATGAGCTATTTTTAAAAGTATGAAAATTGTTTTTTAAAAACATGGAAATTGGGAAATTTCACTTATTAGAGCCAAAGAATCCAAGATAGCACCAAGAATGTTCTTCTTTTAACTCTCCTGTTATTTACTCTTAACTTTGCTCCTCTTTCCCCAGCCCCCCATATGTGTTCAGGGACAGAATACACAGCACATATATTAAGGAGACCAGGGTTTCCTGAGAACAGTCGTATGAACCCGAAGATGGATCATGACTAAAGTGCTAAAGACTGTTTGGTGAGTTTGAACCAAGACCTGTTATTAGCAACTTGGCTGCTGTTATCCATCCTTTTCTTGCCATGGTACAACTACTATCTGTGAACTCACAGAGGACACCCTTGGCAGCTGCAGGCCATAATTACCACATTCCAGAATATCTTTTAGGCATTTGGATCTATGGCTACCTCTTTGGATTGCTCCCCTGCTAACTAATATGTTACTGGCTTGACACAATTGACAGCCGGCTGCGCTGGTGGCTGAAGGACTGCCCCTGGGGCTGTCTCAAAATGAGGTTAATGATGGGCTAGATGAGCTCTCTGGGTTTCTTAGCCATCATCTACCTGGGAGCGGAATATGTGTGGGCTCCGGTGTAATGACAAGGGGGTCTCGCCACACAATCAGATGTATCAAATGGGCCAATTATTCTTGTAGGTGGACCATGGGGATTGTTTTGCTAATTTTGAATGTAATTAAAGCAAAGTAAAGTAAAACAAAGCTAGACCGTTCCTGCAACCACAAAAGAGAAAGGATTCAGAAGCAAACAGCTGCGTCTTCTCCTTGGGTAGAGGTAGGGGAGGGAGCTTTCTTCACCTTGCTCTCCCGTGTTCCCACTCGTTAGGACAAAAGACAGGGTAATGGGGTTCAGGCTGAAGCTGTGTAATCTGGGACTGAAAGGACACTTAGTAGTTATTCAGGTCAACTCACATATTTTACAAATAAGGAAGCAAAAGCTCTGATGGGGGAGATGCTTTCTCTGGCATTCACAGCTTGCTATCAGAGGAGTCAAAAACAAGAACCCATTTCTCCTACATTCTAGCCGGGGAGGGAGAAATCCTGAGGAGTGCTGCCTACTGATTGTATTAGAAGATTCCTACCCAAGTATTGAGCCTCTTGTGAGTAGGAGTTATGCTCGTTCATGTCTGCATCCCTAGAACCTGGTACATTGAGGGTGCTCAAGCAATATTTATTCAGTTAATGAATACATAGATGATTAAATCTACAAGTAATAGTTCTCCAGGAATAATAGTTCAGGGAGGCAGGGAAGTTGAAAGTTTTATCAGTGCTCAGAAACAAGAATGGACTTTTGAAGCATAGGATTGGGTTCTCTCTTTACTGCTTCGTTTATTTTTCTCTTAACCTTCCATCAGTCTTGCAGTTATATTTAAGATTGCTCTTAGTGCACAAACGTCTAGAAGTCTGATTATCTCTATAGAGCTGCACTATCCAATATAGTAGCTAGAGCCACCTGTAGTTGTTAAGCACTTGTATTGTGACTAGTTTGAATTCAAATGTCCTGTGAGTATGGAATACATATCCAATATCCAAGACAATGCAAAAAAAAAAAAAAAAGGGAATGTAAAATGTCGCCTTAACAATTTTAGAAATTTTGGTTATATGTTAAATTATAATGATTTAGAAATGTGGGGTTAAATATATTATGAAATTATTTCTCTGTGTTTTAAAAACCTTTTCTAATATGGCTACTAGGAAATTTAAAATCGTAGGCATGGCTCCCATTTGTGGTTTACATTTCTGTTGGACCGCACTACCATAGAGCATTCTTTTTTTTTTTTTCTCTTTATGGCCACATCCGAGGCATATGAAGTTCCCAGGCTAGGGGTCAAATCAGAGCTGCAAGTGTCAGCCTATGCCAAAGCCATACCAACACTGGATCTGAGCCACAGCTGTGACCTGTGCCGCAGCTTGTTGGCAATGCCAGGTCCTTAACCTACTGAGCAAGGCCAGGGATCAAACCCATATCCTCAGGAACACTATGTCAGGTTCTTAACTCTCTGAGCCACAATGGGAACTCCTAGAGCATACATTTTTGTGTTTGTTGGGCAAGTGGTCTCTACTATTGGATTAGGCAGAAGTTGTTTACTTTATAAAGTATCAATCAGTTAATGAGTTTTAGGTAAGTAGCCAAATTCTAAGAGGAGCGTTCAGTGAATATGTACCTTCTTAAGTCAGTCCTGTTACCAAATCTCACCGTTTGTCAACTGGAGACTGAATCTCAAACTGGTTAAGGGGTGTAGATCAGGATTAGGAGCCAGGATTATGGGGCTCCAGATTTTCAAACACAATGTTCCAAGATGACGGTGTGGTATGTTCAAGACTGAGGTGTGCCACAAACAGTATCTTACCCATGTTATTTAAAGTCTCAATGTTTGTGGTTGCTTCTGTTTATGAGTTAGAGCAGATTCAGGACCCTCTGTATGTCGTTTCTCTTCCTGACTGCATTCAGGCATATTTCCTTTAAAAGGGGGGGCAGTCAGGGAGTTGGGCACACCTATAACAGAGAAGTGGACATCACCTCCTTCTGCACTCTTCTCCCCTTGGTTACTCTCTACCAAGCAAATCATCTTTTAATCTCTGAACTCACCAAGTTCGTTCCAGCCTGAGGCCCTTTGCATCTGCTCTTCCTCACCTTGAATGTAGTTGGAAGGTAATGCCTTGATTTAGCATTTTGAGTTCCTTCTCATCTTTTTAGTTTCTGATTAAATGCTACCTCCTCAGAGGTAGTTCAAGGTTAGTCCTACCTGTTAGTCTCTATTTTAGGTTCTTGTTTATCTTTTCATGACACTTATTCTAATCTGCAGTTATTTTAGTCATTTATTATTAATTACTGTCAGCTTCATAGGTGGGATAGGTTGTTCTTATTCATTTTTTTTTTTTATTCCAGTCACCCAGCATTGAACATGGTAGAGAATAGAGGCTACATTCTTATTTGTTGAATGAATGAATGAATAAAAGATTGGTGTGCTTGTGAATACAGTTGCTGAAATTGAATTTCATCTGCAGAGATGGCCACTGTTTCATGCAGGCAGTGGCTCCCACTGTGAGCACATCTATTTCTGTGACTGCATTTCGTGAGAAGCCAGTTTGGGGTAGGGACACAGAAGGCAGTGGGACATTTCCTTACTAATCTGAGGTCATAATTTTGAAGGAATGGCTGGATTGGGCTGGGTGGGAAAATGTAGTTTGAACCAGAATTCATCTCTAGGCACAAAGCCAGAGAGCTGCTTAAAACCCCGCGTCCAGCTACTCTCTCACTTTTGGAGACAGACTGCATTCTGTCTATGGAAGGTGTATCTTCTGAGAGGGCCCACACTCCTTCTCTCTCAATAAATCTACTTCTTACCTATATATTATCCCCCGCCCCATTCCAGTACTTCTTTAAAGTTAAAAGGTCCCCAGTGAATCTGGTGACCTGAATATCTTTGCCCTGCATGGAATACATTTAATGGTTAACACTGTTTTGAAGGGTACAAAGTATTAGTGGTCCTTTGCTTAATTTTTAGTTAATTTACTCTCCATTTGCTCTGAAATGTGGTGATAGACACATTCAAAAATGAAAGGGAGTGGAATGAGTTTTGTCTTGATAATTGGGATGAGGGGAGCCACCTGAAGTTTTGCAAAATCGGGATTGGAAAACAATGGGAAAAGAAGGGGAGTGCTTTTGGATAATCCAGGGGTGGCACAGGGTGCTCCCATGTAGGCCTTTTTTTTTTTTTTTTTAAATGTGTGATGGCTTTTTGGAGAAAATAGGTGGATCCTTTGGCTGACCGAGATGGTTTCCTGCCTGGATTCAGGGAGATTCCAGGTGGGATTTGGTAACTGCAGGCGACAGAGGGCTCAGCTCTGAACTGCTTGGTGGGCTGGCATGCGCTTTTGCCTCCTATTGACATCACACACACACACCTTTCCTGCTGCTCCTGGCTGGAAGGAATGCTAAGGGCAGCTGCTTCCAGGGGTGGCAGCTGTGGAGCCAGGCTCTTTTCACTACCCTTATTTCTGTGTGGGGCAGATTCTATTAAAGTCAACCTAGAGGTGAGACAGCCAGCCTGTAGGTTCCTTCTCAGGGGGTGTCAACTCATTTTGACCTATAGTGGTTGAAAATTAATATCCCATTATTCTAGATTGCAGGATCATCTAATGCTAGACCAATGTGAACCCTTACATATATTGCTTACATATCACTTTCAGTAGAGATGCTGTGGGTTTTGCACATGTGTGTACAGAAAAAAAAAAAAAAAGTTGAAGAGATGAAGCTGTAGATCCCCTGGCCGTTTGTCAAAGAGAAAAAGCCTTGAAGCCAGCAACAGAAACTAAGCCCAGCCTTTTCAGTTCTTTTAAAGTGAAGGTGGGTTTGAGCAGAGAAAATCCTACTGTGTTGAATGATTCTGTTGGGAGAGAGGTGGAGACTTTGGAATATAAATGAATGCTAGTGAGTTGGAGAATTAGGATTCTCCCTCATCGTGTATTATAGGCTTCGTGTGTGATGAGCATGCGTGTTTCCAGATTAACCCCAGCCTGCCAGGGCCTGTTTAATGGTATTATTATTAACAGCATCTTTGATCCCAGCATGTGTTTATTATACCTGTCTGGGAGGTGGTGGTGTCTGTTCTGATTGGTGGTGGGCCTGCTGAAGCACAAGGGGACATCTTGTTAAGGAAGCAAGTGGCTTTTCCACTTGGGAAGCCCTTGTCTTGGGGGATGGGAGTCAGGGTGGGGGGAAGCACTGGATGTAAAGGCGGAAAAGTCTGCAGAGGAATGGATAATTCCTAAGATTATTCTGGGTCCAGGTTAGTGTTCTGTTTTGAAAAAAGTGACTAATTTCACAATGGAATATGAAGGAAAACTGGGTAAATGTGAAGAGAAGCAAAAGGATAGAAGGCCCAGAAGAAATTTTTGGAGACAAGAGAAAGAGGGAGAGAAAGAGAGGTGCAGAAAGAAAGATTCAGTAGTGGGACTTTGGTGGCAAGGGGGTGGGGGTGGGGTCTACGCTGCCCTGCACCTCGCCCACCCCTGCTTTTTTCCCAGGGGCTCCTGCAGGAGAAGGGCGGACGGAACGGGAAAACACTGAAGCTCTAGGATCATTCTCCCCTTCTCTCTACCCTCTCCTGTTTGCCTTCCTTTGTCTTTTCTTCCTTCCTTTACTTCTAAGTTCAAACAAATCAGGGATGTTTAGCTCCAGTGATGGATCTGTGTACTTGGCTTTGGGCAGGTCTCTCAGTGCCCACCTGCTTCTACAGTCATTCTGCATGTGGGAGGGAGTCACTTGTGCCCTTTGAATACTCTCTTCTTTCAGCGTGTGCACACCACAGGGCCAGATTACTGCATGTGTACATTCTTTGTGTTGTTAAAACACTGTGTGTGACTAATATTTGAAAAACAGGACATTGAGTATATTTTTAAAAGTGTAATGAAATAGCAAAAGCTTAATGCTAGTTCTCCTTCCTTCCTGGTCACTTGGTTGATCAGCTAACATCTTGGAGGTGGAACCATCTGGACGTATAGGGAAAGGTATGAGGTCTAATCCCTTTTTTGAGGTGGGGCACTCAGGAAGGATCTTTTTTCTTCTGAGAAAACAGGCCAAATGTATTTATTATGAGTAACATAAACAAAAACATTACAGGTTATATACCACATTGCTCTACTTCAGAAATACTGTATCCCAACCTACCATCCTTTGAAGAATCATTTCTCTTCCTTACTTTTTCCCACCAAGGGCCTCGACATCTGGTTACTCGGGTTGTAAAGGAGGGTGGATTAAACTCACCAACCAACCAGCCAACCACAGTAAAGGATTATGGAGAGTTTGAGTGCCTTTTGAAATACATCTAGTGTTATGTGAAGGTGGAGTGTTCCATGAACACTCACTGTCCCTCTTCTTCTGGCTGGGAGGTGTCCCCTACCATCTACCCAGGCGCTGCGGAAGTTCCAGGTGGTGGGAGGCTGACGAGATCTCCCTGTGCACTTAGACAAGGGCAGAGTGTCCCTTTGCTCATTGGAGCAGATGGCTCTGTACAAGCTCTTTAAGGCAGCCTATGCCCTGGTTTCCAGCTCAGATCACTGAACTGGAAACATGCCTGTCCACAGAGATGTTCACCTTAGACGGCAGTCAGCTGTCTTTTTGTTTTTTACATTTCTCCTCTTTTCTGTTGCTTTGCCCTTGAAATGAGGCTTCTGAGTGGCCCGGTGGGCAGTTGAAGCAGATGGACTGGTGGGTGCCTGGACTTTCCAAGCCGTAGTCTTGCTGCTTTTTTGTGTGTGTGAACAGCTTTACCTTAAAGTGAATGTCAGTACGTATCCTGGCCATTCACATGACAATGTAAGATAAAGATGGCAGAGGCTGTGAGAATGTCTGGCTGGCCTTGCACTTCTGTGGGCTGGATGAGAAGGGCTACAGTCTCTGAGACATTTCAACATTTCATACTGTGGGAACCATATTTACCAGTGTCTTTTTCCAAATCAGACTTTTTAATGTGAGTCAGTGATCAAGAAACTATGCTCATTTTTGAGCATGAAGGTATTTCCCTGACATGAGAAAGACTTTGGGATTCTGGCTTTTTCTCCTCCCACCCTCCCTCCTTCCCACCTGCAGGCCCTGACTGCAAATCCCCTTGTAATTATCTCCATCACCAAAGCCTGGAAGGCTCACCTTCCACAACAGGGGATATTAGAAGGGCTAAATGTCTCCTGCCGCACAGAGAGAAATATTCCTTTGTTTGAAGAGGAAGTCTGCTCATCCAAAGATTATGTTCTCCTGTGATTGTGCCATGATCGGAAGGGAGGGAGATTTCCACGTTCCCTGTGACTGACTGTTGTGGAAAACACTGTAATATCAGGGTTTAGGTTGGCGAGGTAGGAGTCGCAGATTTTGAGGTGGTCTCTTTGCCACTGGAAGGTAATGTAGCCGTTTCCCATGGTTAGAGAGGATGGGTGAGGAGGACGACCTGCGTGGGGGGTGCTGTCGCGTTATGTGTGGTTGCTCTGGTCTCTGGAAACCCTCCTTTGGCTCAGTGGGATGTGTGATCCAGGTAGACCAGTCCCTGGGGAGAGAAATGGTACTGGTAACCTTGTTTGTCCCCAGTTCAGTATACCGTGTTGACATTGCTGACCTAAAGTGATGTCTGCTCATAGGTGGCCTCAGCTTTAGAATAGGAACAACTATTGGCTCTAATTGCTTAGGTATTTGTGCTTATATAACCTGAAAGAAGTACTTTTTTTTCGTTTTTGGTCATCCCACAGCGTATGGAGTTCCTGGGCCAGGGATCAGATCTGAGCTGCAGTTTCTACCCGTACTACCAGCTGCGTCAACACTGGATCCTTTAGCCCACTGTGCTGGGATAGGGATTGAACCTGTGTCCTGGCACTGCAGAGATGCCAATGATCCCTTTATGCCACAGTGAGAACTCCTGAAAGAAGTACTTTTAATGCGAGGCTTTCAAAAATACAACAATATATTTAGTGGAAAATGACCAAATGTACACTTTGATGTAGATTTAGCAGTTTACACATAAGTAGTTTAATAATAAATAAATCATTGACATATTACAGATAAGTTTACAACTACCTGGTAATTTGGTTGTCCACTACTAAGCCCACCTAACTGGAGTATTGGAGTATTGGTAAGATGTTCACCAGGAGTGGTCTGGGGCTAAAGCTACTTTGTAGGTGGTTCACTGTCCTTGGATTTACTCCTGGGTCCCGTGAGGTTCTCAGGTCTGATGATGAAGCCCTAGGATGAAATATATACCCTGAGCCAGGGCCGCAAAGCTCACCAGTTTGACGACATTATGGTCTCAGGTTGGATCCATTTCTTAGATAGACGAGGATCTAGTGGTTTGTTCTTGGGCTTGTGATGGCTTTGAGTCAGACTCAGGGCTGAAAAATACTTAGCATGTGGTCTCTTCTCCCTGTCTCCAGCCATGGCACATGTAACTAATTGACTATGGCCTACTTGGCCTTGAGCCCAGATACTGCCACACCATCCCTACACATCCTCAAGAGTTGGTCTGGAGGATGCAGCTCATTGGTAATCCCTGACCCACCACGTGTTGATGCTTTAATTGATGTCTGCATTTCAGGACTTTTTAGAAATCTTATTTTCAATGGCTTGAAGTTCGATTGTTAAAGTAAAGGCTTTTTCTAGTCCCCAGAAGGTTGGTGCAAATTCCCTTATTACCGTTCAACAAATCCGCATGATGTAAAAACGAACATCAGCATGGAAGAGTAGAAAGAGCATGGTGTTTTCTGTTCTGAGCTTTAGTTCTTGGCTGTTCCTCTTACTAAGGTAGGCTATTCCTCTTTATGTGTAAAATGGATGTAACAGGGTTTAACTTGCGAGACTATCATGAAGATAAGTGGGTAATCTAAATAGCATGTTTTCTGATATGTCTTAAGCACTCATCAGTGGTGATTGTTATTAGTGCCAGCACAGGTAAAGGAGACCAGCTCTGTGCCTGGATTGTGGTGAATATTCACTAGATGCCACTTTCTCTTTATCCTGTTTATTTCCTTCAGAAGAGTTATCACAGAGTGTAATTGTTTTTTGCATGTGCATTTTGTTTCTTGGGTTGTCCCACTAGAAGGTGAGCTCTTTAAGGAGCTTGTTGATTCTGTTCACTGCTCTATCTCCAGAACATAGCTCCCTGCCTGGCACAGAGTTGTCACTCAGTAGATATTTATGGAAATGCTAATTGTGCTTTCTCTATTTTTATTAATAAAATAATACTTTGCAAGAGACATTTGATGCAGCTCTCCTCTACGCTGTCCATTCAAAGGCTTGCAGGAGGCTGGGTGAGATTGCTGTCTAGCTGGCAGTGTAGGGAAGGGAGGTGTTAATAGGCTTCTGGGGCTTTGGATCAGGGATAAGAGTCTCCTTAGGGTCGGAGTCTACCCAGAAACCCCTCTCCCACTTCCCAATGCAGCTGTTGTGTGGGGTCTCACTTCAGCAGTCCTAACTGCAGAGCAGCTGTCTGAACCAGGGCTGGATTGGGCAGAACTGTGCTTTTCAGATATTTCAGGCAGACATATTGCTGTCTTATCCAGTAAGTTGCCACATTTGGCCACTAACCACTCAGAATGGGGATCATCGAAACTGGGATGTGCTGAAATGTGAAATAAACCTCAGATTTTGAAGACTTCATATGAAAAAATAATGTAAAATATTTCATAAACAATTTTTAGCCTCGGTGACTTGTTGAAATGATGATTATATTGGGTTAAGCTATATCTATTATTAAAACTGATCTTTTTCTTTTTACTATTTAAAATGTGGCCATTAGAAAATTCAAAAAGATATATGTGTCTTGCGTTTGTGCTTACGTTGTTTCCCTTGACCAGTTCTGCTAGAGGGGGTATTATGCTTTCTGCAGTGGGGCAGAGGAAAGAACAACGGACCAGGTGCTCAGAGAGTAGATCTCAGTCCTGCTTCTGTCCTAATTCCATATGTGACTTGAAGAAGCTATTTAACCATCCTGCACCTTAGATCTTTGTGGAAAAGGCTGTTCAGAGGCTTCAGTAGCTGAGAAACAAACAAATGACTGTTAGAGAATTATACAGTCACGGGATGCTAATTGTCTTATTTTCATTTGTAAAGCCACTTTGAGGCTTGTCTGGGGTGCAGGTAGACACTCCCTCCTGATTCTTGGAAGAAAAACACTGAGGATACCTTCTGTCTGCACCAGGCTCACTCTTTGATTGAAGAACATAGAACAAGCAAGGCAGGAAGTTCTGACTTTTGTGGCCTACTGGATAATAATTAAGCCTTTCTAGTCAAGCGGAAATTTCCTGAAAAATAACAATTCTTATGAAACAGATTGACAGACTATAGAACTTTCACCCTTAATGCCTCTATTCCACCTTATGAAGTCAGTGTTATTTTCAGCCATGCTTAGACTCGGTCAGAAAAACTATTTGGATACAGTGGGTACACAATAATTTTTTTTTTTTTTTTGTCTGTACCCGCGGCTTATGGAAGTTCCTGTGGCAGGGATCGAAACCAAACCGCACCTGCAGGCTATACCACAGCTCTGTCAATGCTGGATCGTTAACCCACTGCACTGTGCTGGGGATTGAACCCATGCTGTTGCAGAGACAATGACAGATCCTTAACACACTGTACCACAGTGAGAACTCCCTAACAATAAAATTTAATGGAATGGTTATTGACCTTGGAAATGCAAACTTTTCAGAAACTTTGGGAAACTTCCTCTCCTGCAGTCCTTGCTGGGAAGGAGTCAGAACACTGATGATGCTGTTTATCTAATTTAGGCTGTGTCTATTTACTTTAGATTGTGTCTTTCTAATTTATATTATGAGCCTCCTCAGTTGAAATTGAGTCTTGATGTTCTGTATGGTGTCTAGTGTGCTTTCTGTGCTCAGATAATATGAACAATAAGAAACATCTTAGATTCTTGATATGTTTTTTGTTAATGTCAAAGTTCTTCTTTGGAGGCAAATCTCTTTTAAGAAGTTTTGGAATTTTAAGTCAAGTCTGTATGTCTCCCAAACATTTTAGGAAAGAGTGAAAAATTCAGGGACCTGCTGCTTATAAATATCTTGATGATTGGTGGAATATTTTCATTTAAAAAGTTGAACTATATGACATCGTGTAGGTAGGCGTGGTTTTATGCTATGGTATTTCTTTCACTTACCTGTGCTGTATAATTTCAGAGTTGCCACATTGAGCCTTATCTGTCTTCTGGTCGATAAAGCTTAGGTCTTTCCAGTTGGAGGCGTGTTCGTTCCTGTGAGTGTACAGAAAGACCTTCAGGTTACATTTCGATGCATTGTTTAATTCCTCTTTTTTCTTTTCCTCCCATGGGGTGTGTAAGAACAGGCATGGACTCTGGAGTCTACCAGTATTAGAATCGGTGTTGTGCGTAACTTGGTGGCTTTGGGCAAATTATTTCATCTCCTTGGTCCTTACTTTGCTTACCCTGCTTTAGAAGAAATTATATCCACTTCACTTCGTTGTTGAGGATTGAATTAAATCACCTCCATATAATACTTAGAGCTGAGCAATAGGCTTTCTCATAAAAAGCAAAGTTAAAAGGGTGCATTTAACTTTTTGCAAATTCACAGATTATGCTAAATTGCATCTACTCAGGGCTTTTTTTCTTCTAAGGATAAATATTTTTCAGTTAATTTTTAATATCGCTACAAAATATTTACTATGCCTTTGTGATTTTCCAGGCCTGCTTTGCACGTGGGGGGAACTGAGTCACTTGAAGATAATCAGGGAGCGCAACTGCTCTCCATTTAAGCTGCTGTGTCCTTTTGTCAGGGCAACTAAAGTAGGAAAATGCTGACCTTTCTTTCCTTGCCAGTGAAGAATCTACTCAGTACCAGTACCGTTTACCATAATATCCCCCAATAGAAGCTGGGGCCCAGTGCCCAGATCGGCTCTTCAACAGTTAATGAGCACCTGTCTGTACCAGGCTTGGAGAAGGGTTCAAAGGAGACTAAGAGAAAGTCCTTGTCCTCAAAGAATTTGACATCTAATGGGTGAGTCAGGGCACATAAATACACCAGAAAACAGCAAGGCAAAAGCAAATCAGCTTTATTTGTTGGATCCCCGCTGTGTGCAAAGGCATATGTTAATGGCTTGTGATTGGCAGAGCAATAAGGGATACAGGATTCAGAGAAGAGAGGGTTCGCTGAGTGCTGGAGTCAGGAAAGGTTTTTGATGGATAATCTAAGGTTGTGGTTCTGAACGCTTACTGGGTCCTGCATCTTGAGACTTGGATTCAGCATGTCCGGGCGGGACCTGAGATTCTATATTGCTAACAAGGTCATGCTGATACTGATGCTGCTGGTGTTTGGGCCACACTGAGCTGCCATGCTAAGGGATGAGCTGGATCTGGCCCTGGGAGGAGAACTGAGGAGGGAACCCCAAGAAGGTTGTGCCCAATTTGCCCGTGTATTTTTGGCCTTTGCCTTCATCATACCCTTACCTAGGGTGCCCCCTCATTATAGTTGGCCAGTGTTGCGTGGTTTGCTAAACTGTGAGGCAATATGTCACATCTACTCTTTATTCAGAAAGAAAATTCCCACCTTTGCTATAATGGCCTTGTAACTCTGCCTTCTCTTTCTCAAAATGTTTGCATTTGAATACTAACTCTGCCTCTACATTCTTATCCTACCCCCACTCCTCCTGCAACTCTTATTTTGGCAGCAGTGAAGTTGCCGGGCTTCCTATTTGAAATAACTTTAAAAAGGCTTAAAGACAAATAATCCCACAAATTACAATTACTGATATTTACCCAAGTAAAACCCAGTATCCTGTTGCTTTGTTGACAGGAGGGCCTAGCCAACTGTTGGGTTACTAGGGGCTGGTAGAATTAAAAAGAGGACCTGGTTGAGTTGCCTCACCATGGGAGGAGAGAGGCATGCACAATCAGATATTTAGCACTCCTCAGCAATTATGGGAGATTTTATTCTCTTCCTGGCAGGGAACATCGCCCTTTACTGCAGTGTTTCAAGTTTGCCTCCAATGCCATCTGATAGAAGTGCTTTTATCCCCTGAAGATACAGTACAAAATACAAATCATCATTGGTTTTATCTCAGTTGGAGCCGCTTCTTCTCCAAATACGTTTACTCTGTGCAACTGCCCATCAGACCCATTTTTCATCCTTCATCCTGCTCCTTTAGGATGGCTGGGTTTAAGGCCTTTCTTCTGTTCTTTGTTCCTTTAGCTCAGTGAAGTAAACAGCAGGATTGATCTTACACTGCATTTTGGTATTGTTCCAAGTGCTCATCAATAGACACGGCTGGGAATGCACTGACTGGAAAGGAAGGGCAGATGGAAATGCACTTCTTGTTCTTTGTGCCTTTTAGTGTGCAGCGGAATGTCCCTAATCTGAGGGCTGCTACGCTGGCTGCCGGTCGACATGCAAATTCATCATCAAATGATGAGTTCCATATTCGTTCTAAGCGAAGTCTTTAAAGGTATCAGGGAGGAAAAGAGAAAGAGAAAAAAGAAAAGATCATAGAAAGGAGCTTTTCTTCACTACCTCTTGTGCCCAGGTCATTTCAGTGTCTTGGGAAAAAGGAAGGGGGATAAGTAGGCCCTTATGTTGTTTCATTTTGCATTGCATTTGTTCACAGGTACACCAACTGAAATGCTCTGCAAGGCAGTTTAAGTGGGTGATGACTTAACGTCAGTGATGTGGCTTCAAAATGAGAAAAAAGTTATAAAGAATAATACGTTTTTCATGGTTATTTCCTTTGTTATTTTCTCTTCAATTATTTGGGGGAAAATCTTAATGGCCTATTTTCTGTATATATATATATTTTCTTTAAAGGGAACAAACAGTATTTTGACTTGTAACTTTTTCTTGGGAAGTGTGTGGCTAAGTTGAATTGGGGGCAGAAAGGTGCTGCTTTTATAGGCCACATACTATCCTGTTATATAGGAAGATAATAAAAGTTAGTTGGCCAGATAGACCTTTGGATTTGTTTTCTTGAAGGCCAACTTGTTATTATAATGCCTTTACGTATTTTTTTTTCTTTCTGGCAGCACCCATCAACATGCAGAAGCTCCTAGGGCCAGGGATAAAACCCGAGCCATGGCAGTGACAACACCAGATCCTTAACCCACCAGGCCACCAGGGAACTCCACCTTTAGGTATTTTTGAGAGATAATTGGTTGGAGGGGGAATTTTTGGAAATAATGATAATTATCTTGTTTCGAATACTCCTTAAGGGCAGGACGTTTCCCATTGCTTATCAGATGGTCGGCACAGAGACATTCTGACCTTACGTTGACCTTACATTGATTCTGTGCATACTACTATCTCTTCTCTGTAAGAGGCCTCAGTTTTTAGGGCAGTTAGGCCATCCTGTATCCTCCCAGCATTAGCTTTTAAGAAAACATAGCTACTTTTTTATTTCCATTAATAATTATATCATGAGAGCTATTTCTTCTCTGAAGCTTTTCCTCGACACTCACGTCCATACTCCTCCCCAACAGTGTCCCACCTAATCCCACCTCCCCTATGACACAAGCCATTCCCTCCTGTGTTCTGGAAATAGTAAGTTCATGTTTCATCATATACATGTTGTCTGTTTTTAGTTGTCCAGGGTTGTTTATTATAACAAAACAATACCTAATTAAATGTATAATGTATGTAACTGGCAGCCACTTGTGCAAATCCTCATAGTGCAGTGTTAGTGAATAGTTGTGTATTTAAATATAGTGAAATTAACCAATAACTTAAGACATTGGAATGGGAGAAAACCCCTACGCAGTACTTAACATACCAAAAAAACTTTGAAATGTTGAACTGTGTGTAAAAGGGTAGAATGTAAGATCGAGAGCAAACAAATTAAATTACATATATCCAGGAAATGTAAGTGGTTTAAGGTTTTTTTTTTTAAAAAAAGGTGAATTAATTTTTTGCATCCTCAGTGTATCCATGAAACTGACTTAAAAAATGGAAAAACCATGGGAAAGACCCTATTTTAACAACCTTGATAAGGCAGTGCTGGTTTAGACCCATTGGCAGTGGGCAGAAGGAATGAATGCATCTGGATTGGTCTGTGTCAGACAGGAAAAATTTTTCTCGGATGCTCTCGGAACAGAAGGTATCCTCGATTCATGTTTTACTGGTTAAACAGTATTAAACGGGTAGAAGATTTAAAACTGGCATTTGAGAGCCTTAGGAGCAGTGATAGCAGGTAGACGGCAGAAGCCGCCCGTAGTGAGGAGGGGCTCCCTAGCCTAGGGAAGATCGTTCTGGAACGCCCTGATTGACTGCCAGCTGACCTCTTTAAGAAATGCGGATGGTTTTTGTGCAAATACATTTACTTATGTAAATGAACCCACATTTAGTTTAAACATCAGTTTACATTAAAACCATTTCAAACCATATATCAACCAGCTTTCTTTAAATTCATGTTTTGAGTTATATGTGACCTTCCTCAAATACTGCAGCTCTCTGGGATGTAAGTGTTTATGTGTTTGCCTGTGAGCTTCTGAAGGAAAGAAATCTTTTTTTTTTTTTTCTTTTAATTCGGCTTTGTTTTCCTAGTCCATAGCACAGAGCAAGTGCTCATAAATGTTTATTGAATGGATGTTTGAATGAATAAATAAATAGATGAATTAAGATCTCTTAGCTTAGATGACCTTGGCCAAAGGTATTTATCACAGAGCTAGAAAGGAGATAAAAAATTCAGCCCTCTGTTCCCAACTTATCCTGAAAATTCCAGGCATCTGTGTTGTCCCCCAACCACTGGGATAATGGGTTGTTTTGGGATTCCTGGATTGTCCTTACTCTGCTTTCTCTGAGAGCTGCCAGTGCTCTTAGTCTTTGATGAAAGGAGTTAGGAACTGGGATATGTAGAGTCAGTGGATAGCAAGACAGTAGATTCCTGTGGGAGGAGCTAAATCGGGTTTATGGTGAAGAGCAGAATGAAGGCCCAGAGGTATCTGCTCATGAGGTCCTGAGAACCACTGTGAGTCTGGAAACACTCACTGTGTCCAGCTCACACTTCTGCTACTTCCCACTTCTACCCTGTTCCCTGTCCTCAGATTTCAGGAGATCTCGATATTTCTAATATTTACCTATTTGTGCCTCCCCAGCCCTATACCTTTAATTGAACTCAAATATTTCTTGAAATAAAACTTTATTCAACTTTTTTTCTTTTTCTTTTTAGGTCCACATCCACGGCATATGGAGGTTCCCAGGCTAGGGGTCAGAGCTACTGCTGCCAGCCTATGCCACAGCCACAGCAACACAGGATCTGAGACACATCTGCGACCTACACCACAGCTCATGGCAACGCTGGATCCTTAACCCGCTGAGCAAGGCCAGGGATCGAACCCGCAACCTCATGTTCCTCGTTGGATTTGTTTCTGCTGTGCCACGATGGGAACTCCAAAACTTTATTCAGATTTTTACATTAAGCATCTGATCAGTCTCAACAATCGATATGAAAATCCTCTATCTCTTAGGTTGTTCCCCCATAGAGAGGCTATATTCAAGGGAAAGAAATCCTTGTTTCCTGGAGTTGTTCTCTGCTTTATTCCTTCATTATCTAAGGGAAAATGGTTTTTGTAAAGCCACAGTGTAGAAAATAACTCCTATTGTGTATTAGGAAATAAGATGGGAGGAACATCAGCTAAGAAACTCAAGAAGCATTAAATTTTCGATCTGAGAAGCAACAGAGAGGCTCATACTTTCTTTAAAATCTCTGAAAACTCTTGTTCTGGTGCCTGGAATGGTCGCTCTTCTCATTCAGGGTTGCTGAATGACTTGGTTCCTCTGGTGTGGAAAGTATTGTTGTCAGTGACCACATAGCGTGAGCAAACATTAAGTCATGTGTGGAAACTGAGTACATGGCCATGTCCAAGGGAGAAACCAGACAGGTGATTAATGCAAAATCTTTTTTTTTTGTCTTTTTGCCTTATCTAGGGCCGCACTTGCGGCATATGGAAGTACCCAGGCTAGGGGTCTTACAGGAGCTGTAGCTGCCGGCCTACACCACAGCCACAGCAATGCGGGATCCGAGCTGCGTCTGCAACCTACACCACAGCTCACGGCAACGCCGGATCCTTAACCCACTGAGCAAGGCCAAGGATCGAACCCGCAACTTCATGGTTCTTAGTCGGATTCGTTAACCACTGCACCACGATGGGAACTCCTAATGCAAAATCTTGACTTGGACAAACTCTTCTAATGAGAGCACTACTTTCACAAACCTGGCCAAGAGCATGTTCATTTGGGCTAGTTAATTTTGCTGAGTTTAATGATGCCAATATTACCATCTCTCCTGTATTTGCTTAGGGTATAGACTAAGCTACTGTACCAGAGAGACTCAAGCATAATGGATCAACAATGATAAATATTTATTTCTCTCCAACCCAGCAGTCAGAGATCCAAGACTTGGTAGGGTGCCTTTGCCATCCTTGATATGTGGTTTCTGTCTTGGTATACATTTCCAGCTAGTGGGAATTGGCGGGGGGAGGAAATGCAAGAAGACTTCATTCCCATTTTTCTTAAGAGTATAGCCTGGAGTTTTAGGGTATATCGTATCAGCTCACCCCTCACTAGCAGAACGTAGTCACATGGCCATACTCAGTTACAAGAATGTCTAGGAAATGTGCTATTTTTCTGGACAGTCATGGACCCAGCTAAAACTCCAGAGTTATTAAATAAAAAAAGGACATTGACAGTTAACTAGCAGTGTCTGTCACATTTCTCAAACCCCCTGTCCCATAGCCTACATACACCAAATCCATTCATCGGGGAAATGTAAACTCTTTCTTAGAAGGACACAGGGGAATTGAGCTGGAGAATAGCTAATCAGTAAAATCTATAGAAATCTATAGAAAGAAAGACAATTCAGAGTGTGGCTATATTTGTTGAGTGGCCTCTTTGCCTTCTTTGTGTATCATTCAACCAGTCTTAGCTCTGGATGGGTCCAAGGCTACCACCAGTTGCCATGTGAACATTCTCTGCCTTCTCAGAAGCAGTCACCCAACTTCTGCTTGAATCCCTAATCTAATTAAGTTTATTCTGTGCTTCTATGTATAGAGATTTATACTGTAAGAATAATTTTGAAAATAGGGGTAGAAAAATCATATTTTACTAAATTATCTGCCACTCATCACATTTAGTAAATAGGAGGGAAAAAAAGAAAAAGAATTATAACTTTTCTTTGTATATCATAAGATTCAGGCATAAAATATAGATGATTGGTTTACACATAAAATTAACATGTATGGCTTACACTGGATGTAAAGGATCTGGAAATTTGGGGTGGAACAGCCCTTCTACTCTTGATAAAATTCCTTTAGACTCTTCAGAAAAATGTCCTTTATTTAACATTTATAATTTTAAAAGGATCTGTCAATTTCTCACTGTGTGGTTTCACATTCCTCCAAATCTCCCTGGTATCCTATCTACACAGCATGTTATTTTCTATCTTAAAGTGCACAGATACCCCTGCTTTTTGAAAGTTTGCTTTATGGCACTTTGCTTTTATGAAGCTTCTACATTAGTACCTGTTTTTGTTAGCTGAAATAATTCTGAAGAATTTTGCTTTTACAAAAAAAGGCATAAAGGAAAGTAGCGTTCGACATTGGTTTTGCAGGAGCTGCTGTGGAGGTAGCACATCCCAGGCTCTTTCCACAGGAACTATACTGAGCATCTTAGCATTCAGCCTCCATAGCTGAATCAATACTCATAGTATTTATGAGTATCTGTGCTTTCTCTCGATTTATTTTGTGCATCCGTTAGCAAGACATGCCCTAAGGTAATTGCTTCTTCTCTTTACACCATTTCAGCATATGAAGGGTTTCGTAGGAACAATCTCCTTTTGGGTAATGGGGGAAACCTATAGTTTGTCTTTTTGAAAAAAATGTGTGTCTTATCTCTTTTATTGACTAAATCTCCTCGAGGAAGGTATCCACTTATGATTCATCTCTGTGCTCTTCAGCAACCAAACACTAACCCTTAAGAACAATGGGTACACGATAAATACTTATTGGACGGATGAACCAAGTAAGCATTCAAGAGATTTAGGCTCAATTCAGGTCACTGCTCAAAAGTCATCTCCTAAGAAAGGCTTTCCTTGCCCACCCTGTCTAGAATAGCATGTGAATCCCCTTATCCTTGGCCAATTTTCTTAAAGATACTTAATGCTGGCCAACTTGACTTCTGTAGGTGAGTTTAGTTGTTAATGTCTGTCTTCTGCTCTTGAGACGACACCCCATGAGGTCAAGGACTTTCTTTTCTTTGTTCATAGCTGAATTTTCTGCCTTTAGAACCTTGGCTGATTCAATAGACACATATTGAAAAAAGGTAATGAATGATTATAATGATATAAGGACAGTTTCACTCATCATAATTACCTTGGATGGTTTATATATGTATTTTAAATAAGACTGATCAGCCACTTGGTGTAGGACTTGAGACACCAAAGAACTGTCTCATATAGTTGAAATGCCTTCTAAAGAGAGTAATTCTGTTGTTTAAGGCTCAGTATTTGCTGATAACAGAATTAATTGGATAGTACAAGTTCATGGGTATAAGCTGGTGCATAGTTGAATTTTTCTGCATAGTAAGTTGCTTGGAGCTCTTCAGAGTAGTTTGGAAGGATAAAGGATTGGCTGGGGAGGCTGCCCACTGGGTCGCCAAAGAGGGAGAAACTCTGTTATGCTCTGACTGAGGAGGAATTTTGGGAAAACAAAACATTTAGAATGCTATTTGCAACCTTATGTAGCATTCCCGTGAAGCTTCCTAATCTTCAGAAAGAAGTAAAACAATCCCAAACTACAAATATCCACCATGATGGGAATTACTATATTTTTATTGGAAACTAGTAAGGTGGCTGAGTCCAGCTTATGGATATGTGTGGATTCAAGGAAGTTAGTACCTCTGGCTAAGGGAATAGGGAGCTGACAATTACATGGAACATACCCAAGGTAAGACAGTCTGCCGTATGGATGCCCTTCTTACCCTATCATACTGTGAGTACCTTAGGATCAGGGCATGTATCTCCAACTTTCTTTGAAGGTCCCACAAAGGAGTTAGTATAGTGGGCAGTGAATAATCATCACGTAGTGAATGCTAACTATATCAGTCAGCTACTGCTGTGTAACAACCAATCATCAAATCTCAGTGACATTTGCAATGTGTTGATCTCTCTACATACTAGCTGCAGATTGAGTTGAGAGGCTGTGATCCAGGCTGATCCTGAATGGGTAACTCCGTTTCCATATGTAGATCCAGCTGGGTTTGGCTCCACACTGTGGCATGGGTTCTGGTCTGTTCATGTGGCCTTATTTTGGGATTCAGGCTGTGGAGATAGCACCTACTTGAAGGGGAGCTCTTTTAATTGTAATGAAAGAGTCATAAGAAAATAAGCAGAACGTAAGATGTCTGTTAATGATTAGACCAGAAACTGGCAAAGTCTTTATTTATTCCATATTCCATTGGCTAAAATATGATAAGTTAAGCCCCAAGTCAAGGAGTGGCCTCTGCTTTGTGTAGGATGAACAGCAAAGACTGTGTGTACAGGAGCTGTGAGGAATTGGGATCAACAACTCACTCTATGACAGTAATTAACTGACCAGTCCTCAGTAAGTGATGCTGAGCAGCTGAGGCAGACAGTGAATTCCTTCCCAGCATGTTGGTGTAACTGTGATTTGAGGGCCTTTGAGAGAGTTCTTTTATTTTTCTCTTTGTAAAAGGAGCTATTAAAGTTTAAAACCTCATTTTTATAATAGAATGCACACAACAGTACACATATTGACTCATGTTTTCAGTCAATATCAAGATGTATTGTCCCCAGAGTTAAATAAATCGTGATATTGACCCCATCATAAGCCAATATCTGCCTAATGCATTTTTTTGAAGTATTTTGTATTCATTATATTAATAGGACACAAGCAATCACTCACAGTATTACTTTGTTTTACCTTTCTTGCTCTTCCTCCTTTGTTATATTCTTCTCTGTCTATCCTGGTAATTAGCTCAGGGTTAATGTGAGAGTTGTTGAAATGGTATGCCATGCAGGAAGCATGGCCAGCAGTGGACACTGCCCCACTGCAGAAGAGGGTTTGTTTCTATAAAGAATGGTGCCATCTCTAATTCTGGGTAGTGGAAATGAATTCTGTTTTCTTTAGCAGTTGTTTTTCCCTGGATCCTCTCCTCTGTGATATTCTTATATACAATTCCTTTGGGTCGGTGGGGGAAATGGGGGTGAGGGGGTGAGGTAGGAAAGGACAAAAAGTCAAAGGTTCTTCAGTTGTCCTTGAATTGGTTTTTCTGACTTTCTTTCTGTGCTGCTTTATTCTTCATTTCTTTGTCTTTTTCTTTCTTTCTGTTTTGCAGCTGGCATTTACATTTTCTGGAGGAGTGGAAAAAATGTATTTCTTTAATACTGAATTCCATTTATCTCCATAAATTGGTTAGGGTATATGATCTAAAGGACTCAGCTGTTTTTAAAATAGGTTTATTCCTTTCCTTGAAGATTATTTCCACACAGTATAGACGAGTTAGAAGGAGACTCATTTTGTAGACTTCAGTGAGAGCTCCACATTTGCAGGACATCATTTCAGATGTGGAGTTTTTGAACAAAGAAATTAAATTTATATGTATCACCTAAATTATTTCGAATTCATGGTTCAGCAAAGAGTTCAGATCCTAATCAAATATGTAGTTTGCATGGGAGCTATCACCCTTCTCAGTAATAACATGGCAGTTCTATTTACAGTGTTGACTAGATGGAGGTTGGGGGCAGAGACTGCTTTTGTAGGAATTTACCTTGTTTGTTTTCAGTTGGGCCTGTACTGAATGTGCAGTTTTAGCACAGTAAAAATTTTCCAGAGAGGTAATTGAGGGAAGAGTTTTAAAAATAGGTCTCATCCCTTGTAGACAACAGAACGACCCCCTGCGCTCCACCCAAAAATCTTTAAAAGAAAATGAATTCTACAGGCTCCACATTGTCTTTCTTTCTGTCTATCTATCCATCCATCCATCCATCCATCCATCCATCCTCCCATCCAAATGCTGCCTTTGTACAGGCCCCACGGCACCCTCCCTCCTCCATGAACTTTTCTCAGCTCTCCCTGCCCTGCTTCTCCCTCCTTGTTCAGATCCCTGTAAAGTGTACATCTCTGGTCACCCGATTAGCACTTGACCTAACTCCGTGTTGGTTTTATTTTCCTGTTATGGATGTCAACTTTATCTCCATCCCAGATTGTATGCTAGGGAGACTAAAGACAGAGTTTTCACTTCTTGAAAAACAGGAGCTGGAAAGATGATGATGATGATAATGCAGCTAACATTTATTCGTGCCCACTGTGTACCAGGATTCTTCTAAGTCCTTTAAATAGATTAACTCACTTAATCCTTGCAGCAGCCCTAACAGCTAGATGCAGTCATTGTCCCTGTTTTACGTAGGAAATTAGGCACAGGGAAGTTAAGGCAACAGGCAGACTGGCACTCAAAACCGAAGCCCATGCTCTTGATGGCAATGTTAGTCTCTTTGATATTGTTAGATTGGGCCATGGATTTCTTGCTTGGATATAGAGGAGACTAAAATGAAGTGTATACTTCATGTCCATTTGAAGGATGGCATGGGCTACAGCTGGGCTGGCAGAAAAGAGCAAGACCCAGGGATATTTCCTAAGATTTCTTCTAGTGTAGGCCTCACCTGACTTACACTCAGAGCCGATGGCTCAGGAATTTCAGAAGCTATACATCAAGGGCGGTAGGAGCAGGTTTTCACCCAGAGCTGCTACAGTATGAACCCTTGTGTAGGAATGCTGCGTCCTGACTCCCGCTGTGGCACTTTCTAGCTTGTAAGGCAGAATGCATAGCCAAAGAGGGCTGCCCATGTGGCATCAGCCCTGTATTTGGGTTGGTGGAGAATAGATCCTAATCTGTACCATCCTGAATCCTGTTGGGGCTGGGAGTGGCCAGTCTCCTTACAGAAGAATGGGAGCTCTGGGTACCGCTTAGTAAACACAAGACAGCTTTCAACTTACATTGATTGCCTTTCCACGTTATATTTATGCCACAATTCCTTCATTTTTTTTTCTTTCTCAAAATTAAGATCAAATCATTTGGTCATGCATATTGCTGTCCTTGGGGCCTGAACACACATCTCTTATTTGGTATTCCAGTGGCTCAAAACCTGGAAGATATCAATTTCATTGGTTAACCTCTGAGGATAAGGGGTGGGGTAGAGCAAGGGAGAAAAGAGGTAGAAACGTGTGGGCCACAGTGAGCCCTTACATGAACTTTCTTGTCTCTAGGTTCTGAAAAGTGCTTCTTTCATCAGCTCTCCCCTCCCCTTCCCTCCCGTCCCCTCCTCTCCTCCCCTCCCTGTTGCAGTAGTTCTGCACACCAGGTGGGGGAAGTTGAATGTCTGATGTCTATAGATGAATCAGCTGGTTCATGTTGACAGCTGGAAGGCAGATGTTTCCCTGTTAGTTCCATAACAAGTGGACTAGAGAGAACGGCTTGGGACGTTCTCAGCATCCTCCCACTCCAAATGGCAAATTATTTCTCCTTCAAAACACACCAGGTCTC
Organism: Catagonus wagneri; assembly: GCA_004024745.2. Classification (NCBI taxonomy): domain Eukaryota; kingdom Metazoa; phylum Chordata; class Mammalia; order Artiodactyla; family Tayassuidae; genus Catagonus; species Catagonus wagneri. The sequence continues at coordinate 21,925,894 of PVHT021183519.1, forward strand.
GACTATTACCTTCATCTTCTATGATTCTGAGCTGTAAATGTTCAAGTGAATGATGGCAGGTGTGGGACTGTCCTCTGTTGTTCAGCCATTGGTCTTTGATTTCAATTTAACTTCTGGTGAAAATGGAACCTCTTGATTCTGGCATGTTTTTGCTTTGTTTTGTTTTATTTCTTGGTGGAGTAAGAAGGGTCTGGGCAAAGACATTCCTTCAGGCAGTGTTTTAAAATGGAACAACTTCATACCCACTTGTGTGAATGGCTTTGTCTGCTTTTCTGTGCACATTTAGTTTAAATTTCTAGGGTTTTGGTTGGGCCTTTTGATCATCTCCTACATTCCTCAACTGCATCATGAATGGAGTCTTTTTCTTTTCTTTCTTTGGCTGCACCCACAGCATATGGAAGCTCCTAGGCCAGGGACTGAATTCAAGTCACAGGTGTGATCCTTTAACTGACTGTACTGGGCCGGGGCTTGAACCCATGCCTCTGCAGTGACCTGAGCTGCCGCAGATGGGTTCTTAAACCACTGTGCCACAGCAGGAACTCCTGGAGTCTTTTTCTTGTCACTCATTTATCTCCTGAAGAATGATAAATATTACAAATTGAGATACACACTGATTCTAGAATATGGTTTTTAAGATTAAGCTCTCACTGAATTCAGTCTTCCTGGGTGCTCCTCTGCAGCTTTTTATGTTTGTTTGTTTGTTTATTTATTTATTTATTTTAATTACTCAGTGAATTTTATTACATTTATAATTGTACAACAATCATCACAAGCAAATTTTATAGAATTTTCACCCCAAACCCTCAGTGCATCTCCCCACCCCCCAACCTGTCTCATTTGGAAACCATAAGTTTTTCAAAATCTGCGAGTCAGTATCTGTTCTGCAAAGAAGTTCATTGTGTCCTTTTTTTTAGATTCCACATGTAAGTGCTTGTATATAATGTTGGTGTCTTGATGTCTGACTGACTTCTCTTAGCATGATAATTTCTGCCTCCGTCCTAGAAATACTGTTGTTTCTTTCCTTTTAATGGCTGGGTGATATTCCATTGTGTATATGTATCACATCTTCTTTATCTGCTCCTCTGTCAGTGGATATTTAGGTTGTTTCCATGTCTTGGCTGTTGTGTATAGTGCTGCAATGAACATTGGAGTGCATGTATCTTTTTGAGTCATGGTTTTCCCTGGATAGATGCTCAGGAGTGGGATTGCTGAATCAAATGGTAATTCTATTTTTAGTTTTCAGATGAATCTCCATACTGTTTTCCAGAGTGGTTGTCCAAATTACATCTCCACCAACAGTGTAATAGGGTTTTCTTTTCTCCACACCCTCTCCAGCATTTATTGTTTGTAGACTTTTTGATGAAGGCCATCCTGGCCAGTGAAAGGTGGTACCTCAAGTGGTTTTGATCTGCATTTCTCTAACAATTAGTGATGTTGAACATCTTTTCATCTGTTTTTTGGCCATCTGTGGGTCTTCTTTGGAGAATTATATGTTTAGATGTTCTGCCCATTTTTTGCTGGGCTTGTTTGTTTTTTTGGTATTGAATTGTAGGCGGTGTTTGTAAATTTTGGAGATTAACCCCTTGTTAGTTGATTCATTTGCAAATATTTTCCCCCCTTCTATGGGTTGTCTTTTCATTTTGTTTAGGGTTTTCTTTGCTGTGCAGAAACTTTAAAGTTTAATTAAGTCCCATTTGTTTACTTTTGTTTTATTGTCATTACTCTAAGAGGTAGATCTGAGAAGATGTTGCTGTAGTTTATGTCTTAGTGTTTGGCCTGTGTTTTCCTCTAAGAGTTTTACAGTATCTGATCTTATATCTAGGTCTTTAGTCCATTTCGAGTTTATTTTTGTGTATGGTGTTAGGAAGTGTTCTAATTTCATTCTTTCACATGTGGCTGTCCAGTTTTCCCAGCACCACTTACTGAATGGGCTGTCTTTTCTCCACTGTATATTCTTGCCTCCTTTGTCAGAGATAAGTTGACTGTAAGTGTGTGGGTTTAATTCTGGGCTTTCTATCCTGTTCCACTGATCCGTATTTCTGTCTTTGTGCCAGTAGCATACAGTTTGGATGACTGTAGCTTTGTAGTATAGTCTGAAGTCAGGGAGCCTGATTTCTCCAGCTTCATTTTTCTTTTTCAGGATGTCTTTGGCTATTCTGGGTTTTTGTGTTTCCAAACAAGCTTTAAAATATTTTGTTCTAGTTGTGTGAAGAATGTCCTTGATAATTTGATAGGGATTGCATTGAATCTGTAGATTGCCTTCAGTAGTATAGTCATTTTGATAATATTGACTCTTCCAGTCCAAGAGCATGTATGTCTTTCCATCTGTTTGCATCATCTTTGATTTCTTTCATCAGTGTCTTACAGTTTTCAGAGTAAAGGTCTTTTGTCTCTTTAGGTAGGTTTATTCCTAAGTATTTTATTCTTTTTGATGCGATGGTAAACGGGATTGCTTCCCTAAATTCTCTTTCTGATCTTTCGTTGTTAGTGTATAGAGATGCAGTCAATTTCTGGGTATTAATTTTGTATCCCTCTGCAGCTTTTTAACCATCCAGTGCCTTTTATGGTGATTTTGAAGAGAGGAAAAGTGGATTGCCTGGAGAAAGGAGGGAAGAGCTGTAACTGAGTACCTCCCCACTGTGTCCCATGGCTCCCGGTGATTACACTGGGTGGGGCACATGGGCAATGTTCTTGGTTTTACTAAGTGAACTTCAGGGGGTGGAGTCAGGTGGGTGGCCTGAAACATTTCAGATGAAGCTTGTGTGGCCGAGAGCAACACAGCAGAAATGGCTGCATTGAGTCTTGCTTAAAATACTTGCGGTTTTCTGCCTCTTGGAGGTTGTGTCTATGTAAAAATAAGTTATTCTGAATGAGATGAGAGCTTACTGAACTCTGTAGTGTGTGATAAGCATTGTGCTGCGTCAACTGAGAGGTACAGAATGGGTATGAGAATGAACTGCTAGTACTGGACCATTTTCACCTACAAAAATGTCAATTTCGTATTATCCTCATATAAAGAACCTCTACTTGTGAAACAGCTGTTTATTCAATAAAATAAGGCATGAAAATTCCTCAGCACACTGGTATATAGCAATCACTCAATAAATTGCTACTATTTTGAACAATATGTTGAGTAGTCATTGTAGGTAGAAAGTGTATAATAACCATTCAGTCAACTTTAATCAAGAGCTTAAATACTTCTTTTTGGATTGACAGGTCAGGTGGCCTGAGAACTAATTTTTATTCACCACCCTCCTTCAGATCACCCAGTTACTTGTAGGAGGGAACCAAATCCCCAGTCTGGCTTGGCAGCGTGGATGGCCTCTGCTCCACCTCGTTTCAGTAGAACAGGCAGTACTGTGTATCTGACATCTGGGATAAACGTCAGTGTATTTTCAGGTTTGCTTGTAACCCAACCTTTGGAGGAATATTAACCTTGTCCCTAATTTGTGAAATCTTCATTTTACTCTGAGTTTTAGTCCATAAATGTTTTCATATAAACTGCCACATTGAGATTTATAAACCAAATTTGATGGAGATGACAAATTGCAGTTCTGGATGATTATATCTGATATAACAGCTGGAAAAAGAAAGCCAGAAACATGAGAGAGAGGCCAATGAAAAGCTTTTTTTGGCATGAAGAAGCGTATTGTCATGTTTCTCCAAAACTGAATTGCCTTTTTTCTTTTAAAAGAACCAAAGAAGTATTTGAAAAAACACAGATATTTTTTAAAAGTTAAAATAAGACCTTTTTTGGGGTAAAAGAATGTTTTCAATACTGTCAGTTTTCAACCTTCAGAGTTTTTCAGAGAGTAGTTCATTCACTGAGGGGACAAAAAAAAGAAAAACTTTCAGGGTTCTAGGAAGCAATAGACTGATTTTCCACTCTCTTCATAGACATTTTTCTGTTCAGAATCAAACTTAGAATCAAGGGGATTTATGAACTACCTGGTATAAATCTTAAGTTGTAGCACTCGAAGTCATTATCCTCCTCCCTGTTTTTTTAACCCCCCAGTAAAAACAGTAAGAGGTCCTCAGGGAACACCTTTCTGACTCATGAAATGCTCATGGATATACTGGTGGTGATACACTACTGCTTATAACTGCTTCACCCGACAGCGTGGCCAAGGGTGGCTTCTCCAGGATGGTGACTTTTGAGCAAAACCTGGATGAAGAGTCTTTGAACCTGAGAAAGAAATGAGTTGTGGCATGTTTGGAGGACAGAAAGGCCACAGTGGCTGGAGCTTAGGGAATAAGGAGGGAGGGTGAGCGTTAAGAGGTGAAATGAGGACGTGGACATGACGGGGCTCAGTCTTACAGAGCCTCTCAGGGAGGGAAAGGGTTTGTGCCTTGTCTTGGCTGTTGCACCACTGATGTATGACCTATATATATAACAAAGGAGATATGACATTGCCAACCTTGTACGGTTTTATTTTCTTTTTTCCTAGCTTTATTGAAATATGATTGACATGTAAGAATTGTATATATTTAGATGTACAACATGATGTCTTTTTGAGGTATACAACATGATGATTTAATATACATACACATTGTGAAACGGTTACCACAATCAAGCTAATTAACACATCCATCACCTCACGTGGTTACCATTTTTTTGTGTGTAGCTAGAACACCAAAGATCTGCTATCTTAGTCGATTTCAGATATACAATACAGCATTACTAACTATAATCACCATGCTGTACCTTAGGTCCCCAGAACTTACTCATCTTCTAACTGTAAGTTTGGGCCTTTTGACCAACCTCTTTCTATATCCCCCACCCCCAGCCCTAGGCAAATACCATTCTGTATTCTGGTTCTATTAGTTAGACTTTTAAATTTTATTTATTTATTTTTAAATAAATTTTATTTTTTCTTTTTTGGGTGTGCTTGGGCATGCAGAAGTGCCCAGGTCAAGGACTGAACCCACACCACAGTGGTGACCCAAGCTGCAGTAGTGACAACACTGGTTCCATAACCTACTGCGCCACCAGAGAACTCCAGTTTCATGTTTTTACATTCCACACACAAGTGCAATCATACACTTGTCTGTGTCTGGCTTATTTCACTTAGTGTAATTCCCTCCAGTTTCATTCATGTTGTAGCAGATAACAGGGTTTCCTTCTTTCTCATAGCTGAGTATTATTCTACACACACACACACACAGACACACACACACACCACACACATCATATTTTCTTAATCTGTTCGTCTCTCCACATACACTGCACAATTGTTCTAGATTAGATAATGTAATATGTCTCAAGTGCTCAGACTTCTGTCCTTTTTCTATACTAAGTGTTCAATAAATTATAGGTATTACTGTTGTTACTAATGTTATTGGTAGGTATGGGAGGATTTTACCAGGAGTGTGGTATGATCTGATTTGCATTTCAGAAAATGTTACCCTAGTTGCTGTGTAGAGGCTATGGGAGACCAGTTAGGAGGCTATTGCAGTATTCAGAGAGATGGTGAGAAAATGAACAGGAGAGTCGGAGGAGGGGAGAGATGGTCAGATCTGAAATGTTTATTGAGATATAACCATCTTGTCTTGCTGGTAGATATAGGTTTGGGGTGTGAGGAAAATAAGATTCAAGACAGTGCTTCATTTTTGGCCTAAGCAAGGGGTTCAGCATTGGTGGAATTTACTAGAAAGGGAATACTTTGAGCACAAAGTACTGCAATTACCCTATTTAATACCAAAATAACAGACTGGTTTTGCTAAAGACAGTTAATTCAGTAAAAAAGCAAGCAAACAAAAGCATCTAGTGCATCTGCTGTGTTTCTGACGCAGTGTGGGTGCTCTGAATTGGGAATCTCATTTGCCTCTCAGAGGAGCCTCCGTATTGTTACTGTCCCCAATTGTTCCAAAGAGGAAATGGGTCTCAGAGAAGGTAATTGACAGGCCTTGGTCACCTGGAAAGTAAGTGTCCAAATCAAAAAACCCCAGAGCCCATCCACCCTTCCACAGACTTCTTAAATCAACCAATCTTGTGTGTATTGGGAGTGAATCAGTGGGAAGAGGGCAATGGACGTGCCTGTAGCAGTAAATAAATAAATAAATAAATAAATAAACAAACCATTGGTAGAGCTTCTCACTATTTTAGCCATATAACCTTGGGTAGAATAGGGCAAGAATAGGGCAGTAGGTGTTGGGTGCTTTTTGACTTGCCCTCAAGGCTTTCTGTTCAATATTTCATAGGATTGCATTGCTATCTTTGAGCATTTGAAAAAATGATCAGAAACTATCTGAACACTCAAACTCTTTTTGGGAGGTCAGGCAGTTCCTTTTTTTAAAGAAAGTGTTATAGAGAACTCTGTTTTGGGGTGATTTAAGGACAGAACTAGGTAGGGATAGAGGGATAACTATGATGGCCTCTCACAAGTGTTTCCTCTTCGTTTTGATTTGTATGACCAAAAAAAAGTGAATTTGTGCATAGCAATTTGGGGCTCATTCGTAATGAACTCAAAGCTCAGAGTTACCGTGTAGATTCCTAATTTAAATATATTCTGCAAATAGGTTTGAATTACAATCCTGGATTTCTTGGCCTATTCTGGCATCAGTGTATATGGTCTCTAAATCTGTGTTCTTTAGGTTTTTTTTTTTTTTTTTTGCAGAAATACACTCCTTGAGTCATGTTTTAATGTTATACTCTTAGCATGTAGCAATGTTATATATTTCAAACTGCTTAGGTGATATATGTCTATAATACAACTTAAACTAGTTTGAACACAAAAGTAACTTAACTGGCTCAGGTAACTGGGAAGTCCAGATATAACTCTTTCAGATATGGCTGGACCCAGGTGCTCAACAACACAATCAGGCATCTCTCCTTTTCCTGTCTTTCTTCCTCCTAGTTGACTTTAGTCTCATTGCATCCCCTAATGCAGGGGCAACTCCAGTCTTTTGTTCTGTCAATTCAGAAACTGTTGGAAAGAGAAGGCTTCTTTTTCAGTAGTTTCCCATTAAGCTGTATCAGTCTAGAAGGGGCATTTTTTTTTTCTAACTTAACCACTCAGAAGAGTGTCTTTTTCTAATTCTTATCAGGCACTTCTGCTCTGAAAATATTGAGAAGGGTAAGAATGTACAAATGACTCATAACAAAAACCCAAACAACTCAATCAAAAAATGGCCAGAAGGGGAGATTGGATTAAGATGGCGGAATAGAAGGACTGGAGCTCAACTTCTCTCCCAAATAACAGCAAAACTACAACCAAATGCCGAGCAACCTTCAACCAAATGGACTGTAAACTTTCAAAAAAAAGATACTCTGCTCCAGAAGACACAGCAGAGACCACATCAAGAGGTAGGAGGGACGATTACGTGATAGAAGCAACCCCATACCTCCCGGGTGGGAAGCCCCACAGACTGGAAGGTAACTGCATCACAGAGACAGCTACAGGACTGAGAGTTCTGAGCCTCACGTCAAATCCCCACGCCTGGGGATCAGGCACAGGGAGAAAGAGCCCCCGGAGCATCCGGCATTGAAGGCCAGCGGGGCTTGTGTGCAGGAGCTCCACAAGACTGGGGGAAACAGAGACCCCATCCTTGAAAGGCACACACAGACTTTCACATGCACTGGGTCCCAGGGCAAAGCAGTCTCCATAGGAATCTGGGTGGAACCTGACTGCAAATTCCTGGAGGATCTCCTGGGAAAACAGGGGTGACTGTGCCTTGTTGTTGGAGGTGAAGCTCTCAGGGACATTCATCAGCCTGCATTTCTCTGGAGGTGGCAATTTCTGGGAAAATCTGGTCCCTCCCATCAGCACTGAGAAGCCCCAGGCCAAACAATTCAGGTGGGATCTCAGCCCCACCCATCAGTAAACAGGCTGCCTAAAGACCCCTCAGGCACACAGCCAGCCTCTAATCTCATCCAGAGACAAAGCCCCATCCAACAGAGGGAGAGGAATCAACCCCACCTACCAGTGGGCAGGTATCACTCCCTCCCATCAGGAAGCCTACAGCAAGCTCCCTTCATACCAACTTTAGCCACAGGGGAGGCAAACACCTGAACTAAGAGAGGCTACAACTCTATTGTTGACACAAAGGTCACCACACCAAAAACCTGCAAAAATGAAAAGACAGAAAACTCTAACCCAGATAAGGGAGAAAGAGAAAAGCCCAGAAAAACAGCTCAGTGATGAGGAGATTATCAGCCTCCCAGAAAGGGACTTTAGACTGTTGATGCTGAAGATGATACAAGGCATTGGAAATAGACTGGAGGCAAAGATTGAGAATTTACAGGAAACACTGAGCAAAGAAATACAAGTGGTAAAAATTAAACAAGAAGAGATGCAAAATACAATAACTGAAATAAAAAATTCCTTAGAAGCAGCCAACAGTAGAATACAGGAGGCAGAAGAACGAATCAGCGAGGTGGAGGACAGATTAGTGGAAATCACTAATGCAGAAGAGAAAAGAGATAAAAGATTGAAAGGAAATGAGCAGAGTCTCAGAGAACTCTGGGATAATGTTAAACGCACCAATATCCGAATTATAGGGGTGCCAGAGGGAGAAGAGAGAGAGAAGGGGACAGAAAAAATATTTGAGGAGATTATAGCCAAAAACTTTCCTAATATGCGAAAGGAACCACTCACTCAAATCCAGGAAGTGCAATGAGTACCATATAAAATAAACCCAAGGAGGAACACCCCCAGACACATATTAATCAAAATGACCAAAATTAAAGACAAAGAGAAAATATTGAAAGCAGCTAGGGAAAAGAAACAAATGACATACAAGGGAACCCCAATAAGGTTATCAGCAGATTTTTCAGCTGAAACCCTACAGGCCAGAAGGGAGTGGCATGAT
>PVHT021183519.1:21934804-21945274 GCA_004024745.2 Catagonus wagneri
CAGAAGCTAAGAGATTTCTGCAACACTAAACCAGCTTTACAACAAATCCTAAAGGAACTTCTCTAGGCAGAAAAGAAAAGGCCACAACCAGAATCAAAAACACCTCAAATGACAAGGCCCACCAATAAAGGCATATATACAGTAAAGATACTAAATCATCCATGCACAATTATGCTACCCAAAACAGTAATCATGAGAAGAGAGCACAAATGCAGGTCACTGGAGAAGCACGCGCAATTAAGAAACCAACAACTTAATACAATCTCAGTTACATATAGACTCCTATATCAAAACTTCAGGGTAACCGCAGACCAAAAATCTGCAATTGATACACAAGCAAATAAGAAAAATCAACTCAAATACAACATTAAAGATAGCCATCTTTTGAGAGGAGACAACAAGAGAATAAGGGAAGAAAAAAAGAGCAACAAAAACCCCAAACAGTTAATACAATGGCAATAAGGACATATGTATCAATAATTACCTTAAATGTTAATGGACTGAATGCCCCAACCAAAAGACATAGACTAACCGAATGGATACAAAAACAAGACCCATATATATGCTGTCTTCAAGAGACCCACTTCTAAGAGTTTTATAGTTTCTGGTCTTATATCTAGATCTTTAATCCATTTTGAGTTTATCAACAACAAGAAAAAAATGGCCAAAAATACAAATACGTGGAGACTAAACAACATGCTACTAAACAACTAGTGGATCACTGAAGAAATCAAAGAGGAAATTAAAAAATACATAGAGGCAAATGACAACAAAGACACGACACCCCAAAACCTCTGGGATGCAGCAAAAGCAGTTCTAAGAGGAAAGTTTATAGGAATACAAGCCTACGTCAGGAAACAAGAAAAAGCTCAAATAAACAATCTAAGTGATGTAAATCAGGAAGACAAATACCATATGATATTATATATAAAACTGACAACAAAGTCCTGCTGTATAGCACAGGGAACTATATTCCATGTCTATAATAAACTGTAATGGAAAAGAATATGAATCACTTTGCTGTACACTAGAAACATAACATTGTAAATCAACTATACTTCAGTAAAATAAATTGAAAAAAAAAAAAAAGGAAAGGCAAAGGTAAGAACGGAAGCAGTTAGATCATTTAGGAAGCCCTTGCTCTTACCTAGCTAAGACAGAATCAGATCATGGGTGGTGGAGATGAAGAGAAATGGATGGATTTAGGATATGTTCTTAGTTCATGTGAATTAAGAACATTCATTCAGCAAACACAGTGACTGCATACTCAGTCATTGTGTTTGCTGAATGAATGTTCTTAATGTTTAGTCCTGTATGTGAAACAAGAGATACAGCAGTGAATAAGACATGCTTCCATTCTAGAATTGTTCATGGTCTACGTGTAAACAGCTAAGTATCTAACTACAAGGTAAATGCTTTAATAGAGCTTTGGACAAACTGCTATTAGATCTAGTCTAGAGCAAAGAATAATTGTTTCCCAGGAAGACTCAGAAGGCTTTAAGGCAGGTGGTAATATTTGAGTTGGGCCTTGAAGTATAAGTAGGAGTATACCAGGTGAGGAAAAAAGTGAAAGGAACATTAGTGGAAACAGCATGTGCTCAAGAATGAAGGCTGGAAATGTGGTGAGGGAAGTGAGGTAGGTGGGGTCCAATTGAGAAGGACACTGAATCTTCCTTTTGGAGTAGACTTCAAGGTAGGTATATTGAATCTGCAGTACATTAATGCATGGGTACAGATATGTCAAATAGAACATGTTTAAGTGATTTTTCCTGTAGTTGAGTTTCAAACTTTAATGTGTCTAAGAATTATTGTATAGCATCTTTAGAGAATTTTCCATGGTAAATTTTGCTATGTGTGTTTTTCTTACGTCATAATATACTCTAAATGCTCTTAAGATGCAACTTCATTGTCTTGAGTGGATTCTATATGATTTAGTGCTGGAGGTTGTCTAGTATGTTCTCAGAGTGCTCTAGAAAACTCAGTATAACCAGTTGGGATTTTTTTTTTTTTTTAACTCGCAAGCATAATAAAAAAACTCAAATTGGCCCGAACAAAAAGGGGATGAATTGCTGCATGTTACTGAGACGGCTAGCATGAGGTCGAGCTCAATGAGGGGTCTGACTCTCCTCTCTGGTTTCCTCAGCTCTCTCCTTTGTGTATGGGTTGGACTTCACTCTCAGTTCATTCTCTGGCTGGTTCCTCTCTTAACTGCAAGAGAGCAAACAACCATGACTGGAGCTACCTGATTCCTAATATTTGTATCCCAGGAAGAGGCAGCATTCCTCCTAGGACTGTCAGATAAGGTCCCTGATCTTCACCTTGATTGGATAATCCTTGAGCCTTGAGCTTTCTGGTTTAGGCCTGGGTTGGCAATGCCAAGAGAGATGAGATACCGTGATAGCCTGAAATAGTCCTGGAGCTGGGGGGTCTGGGCAGTCCACTCATGCCTCATTGGGAGTGTAGAATAAGTGATACAGAGTTAACAAGATCCATCACTGCCATATAAACTCCTAAACAACAAAATCCCCAAACCTGGAATTATTTATGTAATTGCGGAAAACATGTCAGGAGGGCAAGTTAAGACTTTAGTCAGCAGTTCTGTATGTGGAATGGTGCTTGAGTGAGCATGTCCATTAAGCATTTGTATATGAATTGAACCAGGGGGTTGGGATGGAGATAGCTTTTAAACTAGTCCTGAAGAAAAAGTTTCCTAAACAAATTAATAAATAAGATTGAGGTTGTGGGCATGAATTCCTTGCAAACGGCCTTAAAAGGTGCGTGTATGTACAAGTGACGTAAATTGTACACAAACTACCATTAACTGTGCATCAAGGCATGATCTTCTGGTTCACCTGAAATGCAGTTAAGCTACTTCCAAATGCAATCTTTGTGAAAAATATTAACTGCATTTCCCTTCATATACTCTGTTAAGTAGAATTTTGATCCACTCAAAGCTCCCTCCTTAGTTGCTGAAATCAGTAGACTTTCTATGTAAAATTTGGGCTACAACCATTCCTCCATTTATCAGATACTGAGGAATGACCTGTAGTGATTTTGTAGTCATGTAGACTTTGGTTCAGTTTCCTGCACTGCCACTGGCTGGCTTGATTTATTTGGTTCCTCTGCTGAAGCTCATCATCCTCATCTGAAGGTGACATTAGTGAGCACCTGCAGTAGCAGTGGTCACAAGGATGAGGCGATGTTGCTAAAGTACCTGGCACAAAGAGGTGCTCAATGAAAGTGAGCTAATACTAGTATTGAAAGCTCATTCATGAGCAGTCCTCAGGCCACATTCTCACCCTTAATTGTTCTAAGCAGAATTTTTTTGCTACAAGCCATGAAATGAACAAAGAACTCACTCCTAATTTTGTAGCTCATAGCTGGATTTTGGGTCAAAAGATGGGTGTTGTAGATAAATGATGTTTGGGTAGCGAGGTGGTGGAGCTCCTCTCTGTGAATTCAGTTATCCGTGGACTAGTCTCCCTAGCAGTGGAGAATGAGAGTGCTTAAAACTGTAGCAAACAGATGCGTCCTTTGTCCCCTCTTCCCCAGATGTCATTTGTGCTCCTTTGGAAAACCGAAGAAAAACTGAGACCTTCTTGAGCTGTTGTAGGTCCAGTGCCTGTATGCTCAGACCTTGGATTTCCCAAAGTGATGGAAGAGGCCAAGTTCCCACATGTGAACTCTACCCTGCCTGAAACAAAAGTGGTAGCTGGTCTTACTGGTCTCCCGGTGTTTTAGGACCTACCCTGACTAGGCCCATGGAGAGAGGCAGAGACACTGTTCAGATATCTGCTTCCTGGAGTGTATGTTCCTGAACTGTTGCCAGAAGCTTGATGTCATTTTAACACATTTTTGTGTGTGTGAGAATCCATTTTCCACCACTACTGATTGAAGACACTCATCTCCCCTCTTTATGACCAAAAGCCAACTGATGACTGAAATGCAAAGTTCATTCTGGAAAATAGAACGGTGGTTTCTCCTCCCCTTATCCTCCTTGACTTGGGCGTCAGCCCTTTAATCTTTTGCCTGGGAAAAAAAAATCTAATATACTGTAACTAGGATGTTTTTCAAAACGAGGAACACTTCAAAACAAGTTTAAATATAAATGAAATCGGTTTCCAAACGTCTTGTTAAAAGAAACGCAGATGTTTTATATTTATTATATCATTTTTGTTTTATCACCTAGCAAAATTTTACTGCATGGAATTTTATTTAATGCAGTGGCATTTGAACAGCAATATTAGACAGCTGTATTTGTTTCATATTAGGGGCCTTTTTTTTTTTTTTCTTTCCCTTTGGCAGGATATTAAAACTGAAACTAATGTGACCTGGTGTTTTGGGAAATGTGGACGAGGCATTTTGCTTATTGGTAATTGAAAACAACAGCCTTACCCCGTCCACATGCACCCCTCAAAAATAAGCTTTATTGCTTAGATAAGTGATTATACATTTTGAAAATGTCAGGAAGTTCAAATGAAGCCACTTTAAGGAAGACTTGGCTCTTCAAGTGTGGGGACTGTGTCTTGACTTTTGCTGGATGGTGCCAGGCAGGGCCTAATAGATCGATTGTACTGTTAATTTGTTTCTTCTGCTGATTTCAGATTTTTAAAGGATGTACAGACACAGACTGCAATTCATCTGAGCAACAGAATTATTTTCAGAGGATACATAAGCCAAATCCCATTTTCCCCCCAAATCTGTATCTCTTGACTCCTCCTCCACTTCCTTTTAGTTTGCTTTTCCAAGATGTTCCACGGGTGCCTTTAATGAGAGTACTGGCTGGATGTTCACAGCTGGAAAAATGCCATTTTTCTTTTGTTCCCTTTTTTTTTGTAAAATTTTCCTTGTACAGGCACAGACAGGTTTCTAGTTTTCTCTTAACTAAACCACAGACTCTCTGCTGCTTCTCACACCCTCCGGGTCACAACAAAATCCCCTATTAATTAAACTGAAATTATATCTGAAATAAATCGCTCTGTGAAAGAAACCCACTGTGGCATTTTTCTAAAGATGGTTGCAATAATTAATGAGACATTTGGTGACTGGTGACATTTTTGATAACTCTTAAAGTGCCAGAAGATGTTGATATGTAAATAATCTCCATGGACCCTAAGTAGAAGTCAGAAAATCTAGCAAGTGCTGAATACTAAGTTTTGTTTTTCGAAAGGTGCCATTGCTTCTGGGGGGACATGGGGAGAGTGGGGTGGTGAAAGGTGTTTTTTGAAGGAAAGGAAATTCATGGAAGTCACAGGTTGGCAAACTGTGGCCTGCTAAAACTAGCCTGAAGCTTGTTTTTAGTAACTAAAGTTTTATTGGAACATAGCTACACCCACTGCTTATGTGTTGTCTATGGCCACTTTTGTACTACAAAGCCAGGCTCGGTTAGTTTCCACAGAGACAACGATATGTCCATGATGCCCCAAATACTTACTGTTTGACTTTTACACATAAACTTTGCCAACCCTTGATGTAGGTAATGATTGTACCAGAGTTTGGTTAAAAGGCAGTCATTTTGTATTAGTTAGAAAACCAGGCCTACTCACAGTGGAATGATTTGAGGATCAGGAATTTTTATGTATATATTTATGTGCATCACTGCTCCTGTTATTTTATCCATTGTAGACATCACAGAGTTACAAATCAATCATGGCACATTTTCCTAATGAACCGAGATGTTGTCTCAGATCTTTTTTTTTTTTTTTTTTTGTCTTTCTACCTTTTATGTAGAGCTGCACCCGCGGCATGTGGAGGTTCCCAGGCTAGGGGTCTAACAGGAGCTGTAGCTGCCGGCCTTCGCCACAGCCACAGCAACGCGGGATCCGAGCCGCGTCTGCAGCCTTCACCACAGCTCACGGCAACGCTGGACCCTTAACCCACTGAGCAAGGCCAGGGATCAAACCCGCAACCTCATGGTTCTTAGTCGGATTCGTTAACCACTGAGCCACGAAGGGAACTCCTTGTCTCAGATCTTGAAACAGCTTTTGGGCATCCACTGCCCATGGATCACAGGTATCATGGCAGATGGAACCATTTTCCCATCCCTGTATTATATTCTTTCTCCTGTCTGAGTTGTCTCCATCCAACGTTGTAATCTTAGTCACTAGTAGGTTACCCAGTAGTTCTAAGCCTGGTGGGAAATTGTATTACATTGTCGAGTTACCCCAAGGGTTCACAAATCTACAAGGACACCAGATATTGTAAAGACACAGAAAAAAAATCCTTCCCATGTGTTCATTCAGTAAATATCTCTTGACACCCTGCCTACTTTGGGCCAGACTTTGTCCTAGGCAGTGGGGATTCAGTAGGGAGTAAGACATACCAAGTCTTTGTTCTTCAAGGAACAAACAACCTAGTATAGGGGGGAAAAGTGGAAATAAAAATAGAATATAATTGCACATGGTGCTGACAGCCACAAAAAACCTCTCAGCAGGGCGAAGGGATAGAGAGAGTGTGTGGCAATGTTATTGGAAGTGGGAAGGTCAAGGAAGACCTCCGTAGGGAAGTGATGTTTGAGCAGAGAGGGAGAGGAGGGCATTTCTAGCATTGGCCAGAAGTGGGCGAGTGCTGGGTATTCAAAGGTACAGGGAAAGGCATGGAAGCTGGCAGAAGTTTAAGGGTGTCCCTAAACCGTTTTGTTCTTTTCCTCCTTTGAAGTAACCACTGTCCTGAAGTTGGTGTGTGGGATTCACTCAGTGGTTTTCTGTTTTAAAAATTATGTAAATATCATAGAATATTTCATGGTTGTGTGTGTTTTAAAATTTTAAATAACCTGCATCATGCCGTATTAAAAAAAGTTTAACTTCCATGGCCATGGGGTTCAGCACAGCAGCTGAAACTCCTTTCCTATGTCTTGTTCCTCTGGCCCCTCAACACACTCCGGAGAAGGCGCGGCCACGCTGCCTCTTACAGGGGGAAGGCCGAGCAAGCCATTCACAAGCTGAGAGTAGAGCATGACATCCGACTTCAAAACTATGCTTTTTTTTAATTGTTTTTTTATTAAGAAGTCTGTCCTAAGATAAAACATGATAGAAATGCTTCACTCCCCCTTGAACGTGGGTAGACTTAGGGTCTTGCTTCAAAAGAATAGAATATATAAAGGGGAAAAGAGTAAGTCTGTGGTGGAGGAACCTGATAGGCACACCTGAACCAGGTGATCAAGGTGTACGTCTCCAGTGATGTGTGGATGTATATTTACCACATACCTCCTGGGAAGATGTGATGAGAAGGTACTTCACCTTTGTAATATTCTTCCCCCAAACCTTAGTCTAATCATAAGAAAAACACCAGGCAAACCTAGATTGAGCGGCATCTGCAAAATACCTGTGTAGTACTTAAAAGTGTCAAGGTCATGAAAAGCCTGAAAAGACTGAGAAACTGACATAGATGAGTATGTTGTTTGTTACCATAGATGGCTGAGTTGACTAAATGCACTGTGTAATTCTGGATTAGATCTTGAAACAGAAAGGGGATACTAATAGAGAAGCTAGTGAAATCCAAATAAAATCTGAGTTAGAGTTAACAGTAAAACTAATTATGTATTATTTAATATATTTTATTTCTTCTGCTCAATAGCAGGGAAAAAAAAAAAAAGCTCCACTAACCATAGGTGCTTTGCAGTTGACATCAGAACCACAGTAACGTTGTAATGTCCTTGGGATGCCACTGCAGACTCATACTCATCTCTGTCGCTGTGGTCTGCTCCCTGAGAGAGTGGTCCTTATGAGTGGGTGAGGCACTAAGCACCTTGCAGGCACTTTCCAAACCTCTGATGGGTGAGTTTTAATGTCTTCAGTGTGACAGACTATAGGACTTCTCTTCTCCAGCAGTCTTCTGCTTTGGAAAAGTCTGAGAGAGCAGGTAACAAGGATTTAATTAATGCATGGGGGTTAGGGGAGTTAAACGTAATGGCTGACAGAAGCAGCCCTTAGTTACTCCCTCCAGCTCACTGGTCTGCAGTGCCTCGGACAGTGGACCCTTGTTTCTGAGGGGGCTGGTGGGGATGTGGGGGCCTTCCGAGCCTGGGCTCCAGTGACCAGGTTTTGGAAGCCCACCTTCCTTACTGCACTTCACCATGAAGGCTGGCACTTGTCGTCAGTCTGTGGAAACCATAGTTAGTAGTGTGAAGCAGGCTTTTAGGGTGGCACTGGGGAGGGAGGAGTGGTTATCTTTTAAAACCACCACCATCTTGCATGTGATTCTACCGAGCGAATGACTTACTTTTCAAAGAAACTGAAAGCAGTTAGCCGATAGAGAGGTGGCCTTTCCACAAGGGGAAAGTCAGAGACCTTTCCTGATCACTGTTCTCCCATCCAACTCCATTTCCTGAAAGAAAGGACCTGTGGGCTCCACTGATCTGGTAGGGACCACTCTTGTGTGTGCGTCTCTGCAGCCTCAGTTCTCAGCTTTCTTATGAGCCCCTCTGGGGAGCAGTGGCTGTGGCCTCCAGAGAAGCCCCCTGGAGCATGGGCAGTGTCAACAAGATATGAGACCTCATTGTCTCCGCACCATTGGAGTGGGCAGATCCAATGAGCAGTGATGGAGAGGCCATGAGCATGTCTTAACTGAGAATCTGGCTTGGGGCATCAGCAGTGATACCAGATGTGGTCTCAGGTCAGCCTGCATCTGCCCTTAGTGTAGTCTGCCTTCTTTGGCTTCCCCAGCACACAGCAGTGGGCTGACTTTATCTGTAAAATGAGGATAGGAAAACCTATTTTATAAGTCCTGTGAAATTTTCAATAGTATCAGTGAAGCAGTGAAGGTCAGCACTGTTGACCTTTGGGGTGGAATAATTCTTTGTTTCAGGGCTGTCCTGTACATTGTGGCATGCTTAGCAGCATCTCTGGCCTCTACCAGCTGGATGCCAGCAGCCCTCCTGTCCTTATTTGTGACAATCAAAAATTTTTCCACCTCTGGCCAGAAGTTCTTGGAGTGGGGAAAAGGACAAGTTGTCACTTATTAAGAATTCGCTGGCCTAAAGGATAGAGTGCAGACAGCACCATTCCTTGGCGCTTAGAAAGAGGCTGGTTGACACTAACTTTTACTTCCCCTAGATGCTGTTGGGCTTAGAAGGTGACATATGGCAGAGTTCCTGCCTTCTAGACGTTTCAGGAGTCAAAGTGGAAAAAAGAGACAGAGTCAGATGAAAAAATACTTAACAATGCAAAATATGGTTGGGGTATTGGTCCCTTGAAATCATTGATTGCCTAGATTGCTGGGTAGAGGGAAAAGTGAAAGTCTAGAAATAGCCCAGAGATGGGAGAGACACTTCACATTCTGCTGTGGTGATGACCTGGCTGTTAATGAACCCTGAACACTTCTGGTCTCCCGAGTCTTAAGGACAGGCTGAGCCACTAGTTCAAGGGCAGGCGTAGACCCAACGACTTCTAACTAGACAGTCTGGAGGAAAAGACCACTTTCATCAGATAACACTTCTTGATAATGGAGTGAAACATTCAAAAGCAGTATTATTTCTAAGAGTTTGCATATTTTTTGTGAGTTCTTTACCTGTAAATTTGGCAGTGAAGTTATTTTTATCTAATTGTTCCCAGCTCTTCCCTCCTTTCTTTATATAACCAGTAGGGAGGAAAATACTTGCCTCTAATGACTCTGGTTTTCCTATAAAAATATTTCCATGACTGCTAAGGGTAGAATTGAAGAATGAGGCAAGAAAAGAAAATATCAGTTGTGGAATTTAGGTTGCATGGACTTGGTGATCCTCTTTGACTCCCTCTCTGGTTTTAATGACGAGAAAACCAAGACCCCAAGAGGTGGGGTAACGTGCCCCAGGTCACTGAGCTCATTAAGGTCAGAGAAAAATCTTCAACCCAGGACTCCTGACTAAGTTAGTCAATCTCTCATGCTTCAAATTTTTTTTTTAATTTTTAAAACATTTTTATTAAAGTATGGTTGATTTAATGTCTGCTATTACAGCAAAATGACTTATACACTTACTCTTCTTTATATTCCTTTCCATTATGGCTTATCCCAGGAGATTGGGCCTCATTGCCTTGTCACTCATGCCTCAAATCTTCCTTGTCTTATCTGCTTCTGGTATTTCAAGGGAGACCTTGAATTTTATTTTCTTTTTTTTTCTTTTCTTTCTTTTTAGGGCCACACCTGTGGCATATGGAAGTTCCAAGGTAGGGGCTGAATTGGAGCTGCAGCTGCCAGCCTACATCACAGCCACAGCAGTGTGGGATCCTTAACCCACTGAGTGAGGGCCAGGGATGGAACTCACATCCTCATAGCTATCAGTCCAATTAGTAACCTGCTGAGCCACAAGAGGAATTCCTGTTTTATTTTATTTCATTTTTTTTGTCTTTTGTCTTTTTAGGGCCGCACCCGCAGCATATGGAGGTTCCCAGGCTAGGGATCGAATCGGAGCTGTAGCTACCGGCCTACACCAGAGCCACAGCAACACCAGATCTGAGCCACGTCTGCAACCTACACCACAGCTCCCAGCAACAC
>PVHT021183519.1:21945374-22025857 GCA_004024745.2 Catagonus wagneri
AATCAGAGCTGTAGCCGCCGGCCTTCGCCACAGCCACAGCAATGCGGGATCCGAGTCGCGTCTCCAACCTACACCACAGCTCACAGCAACGCCAGATCCTTAACCCACTGAGCAAGGCCAGGGATCGAACCGGCAACCTCATGGTTCTTAGTCGGATTCGTTAACCACTGAGCCATGAAGGGAACTCCCCTGATTTCACTTTAAAAAAAAAAAAAATCAGAGCAAAAACTCATGAAATATTAAGTAATTATGACCTCAGGATAAATGTTCTCTGTTTGATTTTTTATTGTGGTAAAATATCCATAATATAAAATTGCCATTTTTAACTGTTTTTACTTGTACAGTTCAGTGCCATTAAGTACATCGATATTGTTGTGCAGCCATCACCACTCTCTATCCCCAGAACTTTTCATCACCCCATCCTTAAACTCTGTATTCATTAAACAGTAATTTCCCATTTTCCCCCTCCCTCTAGGCCCTAATAACTGCTGTTCTATTTTCTGTCTCTATGATTTTGGCTATTCTAGGTAGAATCAGACACTATTTGCCCTTTTTGTTTTGATTTTAAGTTCTTTTGGTGTGCCATTTCTGTCTTAAGGTACCATTCTAAAGCTCATGGTTGTAAATGAGGCTTCTGGTATTTCCCACCCCCTGTGGATTATTTTTTCTTCTTTGCCATGCTTGTATCTCTCCTACAGTCCTTCTGTAGGGTGATAAAGCAGCCAGAGGTCAGCAAAGTGAGGGTTTGATGTCTCTAATGGGGAGGGAAATGGAACCCTCCCATGGTTTCCTGCTGTGCGAGGACAGGAGACTGTGCTAACCTGTACTCCTTGGGATAAACCGATCCCCTTTTAGGTTTCCAGTAACCACTAGAGTCTAAGTAAATCCCTTCCTGCTGGAAGAAAAACAAGTTGAAATGAATGATGAGTTTAGATGCTTCTTAGTGTTCTTAATTTCTTTTTTTTTTTAATTGTGGTTTTTCTATTATTTCATACATGGTCTTGGAGATCTATCTGTGGCGGAAGTGTCTTAAATATTGAAAGAAAATAAATAGGGGATTGCCTTTTGATTGTCTGGCAGATTTATTTAGGTTTGAGGAGTCTAAATAGTTGAAAATTTTAGTTTTCCTGGATCCTGTAAATGCAAGTGTGGAACAGCTGCCAAAGTCATCAAGATAGCTAAGGATTTAACTGGTTAGGTTTGTCATATTTATTCAGGGTTAGCCTGAATCGGACTTCGTGTATTTTGACAGGTTCATCTTCACTCTCAGAGATCTGGATGATAGTCATTTCCTCCCCTGGGGCTTTAATATGATCTCTCTGGGTAGATTCTGCATGAGCTGCTCTTATTAATCCACAGGGGAAGACTGCTCTTTCCCTGGTGCTCATGGGTGGCCTTTGGCCTTGTGGCACATGCATGTCCTGGCCCCATACGGGAGAGTTCGCAAGTCACAGGTGGCCGTCGTGTGGGAACATTTGGCTGCATGCATTATACTCTGTATATTGGAAATGGACTACTCTGCCAGCTGGAAAAACCACCAGGCACATTCCGTCAGCCAAAGCTGTAGTTGCTCCTTCATGGGCCATAAATGCTCCAAACCATCATGTCTCAAAGTGGAGCTACAAGATTCCCATTACTGTCTGAGAGACTGAGATGCGGGCTTTGCCACTTTCTAAGTTCAGGCCTTTTAGCTGGCAATATCATGTTCTAAAAATGATGCATAGGCCTCAAGACTCCACATCACTGTGTTTTAATCCTGATTGCACACTGGAATCATGCAAAGAGCTTTAAAGAATACCATTTTGGAGATTCTGATCTAATTTATCTGGGGTGGGGGAATTCAGGGCAGGTGATTTCCAGGTAGAGCCAGGTTTGAAAACCGCTATTTGAAATCCTTTCAGGGCCTCCCGTCTGCCATGCCTACCTGTTATCTGTAGTGGTCATTATAATGATGACGATGATGTTGATCAGAGCTAATTTTATTGAAACTTACTATGTGCCAAGTTGTATCATGAGCACTTTTATATGCCTTATCTCAGATTACCTTTGCAGCAACTCTCTGAAGCAGATGCTATAATTGCTTTTATTTGGGGACATGAAAGTTGAGGCACAGAGGGGTTAAATCACCCTCCTAAGATCCCACAGCTAGGACGTGGCGGAGTCCAGGAAGACCTCATGCTGTAGCCGCGTTAGTGTTGCAGGTGATTGTGCTGTTAGGCTGGGTGCCTCCCCTCTTCGAGTGCCTCCAAGGCGGGAGGGGTCCCCAGTCTCCTCATATACAGCTGTTGTGCTGTTGTCTCATTGTGGAACTGGATGTCGACACTGCCAGGCACAGAGAGTGGCACCATCAGAATGTGAGACACAGCCCCTGACAAAGGTCTAGAGCTGCACCGGGGCCTCTCCCATGTCCATGAGTAGCCACTGTCATGGAAATACCTGCAGTGACTTCTGTACTTAAATGAAATGCTGTTAGGAAGAAACATTAAAGAGTGATTGAAGGTGGGGACGATAATGCTGAGATCTTCTGGCATTGAATTAATGGGAGAAAATGGAAATGCAGCTGATTTCCTTTAACTCTTACTTGGCCCTCCTCTAAGACTGCTTAGAGGCTGCTTCCAAGAGTCTCATGCTGAGCCTTGCAAACCGGTTGTGTCTGGAGATCCCTGTACATCTCAAGCTGTTTCATAAGCCAGTGGCATGTCCAAAATGTCAAACATTTTTCCTATGGAAATGTGCTCTTTGTGATTCTGAGTAATGTACCTTTGCTCCTGCTGTCTTCCTGGACAGCTTTCATTTTCCTACTGCTTCCTGTAGCTTTTTTTTGGTTTTTTTCTTTCTAGGGCTGCACCTGTGGCACATGGAAGTTCTCAGGCTAGCATTTAGTTGGAACTACAGCTGCCGTCCTACACCACAGCCACAGCAGCTTGAGATGTGAGCTGTGTCTACGACGTGCACTGCAGCTCACGGCAATGCTGGATCCTTAACCCACTGAGCAGGGATGGAACCTGAGTCCTTACAGATACTTGAATTGCATTTGTTACCACCAAGTCACAGCGGAAACTCCCTGTAGCTTTTTTTCTGTTCCAGATCCATCTCCTCTTGTCCACTTCTCCAGGCAGCCTCACCTTCCTGCTCTGCCCCAGGACTCTCCTGGTCCTCCTGGCTCCATCTTCTGTATTCCTCCTGAGTCTACTTTTCCTGTAAAGTCTGTGTGAAATACAATGCTCCTTGCTACCAGCTCACTCCAAATCTTAGCAATGCCGGAAGGAACAAAGACTCACGATAGTTAATTCTTTACTGTCCTCAAGCTAATTGTCATTGGGTGTTTCTTTCAGTGGATGGATTTTCATATATTAATTTATTCAGTCATTTGTTTATCTGGGGTCTGAACTTGGGTGGGAAGAATGTCTGTCTCCTGTTGCTGCCTCAGGAACTGTGCCCCCGTTTGCCCAACACTAATTAGTGTGAAGCCAAAGATCTTTAAGTTGGAATCTTTACATTCGTGCTATAGAAATTGGATGCTAAGGTCTAACAAAATTAGCATTGTCTTTTCTTATAGCCAGGTCTTCATCTTGTGCCTTGTGGGTTTTTCCAAGTCATTCTCTTGTTCTATCAATTTCATTCATCAAACTGCTTGGTGCTCATAAGGCAGATGATTGGGGAAAGCACAGGCCAGATTAATCACATCAGTTGTTTGGCACCAATTCCCGTGAAAGGCGATGTCAGACAGGAAGTTCAGCTCTAGGTACACTTGGGTTTTGAGGTCAAATGGGGCTCTCATTTATCTGTGCCAACACCATTGTCCTTTGCCCTCCCCCAGGTGCTCTTTGACCTCACTCAGTTGCCTAATTTGCATTTGAAAAAGAGCAGCAGTTGCACCAACACCCTGAGTCAGCCTTAAGTCCTCCTGGAGAGGATGCTAGCTCAGGTGGGCCCAGGGACCCAGCAGAGCACAGAACCCAGCAGGAGGCTTAGGGATCTCCCCTGGCTGAAGGTATTTCTCCGGAGGTCAGGAGCAAGGATCTTGGTGAGAGAGGAAGGCAGGAAACGGGCAAGGAAGAGGGGGAAGAGGAGAAAAGGCTTTCACAAAGGAAATCTGCTGACGGTGGTGTCTGTGATCAATCATGCTGACAAAGAAGCCTGTGACACAGGGCCTTGTTCCTCCCAGAACATTGCCAGCCTGCCATCCAAAGCCTATGAGAAGACACCGACGTTAATTTAAACGAATGTCCCTGTTCCTGTTGGCAGCTTTTCCCAGCATGGATGGAGTTGACAGGCTGGTGGCAGTGATTTTCTTTTCCCTCAGATTTCCTTGATGTGGTCCCAGGTGATAGGAACCACCTTCACAAGAGGCCACACATTTTCCTAGATGCGTCCCCAAAAATGTCAGCCTCAACTATAAAGCTGAAAAAGACATTTCACACACATAAAATATGTAATTAAAATGATGAATTATTGTAAGATAGAATATTAGCCTTGTGACATTTTAATCTGAATGCGAGAGAGAGGGAGAAAGAGAGCTCAATCTGAAGCGCTCAATTAAATTTAGAATTTCCCCCCTCAATTGTTATGAATAAATAGAAAGGATTCTGTAGCAGTCGGTGGAATTATTAATTGCAACTAGTGTAGAAGGTGCATGCACCATATCATGAAATGGAATATCATTGTTAGTGACTATATTTCTTGGTAATTAAGGCCCAGACTAATGATGCAAGTTTTCTCCAGCATGATTTTCATCTGATTATGAGGCTGCTTCATTAAGAGCACTCAGCCTAACGAGCTGTAGCTGTAATAAAGTAATTTTCTGTCTTGTGCTCTGATTGATAAAGAGTTTCTATAGCTAAAAGGAATTGAAAATATAATTATAATTAGAAATGGTTGAATAAAGTTATTACAGGATTGCTGAAGGGTAGTGCAATTGACACCATAATGTTTTTTTGGAAGTGAGCATCTTAAAATTAGACTTTATAAAGCAACAAAACTCCTTTGCTAATAACTGGGCCGAATGTTGCTGCTTCCATAAAATGAACATTTAGATTAAAGGAAAATGAGACTTTCCCACATTGTTCTCGACAAGAAAAACATATGCAAGAAGAATGCCATCGCCTTTTCTTCCCAGCATTCTTCTCTCATGAAGTAAAGCTTATGAACATACTTTTTACTCCATTTATAATAATTTTCCTTCTACCATATGTTGGAAAAAGATCTTTTTGATTAAACTGATGCCTTTTTAAGCATACAGTATAATTTTGGAGTTTCTCCTTGCCAATGTGTAAAGAGTTATGCTGTCTTTTTTATATATTTATATTTATGAAGCAGTGAGTTTCATATAATTTTTCAAATTGTGTAGAGGATTTTTCCCTCTGTCACGCATTGGTTGATATCAAAATATAACTGGGGAGGATACAAGATTCTGCCCCCCTCCCGTGGGAAATGCTAATCAACTTTTTATCCTAGAAATCTTATTTCTTTTTATGATGTTCACATTTATAAACTATGAAAACTCTGTTAGAGTGGTCCTTGGTGTGTATGTCATTGGATATGTCTGCAAAATTGACATATAAATCTATGGCAGCGGTTTTATTTAGAATTAGTTGATACACTTTGTGCTCCAGATTAGTTTCACATATTTAATTTAGTCTCTTTTGTCCCATTTTAGCTCCCTGCACTGCATGAAAAACATGCATATACTTATAAAGCTATATAGTTATATAAATCTATTTTATGCAGACTTACCCAGATAATATTGGATCTGGACTGAACTAAGGAATGGATCTTTCTAGATCCACACTTTTGACTCACCCTTTCAAATCTGCCATTTTACACTGACACTGGCAGTTGGAAAGACTTTTAGAATTTTTGAGAATCATTTCTAACATAAGGTGATAAAAGCATGTTATTGGAGTACCATTAGTAAGATTAGAGAGAGGGGAAAAAAGCAGAATTTTATTGGTTGTTCATTGAAAATGTTAGCTGTGATTAGTTACATAATCCTACATTAACCTGTAAATTAAAATTCCTTGGTGCAATTTGATGGCTGATTTAATTTTGTCTTTCTTTGTTTGCCGCAGGCTAATTCCATTATGAATTCTTTATACAGCCTTTTCCCTCAATGATTAGCAGCTTCTACTCAAGTTCTGATTACTATTGTACACTTAGCACTACATAAAGCCGGGGATTAATATTCCCCTGAAGAATTGTTGCTATGGATCTGCTCTATTCCTTCTAAGAGATGTTTCTGCAGCTTCAATTGTCCATAAATTATGATCTCTAGTGAATTATCAGTGGGAGTGAGCTGAGCTTAACAAGCTGAAGAGTGCACTCCAGTTCGGAGAGAAAAAAGGCAAGGGAAAAAGAGAAAGAGATTCTCAGTTATTAACTGTGAGGTTGGATCATTCAGAAGTGATATTTTCCCCATCTCTGTCTTTGTAGACATGTACAAATCAGAACGAGGTTGTGGGTTAAAACAGAAGCTTTAAAAATCTTTCAATATTTAGTGATCATAGCACGCCAGAGGGTCTAAATTACCTGTAAACAGGGAGAGAAAATGCTGGCTCTGCCGCTCGGTAACATAGCAGGATTATGGCGTGTGTTTTATTTTGAGAAGTGGCATCGTCTTAATTTGTGAACTGTGATTTCCCCTCTATCAGTTTAGGAATATGGATTTGGATACCATTGTTTTAAAACATCACTGGGAATAACAGAAGATTTGAATGGAACTGACCTAAGAATTTTTCAAGATGAAGGCTTTTCTCAAGAAGCTGATATTTCCAAGGAAAGTTGGTCTGTAGCTTGGGAAGGGTTTTTCAGTCTTATTTTGCTGGGATTCCAAATCAGCTTTGGATAAATTTGGGGGGTGTTTACCCCTGGGATTAACATCACAAGGGGCCATGTTCAGGATTTATTTTGAGTGTTAGCTTGGATAAACCCAGATATCCATCCCTCTGACTATAGAGCAGTCTGCTAGATGCATTCTGGCTCTTTGAAGGACTCTGTGGCCCTGTGATATGTGGCAGAAGTGCTTACTGGCTCAGACACTGGGAGCAAGTTTAGCTAGAGAAGCTCGTTGGAATCAGGCTGAGACCACCAGGCTTGATGAATTGCTAGCTTTTACCAATGTGTGTTACAGTCCAAGGGAAATAAACATCTGAATAATACATCATGTAAGATGATTCTCTTTTCTTTCTTTCTTCTCATTTAATTTTCTTCTTCCTTTTATCTTCATTTTCTCTATTCTCCATCTTTTCTCTACTTTATTCCTTAACCTCCCTTTGTTTGAATTATCTTTTTCTTTTCTTATCCCTCCTCCAGCCACTCATCCCCAAAGGGCTAAAATACTGAAAATATACTGGCATTTTAAGTTGAAGCAAAAGGTGAATTTTATTGCTACTTGGAAGGCAGCTAGGGGCAGAGTCCTGAGGGAAGTGAGATAAAATAATGGAGTCTGAGAAATGCACTTAACAGACACATTGGAAAGAATCTTTTCCAGGAATTATCACGTCCCGGTTTTCCAACTGCAAAGCAACAAATCATATACCAGGTCAAGGCAGTTCTATTATTGGGGAAGTGGTTCCTGTGAATCATTGTTAAGTTGGAGTTTCAAATTGTCTGTAGCAGCTCCTGGAAGTGGAGGTAGTGTCCGCCGTCTCAGAGCCTGGTCTCATGCACACACATGCTTGGCACACATGCAAATCCCTGCAGGACTTGTTTGAGGCTCCATGTAGGACATGAGCTTGAGAAAGGTGACAATATCATTTATTGCACAAATTGCAATGCTTCTGAGGATGAAAGGGATGCTATTAAGAATGGAGCCAGGACAACAGGCATAAGTGAGTTGGTCCTGGCACACAGGATATGTGGTCGCCTTATTCTTAGATGAAGTTCCAAAGGTGAAGTGAAGTCTCCTCTCTGAGCCCATGTTTGCAGGTAGGTTTCCTTTATACCACCCTCATTTGAGCCTCCTTCTCCTGCTGAGGAATTCAGCTCTCAGTCTTGTTTGGAGTCAGAGACTGTCTTCCACTCTTTGTTTTCTCAGAAGACCCTGATTTTCCCACTGGACACACCTAAAGGGACTTGGCTTGGGGGCTAGTGATGCAAAGAAGCAGCAGGATCTCCGCAGAGCTGCCAGGTGCAGCAAGGATGGCAGTCATGCCTCGCCCAGAGCCCAGAGTGAGGCCTAGGAGGAGGACCTCAGGGAGATCATGGCTACTGTTCTAGACATGTGGTCTCCCAGTCTCCTTCTTTAGTCTTTGTGGAGATTCTGTGAAAGTGAGCACCGCATCTTCAAGGAGTTGCTCTGAGAATTGAATGTGAAACCATATGGGGGACAGTTAGAGCACACCGGTCACAGTTTACTCCTCTGTGCCATGAACAGGTGCTTAGCCTCGGATTCCAGATGTAGAAGCCAGGCAGCAGGCCCTGAGTGTCAGCATGGAGGAGGCTGCTGGGATCTTCTCTAGGACCTGGAAACCCAGCGCCTGCCTCCACGGGCATGCTCATCTTACTGAGCTGTGGGGATGGGAATGGGGAGCCAGGGACTAGTTGGACCACCATCCTTAGAAAGTGCCTGTTCTCTGCGAGCACTTCGAGCTGTTTCTTGACATGGTAGCCAATGGCATTTTCAAGAGAAAAGTTCCTTCCCATGGATTATTGCCCCTGCCCCACCCAGTGTTCTCCTAGCAGTTAAGGCCATGCAAATCCTCCTCTCCACCCACCCCTACAGAACTGTCCAGCTCCAGATAAGATCCACTGAATTGCATGTTTTCCAGTCACATTTAACACACACATTTTCCCATTTGATAACATTTTTAGTAATGTGCCATGTCCTAGTGATGTTTTAATGCCCCTTACAAATTGGTCCCTGCAGAACTTCCCTCTTACCACATCCTGTTGGTTAATCCAGCTCTATTTGGAATGGACTGGAGGTAGGGAACTGAAGAAAGTTCATTGAGGACTTATTTTACCTACTTGATTTGGCTAAAGACCCATCTTGAATCCAGCTTTGAAGGAAAAAGAAAACACCTGATACTTAATTTTGGTGTGAAGTGCTATGCTGTAGCATTTTGACTAACTGAAGGTGAGTGCTGTTGTGGGAGTGATGTTGCCCCTGGAACCTTGTCCCATAGACATCAAATCTGGTTCAGTGGAGCCCCCACCTCAGGCGATACCTCCTGTGTCAGGAGAAGTCTTATTTTTGTGTCAAATGACACTGGGAGTCCTAGTTTACAGGATGCTCACCTGCAGGGTTAGACAGTGGTTCCCCTAAAGCATGTGGCGAATATGGGTAGGATGATAGAGTATTAAAAAGTAATCGGTTTAGCTTCTTTTGCTTTTCTGCATAAGAAAAGGAAATCAGGGTGCTGAAATGACTTGTACCATATCATCCGAATTGTAGCAGTCTGAACATAACTGAGTACCAGACACCATTCTAATCTTAACCATCCTAAACATTAGCTCATTTGAGCCTTATGAGAGTTCTCTTAGGTTATCATCATCATGGTGATCATCACTGTTTAACAGATGAGGGAACTGAGGCACGAAGAGGTTAAGACATTGAGCTTTACAAGTCATGTAAATGGCAGGTGACAGAGCCAGAATTCGAACAGTGGACATTCAGCTTGAGAGTCTGGGTGCACCTCAGCCATTACACTCGGTATCTTGGGAGATGACAGCATTGAACCTGAGTCTGTTCGCTCTCAGGTATAGTGGACTCCCCCACCCCCACCTTCCTCTCTCTTTCTCTCTTTTCTGTCTGTCAGTTACCTATCTGTGGTTAAGACTCCTCTCCACTGAGACTGCTCCTCCACACTTGCTATCCCTGCCTCATTCAAATGCTCAGTCTGACATTTTCATGCCCACTGCCTCTTAGTTCTTATTGCCGCCTTTCTTGCCAAATACAAATAATGACTGTTCTTTTGCCGTTCCTTGTTTCTGGTGCAGAGGAACAATGAGGAGAGCACAGATCAATGTCTCTTAGAGCATGGCTGGTGGCGAGCCTTGAAAAGAGGGAACCCTGGTAACACACCCAGAGGTAGAGAATTTCCTTGCTCCATTGATGCTTCTCCCAGCGAAGATTCTTAGTAGAGGAGCCAACTCTGGATTCAGAGGAAACAGTGGCAGTTTCAGTGCTGTGTGTGTGTGTGTGTGTGTGAACAATCACCGTGTGATGAGGATACCGAAGTCTCTAGCTAGCTGATTCTCTGAATGGCAAGCATAGGCAATGCCATTTCAGGCGGAAGTTAAAACATTTTCCTTTCCTGCTCTCATATTGGCTAGTGTGAGGGAGTGAATGAAAACCTCCAGTGAAAGGACCCTACATTCTACAGATGCTTCTCTTTTTATTCCTTCTCCATTCTAGGCACAGCTCAAGTCGACTTTTGAGCCAAGGAAGCGGAATAATTTTCCTTCGCCTTTGCTGAAAGACTTATTGTCAAATCCCATGCAAGTTGATTTCACTTATTTGCATGGGAGGAAATATAATCTGATGAAGATGTAAATGTAGACGATTGTTTTCTTCTCTGTAGGCTTTCTGCTTCTTATTTGGGAAGAGTCTAATTTAAATATGCTCATTTGAAGTAACTTAGAGGGTTTTGTGTGATGCCAAGTGATTATATCTTTAAAGACCTCTTGGTTTGTATCATTTTTAAGAAAAAAAATGATACAAAGGAACTTTTTTAAAAAACAGAAATAAACTCACAGATATAGAAAACAAATCCCTGGGTTACCAAAGGTGAGAAGAGGGAGGGAAAGTTAGAGGTTTGGGTTTAACAGGTATAAACAACAAAAACTATATAGCACAGGGAGGTATCTTCTTCCCCCTTTTTTTTTCTTTTCACTGCTGCACCTGTGGCATATGGAAGTTCCCAGGCTAGGGGTCAAATCTGTGCTGCAGCTGAGGCCTTTGCTACAGCCATGGCAGCACCAGATCTGAGCCGCTCTGCAACCTGTGCCTTAGCTTGCGGCAGCGTCAGATCCTTAACCCACTGAGTGAGGACAGGGCTTGAACCGCATCCTCACAGAGGCCATGTTGGCTTCTTAACCTGCTGAGCTACAATGGGAGCTCCCTATATTCAGTATCTTATAATAACCTACCTTGGAAAAGAATCTGAAAAAGATATATACATGTATATATATCTTACATATTCAGTTATATGGATATAAAGATATACACACACACACACACACACACACACAGATATATATCTTATATAACTGAATCACTTTGCGGTATACCTGAAACAACATAACTCTACTATACTTCAATTTTAAAAAAGACCTCTTGGTTAATTGCAGCTTTTCTTCTTTTTATGTCAGTTCACCTTATACTTATGGTAAGAACTTTTGACCATTTATATTAAAAATATTATGAGAGAGCAGATACAAAGAGAAGTAAGAACTGGGCCCTGACTATACTGAGATAAATTTTAAAATGTGTTTTGAAGTCATTTAGATGGAATGAATTCCATATAATAAAGTTTTAACATATTACAATTATATGACATTTATCATTTATAAAATATAATCCTAGGAAAACAATAAAAGCTTCTTTAATTCCTGATGTAATTGAAACAGTGCAGTTGGAAACCATTTTAAGTGTTCTCTTTCAGTTCTGTTAAAACCCAGAACTCCCAGTGTTGGGGTCCTGAGTGTTCTCTGTCCAGTTTGCTCTGACATGGGATTATTGAAGTGTCGGGAATGACCCTGAGCGTTGCAAGGAATACCAGAGGTCTCAGCCTTGTCCACCTCTCACTTTTCACATAGTCTTTGATACTCCAAACTATCTTCTCTGAGCCAGATTTAGGCTTTCTTGCAACGGCTAATAGAGTATTTCAGAGTTTTGGTGTTGCCTGGCAGCCTTGAACAATTTGTGCAGCGATTCAATCTTTAGTTGTACAATAAATTTGTATATGTACTTATTTAAATATTTTATCTATTTCCCCCTGATAATTAAAGGAAAAGAATCGAAAACAGTAAAATAAAAATGTCAGTATGGTGATTCATGAGTGTGGATTCCATAAAATGAATGTGCATGAGAGAGACTGAGTCATTTTTGGTATGTTATGTGGTAACTCTAGCCTTTTTCAGCTTATTAAATCAGGCAGATGAGTAAGAAAGGAGAAAATGATAGGACACGTATATGATAGGAATAGATTATTAAAGGGGTTTCCATCGTGGCTCAGCAGTAACGATTCTGACTAGTACCATGAGGATATGGGTTCAATCCCTGGCCTGGCTTAGTGGGTTAAGGATCTGGCGTTGCCTTGAGCTGTGGTGTAAGTTGCAGCCATGGCTTGGATCCTGTGCTGCTGTGGCTGTGGTGTAGGCTGGCAGTTTCAGCTCTGATTTGACCCCTAGCCTGGGAACTTCCATATGCCATGGGTGTAGCCCTAAAAAGACCAAAAAAAAAAAAAAAAAGATTATTAAAGGTAGCATGTGAAAGACAATTCTGTAAGATTACTTTTTTCTTTTTCCATTGAAGTATAGTTGATGTTCAATATTATATAAATTACAAATATACAATATAGTGATTTACAATA
This sequence comes from Catagonus wagneri, assembly GCA_004024745.2. Classification (NCBI taxonomy): domain Eukaryota; kingdom Metazoa; phylum Chordata; class Mammalia; order Artiodactyla; family Tayassuidae; genus Catagonus; species Catagonus wagneri. The sequence continues at coordinate 21,957,911 of PVHT021183519.1, forward strand.
TTTTTGGCCACACCTGCATCATGCAGAAATTCCCAGGCTAGGGACTGAACCTGAGCCACAGCAGTGACAGTGCAAATTCCTTAACTGCTAGCTCACCAGGGAACTCCCTAATTATAATTTTTAAAGGTTATACTCCATTTACAGTTATTATAAAACACTGGCTATATTCCCCATGTTGCACAGTATATCCTTGCAGCTTATTTATTTGTTCATTTATGTATTTATTTATTTATCAGGGCCGCACCTGCAGCATATGGAAGTTCCTAGGCTAGGGGTTGAATTGAAGCTGCAGCTGCTGGCTTATGCCATAGCCACAGCAATTCTAGATCCGAGCTGCATCTGCAACCTGTGCCACAGCTTGCGGCAACACTGGATCTTTTAACCCACTGAACGAGGCCAGGGGTTGAACCTACATCCCCATGGATACTCGTCAGGTTCTTGACCCACTGAGCTACAACAGGAACTCCTTGTAGTTTATTTTGTACTTAATAGTTTGTGCCTCTTAATCTCCTCCTCCTATATTGCCCCGCCTCTTTCTCCTCTCCCTACTGGTAACCAATTGTTAGTTTGCTCTGTACATCTGTGAACCTGCTTCTTTTTTGTTATATTCACTAGTTCGTTGTATTTTTTAGGTTACATATACATGATAAGTATTTATCTTTCTCTGTCTGAATTATTTCACTGTAAGAGGTTTCTTTTCTTTTTTTTTAAACTCTCTGAGAGCAGGACCTTCATGCAAGTTTATGGTTTAGCTTGCATACCTATGACTTTCAGACATACTGTGGGGTTAGTATAGATATAATTAAGGGACACTGGGACTGCATGGGGTGAAAGGAATGGATGGCGATAGTGATGGCTGGAGTCTCTGACTGCAGAGAAGCAGCAGAGCAAGGCGAGGGAAAGAGGAAGGAGAGGCCCAAGTCAGCAGCAGTGGCATAGAGGGGACAGTCCTAGAGGGCATGAGGGCTCTGCGGGAAAGAGAAGGTGAGCATCCCGCTGAAGGGGACGCTTCCGAGAGCAGAAATCACCAGGAAATCATTCAGAATGCTTTAAATTCCACAAGCACTGAAGGGACAAAGTGCTCCAGTGGAGGAGGAGATGATCATTTTTGATGGTGGATCACGGAAGGCTTCAGTGTCTATATGCCATTTGAGCCGAGCCTAGAAGAATTCCTGAGAATTTTTTCCCAGCTGGAATTTTGAGGAAATGATATGATGCAGACAGAATGGGTTGGGATGAATGATGAGAACAAAAGCGCAGAGGCAGGAAATCTGAGCACATGTTGGGGGAGCAGTGAATGGTAGCCTACTGTAATTGGTTTAGGGTTCATTGAGAAGAGTAGAGAATGATTAAGCTGGACGGCTAGGTTGTAGCCACACTTAGGAGGTTCTGGAACTCTGAGCTAGACTGTGATTTAGATTTATTTGTTAGCCACTTAATCTGGTGGTGGGGACCCTGGTATTTTGGAGGAAGGAAAGGCAGTTATAAAGCTCTTGTAGTCTTTCAGGTAAGAATTCTGAGGGCCTGAAGCAGGGAGGTGCACCTAGGAATAGAAGGCAGTGATGGATTCATGAGTTAGAATAGGTATAATTTGGCTGGATTATCGAGGATGAGAGGAGTCAAGAATAATTAAAAGAGTAGAAGATTGGTAGCGTTAAATAGAAATAGGAGAAAAGGTGAGAGAAACAAGGTAAATTTTAAAGGTGCTGAATTTGAGGTACCCATGGAATATCCTGACAGAATCCTCTGGAATGTTTAGCAGAACTGAAGGCATGGAACTTGGAAGTAATTTCTTAGAGGTAATGGCAAAAATAATGGGGATGGATAAGATTTCCAGTGAGAATATTGAGGGCAGAGGACCAAAGCTCACGAATTGTGGGAATTTATGCTTTTAGGCACTTAGAGGTACAAGTGCAACCATGAGGAGAGAGACAGGAGAATTAAGTACAGTGTAAAGGATGACAAGAAAGAGTGAGCTTAAGAAGAAAGTGGTGAGCAGTAGGATCAAGTGCTGGGAAGCAGTTGAGGATGTGGCTATTAGAAGTCACCAGAGACTCGTAAGCGAGCAGATCCACGTAGAGAGATGCTATGATGGCTCCTATCACATTAGCTTGAATGTGTCCACAATGCAGGAAGCAGTGCCACTGCTGGAAGACAGAGGGTTGTAGGTGAGAACTGGGCAATAAGTGTAAGTTCAGAAGAGCCAAGGGAGGAAGTTCATCAGTAGCGAGGGGTCAGCTGAAATGAAACAGCATTGAAAATTAATCCAACCAGCATGGTTGGAGGATTTTGCTAGATGAAAGTGGATGGTGAGTGTTCCTGGGGTTGGCATGTGACAAGGATATCTCAGAAGGAGATCAGGAAGTTGAGGGGCTCGGTGCTTGCCAGGAAGGAGGCTGAAATCCTGGATGCAACCTGGCTTGGGCAGTAGGCTGAGTAGAGCTGGAAAGGGCCTGAGGCCCTGGTCTAGGAGAGTGGGAGTGGGTGAATGGCTGGCTGTCACGGTAAGGACACAGTATATGTAGTAGGCATAAACATGTGGGGAAGCAAGGAAGTCAAAGAAGGGAGTTTCAGGGCTTCGGATTTTTCACCTGGGATAGTTTCCAGTAACATCCCAAGGTATGGTGACAAGGTGTTGCAGTAGAATAGGGATGAAGTTTTTGGGGTTTCGTAGGTCTGGGAGGTGTTATGTCAGTGCTGAAAGGATCATCAATATGGATTCTGAACTCACCAGGGTTAAAGGCAGTGGGTGGAAAAGGAAGGAAAAAGCTACTGAGCCTCTCAGTGTTGGAGATAGGCTGTGAATGCAAAGCCTGGGCTCCTTGGTGAGAAGAGCCTTCAGGAGCCAAAAGTTAGTCATCACAGCAGAGTCATCAAAGCAGAGTCTCCTGGGGTCAGTAGGCCATGATGAGCAGATTGAGGATAGTTTGGTTTAAATCGGAAGTGTGGACTTGACGAGACTATTTTTTGTGTATTGGGAGAGAGGCCTGCAGATGGAAATACAGAGCCAGGGCTGTATTGACGTTTCCCATGGAAATATTGGGGGTGTGAGGAGCTGTGGGCTTTAAGGGGTTGTCAGGGGAAATGAAGCTCCAATTAGAGGACAGTGAATATATTGGAATGGTTTTGGCGTATCCCGGGTGGAGTTTTCCCTCCTCATTGCCTTCAAGTCAGTACAAATATGAGTCTTTTCAGCCTTTTGCTGCTCTCATGTCTGCTGGGATCAATACTTGAAGACACACTCTGTAAGAATTGGGATTGAGCTTGTTAAATAATTCAGGAGCAATTCAAACAAATTCTTTGGAATCCTGAGGCATTTAAAATGAGAAACCTGAAGGTTAGCTGTTGCTTCTCTTAATGGAGTGGGAGGATTTTGAGTTTTATAGAAAATTGACTCAATTTTTGTTCTCTTTTTCAGTTATGGCAGATTGGTTAGAAGGTAATTGTTGGCACAGTGGTTTCTGAAGATGATTGTCCTTCATTATTATTTGTACTGTTTTGCCCTCTAGGTTCCCTGACTAGAATTCATTTGCTCTCTAAGCTGGACATATTTAATTATGAACTTTTAAAATGGCTGTTGAGGCATTTTGAAGACTTTTATTGGGCCTTGGCAATACTAATGGAATTATTTTTTGGGCACGAATAAGAGATAGTTGACATCAGCAGATGATTAGCAGGCTTCTCGATGTCATGTTTTCTAGTTTCCAGAAGCCTGTTTCTGAGAGACTGACATCTATGGGGACCAGTTAAGGCCAGCTTCCATTAAATACTATGAAAAAGAGTTTGGCTATTATTCAAATTGAGCTGAATCTGAGTTAAGTCTCTTTCATTTTTAGTGAATTTTCCCTTATGCGATAAACTTATAAACAGAGCAGGTTCTACATAAAATTTTTTCTCTTTTTCTCCTAGGGAGAAATTCCATTGATTTTTATAGTTGTTGAACTTAGAACTTCCTGAGACACTAAAACTCATTCATTTTAGAATTTATTCAGGTCATTTTTTTTTTCTTTTTCTTTTTAGGACTGCGCCTGTGGCATATGGAAGTTCCCAGGCAAGGGGTTGAATTGGAGCTGCAGCTGCTGGTCTACGCCACAGCCACAGCAATGCCAGATTTGAGCCATGTCTGCGACCTACACCACAGTTCACAGCAATGCTGGATCCTTAACTCACTGAGTGAGGCCAGGGATTGAACTTGCATTCTCATGGGTACTAGTTGGGTTCGTTACCGCTGAGCCACAACTGGAGCTCCTGTTCAGGCTCCAGTTCAGGCAAATTTTTGATTGTGTTTCCTTGTTACATGAAATGTAAAAAGAGGTTGTTCTTAATCTTTGAGTAGGTGTCTACCTTTTTTCTGGCGGTTAGCTGGAAGATAGATGGTCCATCAAGAAGAGTCATTTGCCCGTGTCCTGATCACCTAGGTGGTACAGGGTGCAAAGAGCCATTTGTCTATTCAAAAAATACTTATTGAGTGCCTACTCTAGGTCGGGTGTGGTTCTTGGGCCTGGAATCATAGTAAGTGACAGGATAGACTGCCCTTGGATTTCTGTTGTGGGAGACAGACGATAAATGAATTACCAACCAGCTATATAAACGATAATGTCAGGGAGTAGTAAGCAATATAAAGGAAAGCAGGGAAAGGGGATGGAGGAGAAGAATGATCATTTTCATAGTGTGGTCAAGGAAGACCTCGCTGAGGAGATGACATTTAACTGGGGAGATCTGGCCCTTGGATGCTTTCAATTTTTTTTTTTTTTTAAATGGTTGCACTTGTTGTATGTAGAAATTCCCAAGCTAGGGGTCAAATTAGAGCTGCAGCTGCCAGCCTATGCACAGCCACAGCAATGCCAGTTGTGAGCCACATCTTTAACCTATGCCATAGCTTGCGGCAACACCAGATTCGTAACCCAATGAGCGAGGCTGGGCATTGAACCTGCATTCTCACGTACACTCTATCCTGTTCCTAGCCTGCTGAGCCACAGTGGGAACTCCCTGCATTTGTGCTTTAATGCAGAGTGCTTTAGCAGTCACTCACCTCTCACACAATAGTCCTGGGAAGAAGTTACTTATCCTTTCTCACAGATGAAGAAACTGAGTGGAGACGGTTAAATGACTAGGGGGTGTGCTCAGAGCTGGATCTGGTCTCAGGGTGCCTTAGTCTAAGTGGATTCTTTCACTCCCACAGTAAAGATCAGATCTGCCAGTAAATATGCATGCATACACAAGAGAGATGCCAGCATGTATGTGAATTCGTGTAGCAGGGTTGCTAAATGCTTAGGGGGATGCTGGAATGGCTGGGTCCTCATAGCTACGCACCTGGGGAAAAGGTGAGTGCAGTTGAGCACCATCCCCCCGATCTGATCCAGCCAATTCAGAATGAGCTAAGACCTCAGAGGACCAGGGTCAGACATGACACTGACCTTTGCCTTTCTTTAAAGGCATTTAAAGAAAATCTGAAAACCGCCTTCATTTAAAATATCTACCAACCAACCCCTCTTTACCAAATTACGCCTCAGGTGCTAAGAAAAGCTGTGAAGTAACTGACAGTAAGCAAAATGCACAGCATGCCTTTTTGTTCTTTCTTTTCCATTTCAGAGAATTCAGGCTTTCTGCATCTCCCTCTGGTAATAAAACATCTAAACATGTTCAAAACACTGCTGTTAACTTTCACTTTATCTTTGAGCAGTGCAAAGAAAATACTGTGAACTGGCAGACAGCACTTTGCTAACACTCTCGCATGCATCCTAGCCATGCTTCTCCTAGGAAACCTCCTTTTTCGTCTCTGAAAGGATGTATTCTGCTTTGTATTAGGGTCTGTTTCTAGGAAGCACATGGTTTGACTTCCTTTTAAAATGTTATCCTAGCCCTATCTATTGCATCTTTAAATAAGCCCTATTTACCTGTTGCATCATCACCTGGACTTGTTTCTGGCTTCACAGAAGGGATTTTACTTGGGATGCAAAGACGCTGAAGCCCTCAGCTTGGTTCTGGCTTTGTAGAGGATCTAGGCTTCAGGGACAAATGTGTGGCTATGTGCCATCACTGTCTCTTCCCTAACCTGTGGCAGACATCAATAATCAGACCTGGAATTTTTTTTCTTTTTTTTTGATTACTTCTGGACATGGTCCCTGAGCCGCTCTCAATTCATGGCAGCCACTGTTGATTAATAGAGTTGACATATGGATACAACATGCTTGTCACCTCTAGTAATCAGAATAATTTCCTACTGATAGCTGACTTTACTGCGCCTGCTGTAAACTTTGCTTTTAGTATTAACATGACAAATATACCAGAAAGGTAACAGAATAGCTATGGTGTTCAGCAAGAGAAGAGAGTGTATTGGAGTCTTTCAGAGAGAATCTAGACATGTACATTTTTTAGACCTTCCCTAGGTTTTGCTAACATTTCCATGTCTGGGTTGAGAAATATTGGAGCACACATTTCCAGTTTCTGGCCTGGGTGTTCACGTGCCCTCTCAATAGAGTGGGCACCCTGTGGGGAAGAGAGATCTAGAAGTATCTTGGCTTGGTGGGAAGTTCTAAGAGGGTCAATTCGACTTGACATGATCACCCAGTTTTCATCTCAGGGAACCTGAGCAGCAGCTGAGTTTCCTGAGAACAGAGAAGCTAATCTCCCTCTGCCTAAGAAAAGGGGTTTCTTGGGGCTTTGCCCTTCCAGGAACTCGTGTCAGTCCCAGAAAGAAGATGGTCCCCCTTGGTGGAAGGGCCTGTCAGCACGGAGCTGGAGCAGCACACCTGGTCAGGGCAGGAGGCAACTTCATTCACAAAGACCCCATTTGTAGTTTGCAAGAAGAAACTTCTCAGAATGTTCAAAAGAAAGTTATGAAAATATTTTTTCAGAGGCACCTCATTAGTTCTAACAATAAATGTTCATCACTGGAAGTAATGATTTTGCAATTATAAATCAAACTTCAAGTAGGAGCAAGAGACATAGAAACAAATAGGGCTGCCTCCCATTGAGCTGACTTGTGCTTTGAATGTTCCTACAATTTATTTCCCCCCAGGAACCTTTGGAAATGGAGCAAATATCAGTTCATCAATAATACCTGTGTTTATATATGATCTGTGCCAGAGAACTCCAAGTATCTTAGACGTGGCCCATATGCCCGTATTTGGCCAGATCATCTCAGAGGACCCTTCATCTCTAACACTCAGGGGTGCCTGCGCTCAGCAGTGCCTATTATGGTCGGTGCTATGGGGCAGGGTGAGTAGAGAACTTCATGACTCCTGGTCCTTACAGGAGACCAAATGCCCTGGGAGTCTGCCTGCTCTGTGTTATTATAGCATTCATGCCAGTCTGCTGTGTATAATTCATGTACTTATTGGTTCAATTATTCAGTGAAAGTTACTGTTTGCCTAGTATAAGCTGAGCCCTAAGCTTTGGTGATTGGAAACAAAGATAAGTAAAATATTGTCCTGCCCAAAGCTTAGTGGGGAAAACAGACCCATACATGGATTTTTTCCCCCATTGCTAGCTAGCTATTTATTTATTTATTTATTTATTTATTTATTTATTTATGTTTATGATTTTTTTCCAGTTTTATTGAGATATAATAGACATACAGCACTGTATACGTTTAAGGTGTATAGCATAATGATTTGCCTTACATACTCCATGAAGTGATTGTCACAGTAAGTTTAGTGACCATCCATCATCTCGTATGGGTACAAAATGAAAGAAATAGGAAAGAAATTTCTTTTCTTGTGATGAGAACTTCCTAGATGTTTTGAAGTGGTGTGGCAGGGCACCACAGACAGATGCCCCAGGCTTTCTGATGCATAACGAGAGTTCTCTAGTCTTGGTAAAGCAGTAGAGAGGGCTGGTGGTGGGAAGCTTCCTCGAGAGGGTGACAGACAACCTGTATCTTCATGGATGCCCAAGATGATGCCGTTTACTCTTCTTCCTATTAGCTCCCTTTCTAGGTGGGCCCTGACATGTTTCAAAGTTAGACAAACAGAAGGAGCCCCTGGAGATGTAATTCAAGGCAGAACAAGCGACAGAGATTCTTTTTGCAGGAGATGTGTCAAGAGGTGGTCAGTGATGGCCAGATGAAGAGATGTTGGCTTGTTCCCTTCTCAGGCTAGGACATTTACCTCTTTTCTCTCTCTCTTCTACCCAATGATTGTGTCTCCTCTGAAAGCTGTATGTTTAGCTTGCCATTCTGTGAGAAGCACCTCCTAACCTCTCAGCTCTTCATTTTTATCTAGAGCCCTCACTGATCCCAACTAGGATCCATGAAGATGTGGGTTCGATCCCTGGCTTTGCTCGGTGGGTTAAGGATCTGGTGTTGCCGTGAGCCGTGGTGTAGGTTGTAGACGCGGATTGGACCCCATGTTGCTGTGGCGTAGGCCAGCAGCTGCAGCTCCTATTCAACCCCAGCCTGGAAACCTCCATGTGTCGTGGGTGTGGCCCTAAAAAAAAGGCAAAACAAACAAAAATGCTAAAGAGAGGAGACTGCGTGTGAGTGAACAGTTTGAAGGTGAACCTAAGAATTCAGGCCATTAGAGGAGAGCCTAAGAGGGGAATGAGACGGAGAGATCAGGCATCTTCTCGGAGATTCATAGCAGTTGTAGAATTTTTAATAGAGTTTTCATTTTTTATTTATTTTTTAACCCAGCAACAGTGGCCTGAATGCTAGAGGCTAGCTTGGCACCTGGCAGGCCAGGAGAAATTAAGGAGGTCTGTTTGAGCAGGTTTACTGTCTTCTGACAAAAGTATTTGTTGAGAAAGGCCAGGAGCAGGGATCTTGGAGAAAAGTAAGGAAAAGGTGAAGCGAAATAGGCCAGAAGAAAGGAGGCTTTCACAAAGGCAAGCTGCTGACAGTGTCTGTGATCAGTCATGCTGATAAGGGCCCGTGACACAGCCTTGCCCTCACAGAGCATCGCCATTCACAGCTGACGCCCCAGCAGGACTCACCAGTGGTGATTTAGTGGGAGCTCTCCTGCTCTTTTTGGCAGTTTACTCCACTGCTCGTGGGGTTCTTCACGGGCACACTTTCTCTAAAATTCTCTTTGAGTACAAGCATCTTAAAACAAAGCAACCTTTGGAAAATAAACACTTTTTCATTTTTCATTTAAAAGTAAAAGAACTTCCCAATAATTTAGCCTTGCCTGAGGTTTGAGAGGTGTGCAGACATTCAAGAACCAGCCTAATTTGACTAAATTCGCAAGGAAATCATGTGAATGTCTTTCATTGAGATCTTTCTTAGATTCTCTTGAAACAACTTAGTTTTCATCGATTTTATTATTATTTTTTGTTTTACTTTATTGGACTAAAAACTTATTATCAGTGTAACACACGTTCCCTTTATTTTCAGAGTCTTATTACTAACTAGGCATTTGATAATTGCTTGCTGATTGATTAGTTGCCTGGCTTTATTCCGCCCAGGGCAGCCAGGACTGTGCTATTTAGGCTAGTTCCACAGGATTTTAATTAGTGAAAAGCTAAAAAGGTTCAGTGGTCAAAAAGGTTGGAAACATTCAGGATAAAACAATGTTAAGCAGATTTGTTTCTTTTATTGTTGACTTTCCGAGAGGTTTTTCTGTGTCAAGAGGCACTGAGGATTTCTGAGAGGGAGATAAAGTGTATGGTACGTCTACTTTGTTTTGAACACAGACTCTTCTTTTGTTAGAGAAACTTTTAGGACTGATATGCTATCGAACACACTTTGGGATATACAGCATTAAAATTTCTGATGGAGAACAGTGAGGCAGAAAAGGCATGAAACTCAGAATAATGGACTTGATACACAAAAAGCCACAATGCCAAATTCTCCTTTAGTTCTACTTTGATAATTGTTGCATCGTTTCTATGCTCCACCTACCTGCTGTCCTTGCTATCAGATTAATTTTCCTAAAATTTAATTTTGTCATATTGCTCTTCTTCAGGTAACTTTGTGTTACCTAAAGGTGAGTCAGATGGTATTTTCCAAAAATTACTCTATCTACATACATACCTACCTACCCATCATCCATCTATCTCTCTATCTCTCCATCTGTCATTTATCTATTCTCCTCATACAGTGTGACAGCACTCCTCCAACCAAGAAGTGAGGTCTCGCCTTGAAAATAGGAGGGAGCTTGTGACTCCTTCAGTCAAGAGTATGTAACAGAGATGGAAGATAGTATGAGAAAAAGGATGTGTATGTGTGTATGATTCGGTCACTGTGCTGTACGGTAGAAATTGACACAGCATGGTAAATCGGTACATTTTAGTTTGAAAAAAAAAAGTATGCAAAAGTGATGCGTGTGACTTCCACTGTTCCATCATGAAAAGGATACAACTTCGGCCTCTCTCCCTCTAGCTCTTTCAATACTTTCCCTTTAAATTTAGCCATGATTATAAGATCCTTGAATAGGTCTTTCAATCATGTTTTCTCAGGACTTAACACAGTGCTAAGATTGTGGAGTTGCTTAATAAATATAGGAAAAATAAATAGGTGAATAAATGAATGACATCATTCTCTTAGATAGACATACCTTTCCTACACTTTCCCACGTATCTGTGTTTTACCTAAAAGATTAAATTCAAATGCAACTGCTTGCGAAATCTTTCTCCACTTATCCCCAAATTAAGCAATCCATTCCTAACTCGAGTGCCAGTATATTGCATTCTTCTACTACTTGCATAGTTTTCAGTGTTTACTAACTGCAATGATTTGTCATCACTCCATGGGCTTATACATAGTATCTCCAGTTAGTTCCTAAAGTCCTTTAGGAATGACTACACCCCTTTCTGCCTTATCTTCCTCTCCCTTCTCCTTAGGTCCTATGATTTGCAGTGCATACTCACAATCTCTTTGTTGATAATCATGAGCCAAGAACTAAACAGCTTCCAAAACAAGCAAAATACAAAACTGAGTTCAGACTTAGGCTGCATTACATCAGCTTTCTAGGCTACCGCCAGGAGGATGCCTTTAAAAGAAAAAATCTAATTGTGTTGCTCCTTTCCTGAACTCTTCTGATAGATTCCCATTTACATCAGGTTATGGGCCCACTCCTTTGCATATGTGATCTGGAAGGCCCTGTGTGGGCTGCCCCTTGTTCCTCTTTATAGCTTTCTTTTACACCAGCCTTCTTGATCTTTGCAGTGCAGCTATAATGGCCTTCTTTCAGTTGCTTGAATGTGCTGTTCTCCTTTTCTGCCACAGGTCTTTTGTACGTAGCCTTTCTCTTTCTCTGGTATGTTACCCCTACTCCCCAGCCCCCAGATAACCCACACATTCTTTCTTCAGAATTCAGTTCAGTCAGCCTGCCTTCATAGAAGCTTTCTCTGCCCTCCCTTACTGGATCAGTTGTACCATTTTAATACAGCTGTCTCTAACTATCAGTTATTTACATCTGTGTTTTAATTTCTTTCTCTTTTCCCCCTCCCCCATATCCATTTAATTTGTTTCACCCTCTAGACTATAAACTTTAGGAATACAGGAATCATGTATTTTTCTGTGTTCAACAATGCCTGGTATATAAAAGATGCCTAATAAATGAATAAATGTACAAACACATGGGTATATGATTGATTATTCATTTTTACTGTATTGAAGTTAAAACTATCTTGGGAACCAGTGCCGGTTGTCTGTTTTTAATTGTGTTCTTGAAATATTGAATTCACTACTAGGCTTATCGTAGGCATCGTTTAAATATTAGAAAAATGACAATCATTTTTTCTGACTGTTCTGTTTGAGAGAACTCTAAGGAAAGTCTCTCTCTGTATAAAAATGTAGCATTCCTCTGAAGATATTTGCCTTATGCCTGTACTCCTTGAGACCCTCAGTTCTCCCCAGTGAGTCCAGTCTTCAGTCATGAACTCTCCCATGAGAGAGGCCCTTTAAAAATGCTACCTTTGTTTACTGGGTGATTTTGAAACCTAGTCTACTCTGGGAATAAAAAAACCAAACTGAAATGGTTGGAGATGGCCCATTGGGAATTTAAACCACTTTACTCTAAGACTGTGGTGACAGGAGCACAGGGAAAAATAGATGAGAATCTGAATTGCAAGAATTCCCCAGGACTCACTGGAAAGCTACCTAAGGACAGAGAGAAAAAGAAAACCAACCAGTTTTCTACAAAGGGCCATAATGAGGTCCGTGTTCTGCTCACTTATTTCTTTGGCTATAGTTTTTACACCTTTAGCAGTTGCTCCTGAATCTGGTGGAATTGTGGCACCACTGGTTCACTAGTTTGTGGGGAGGTTGCATTTGGTAGTGTAGGTGCCATCTGGATTTTCAGTTTGCTGTAAGAACACCCTCTCCTAGGCTTGAGGATTCTAGAGAATGGCGAGATGGACCAGATGGGCAATAGAGAGAAACATAGCATTGCTTATGAGTGATTGTTGTTGTTATTTATTCTCTTAACCCTTAGGTGAAGTGTCCTAGTCAAGGACTTTAGCAGACTGGGGGACTCCCAGTCTCTGCCAGATGGAGGAAATAGAAACCTAAACGGATATATTTTTTGCAGTGTTTACAGTGCATGAAAGTTTCCTTAAATATATAATCAGAGGTAATTAGACTCTGTGGTGTAAGAAGGGGTATAAACACTATTGACATGCTAGTCTCGGAATAGGCACATCTGACTTGATTTGTCTTTGACAGTTCCTGATTTTCAATATTTTTGATATTTTGGGAAGCAGATGTGATGAGGGTAAAGAAGTTTAAGCTTGAGAATAACATCTCTTGATTCCAAAATAATATTGCTTGTTTGTGTTCTCTCAACTTTTGAACCTATAGAAAGATGCTGGCTCGTGGAGGGATGTTGTTGGTCGTGGGCTTAGTGAATGAGGGAATCAAGATGGCAGGATTCCATCTGCCTCCAGACTAATAAGCTTGCAATAAAGATACAGAAATTCTCTGCCACAGGGTTGACATCTCTCTGGGGTCCGTTTTTTTACATTCACCCCTTCCAGTCTTGAGGCAGATTTGATGATGTATTATTTTGTTGTTCCTGTCGGCATTCCGTTAGGTCATTCTTTTACTATTGTGTGAAAATACAAAACACAAGAACAATATAAGAACAGTATGATTATTAACAGTTCCAAAAAGGAACACATGGTGTCTCCTCTGTTTGAGACATTTGTTGTGTTTCAGCTATGTTTGCCCTTGCTTTCATACCATGCCAGCCTGGAGATAGAATATGGGTACTAACCACTAACAAAGCATTTATTCCAATGCTGGGGGCCTTCCCATAGACTCCCATGTAAATGCTTCCCGAGTTCACTGCTTGCACTGATACATAACAAAGTACCCCAGAGCTTAGTGACTAAAAATACATATCTGTTGCCTCAGAAAATGTAGTTTTTGTGGGTTAGGAATTTGAGAATAGCTTAGCTGGGTGATTTGGGTGTCTCATGAGATCATAACCGAATATCAGTTTGGGTTGCTGTCCTCTGAGAGCATAACTGAGACTGGAGAGTAAGCTTCTACAGTGGTTCACCTTCATGGCTGTTGGACTGAGGCCTCATTTTCTTTTCACATGGTCCTCTTCTTCATATGGACTTCTTGTCCTCATGATCTGGCAGCTGGTTTTCCCCAGAATGAGAGAGCAAGGAGGAAGCCACTTCACCTTTAATGTCCTCATCCTAGGAGTCACGCCCCTTCACATCTAGTACATTCTGTTTCTCAGGTCACTAAGTTCAGTTTAGACGTAAGGGAGCAGGAATTAGTCTCCATCTTGTGAGGACAGGAGTGTCAAAGAATCAGTCGTTATATTTTAAAACCACCCAACTGCTGATTGTGACCTACTCTACATTGAAGTGTTTTTTCTTTTGTACTGTAAGATCTCATCACCTTCCACTGGTACTGAGGATGGCGCTGTGATGCCTCCATCCAGGAGCTGCGGCTCATTTTATAACCCTCTCCTGGCCTGCGTGAGGGGAAGAACACCAGGCATACTTTGCAGGGAACCTATTTGGGCTAATCCTAAGTGTTTTTATTTTAATAAAGACAACCATTTGAGGCTTTGTGAGTAGTCAGTTTCTAGTAGCAGAGAATGTCAATTAACTTTGTGATAAGCTTCCTTTGTTTCGGAAAAAGTCTTCAAAATGAAATTTAGTTATCTAGAAGTTTCGCAAATCCTCCTGCACTGTGCTGGGAGGAGGTGGAAACTCCTTTCTAAGGACTGTATGAATGATCCTTTCCTCCTGGGTGGCTTTTGTCAGGGCTCTAGGAGTTCATTAAAATTGTGTCCTAATAGGAACAGGTGAGAGACTCTTGCCGGAGGAGGTGTCCGCAGGATGTGGATGCCGGCTGCAGACTTAGCACATTAGGGCCCAGATTGTCCTTCGGAAGAGCTGGCTCTGGACATAGCCAGGGTTTGGACCCCTCCTGACCCCGACACCCTTGTAAAATCAGCCAAGTCCATTCCTCCTCAGAACCTTTGCACTTGTTGTTCCAGTCATGAGCTCCAGTGTTCATACCTTACTTTTGCTGATTGGCTGATTTCCTTTTGCCGTTTAGGATCTCAGCCCAAATGCTACCTCCTCAGTGAGGCTTTTTCTTAGACCATTCAGTGTAGAATAATCTTCACACTAGCAGGCCCTCTTTAAGAGTCCCTCTGACTTTATTTCCTTCAAAGGTGTGTTAATCTTCAAACATATCTTGTTTATTTTTCTATTTGTTTGATCTATCTTGACCATAGAAGTTTTGCACCAGGGGAGTGAGGGGTGTTCTTTTCATTTTTCTCTGCTTCATCCTCAGCATTTACAGCAGTACCTGATGCATAGCAGGTGCTCAACAAATATTGGATGAATGAGTGAGTGAATGAGTGACATAGTAGACACAGACAGATTCTGCTGTGAAATGAAAAAAATCAGTACTGACACTGTGGACTGAGTAGCTTGTGTCTTCTTAGGCTCGTCTGGGAAAGAGAAGTACGACTAACCTGGGCACATAAGTCTTCGCATAATTACAACTTAAATCTCAAAGAAATGTGACTTCCCTGGTAACTGAATTGTAATAGGAGGCTTTACCTTTTATACCCGTTTTCTTGGAAGCCCAGTCCTACACTTGGCCAGCTCATTGGCGCACATCTTCCTGCGCCTCCCTGACCCCAAAAGTGAGAATTTGACTTCCCCTCATTCAACACGAGGCTTCATCTTACCTCTATCTTCTCTCCCTTGATCCTGCTGTATTTCCCTTCCTTCGCCATCTTTCCCTTGGCTCACTTGCTAAGTTCAACTCATCGGCCCTGCTTCGGTCTCTTCTAACTAACTGCCTTACATATTTTTCCACTTTGGAGTTTTTCTCACACGTAATTAGAAATTGAAAGGTGATGAATAAAAGACAAATAATACAAAGCCCAATGAATCACTGAGTGTCAGAAGTCTGCAGTTATTGGCGTTTTCCCTTTTGTGCTCCAATGGTATTTTCATTGTTCCTCCGCCATATCTCTCCATTTTGCCTCTAGGGAGAAGTCTTTGCTGCTGGCTTTTTAAAAAGGTTTCACAAATGAAAGGAATATAAAGGACAGACTTAAAAGAAGGAAAACTATTATCTGAAGCCAGGTCAGGCCACGTAGGGAAACTGGGTAAAGTCCTTTCCGTGTGCATCCCATTGCCAAAAGCATACAGCAGCCTCTGCACTTTGCTGCCCTGAGCTATTTGGCAAATAATGCCCTTTCTTTGAGAGGTGACTTGTCAGAGTGTGGCTCGATCCCTGTCAAATAGTTTACAAAATGCAAAGTTATTTGACTTTACTGGATTCAGAAAAATCTTGCAATTGAGCAATGAATAGATTAGCATTATTATTAAATAGGTGCAATAGCAATGAGAGGTCAACAACAGAGTGAGTAGACCGGATCAGATTGTCGTCCCAGAGCCACTCTCCACCGCTTTTCCTCATTCTGTTCGGCTGCTCTGTGTGGATGTAGCTGTGGGTTCCTGTGTGCTCTGGTTTCTAGTCAGATTTGGCCAAAGGGAGGCATCAGCAGAGAATCATAGGGCAAGGGGTCAGTAAGGTCAAGATATTAATTCCTGGCTTGCATCCAGCGGATGATCTACAGGTGTCTCTCTAGATAGATCCACCTCTCTGTTTCTAGTAATTTCTCCCTCGCCTGTCAGTGTAGGGGCATCTTCACAAGAGCTGTTGTTAATAACTCTTCACCACTACTAAGCCTGAGGTGCTGTACTGATCTTTGTTCTTTTCTCTAAAATTTGTCCATACCTTGGAAATCAGTCCCCTTATTACATTCTACTCAAATTGATGATGAGTATTTGTTTTCTACCAGGAGCTGTATGCCTCTGAAGTTCAATCTCAGTCTTTTCCTTTAAGCCTCAAGGGAAACTTGGGGGCATACCTCTTAGAAGTTTATTCTTCAGTATACCGAGAAAAGAAAGTGAGCACACATACTTTTTTTTTGCTTTTTTAGGGCCATACCTGTGGCACGTGGAGGTTCCGAGGCTAGGGGTCGAATCAGAGCTACAGCTGCCAGCCTATACCACAGCCACAGCATCACCAGATCGTAGCCACATCCGCGACCTACATCACAGCTCACCGCAAGGCTGGGTCATTAACGCACTGAGCAAGGCCAGGGATCTAACCTGCAACCTCATGGTTCCTAGTCAGATTCGTTAACCGCTGTGCCTTGACGGGAAGTCTGTTTTTTTTTTTTTGCATACTTTTAATATAAATTATTCACGTTGAAAAAAATGTATGTACACATATGTACATGTAGTAAGAAATATTTTGGTTTTATTTAGAAGTGATGCCCTGATGACTATGGTTTGTTTGACCAGCAAAAGGAGGAGGTCCATCAAGAACCATGGGCTTAGCTGATCCCTCTGGAAGCCTCAGCAGCGGAGGCCATTACTCAAAATTTAATGGTGGCAGATTTTCCTTTTGACCTGCAGGGACATTCAAGAGCTAACATCTACCCTGCTGCCTCTTCTATGTTCCATGTTGTCTAATGGACCCACTTCTTCCTCTTTGAAAAGTTAGAAATTAGGAAGAAATATTCAACTTGTCATTATCCAAGTGATAAGACCACCAGAATAGCCAGTGGACTTTGCTTATTACATCTTTCTGTTTTGGGATAATTTTAGATTTACAGAAGAGTTGCACCTACCCTTCACCCGTTTCCCCTCATGTTAGTATCTTACTTAATGGCAATTTTTCAAAACTTAAGAAATTAACGTTGACATAGTCCAATTTACTAAACTCTAGACTTCATTTAGGTTTTACTAATTTTCCCACTGGTAGCCTTTTCTGGTGTAGAGTCTAATCCAGGATACCTTATTGCGTTTAGTGATTATATCTCCTTAGTCTCTTCAGATCTAATAGTTCTCAAATTTTCGTATCTTTCATGACCTTGATAGTTCTCTCAACACTTTTAAAATTATCTGGAAATTCATGGATGCAATTAGCATACCAAGTACAGTCTTATATCCCTGTTTAGGAAAATTAAGCATTATATTCAAGCTACCCTGTGGGTCCCCCTTAGTGGACAGGTCAGAATCTCTATCTGCTTCCACCTTTACCTTTAACATTGCTATCAGTGATAATGTTGTGATTCACAGTGAACATAGAATGATTTTTGAGGACATTCATCTTACCTTGTAAACAGTGCCTGCTTTGCATGGTAGCCCACAGCTTTTATCAGCTCTCTGTCTAGAGAAATGAAAATATCTCATTTAGTCCTTTTATTTTTCCCGGTGGCTTCTACTTTGAAGCCAACCTATAAACTCCCTTAGGTGGCAGTCACTTGTAATCCTTTTGAATAACACCCTGAACCTAAGCCCCATAAAAGCCTGGCCTGTTGGTTGTTCTTTCTTGTGCTTTAGTTGTTGTATGTTATCACTTTAAGGGTAATATTCTTTCCTGCAAAGCTTTTAAGCATTACTTTGTGAAAGGTGTTGGAAAGGTTAAAATGATAATTAAATCTTATCTCGAGTGTAATTTTATGATTACAAAGCACTTCCCTAGAACTATGCTTTCGAAATTGTTATGGGCCCACAAATGCCTCCTGTGTATCACTGTAGAGAAAGTACTAAAATGGGGCTTTGTTGTTCAATTGTTTTTATATCAGCAGTCTAGACACCCACTGGCTTGTGTCCATCTCCTTCTTATTCACGTGACTAAATGAAGAGACACGACTGCAACAATTTTGTTTTGGATAATGATAAAGCTGCAACACCAAAGCTAAGGCACTGGGACTAAAGGAATAAACATTCTTTCTTCCTTGGTGAACTTGTACATCTTAAAATCTTCAGGGACTTGAGAACAGATAGGCAACCTCAACTTTGAATACTTCACCTATCTGGTGGGAGGATACCTTCAGTTATACTTATTTATTTATTCGAGCACTTACAGAGCACTGATGTTCTATCAGGACATCAGGAGTATCATCTTAGGATATCAAGATGACTGAGAATTGGTTCTGTCCGTCTAAATGGGGATATGGGCAATGATGGTGATTGCTGCTCATATGGCATGTGCTATGGGGGAAGGAAGCAAAGGTGTCCCTGGAAACATGGGGATGGAGAAGTGATGAGGAATGGGGGACACAAGGGGTCTTGGTCCTAAGGACAATCCTCTTTAGAGCTTAGGACATCCAAAGTGAATACTACTTTATATAAAAGTCTGGGGGGAATTCAGTCATGTATAGTGAGAACAGAGAGGAGAAGACGATGAGGTAGAAAGTGGGAAAATCAGTGAGGAGGCATTTACAATAGTCCAGGGACATAAATAGTTTTTCCGCTTCCTCTCCTGTTCCATTGTGGAAGGAAATCATAATCTATAGGAAAAAAAAATGTATGGAACTGATTTGTAGTTAAAGAAATTTTACTTCTGCCACTTGCCGGTATGTGGCCTTAAGTCAGCGGAGTTCACCAGGTTTTCTCTTCCTTGGAATGAGGTAGGATGTGGAATCAACTGATTGCTCTGTAATCTTTTCTCTTCCCTGCCCTGCTCTGCGTGGTATTTCAGGAAGCTGCATTTCTTTCCCAGACGTCTCTGCCCTTTGGCTTCTGGGTTGAGTTGGCCAATGAGAGGCAGTGGCAAAATATTAGAGAGCAGGAGTGGAAGGAACCCCAGGCACTTCTCTTGGCTTCCTGTGACATCATTGGCTTATCTTTGCCTCCATGGCTGTGCAGCCACTGGATAGTCCCAGCTTCTGGGCTCAGTTTCATCAGTTCCTCCTATTGTCTCTTCAGACCTAGGGGTGACAGTAGCTTGCTACTGTTGATAATGCTAGGGTTCGTTCAGTGACCCTAAATAGATTTCCTAATTTTTCACTCACCAAATTATAACCAGTTCGTCTGTATTAGCTTTCTTGTGTTTGTAGGAGAAATAGCAATTTTCCATCTTCCTGACTAGACCATGGCTAACATATGAAACAGAAGTGTTTTCAAACTGTGATGCAAATGTAGATATTTTAGGTTATGTTTTTACCATTTATGACTATTATATCTGAAGATAATTTTGGAATACAAAATCCCATGGTGGTTTGTCAGGAGGCAGCCTCTTCGGTTTTGGGCCCTATGTATCCATACCAGAAGCCAGCAGTTGGCTGCGTATTAGTGGCTTCTCTGGGACTATACCCTGTGTTGAGCAGAGACACAGATGCAGAAAACATATCCTGGCCCTTGGAACATTTATAATCAAGAAGGAATTAACAAGAAATACCTAATATAGTAGTAACATCCTTTGGGATCTGTACTTGAAAAGGAAAGTACAAATCAAGCCAATTACATTAAAAAGCTTCTCTTGAATAAGCCACTTATCAAGAAATCAAAAAAAGTAATCTACCATCTTCTATATATAGAAGATATTGTTCTAGACAGTGAAGGATGTACAGAGGAGGACTAAGACATGATTTTCCTTTCATGAAACTTATTTACTCTTTTGGAGAAGATAAAAATAGAATTACATGAAAACATTTTTATTTTATTAAAGCATAGTTGATTTACATTGTGTTAATTTCTTCTGTACAGCAAAGTGATTCAGTATATCATTGAATACACACACACGCTCATGCACTAACTCACTCACTTTTTTTCGCATTATGGTTTGTCACAGGTTGTTGAATATAGTTCCCTGTGCTGTACAGTAGTACCTTTTTGTTTATTCATCCTGTGTATAATAATTTGCCTCTGCCAATTCCAAATTCCCAGTCCTTCCTTCCTCTACTCCTAACCCCCTCCCTTGGCAACCATAAGTTTTTTCTCTATGTCTGTGAGTCTGTTTTTGTTTCACAGATTTGTTGATTTGTATCACACTTTAGATTCCACATATGTGATATTATATGGTATTTGTCTTTCTTTTTTTGACTTACTTCACTTAGTGTGATAATCTCTAGGTCCATCCATTTTGCTGCAAATGACATTATTTCATCATTTTTGATGGCCGAGTAATATTTCATTGTATGTATGTGTATTATATACACAGTGGAATGGAATATAAATACATATTTGTATATACATGTATCTGTATGTATATACATGTATGTGTGTATATATATATATATATAAATATATACACATATATATACACATGTACATACATACCACATTTTCTTTGTCCATTTATCTGTCAGTGGGCATTTATCCATTCATCTGTCAGTGGACATTTAGGTTGTTTTCATGTCTTGGCTATTGTAAATGGTGCTGCTGTGAACATAGGGTACATGTATCTTTTCTTAATATAGTTTTGGCTGAGAGTTTGCCCAGGAGTGGGATTATTGGATCATATGGTGGTTATATTTTTTGTTTGTTGAGGAGCTTTCATACTGTTTTCCATAGTAGCTGCACCAATTGCATTCCTACCAACAGTGTAAGAAGCTTTTCTTTTCTCCACAGCCTCTCTAGCATTTGTTGTTTGTAGAATTTTTAACCATGGCTATTTTGGCTGGTGTAAGGTGGTACCTCATTGTAGATTTGATTTGCGTTTCTCTAATAATAATAATAGTGATATTGAGCATCTTTTCATGTGTCTGTTGGCCATCTGTCTTCTTTGGAGAAATGTCTATTTTTCAGTTTTTTGTTGTTGTTGAATTGTCTGAGCTGTTTGTATATTTTGGAAATTAAGCCTTGTTGGTTGCATCATTTGTAAATATTTTTTCCCCATTCTGTGTAGGTTGTCCTTTCATTTTGTTGATGGTTTCCTTTGCTGTGCAAAAGCTTGTAGGTTTGATTTGGTCCCATCTGTTTATTTTGTTTGTATTTCTATTGCCTTGGGTGACTGACCTAAGAAAACAGTGGTATAATTTCTGTCAGAAAATGTTTTGCATATGATCTCTTCTAGGAGTTTTATGTTGTCATATCTTCTGTTTAAGTCTTAAAGCCATTTTGAATTTATTTTTATGCATGGTGTGAGGATGTATTCTAACTTAATTTGATTTACATGTAGCTGTCCAACTTTCCCTGTACGACTTGCTGAAGGTACTTTTTCCCATTTTATATTCTTGCCTCCTTTGTTGAGGATTAACTGGCTGTAGGTGTGTGGGTTTTTCCCGGTTTCTCTATTCTGTCCTTTGATCCATATGTCTGTCTTTGTGTCAATACCACACTGTTTTGATTACTGTAGCTTTGTAGTACTGACTGAAGTCTGGGAGGCTCATGCCTCCTGCTTTGTTCTTTTCCCTCAGGATTGCTTTGGTAATTCTGGGTCTTCTATGGTTCCATAAAATTACACGATTAATAAGAAAAGAAGTAGTTTTCTATTTTATATGTAGTAGTATACATATATCAATCTCAAATTCCTAACTTATTTCTCAGTTGTTTCTGTATATTAGCAACAAATAATTGGAGATTAAAATTTTAAAAATATCATTTGGAGTAGCATCAGAACTCATGAAATAACTAGTAAAAGTTTTAACAGAATATGAATAAGACCTATACCCTAAAAACTACAAAATACTTGAAGAAATGCTGAGAGAAATGAAGAGACCAAAATAAAGATTTTTTTCCTTATTCAGTGTATCAGACTCTCAGTATTGTTAAGATGTCAGTTTTCCCTACAGTAATCTATAGATTCAGTGCAATCTCAAATTCTAGTATGCTTTTCTTAAAAATAGAAAATAGCGAACTGATTCTAAGATTTACATGGAAATGGAAAGATACCTAACAAATTCAAAGTAATTTTGAAACGTAGGAATAGATACCTGATTTCAAAACTGACTGTAAGGATTACAGTAAGCCAAATTAGTGTGGTGTTGGCATGAAGACAGACATATGGACTTGTTCAGACAATAAAACACAACAATAGTTTTAAAAATAGATCACCACATATGTGGTCAATTGATTTTTGATAAAAAGTGCCAAGAAAATTTAATTGGGGAAAGCAGAATATTTTCAAAAAATTATGATGATACAATGTATTTTCTTATGGAAAGATGAATATTGATCATTGCCTTACATCATACATAGAAATTAACTCCACATGGACCATGGGAAATTTTAGAAAGCTAGACCATAAAACTTCTAGAAGAAAATAAGAGAAAAAATTTTCATCTTAGATTAGGCAAATATTTATCATATAGAGGAGAAATATGAATATTAAAAAAGCAGACTTCATCAAAATTATTTTTATTTTTTTCCACAATAAATGGTGTTTGGATTTTTAAAAATTGAGGTATGAGGGTTTGATTTACAATATTATGTAAGTTTCAGGTGTGCAGCATAGTTATTTGCAATTTTTAAAGTTATATCCCATTTATAGTTATTATAAAATATTGGCAGTATTCTTTGTGCCATCATATCATTGTACCTTACTTATTTTATGCTTAATAGTTTGAATCTCTTAATCCACTATCCCTATCTTGTACATTCCCCCTCTTCTCTCCCAAATGGTGACCACTAGTTTGCCCTCTGTATCTGTGAATCTTTCTTTTTTTATGTTGATTAGTTTGCTTTTATTTTTCAAATTCCACTTATAAGTGATAGAATACAGTATTTGTCTTTCTCTGTCTGACTTATTTCACTTAGCATAATATCATCCAAGTCCACCATGTTGTTGCAAATGATAAAATTTCTTTTTTATGGCTGTGTAGTGTTCCATTGTATGTATACATTCCACATCTTTTATCCATTTGTCTGAGGATAGATACTTAGGCTGCTTACATATCTTGGCTATTATAAATGGTGTTGCTTTGAACATTGAAGTGCATGTATATTTTCAAATTAGTGTTTTCATTTTCTTCATTGTACATGAGGGAGTGGAACTGCTGGATCATTTGGTAGTTATATTTTTAGTTTTTTGAGCAACGTCTTTACTGTTTCCTATTGTGGCTGCACCAATTTACATTCCCATCAACAATGCATGGTAGTTTGCTTTTCTCCATATCCTTGCCGGCATTTGTTATTTGTGGTCTTTTTGATGATAGCCATTCTGATAGGTGTGAGGTGATATCTCACTGTGGTTTTGATTTGCATTTCTGTGTTGATTGGTGAAGTTGATCATCTTATCATGTATATGTATCATGTATTGACCATCTATATGTCTTTTTTGGAAAAATTTGGATCTTCTCATTTTTAATTTTTTTTTCCTTTTTATGGCTACACCTGTGGCATATGTAAGTTCCCAGGCTAGGAGTCTAATCAGAGCTGCAGCTGCCAGCCTATGCCACAGCAATAGCAACACTGGATCTGAGTTGCGTCTGCGATGTACATCACAGCTCATGGTAACGCTGGATCCTTAATGCACTGAGTGAGGGCAGGGATCGAACCTGCATCCTCATGGATTCTAGTTGGCATCATTAACAACTGAGCCATGAGGGGAACTCCCTAATTTTTTGCCATTTTAATTACAGTGTGTCTTGCCTATTTCTCCTTGGGTTTACCCCATATGGGGCTCCCTGCACTTCCTTGATTTGGGTTACTGTTTCCTTTCCCATATTAGGGGAGTTTTTAGCTTCAAGTATTTCCTCAGGTCCTTTCTCTCCCTCTTCTTTTGGGCCCCCTATAGTATGAATGTTGGTGTGTTTGACTTTGTCCCAGAGATCTCTTAAGCTGTCCTCAATTCTTTTAATTATTTTTCTGTTCTGCATCAGTGATTTATCCTATCCTGTCTTCTGGCTCACTGATTCATTCATTCCTCTGTCTCATCTACTATTGATTCCTTTTAGTGTATTTTTATTTTAGTTATTGTATTCTTAATCTCTGTTTGATTGTTCTTTATATTTTCTAACTCTTCATTAAACACTTTAACTTCTTACTCTGTGTATCCGTTTTTATCCTGATTCTTTGATCATCATTATGGTTGTTATCCTGAACTCTTTCTTGAGCAGTTTGCCTGTCTCCAGTTCACTTCATTCTTTTTTTTGTTTGTTTTGGTTTGGTTTTGTTAAATATGAAGTTTTTCAAGATTTTTTTTGAATGACACCACTACAAAGTAAAAGATAAGACACATCTAGGTAGAACCAGTCAAAACATATGTTTGTAAGGTATTTGTATACAGGATATATAAAAACTTTTATAACTCAATAAAAAGTGCAAAAATGATTCTAAAAAACGGACAAAACATTTGAACAGAGACTTTCAAAAGAAAATATGTGAATGACTAATAAGAATGGGAGAAGATACTCCACATCATTGTTTTTCAGGGAAAAGTGAACCCAAGTGGCATACTAGTGAAGATCCATAAGAATAGCTAAAATCAAAAATACTGACCGTACTGCTGACATCCTGCTGACATCCTGCTGAGGATGTAGATCGTCAAGTAGTACAACCGTTTTGAAAAATGTGTTGATGCCTTATGAGACTTAAGCATACATCTATGCTGTGACCCAGAAATTCTGCTTCTAGGTCTTTACCAAAGAGAAATGGAAACATATTGCCACTCAACTACTTGTACACAGTCTTTATAGTGGTGTTATTCATAATAGATTAAAACTCGTAACAGCTCAACTGTTCATCAGCTGGTGGAATGGAAAACCAAATTGTGATATATCCATGCAACAGAATTCTACTCAACAACAAAGAAGAATGAACTACCAATATATGCAACACTGATGAACTGCAAAAATACATTGTTGAGTGATAAAAAGATGAGTACAAAATTACCACTTACATAAAACATTACACGAGATGAATTTAATCTTTAATTGAAGAAGGATTTATCAGTAGTTTTCTGAGGCCTAGGTTGTCTGATATGGAAGGGTGAGGAGTGACTGGAATGGGGCACTCTTTATGGGTGGTGAACATGTTCTGTATCTTGAGTTTGGTTGTATTATAACTCACTGAACTGTGAAATTAAAATTGATGCATTTTGTTTTGCATAAGCTGTATCTCAATGAAGTTGATTAAAAACAAGGCGATGATAATATCTATCTCAAATCTGTTGAAAGGATGAGGTGAGCAAGTAGGCAAACCATTGGCATGGTTCAAAACAGTGGGCCACATCCATCCACATTCATCAGAAACAAGATATTTATGGCTTAAGAGAAATTTGGTAAAACCCGAAGAATAAAATCAGGGTCAGAACAAGAAGACTGAGTTGTTTCTAGGTTCTCCTGGATAATTATAGCAGAGGTGGACAAAGGTAGATAGATTATCATAAAATAGAACTTAGAGGGCCTCTGATGGATTAGATGACAGAGAAAGAAATGATTTAAGGATAACATCCATTTATTCAGCAAGTATCTATGGGAGTTTAAAATGTGCCAGGCACTCATCTACTGCAGAGCAGCTGATGCATGGTGGCCCTGTTATTGAGAAGGGCAAGGCTAAGGTAGGAGCAGGTGTGGGTTAGAGGGAGACAAAAGTTCAGGTTGGGGCAAGTTAGTCTTTACGATGCTGTGTTCTATCTGCTCTTACAGATAAATACCAAAATCCAAAGGCTTATTACAGTAAGAGTGAATTTCTGACTCAGGTAAAATCCATATCAGTTATTCCTGACTGGGAGGCAGCTCTCCTGCAGATGGAGATTCAGAGACTCGTGTTCCTTCATGTTGTGGCCTATCCATCTTCAACATTTAGCTTTAAAATCACTGTGCTCATCTGTATCCATTTGAAAGACAAAGAGGATTAACAGTCAGACATAGCAGGTTTTAATTGGCCAAACCTAAAAGTGATAGGCATCGCTTCTGCTCCCATGCCACGGGCTAGAAATCTGCCACATGGCCACGCCCATCATCAAGGGCAGCTGGAATGTGCAGTCCAGGTGTGAGTTCAGGAAGAGGAAGTGAGTTGGGAAGCCTCCCAGGGGTGTCCCTACACATGCCTGCTAAGCTCTTATCCAACAGAGAGGTTAAGGAGCAGGTGAATGTACAGTTGACCCTTGAACCGAGCAGGGCTTAGGGGTGTGGATCCTCTGTACAGCTGAAAATGTGTGTATAACTTATAGATGGCCCTCCTTGGTATCCTCAGTCCCACATCTGTGGATTCAAACCACCCTATATCATGCAGTATTACAGTGTTTGCTATTGAATAAATCCTCATGTAAGGGGACCCATGCAGTTCAAACTCGTGTTGTTCACGGGTCACCTGGACAAGTTCAGGGGAGTGATCTGAGCTAGAGATAAAATTATGAGCACGGTCACTCTATAAATGATATTATCTAAACTAGAATGTAGAGTGAGAGGAGTGAAAGCCTTGGTCATGCTTTCCTTTGGAGGTCAAGCAGAACTGGTCAAGGAGAGAGCAAAGGAGGCTAAGACTGAGCTGCCAGTGATGTGGGAGCAGATCCAGTAAGCGACTGTCATGGAAAAGCTGAGAAAAACTATTTCAAGGACAGTGGAAAGTGGCATCAGAAGCTGCTAAGGGGACCAGTAAGCTGAAGACAAAGTATGGACCAGAGAATTTAGAAACACAAAGGTTTTTGGTGACCTTGGTAGAGCAGTTGTAGTGGAAAAACAGAATCGGGAGTAGAGGGGAGAATATGTGCTGATTTCAAACTCTTCCAATTTTTATTTGGTTTTCCTTCTTAACCACAGTGGAAGCCTGAAGCCTGGGAGAGTTTTGAGATGAGAGGTGGGATAAAATTCACATAGTATGTCCATGAGTAGGCACATACCCTTCACCACTCTTCATTTCGTTATTTTAGAAAACATGCAGAATGAGTTAGCCTAATAACTACTGGCAGAAAATGTACATTTTCTTTGTTGATAGGCAGTTTTTGCTCAAATCTCACTAAGCCCTAAAACCAGAGGTTTGTAATGATAGGTGTTCCTCTCAGAAGTTTCTTTCTTTTTTACCCGAACTTCCTTGGATTTAATCTTTGAGATCAGTCAAAGCAAGCTGTATATCAGTATGTATTTTCCCCAGCAATATCCAAGTAACAACAATCCTCAAAGTAAATTTTTGTTTTGTAAAAATTATTCAGATAATTCTTCTAAATCCTTTGGGCTTCTAAATGTTGAAAGAAGTATGAAAATTTTTATTCAGTTAAACAATTAGGTATTTTCAAAACCTGAATGAAAAACTGGATGAACTCAGTTTGTGATAGCTTGGTAAAGAAATAATGAGTGATTTGCCTAAATATAATCTGGACTTATGTTTTCCACATCTAAATTGGTTTGTATGTGATGTGAGGACTTAGAAAATCATTTTTCAGAGGAACAGCTGCCCAGAGAGCTCCTGTGTGAATATTTTTTTTGGCAGAAAATGGATAATGAAAATGTTTAGGGAGATTTTTTTTCCTTCTCATTGCTATTCAAGAATTGCTAGCAAATTTGGTCTTTGTGGAGGCTCACCACTTGAGGGTGGCTTGACATTTCTTTGTCCAATTTCTAATCAACCCATTTAAAAGAATAATGAACAAGTCCTTGCCACCCCAGAGAGGAAGGTGCCTTGTTGTCTATTATGAAAGATTTTCCTTTGTTTCAAAGGGCTTTATTTTCCTCCTGTCAACATTTCTTTGAATGGTGGGTAGAGAAGATTCTTAACAAAGAACTTAGGCGGTAAGTTGATCCTGTTTGAGTCAAGAGATCAATTTTTTTTTTTTTTGTATGAACCTCCTCCCCAGGAAGATTACACCTGCAAGCAGAGACTAGTGGTTCTTCTGATTTAGGAAAAAAAAAAAAAAGTCTATTTACAATGTAGGCAGAGATGAAAAAGGCTGCTATATAAAGGCATAAATGTCTTAATTCAGTGGCTGCTTCATGCTTAAGTTCTTTTTCCTTTTCAAAATAGTCATGATATCCGACAACCTGTTCAGCTAATGGCCTAGAAAAATTCATTATAAACTCATTTTAAATTACTCAGGGAAAATGAAGAGCCTGAAAATCATTGCTTTCTGTTTCCCCCCTTGCATTCCTATGATTTTTGTTTATCGTGGACATTTCTCAAATTTGGATTAATAATAAAAGTCTTTGAACTTGCTTCTCCCTTCCACAGTGGAGATCTGAGCCATTGATTTGGGGTCAGTTGGTTTCTCATCTTCAATAAAAGGAGAAGCAGTAAGAATTGGACAAATTCCTTTTCGGTTTGGCTGTAAGAGTATTTCAGATAGTAGCTTAAAATTTTTAATGGTAACATGGGTGTACTAAAATATCATAGTAGAAATATGGCTGGATACAGAGTTTAGTTCTTAAAAGAACGTATTTTTTTTGGCTCTTATTATATATCAGGAAATGAATATAGCATATCATTTTACAAGTATTACACATTTCAGAAGAACAGTATTTAGCTTAAAATGTGAGCTTTTCTTTGGAGTGAATATACATAGGTATGTGTGTGCCTGTGAGCATACAGTAATGCAAAAAAAAAGAAAAGAAACTTTGATCTGTGGAGATGTTGGTTATTTTCTGATCATTTTATAAGGTTAAGAGAGTATTCTGATCAGAAGCACTAAATGACGAGGAAGAGAAACCCACCAATGGCCACCCAGAGGTCACCAGTTCAGCTGTGACATTGAGTTGGGTCTGCCAAGAGCTAACAACATGAAGCTCAGCTTATTCCATCAGCTGTGTGTGGATGTGGGTATTTTTCATTCTTGGCTAGTTCCAGCCAAGTTTTTAGCACAGAGTACCACCATTTGCATGCATGGACTGACCATTGTTGGGGAGATTGGAAGAGCAATGTCTGTGGAGAACTCACCCGCATTAGGGTGAGGCATATATTCTTACATGTATATATAAAGAATTCCACCTGGACATATGTTTTTAAACACATAGAACTTTTCAGAAGTGACTTGCTGTAAGTGTAATTATAGTGATGTATGCACTTGCTAAAACATTTGTTTTGTACACATAAGTCCTCCGTGGAACCACTGATGTGCTAGAGCTGGCTGCTACTGCCCATGGAAGCCCCTGGTTAGCTTTTCACAAAATTTGCAGGCTGGTTATTAAATACAGAGAGCAGTAAAAATTAAATTGTGTAAACTTATAATTAGATATGTTAAGAAAGGTAGTAAATACTCCAGGCTCATTCCTTTCTAATTAATTTACTCCATTTTATTGTTATCTGTGCTCTGGAGGGTATTTGGGAGTGTCATGTGTATATGGTGGAACTGTATGTAGTGTTGTCTGTCCTGCATCTTTTCCCCCCTCCGCATCCTGTGGCATCTGTTAGTAATGTGAAATCAGGTGACCCATGGATATTCTCCTTGCATTTTTTGGGAATCTTTTGATATATAAAAAAGATGAGAGGCCAAAATAGGTTAAAATTATGGTACATTTTAGATATTTATGTGAAACAAATGTACATTTTAATACATAAAGCAATGTACTATGATTCTGCTATTCACAAGGTAATTTTAAACTGTAGTGGAAAAATGTTAATTCGTAAATACACTAAAAGCTGTGTCCTGGATTTTAACCAGAGATAAAGGTGAAGCTGTTTACTTTCAGTGATCTTGGTCTCTGTGATGGTATCCCCTCATTTGGAGAATAAATTAAAGTCTGAAATTGAGGTCTTTTGTGAATGCCAGGCTGGGCCACTTGATACTTCTGGTCATTGCCATGGGAGGCCTTGCCTCATAAGATCTGATTCTTTGTCTCTAAAACAACTGTAATAGTAATAATAATGTTCATCGTCTAAGGTTGTAATGAATATGCATTAAGAGTACACACATAGAGATTACAATGACTGTTTAAGTCATCGACAAATTGTAGTTATTAGAAATTGTCATCATTATCATCATAGCTTTATTGAGTACTTACTGTCGGGACCCTGTCCTAAGAACTCTGCATATATTATCTAATTTAAACCTTAAACAACCCCCCGAGACAGGAAGAATATTAGCCCCCACTTAACAGATGAGGAAATGGAATGGTTTAGTCACTTCCCTGAAGTCACAGGGTTAGTATGTGGAGAGTTGGAATTCGAACCCAGGTTTGACTCCAAAGACTATGCTCATATATCTCTACCACTTTCTACTTATTTGTTCATTATCCCTCACAAGGTATGTAGTAGGTATTGAATAAAAAATATTTTGGTAATATTGTTCATGGTAATATTTTTCTAAGATGGCCAGCCTCATATCTTAGCTCTAGGTCACCAACGGTTCAAAGAGTAAGTACCTACTCAGAGGGAGAAATCTTAGACAGCTCTGTAAGATGCTTTCTAAAAATATACAGACACACACACACACACACACACACACACACACACTGTGTGTGTGTGTATTTATTTTTTTTCCTTTTTAAGGGCGTTTTTTTCTAGTCTATATTTGTTGCTATTAGAAGTTTTGTTTTAGTGCCTTGTATATTATCTGTATTTATGAACTTCTCCCATTGAGCCTCTATAATCTAGCACATGGAGACTGCACTTCTAATAGAATTTACCTTTACAAATATCTGAAAATTCTTCCAGGGGAAGATTAAATTGTTTAGCTCAATATTTAATCTGTTACTTCCTTTCTAAAGACACCCCATGGACTTTGTCATACATTTGGCTGATACGAGGAGTATTGATCAGTCATAAACCAAAAGAAAAAAAAAAGGCAAGAGAATAGCCAGCACAGCCTCTCCCATTCCCACCTTATAATTAAATTTTGATTTGAGCTGCTTTTGATTAATCTTCCCTGTGAGTGTGTGGATTTGAGAAGACTGCTAAGTTTCTGAAGTTGCTGGGCACTGGTCTCTGGTGGATGGCTCAGCTAAAGAACAGTATGATTGCATTTTTATGGTTTTCAGATATTTAATAGCTTCTTCCTGTCATTTTCTGAATGACTGAATACGGTTTAGCCCTCTGGGAGTGGCGCAGGATCTGGGAGCTAGGAGGATGACTGAGGTCTGTGTACTTGACTGATTGCCTTACTCTTAATTGTTCTCTTAATTAGCTTGCAGTAGCAACTGCATCTGGGGAGAGATCACGGTATTGGTAAACAGCTCTACCTTGGAGCTCAGGGTGATGCCTTTTGGAGTCCTGAGAGTGCGCAGCTCCCGGGCTGGGCCAGTCCCTTCTCAGAGTGGGGGACCTGCCAAATTGGCAGCCCCCAAGGCTGAAGTGTCCCTCCTGTGATCTGTCACTCTGCCCCCCCCCCCGAAGGAGGCCTCCAACTGTTTGTTCTTAAACAAATTAAATTTTAATATGCAAAAAGCTGGCTCTATTTGGCTGAATGGGCTAATGCGAAAACAAAAGAAGGCGCCTTGCTAGGAAGGCCCTCTAGGAAGCAGGAGGCCCAGGAACGGGCTGCTCGAGGGAGGGGGAAGCTCTTCCCAGAAATTCAGGTTTCTTTTCAGGAAGGAGTTGTGGGTGGGTTCAGCTCAGCTTGTCTCGGAGGTGTGGCTTGGACCCTGAAACTTGGCCCCATCTTATTCTTATTACCTATTTGGGATTTCTCCTTCTCTTTTGTATTTTCCCACTGAGGTGTTGCACTGACATGAAACTTAACCCTTTGCCCATCTTTCCCACCAAACAGGAGAGAGTTCATCTAATCTGAAGGGTTTGGCACCTAAAGAGTGGAAAAACTCCAGGAGGTGACACAACTTGTTTCTTTTTTGAGTGACAGTTCACTATTGTCATGGTGACCCAACTGAAGTATTTCAGAGCTGGTAGAACCGGTTCAGACTCGCATTCATGTAGAGAATGGAAAGGAAAACAGGTGCTTACATGGCAAATTGCAAGGTCAGCACTTAATAAATATTTCAAAAGGTTACATACAGTGGTAAACTGGTGTAGAGATGCAGTGTGGTCTTAAAAATGAGATGAACCAGTTTTCTGTATTTCCCAAGTATTTCCCAAGTAAGTATTAGAGAATCCACTAGTGGGGGACTCAAGGGGACAGATGAATTTCTGAGCTCTCAGGCAAATCATTTCCCTTTCCTATGTAGAATCCCCCTCCGACATAAACAAGTAGCCCCTCTCTACTCCAAATACTTGCCATGAAGCTCAAATAAAATAATAGTAGTGGGAGTTCCTGTTGTGGCTCAGTGATAATGAACCTGACTAGTGTCCACGGGGATGTGGATTTAATACCTGGCCTTGTTCAGGTGGGTTAAAGGATCCAGCATTGCCCTGAGCTGTTTGTTGAGTGGGTCACAGATGCGGCTTGGATCCCTTGTTCCTGTGGCTGTTATGTAGGCCTGTGGCTCCGATTCAGCCCCTAGCCTGGGAACTTCCTTATGCTGCTGGTGTGGCCCTAAAAAGACAAAAAAAAAAAGGGAAAAGGTAATGAGCTTGCTTTGAATGTAAAGGATATTTGTGATTATCTGCATTCTATAGTCAGGTTCTAAAACTGTCATGGCACAGCTATATTTTTAAATAAGAATGTGGCTCAGATGTGGTGATGAGCATGTATAGTGCTGTCTCTTACCTTACTCTTAGTTTTTATTTTTGGCTACACTCATGACATATAGAAGTTCCTGGGCCAGGGATCAAATCTGCACTGCAGCTGCAGCCTATACCACAGCTATGGCAGTGCTGGATCCTTAACCTAATGTGTAGGGCTGGGGATCAAACCTGTACTGCCACAGAGACAATATCAGATCCTTAACCTGCTGCACCACAGCAGGAACTCCACCTTCCTCTTCATTTAACTGGTCTGTTTTCTTCCCATGGAATGAACCTCACTTAAAAGACACACATTAGTTCAGCCCTCTGCCTGTTTTTGTGATTAAAGATTTGTTGGGATACAGCCATCCTCATTTGCTTACATGTTATTTGTGACTGCCTTTGTCCAGCAACAGCAGAACTGAATAGCTGCAACATAGATTGTGACAGAGGCGACATGATGCACAAAGCCTAAAGGACCTGTCCAAGTACATTTGAACTCCACAATAAGTGCTGTTGTTCCCTCTGGCAGGACACTGTGCTTTAACCATTTATGGGCTGACTGTTGTACCGAGGAACATTCAACAAGGTGTGAATAAATATCAAGCTTTTGAGACAAGGATGCAACCTCCCTGGAGGGCTTGTGCATGCATACCTTTAGATGTAGGACTTTGTAGGACTGCCCTCAGCCAGCCTTCTCTCTAATACCTGATTCCTATAAAATTGGTTCTGATTGGCCACTTGTGTCTGCTCCTCCTCTAAGCCAAAGCCAGCTTTACGCACTTGGTAAAACATAAGCCAGTGTTTGGGGTGGGGGTAGAAGGTGTGGGGATTTTGAAAGCCTTGGTCATGCACAGGGCCCCAGGGCTGCTTCTGCCAGGGAGGGCACTCTCAGAATCCACAGGCTGTCAGCTGTTTCCTTACCCTTGAGTGCAGTTCTTTTTTTGGCACTTTGAGAAGAAAGGGAGAAAAATTTTCCGTACAACTGAAAAATCCAGAAATTATGTATTCTTGAAAAGCAGAACAAAGTCAGTAGAGTTCCTACCAGTTTTCCCCGTTCTGTCATCTCTCCCGGGCTCAGGCTCTAGATCTTCATTTCTCTTCAGTGTTGAAAAAGTACTCTCACTTTACTTTTCCTTCACTGCAAGGAATAACTGATGCATTGGCCTTTCTCCACTCCCCCAAATAGATCTTTGTGCTCTTCTTCTGATAAACAAAGAAGACAAAGGTAAGTCATAGGTCTTATATTAAGTCTCTACCTTATTTTGCTTTTTCCTATCTCTGCTCTTACAGATGGAAAGGCAGAAATCCAATAAAAGTAAAAATGAAGAGGAGAAAGAACAACTATAATAATACAAAGATGAATCTGAGCCAGGTAGTGTTGGGAGTTAATCTATTTAGAGTTTCAGTCTATTAGTGGTTTTGGTTTTTGCTTTAGAGGGGCAAAAGAGAAATCCTATGCTCCCACGTGGAAAACGAAACTTCTGCCTATCAAAATAAAATTAGCAGGAGAACTAAGCAAGCCTCTACACTCTGGAAGATACTTAGCCAAGTAAGCTTTTGGTAGTTCCCGGCCTCCACAAAGAAAAGAATCAGATGATGTAAACATTGACCTATAGCTTGGAATTTGCTGAATTCAGGACTCTGGATTCAGCTCTGTTCTGTGACACCCACTGACGTGTTAATATACTGACCCTGCAAACTCATGTCATAGGAGTTGAACTGGACACTGAATTTGCAAAATGCATCCTGGAGAGGAATGATGTGCCCAGGACGTGTCTAGTAATTCAGGTCTGTAACAGAGGCAGAAAGATTAGAGACATCTGGGGAAGGTGCTTTGGAGTCTTTGTGGCAGGTGTGGCTACTGCACATGGGTTGAGTTCTCTGCCTGAGGGAAGGTGCTTTTCCACTGAGATGTGGAAAACGTTCTGTCTTGATACAGCATTTTCACTGTGTACCATGTCCAGTCTCCCACTTTCCAAATATGTACACTTCCTATGTAGTGTGGAGATGGTAGGCATGACCGCCCATAATTTACAGATGAGAAAAGAGAGACCCCCCCCAAGAGGGCAAGAGAACAGGTAGGGAGAGCAGATCTGGAATTTGAACTTAGCTTTATGATTCCAACCTTCCCTCTCTTTCTGCCTGTGATGGAGGAGAAACTGAGAGCAATTGATGTTAACTCTGAGACCTTAACCTGCAAAAAAAGCAGATAGGCTTCCACTTGAATACCAGTTGAAGTTCAGTCCTTGAAATGTAAAGAAATAGGGTAACTTCACCCCTCCAGCCTACAAGTTTATGAAGCTCTGAAGGGGAAGGGTAGTTGAAAGCCCAAGGCATTTTGATTAAACCATTGCAATTCCTTGACTCAGCCACAGAATGTCGCCTTTACATAATGTACCTCCCTGGATGACAGCTTTTCCTAGGGGGTAGGAAAAGGGGGGGTTTCTTAAAGGAGCTCATTTAGAAGCCCAGAATTATCACAGTCAGCGCTTATGTTAAAAAAAAAGGGCACTTTCCAAGTCATAGAAATCATTGTTATTAAAAAAAAAACTCCTTTCTTCTCTTCTACCTATTTTTCCCGATTACTGTTGTTATTTGCAGTTTACTGATTTTCTTTATTTCTTCTTTAGCATATAGCTTTATAAATTACACATTTTTCTTTTTAAAAAAATCTGAAAATATTTAGATTTTACATGACCTGCAGTTTAAAGATTAGAAATTCTTTTTTATTAAATGAAAGTTTCTTTAAATTCTGTAGTGCTTCAATCTTTAAAATTTTCACATACCTGATTTCATATAATCCCATAATAACCCTTTTTTTCTTCCACTCTTATAATGCTCCTCCCCACTCCTTCTCCCCCTGGTAAATACTCACTGTTCTCTTTATCTGTGATTTTGCTTCTTTTTCAGTTTTATTCACTAGATTGTTATATTTTTTGGATTCACATATAAGTGGTATCATATAGTATTTATCTTTATCTGATAAAGATAATATTCCACATAGCATAATGCCTTCCAAGTCCATCCATGTTGCTGTGAATTTTTTATGGCTGAGTAGTATTCCATTGTGTGTGTGTGTGTGTGTGTGTGTATGTGTATATATATATATATATATATATATATATATATACCACAGCTTCTTTACCTATTCATCTGTGGATGGACACCTAGGTTGCTTCCATACCTTGGTACCTAATACTGAAGATCTCATATTCATAGAAAGCTTTTCATAAAAGAAAGTGAACTCAGCTATATTAATAGTTTGGGTGTAGTGAATTTCTGAAGACTGAAAATTGAAAAGATAGTTTTGAAGAGAAGCCAGCAGGTATTGGAGGGTGAGTGTGCATAGAAAAGACAGCAACAGGAGGATCCTTAATGGGGATGATGGGAGCAAATGCCCAGGTTAACCCCAGAGATCAGTGGAATGGTCAACTACCCAGCTATTCAAATGATTAAGTGTTTCTGAGTTTCTTTGTATATAAATAGTCCTGTAGTTATCATCTTTCTGAAAACATGGTTATGCTGCCTTTTGAAGGAGGAATCAAAGAGCCATGAAGTCATGGGAATTTGTGGACCTCAGAAGTTCTGGGGGGCCCTGGGATGGCTAGAGGCACCCTGGGCCTCTGACACCCTGGATAAGATGACAGTAGTCTACCCCTTGTCTTCTGTTTTTATTTTATTCTATGGTTGGAGGAAAGGGAGCCCAGTGTCAGAATTTGCAGCCTAGGAAGTGCAGACCGTGGTGAGGGAGTCATTTCCTGGCAGGTATTCACATTTGTTATTTCTTCATTTATTCTGTTTGGAGCACACTTTACCCAATAGCTGCTCAGATTAAGAAAATCCCCCCAAGTCCTTGGTACCCATGGCCTTTCATTGCTCCTGGAATTCATGCTTCTTTTTGGACGTGCTTTGTTCATTTTGTAATTGGACTCTTAATTCAGTAATAGCTCTGGCCAATACCTATTAATTATCACTTTTCTCTTCTCTTCCCATAGCAATTATTAATTAAACTGCTCACAGAGTCATTATGAGAAATTAAAGGCTGTGATAATATTTAGGAAGCAGTGTCCCTTGGTCTTGCAGGTCTGCATTCTGTTCCAAAGGCAAAGTGGGATTCATTGTTCAATTTACAGATATTTACTGAGCTCCCTCTGGGTAG
This sequence comes from Catagonus wagneri, assembly GCA_004024745.2. Taxonomy (NCBI): domain Eukaryota; kingdom Metazoa; phylum Chordata; class Mammalia; order Artiodactyla; family Tayassuidae; genus Catagonus; species Catagonus wagneri. The sequence goes on from PVHT021183519.1 coordinate 21,994,671, forward strand.
AAGGCCCCATGCCAAGCAGCAGTCATCTGAAACCAAGGGCTCATGCTCTAGGGAAAAACTCCAGATCATGGTGTGCACCGGTTTTTGAACAAGCCCTTAATTCCTATTGCTTTTCCTTTTTTTCAGCCTGTGCCATTCCAGGAAGGACCTGGCTCAGCTTTCCCTCTACCTTCATTACCTAGTGTTCCCTCTCGCAACCTTAAGAGCACTCACTCCACTTTTGAATTTATCGTGGCCTTGTATAAGCCTCTATCATAGAACCAATGTTTTATCATCATTTTTATTTTTTATTTTTGCTTTTTATGGCCATACCTGTGGTATGTGGAAGTTCCCAGTGTAGGGGTCAAATCGAAGCTACAGCTGCTGGCCTATACCACAGCCACAGCAACGTGGGATACAAGCTGTGTCTGCAGCCTACACCACAGCTCATGGTAACACTGGATCCTTAACCCACTGAGCGAGGCCAGGGATCGAACCTGCAACCTCATGGTTACTAGTTGGATTCATTTCCACTGAGCCACTATGGGAACTCCTCTATCATCATTTTTAAAAGATTTGTCTGCTTCTCCTACCCTCAGATAAATTTTTTCCTGGTTGAAAATAACATCTTTCTCATCCATGTATAACCAACATCTTAGCTGACACTTGGTGTTTGGTAAATATTGAAGATTTTCAGTTGTTAGAAAAGATCACCCACTAGCGGTGCAGGCTCAGTTCTAAAAGAATCTTGGAATGGGGCATAGAGGAAAAATCTAGACCCAAGGAGCCAGTTAGGCAGGACCCTGGGGGTAGCCTTTAATGGAAGCCAAGGTTTTGTTCAATCTATGTTGAGCCAGTCCACCATACTGCAGGCCAAAGAAGATACAAAAAGTTCCTCTCAATCTGCCTACCATCCCCAACATCAGCCCACACTCAGCCCCTCTCACTTTCCTTGCTCTTTTTTCTATGGATCTCTAATTCCTGGGCTCCAAGCTCCAGCAACAGATGCTCACTCCAGAGCTTTCTTTGTCTATAAACTGTTTGGACAGGATTTTCCTTTGCAGTTCGACCCCTAGTACCCTCCTTTGGACATACTTTGACACTTAACCCTTGCTTTGTGGTCCGAGGACCAAGTCCTGCTGACTTGGACCCAGAGTGACTGGCTGCTCCTATAGTATGATTTCAGGGGCCCGAAAAAGCCATGATGAGCAAGTCATTCTTTCACACTCTCCACATTTCCTCCCTTAGCATACAGCCTTCACAGTAGCTCCCAGGAAGACTTGCTACATTGATTTAAAATGCAAAGGCATGCAAGGGGTAATTTAAGTATCTAGCATGTGTAATGTGTACAAATAATTTGAAGGGAACTTGGAGCTCCCGTTGTGGCTCAGCAGTAATGAACCTGGCAAGTATCCATGAGGATGCAAGTTCGATCCCTGGCCTTGCTCAGTGGGTTAAGGATCTGGCGTTGCTGTGGCTGTGGTGCACGCCAGCAGCTGCAGCTCTGATTTGGCCCCTAGCCTGGGAACTTCCATATGCTGCATGTGCCGCCCCAAAAAAGAAAAAGTTGAAAGAAACTTTTGGTTGGGAGGAAGAGACAGCTGGTGGGTGGCAGGAGCAAGGCTTCTAGAGAACAGAGGAGCCTTTTGGAGAAGAGCTAGAAAATGAGTGTCACCCATACTGTAGAATTAGTAGACACCAGTGGACATCTGTTGTTTTTCCCACTCAGTATTTATTCACCTTTCTTCTGGTGAATTACTGTGATTATCCTCTGGGAAGCTGTCACCCCACCACCCTCAGCTTATAAAATTTGAGTGGCATTGCCTCCACCACAGACTCTGTGTTAGAGAGAGAGAGAGACAGGGGTGGCAGCAGGCATGTGTGAGACAGGCTTGGCCAGCAAGATATCCCACCTCTGACCACTGAGTTGGTTTAAGGAGAATCAAACCGAAGATGTTCATTCAATTTTGGGGGAAATTATTCCCCGTCTTCCACTGCATTTGTGGCCTATGAGCAACCGTGGAGAAGGCCACCATGATGGAGGAGTGAAATCCACATAGGTGAGAGAAGACGCCAGCAATATATAGACTCAGCATCCTTTGGGGAGTAGAGCAGGCATGCTTTCTTCATCTCAACCCTCCAGCCCACATATTTCCTTTTTGTTTAAACCAGTATCAGTTGAAATTTTTTCTATCACTTACAACCAAAATGTCCTGATTAAAGCAACAATGAGAGAAAACATCTTTGGGTTTGAGGTCAGAAGACCTGAGCTTAAACTCTACCTCTGCCACTCATTGGCTGTGTACTTTTCCAGAACCTTCATTTCTTATCTGTAAAATGCAGTGAATGAAGCCTGTATTGCAGGTGTATTAGTCAGGATTCTTCACAGTAAACAGCCAAAAATGACTCAAGCAGGAAGGAAATTCATTGGAAGGATATCAGATAACTCAAAAAATTGTGGAGAAGGCTCAAGAGACAGAGTTGGAAAATAGACAGGGACCAAGGGGAGCTGAGCAGCCAGACGTCAGCTGAGGTGCAGCTGAAGGAACACTCCAGCTGGGATGCTGCCAGCTGAGGAGGCACCACTGCGATGGTGCAGCTGTGGGGCACTGCGTGACTCTCAGCTCCATTCCTTTTAGCATGCACTCCACCTTTAAGCCTCTTTGGGGTTGGACATCCTATTGGGCAAGGTGGTTGAGGGTTCTCCAGAAGGGAGGAGGGCTTGGATATTAAGTAGCCTAACATGGTAACAAAAGTTCATAACGAAAGAGCTGTTGGGAGAATTGCACGGTGTAATGGCTGACTCTGCTGATCTCTGTCTTCAGAGAACCAGCTCGGAGCAAGCCCCAGCTCTAACAGACCTGAGCAGGACAGCAGATTCCCTCCTCTGTACACTGAAGTATTTGTTGACTCTTCCTTTCACTGGGGACCTCTGAAGGATTTTCTTGGAGAAAGGAGACGTTAACATTCCTTTTCTATAATTCAGGTCAGAGGCTTCTCAGTGTAGTCTCTTCTCGCCTGACATTTCCAGTATCTCTCATAAGCGATAGCCTGTTGCCGAAGTTCAGGACTGAATCTTGCCCAGGCCTTTTCACAACCACAGATTGGTCACTCCTCAGCATGTGTCATGTGTGTGTATGTGTGTGCGTGCACATGAAGTCCTATATGGAGATGATGATGTACTGGGGAGAAGTGTGAAAACCAGAGCCAGACAGAGAAGAGAGCAGGATGATACCTAACTGTTAGCTCTTACTTTCCTGATTCACCATCAGCAGCGTCTAACTGTTAGCTCTTACTTTCCTGATTCACCATCAGCAGCGTCCTTAGTGCTTTGCCTTTTAATTGCTTTGTGTTAGTGTATTACTAGGGCCTTTAAATGTTCAAGAACCCCAAGGTCTTTTTATTCCACGAGATCTGAGAGCCTGGATCATGAATTGTGCACATCCAAGCAGACAGGGATGGAAGGTGGTTCTTTCCCAACTTGCTTCCCCTCCAAGATCTCTCATCTGTCCTTGATGATGAACATTCAGAGCCTCCTTTGTGAGGTGCCCTTTCGTTACAGGAAATAGTGCAGTTTCCTCCACAAGGACTTTGCCGCTGGGGACAAATCCTCCCCTGGTGCCTAGTTTAGCGTCCCATTTTAGGAGATGCTCAGAAGCACGTTGCTCATCACTGCTTCTCCCCTGCCCTTTGCAGCAGCTTTGTAACTTGGCCTTCTGCTCTGTTGAATTCCTAGTATTTCTTCCAAATGCATTCAGGTCATATGCTCCATGCACTAGGCATGTAATTTGCTGATCCCATGATTAGACATGCACACAACCTCAGTGCTATTAAAATGAGCTCTGCAGTTGGCTTTTGGATTGCTTTCCCCTAAACAAACCTCCTAGGCACATGTGTGTGGAATTAAATCTCAGATCACTCTGACCTGCAGCACACTGGTGTTGAATATTTTTGCTCTGTGGTACTTCCACGGTTGGGGGCAGCCCAGGTTTCTGTGATATAGATCTTGGTCCTGGGTGCTTTCCTTGCATCCACAGTCCCCAGGTGAGAGGTCCTTAACCATAGTCTCATGGTGCTTTGGGTGTAGAAATTGCAGGAAGATTTCTTGGTTATTTCTTTCTCTGATTTTGTTCTTTTGTTGTCTTGGCAACTAGAAAAATAATTTTAAATGTCTGTGTTTGTATATGCTTTGGAGAATATTTTATCACAAATCTTTTCCAAGAATGCTTGTTTCATGATACATTGATTACTCCTCAGTGTCTTCCTTTTGTGCGTGTGTGCTTGCTTTCTGTAGTTGGGAGAAAGAAATGTTAGCATGATGTAACTGGCCCTTGGGCTGAGGATCGAGAGTCCTCAGTTAGTACAGGGCACTTTACCTCACTGGCCTTTTCCAGATTAAATGGGCTGGATGATTTCTATGAGCTCTAAACTGCAACAACCCTAAGCCAGAATTAGGTAAAAATGTGCCATTACTTGCTGAGATTCTTACAAGAATCTTCTCCATTATGCATGGGAATTCCCAGTCCTTTACTCCTTTATTGTCTGAGATATTTTCCATTTGCCGAAATGTATTAATTTCATTTGCCTCCGTCATTCATATTCTGGGGAAGGGGCGAATGCTGCCCAGTAAACAGGAGGCAGAAGCTGGTGCTGTCTCAAGCCTTTGTTCTACTGTGATTGGAATGAATATCATGGAAGATCCCTCCCCTGTTTTTTAATAGAGTGCTTGTACTTGTTCCCTATCTCCTGCAGCTGGCTGTCCTCACCCCCTTTTTGTCACTAGTCAGCTTGAGGCAGACATCCCTGAGGAAAGGAGTCCACATAGGACAGGGACATCCAAACACTAGCTTGGAATCCCTAACGTCTGACACAAGGTGCTTCCTCAGCCTTGACTTTGGAGTCATTTGATCCTGCTTTGGGCCCATGCTTGGTGGCTGGGGAGGGATCTTTGGTGGCTCCTCCTTGCCCATATCATGCATACATCACAGAGCTGGAACTGGAAAAACCACCTCAGAGAAGAATGGTTGGTAAGTAAAAGCAACATACATAAGAGAGCTGTCCTCCATTATTGTAGCAATAAGTTAGAAAAGAAAGCTATCAAAAGTGTATGATGTGACTTTAAATGATAAGTATGTTGTTATTTAAAATATAATGTTTACCATTAAATATAATAATATCTTAAATAATAACACTGTTCCAGTTGTTATAATGTCAACATACTTCTTTACTGGGTGGTAAGGAGATGCTGCCTTGAGTTTTCTGAGGGGGCCATGCTGCTGTGGACTCCCTGGTCATTACCCTCTGGCCACCAGGTCATTACTCCCCACGATCCTGGCATAGTAGGTGGCCTCTGGCACCCCAGTACAGCTCTCAGACTGTTGTTCATTCCTGTAGAAGGCAGTAGCTCACACATTGTCACCAAGATGTATGTAAATGATAGTAAGAGTGATGGTGGAGTTCCTGTTGTGGCTCACCAGTAATGAACCCGACTAGTATCCGTGAGGATATGGGTTTGATCCTATGTCCTGCTCAGTGGGTTAAGGATCCAGCTTTGCTGTGAGCTGTGTGTAGGTCATAGATGTGGCTGGGATCTGGCATTGCTGTGACTGTGGTGTAGGCCAGCAGCTGCAATTACAATTCAACCCCTAGCCTGGGAACTTCCATATGCATGATGGGGCCCTAAAAAGGAAAAAAAAAAAAGAGTGAAGGTTTACTTAACTCCCACTGTGTGCCTGAGACCAGCCTGGAAACTCTGGAGAAAAGTAGCTATGAATTCATCTTTAGGACTTGTCACTCACAGCTCTCCATAGATATTTTCTCAGTAGTAAATGATCTGATCTGATCCCATCAGAGATATTTCAAGATGCAATAGTATTTTTAACCTTGTCTCATAATTGCCAAAAAGGAGTCCTAATGAGTCCAAATAACATGCCCTCTGGGTCCAGCTAAGGGATGATGGAGTGGAGAGTTCAACCCAGGAATGTCATCCCAGGTCCAAAGACTCAGCTCTCCTAGTGTTACGAAGTGTCTGAAATTTCTCAGTAACTGCCAGCTTGAATGGTGCCTGTATTTGGGGTAATTGTGAAGGATGGGTGGAAGGTAGGGGAGTGTCTATGAGTTCATTGTGAAGGATGGGTGGAAGGTAGGGGAGTGTCTATGAGAAATGGTATAGGGAGGGCTGTGGATCCAGGAGAACAGGCTTACACACACTCCTCCCCTCACATTGTGAGAGGGCAAAAGATCTGTATGAGAAGAGACTCAAAATCAGCCACCCTACCACATACCTGTTCTCCCACTAGCCCTATGAGATAGAGAAGGGGGCATCTATTTTCAGACGTAATAATGGTTTCCAGTTAAGGCAGGAACATCTGACTGAGTGTTTGGAGACCTTTTTTGTGGTGTTAAATGAGGCCAGAGCAATTGGAAGAATCTGCTCAGAATAGGGACCCTGAGGTTCCCAGGACAAACACCTCAAGCTTCTGAGCCGGTGTAGGCCTTTTGGTAGCTTGCCCTGGCTTATTTGCATCATCAGAGTCCCATAGAGACAGGATGTGAAAGTTTGGGGCTGTGTTTTAGTAATCAGAGGTAATAAAATTCATTAAAGGTAATAAAGCAATCAATGTCTATCTCATTTTGGAACTTTTGTGTAGATACACATAGCCATCAAATACAAATATTGTTAACCCACAATACTAGCTGTCATTTATTAAGCACCTTCTCTGTCCTGGGCCTTACATATTTTGATCTCATTTAATGTTTTAGCAAACCTTTATGTAATAGTTATTTCGGTTGTGAGAAATAGGACCTCAGTCCTTCGCTCCTTCTGTGGCTTTACAAAGACTTCATGGGAAGAAGGGGTGACAGAGTGCATTTCCTCCTGCTTGACTTAGGTTATGCAGCTGTTTGGTTAATGAGATCTTAGAAGATATGACCTGAGCAAGGACTTCAGATGCGCTTGCACAGTTTGGGCTACCCCTTGTGCTTTCCACCAGAGGAAGATTCCCTGGGTTGTCCCTCATTTGAGGAGAAAACAGAAACATGTGAACCCAACCCAGAGCTTAGAACTGAGCTCTGCCGACCCAGCTCAATACCAATAGACCTACAACTACTGGCATAACTATGAGTAAGAGAATCAGTGTTTTTTAAAGACCCTGAGATTTTGAGATTATTTGTTTCGCAGAAAAACTAACACACAGTCCTAGTTTCCAGGAGTAAATGCCGAGGTTCAAAGAAGTTAAGAAATATGTTCAGAGTCACCAAAATAGCACATTAGAGAAAGGCTGGATTCAAACTATGGTCCACCTCATTTCAAAGTTATGTTATTGTTTGGAAGAAGTGCTCCATATTGGAGCAAGCTTGAGGTTAAACAAGGTAATGGATATATTAGAAGTGCCTGCTCAAGCCTTATACCTAATGGAGGGGAGGGTCAGTGAGTTAGACAGTTGTCAGAGGGAAGCTGATCAGACCTCTGTCACCTCTCTGCTTTGAGAATGCAGTTCTTTAACACAGGATTGAGGTTGCTGCTGGAGATATTGCAAGTTGCTGTGGCAACTGGCAGCCCCAAACATCACCCAGTGTCATCTGCTTCCCAGCCCCATTAACTACCCAGCCCCTCCTGGGTCATAACGGGCTGAGTCTCCAACAAAGCTCTTTCCTGAGTGTTTAATATACCAGAAGCTTATTGAGATTCTACATGTGGAGGCTCATTTTTCTTGTATTAATTGTAATGTATTCTTGTATTGCTGTCTTAAATATAAAACCTCCCTCTGGGGAGTTCAGGGGCCTGTTATTGACACAAAGAACCCAACACTCCTCTGTTCTTATAACAAGCCTAGGAGGGAGGCAAAGTAGGAGCCACTTAATCAGAATTATAATGTAAAATGAAACTCCTGAAAGCTTTAAAATGGAAAACTCCCAATGAAACAAATAAAGAAGCTAAAGCTTGGCTGCTGTTGTCAAGTCAGCCCCATAGGGAAATGTTCAGGACATACAAAGGAGGAAAGAGGAAGAAGAAAGGGAACTGGAAAGAGACTGAAAATAGCAGTGTGAGGGAGGGCCAGAAGGACAAAGGCAGGTTCTGAAATCCAGAGGCAAGCTCTGATGGGTGGTCAGTTACTTTCATGGCCTGCCAGCAAGCTGCCCCATTCAGCTGGGGCAACAGATATATATCTTCAGAGCTGTGGACACGTCCCCAGGACTGACCTCAACTGATGGGTTGTTGATGAGAACTGAAGTTACCTCCCTGTTGAGTAGCAGCCATCCTTTCATTTGTATCCTCATACCAAGGGCAGATTCACTTTGTAAAATTCTTCTCCCGTTGCTGTCCTTATCAAACTCTTTTACCCAAAGCATTTAAAATTTAACTCTTTTGGAAGTTCCCGTCGTGGCTCTGATGAATCCGACTAGGAACCATGAGATTGCGGGTTCGATCCCTGGCCTTACTAAGTGGGTTAAGGATCTGGCATTGCCGTGAGCTGTGGTGTAGGTTGCAGATGCGGCTCGGATCCCACGTTTCTTGTGGCTGTGGCCAGTGGCTACAGCTCCGATTAGACCCCTAGTCTGGGAACCTCCATATGCCGCGGGTGCGGCCCTAGAGAAGGAAAAAGAAAAAAAAAAATTAACTCTTTTAAGTCTAGATGTAATAACTCTGCATGTCCTGAATTAATCTTGGTTGTCTTTGCCTCTATGACTGTCTTCTTCTGACATATTTGAAATGTACGTTTGCTCAAATAAACTAGGGTGAGGCAAATAATCTGCAACAATAAAAATGGGATGGAGCATTTACTGTATTTGTTCTAGGTGGATTTTCTAAACCGCTTTGTTTCACATTCCTGCCAGTTGCACTGGGGCAATTTCTTAGCCCCTTTCTTCTCCAGCAGAATACTCATGTATCTCAAATCAGCCTAACAACAACTTGGTCACAACTTTGAGACCAAACAAGAGTAGCTGGGAAAAACTTTTTGGTAGATGAGGATGCTGAGCTTGCTATGCTGGGGTCCTTCTTCTACCACCCACTCTAGGAGAGCACTGTCTGAAATAACAAGCAAGTGTGGGTGCTGTCTTTACCGTCAGTCTGCACAGCATAACGAAGTGGAGCCTATGTGACTGTATAACTAATCTCAAATGATGGTTCTGAAAGTTTGTTGAAACTGTCAGCCTGTTCAAACTATCTTTTCTGCAGCCAGTCTTTCTGGAGTTTAGGACATAAATCCATAATGGTGGTTGTCTTTTAGGTAGTCTTAATATCTCAGCAGTCTCCAGTTTGTAGCCCAGAGTCTTCCACAGGCAACTTAGATTGAAGCTGTGATATACACAATGCCATCATTTAAATTTGCCTGAACAGGCCTTGAACCACCGGTGCTTGGTTAAGAAGTTCTGGGTGTAGGTGGATATCTCTGTAAAAAATCTGGTTGGGAGAGGAGTCATTCTAGAGACCATCCCTACCTTGATGACAGAGCCATCGGTGGAAAAGGCCTTCAGACATTAGACTGATCTAAGCAGAATCTTGCAGAAGTTTATTTGCCTTTGGCTGTCTCACAGCCACTTTATCTTGTCCTAACTCTTTGATCCCATTTTCCTGTTGCTCCGAACTTTGGTGTGGCCTTCTGGTTTGGCTACTTCTTCTTTACCTTGCTTGCTTTTAAAGACCACAAACCAAGAATCACTTGATTCCTCATTCCTCCATACTTCCATCGATATCCCTTGTTGATCATTTTAGTTCATTTAGTGCTTAAGGGAGGTCACAGTCCCTCCATCCCACTTAGACCCCATCTCCAGAGAGGAGGAGTTTGCTGTGCATGGTTTGGTTGGACTTGAGAGCATTTCATTGAGTCTCATCTTCTGGGATGTAGAACCTTAGCCAGAATGGTGTAAATAATCCCATTTCTTGGCATCTAGTATTTCTAGATGCAGGAGCTGTGTAGAGACTTTCTGTGCTTGGAGGAAGACCTACTAGGGTCTGTCTGTCTCCTTTTTTCTCTGTATTGCCTATTCTTTCTTTAGATGGTCTGTCCTTTAGGAGGCCAGAGGTAAGAGGTAAACTCTTTTCCACTGTGAAAGCGATGCCTCCTGCCAACTTCCTTTAAAAAGCTAAGTGAAAGCTAGAGTAAAATTCAGGGGAAAGAAACATACTTCGGCCTTCCTAGTCTGGCCAAGAGGAGCTCGGCATGAAGCAGAGCTCAGCAGGACTCGAGACCCTCCTTGGGATTTGGGACCAAAGCCCCAGCTGTTAATAAAGAGCAGATGGTCTCACTTTTGTCCTCTGTGTATAGGTTTTTGGACCACTCTTAGGATTGTGGCTAGTTGAAACCAGGGTCCCTGGCTTCTGGGGTCCCTGGGCTTCCCTGGAAAAATGCCTTAATTTTTAAATCTCAGGTAATGATGAGCCTTGATCATCTTTAGCTTTATTTCTTCACCTTTCCCATGGTGATCAGGAATGGATGTAAGAAATCCAACAAACATTTGTAACTGCTTCATGCTAAGACCTGAATCATTAAAGGTCCACTTCTGCAAGTAGTATTTACATTTTAAATGGTCAAGAACTAACCTTAGATTTTATTTCATTTATTTGAGTCACAGCACACAAAGAAGTGAATAATTTTGGGAAGAGTCAGAATTTAGGCAACAGTAACCTGTTTTAATGTAAATTAAGCCATGTGTCTAATTGCAAGACAAGACTAGCCCTTCATTTTTGATTACCGTGGGTTGGGACTGCGTTTTATAATCTTGGGCAGTGATCATTTTTAAAGACAGTTCTGTGTTGGCTATCTTACATGCAACATGATTTCATGAGGAATCCTGGTGGGAGCGTGGGAGGGCGAGGTTGGGGATCGGAGGATTCATTATCCTATCTTTATTTAGGGGAAAGTACCTTTGGTACTGGAATAAAGGCAAATTATTCATTTAGACCCTCAGTCCTAATTTCAGGGAGTTTTCCACATGCTGAAAAGGTTTAACTTTGAAAAGGCAAGTTGAGGTCTTTTAATTTGGGGGATACTCCAACAAATGATGCTTACTGTTTTGAAATATTTGTAAACCTTGAATAATTGAATAATTCTGAATGGGCAAACTGTTTGAACTTGTTATTTTTGGATAGTTTTAAGCATTTCTCTTAGACAGTCTTAAGTCGACTTCTTTGGTCTAACCCAACATTTTTCAACATCGCCACTGTTAATATTTTGACCCAAACAGTTCTTCATTGTGGAGGCGGTGCTGTGCATTGTAGGAAGTTTAATGGCATCACTGGCCTCTCCCTGTTATGTTCTAGTAGTATACTCCTCCTCTCCCCCCACATTCCCACAACCCATTGTGAGAACCAAAAGCATTTATCAAAATTTGGCTGAATTTTGACATGGCCACATGGCCCAGTTGAAAACTACTTGTTTATCAGTTCCTTCTGGGGATTAACATCGGGAAGAGCTGGCTGTGTCACATATTTTGAACTCTGCTGTCATACGCCTGATCAACTGCAGGATGAGCTTCCTACCCTTTTGGATGCTGGTTTAAAATGGCACTCATGCAAACACAAACACAACCATACGGCAGAGCATTTGGGGAAGCTCATATCTTTAGGTTTACTCACACATGGCACAGAGTCATGGCAAAGTTATTTTAATGTCTTCAGGAACAAGGTATTAGTTATTCCCCAGTAGCAGCGCAGAGGGTGATATGGCTGAACACATGTCATATAATCAGATTTTTAAAACTCCAGCTCATCAATTGATGATGATAATATGCTTGGGCATTGCCCATGTTGTTAACCTCAGCAATCAAAATAAAGTAATTATACTCATTACAGACCTCTCAAAACCCAGCTCAGTGTCCTTGTGCATGAGAGGCAAACTCTGCCACTGTCACTTCCCACAGTTCAGATACTGTATAAAGGTTTTGCCGTCTCATCATGGTGCCAGAGTAGTTACTCTGCAGGGAAAGGAGACTTAGAGGTGAGCCCATGAGGAGACTGATAGTCTTTTCATTCAGGAGTGGCCTAACATGCTGGAAATAGTTGCAAGTAGCTGGCTGGGCCTGATGGCCTGGAACTAGCGATTTAAGGCACACCCAAGCCCAGTGAGCTGTGACTGTCCAAAGTGTTCTGGCTGACAGAGTCAGTCATCCACTTGAGCCAGATTGCTGAGAGGGCATTAAAGGAAGAGCCAGTAAATGCACAGCTGTTGGAGACCTCTCTATTGGGAATTGAGGTGACAGTGTGAAGACGTGCAAGGTAGCCACATTTTATTACCAAATGTCTTCAATGGACAGTCAGGCTAAGTGAATAAAATGTGGTAGATCTGAAACTAGTCATGGTAAAGAGAAGCCTAGTTATTGAATCAGAAGTAAATATACCATCAGATATGAGTGCTCAGATCTGGGAGCAGTGAATGGAAATTTGGATAAGGGTGGAAAGAGTATTGTAGCTTGAAAACAGGGAAGAAAGTTAAAATATTGAAGCTAAATTCTGATAGTTTTTGAAAACTGTAGTGCCAAAAAATTGTTTGCAAGGATTACATTCATTTTGGCTTTGAATTTCTTTCATACTCTGACCCAATGAAAGACATCATACTTCCCAAATTTCCTACTCTGCAGTTAATTAGACTATTATGCCTTACCTTAGTAGCCAAATGACATGTCAGGTCTAAAATAATATGCGTAAAGCATTTACTATAAGATTGTTACAGCAGTAAGAAAAATGACTTAACTTTAATCCACATCATAGCAGTAAAGGGGTGAATAGGGTAAAATGTAGTAAAACAAAGGGACAGAAGTTTGGCAAAGCCACCAGAATCCTGGCAAGACTTATGTGGTATAAAAATAACCATGGATCTGACAGACTAAACAATAAAATTGCTCAGCTAATTAGTATCTTACATTGAGTGACTTAAGTGAAGATAAGTTGATGGGAATAATTGACAAATGCACACAAAAATTAACTCAGTACTCAAAACATTACAGAAATAGAAGGAAAATCAGGATTTGAAAAATTAAGATAAGTAATTCCAGGAAAAGCAAATAAAATATTCTTGGGCTTGACAATAGTACCAATTAGCTCTCACTGAGTGTGTTCCTCAAAGATGATGTGTGATTGAATTGTTGGCAAATGTTTTTGAAGTTCCTAATACTGAATAGGCTGCAGCTTTGTGGTTGTGAGAGAACCAAATGGGGCAAATGAACCATGGGATTGTCAGCCTATTGTCATATCTGAGCAGGAGGTTACTGAAGCAATCCAAATAACAATTCACTAGAAAGCTAAAGGTTCTGACTTGCAAATAATCTAGTCCGAGAAGCTCCCAGTAACACATGACAGTATTGCAAGATGTTTCCTGCAACTACCACGTCAGTCAGACATAAAGGTTGATTCATGACATCTGGAAACAGCTGGTTTTTACTGAAAGACAATGAAATTTCCAATTGTGTTAAATATAGCCTGCTAATATGCTTACCTGCCATCCACAAATCATTGGCAGACATTTGGGGCTGAGAAGATTTCCGCACATTGTCAGAGAAGTCAGATTATGACTAATAAACAGAAAGTGTGTTATAATTTGGAAAAGGATGTAACAACCATATCCTCAGAAGGGTCAAGGACAGTGAAGCCAGTCAGAACTGTCTGAAACTATGATTGTGGTTACTCAGAAGTGATGGGGTCTGGGATTCCATGTGAATGAACTGGCCTATAATACTATTCTTTAATATTTGTCTCTTTGGGCAAATACCTATATAGCCTGGGACTAGATCAACACCCACAGATATCACCCAGAAATCTACTGTTAACCTAGCGTGCTCCTGTCTCAGCTAAACCTTGGTCAGTGCTAATTATACACAGTGCTTTTGTCTAGAGCTTAAACTTAGGAGACAGGAATAACTGGGTTCAAACAGAAGTCCTTCAGGTGATGTGCCCAGGATATTGTGCTTTACTAGGTCTCAGTTTTCTCCTTATCGTTAACATGGAGATGACAACGTACCAACATTTTTGGATTATAATAAGATTTGGATTAGATTGCATTCCAAATGCTTTTTAGCAGCTGAAATTCAAAATCTGGCTGGACAGGGAGTTTGTAAGTCATAAACAATGTATTTTTCTAAAGCATGCATGTGTTATTCTTTTTGTAGAAGAAGGTCTGTGGGCTGGTCCTGAGGACGGGTCCAGTGATTCAGACCAGAAATTGGCTGAATTGTTTAGCTTCAGTGACCAGAAACCTCAGTCTGAGGAGTGAGTACCAATCCTCAGGGTGAGGTAACAGAAGAAAGGACACGATCAAGATCAGAGCCTAGGAGAGCCCTAGGGGTCACACCATGGACAGGGATGAAGCAAGAAGTTGAGAGTTGGGCAATCAAGATTGGAAGTGGAGTGCAAGGTGGCATTAAGCTAAGGAGTCTAAAGAGAAGGCAGGGGTGCCAGGTTCTTGTGCATGCACAGTGCTGGTGGCAAGGCACAGAAGTGGTTCGTGGGCTCAGAGTGTGTGATTGTGGTAGATGCAAGTCCCAAGGTTTGCTTTAACAAGTCTCTATTGCGATTTGATGGGTTGTCTAATAGTGTTTGCTGTATGGAGGAGATTATTTGGAAAAATCTCACACCCTTCATTCTTGAGGCAACTCCATCCAAATGGATCTGCTGATAATGATCTGAAGCCTAATCAATTGGCCTTTTGTTTTCCCTAGACTGCACTATAGCAGAGCCTGTTGGATGCTCACCAAAGCCAGTTCCTCTTCTTCCTGAGCATATGTCTCAGATACATTTCCTAGCCTTCCTATTGTGCACATGTAACTATGTTCTAGCCAGAAGAATGTGAAGAGAAGTGACATGCATGACTTCCAGTCCTGCCCCATAAAATCCTCCTCTGTGCGTCTTCTCAGCACCCCTCTCCTCTGACTTGCTAGAATGACATTGATTTTTTCGGTGACTTTAGAAACCACGTGTTTTTTTTTGTTGTTGTTTTGTTGTTGTATGTGGAAGTTTGAACCCGAACTGCAGTTGTGGCCTGTGCCACAGCTGCAGCAGAAATACTGGATCCTTAACTCACTGTGCCACAGGGGAACTTCCTGGAAAGCACATGTTGAAGATAAGAGAACCTGAACATGAAAGGAGGCAGGGCTTTGAGTCACTCCTTGGAGGAGAGCCACTCAACTGCTAAATTGAACTGTTAACATGAGTTTGTTGTTCTAAGTCAATAAAATGTTGAGATTGGTTTGTTTTGTCAGCTAATGTTACTTTTAGTCTTGTGTTTACCTAATGAAGCTGTTGGGATTTGAAGGAGCCCATAAATAACGCCCCTCTCTTTCTTGCCTGAAGTCAGAGAGAACTGAAGATCTACATAAGAACCAGTCAGATAGAAACCAAATGGTTAACTTTAACCATTATATAAATATGCAACCAAATGGACTTATTAATATGCTCTGCTGCCCCCCTCCAGTCTAGTCCCAAAGATTGCCCATATGAAGGAAAACTAGCATTTTTTAAAGCAGATGTACTCGTCTAGGAGTACAGCATTACTCTGGTCCAAGGAACAGGAGAGGAAAGAGATGAGATTTTTAGGGCTCATCATTCTCTCCTGACTGAGTAGTGTGAACTGATAGTTTTCACCTTCCATCTTTGGACTCTTTATGAGTAAGGGTTGGCCCATGACCAGGAGACAAGGAGGATTACTTTAACGGACATCTCTTTACGTGTCAACATAAGTATTGCAGTCCATGTCTATGTACCATATATGATGTAATGGGTGCAAAATGCATTTACCACCATGGCCTTTCCGTGAATGCTTTTTTTTTTCTTTTAAGGGCTGTACCTGCAGCATATGGAAGTTCCCAGGCTAGGTCTTGAATCAGAGCTGCAGCTGTTGGCCTACGCCACAGCTACAGAAACCTGGGATCCGAACCACATCTGCAACCTACACCACAGCTCAAGGCAAATCTTGATTCTTAACCCACTGAGTGAGGCCAGGGATCAAACCTGCATCCTCATGGATACTAGTCGGGTTCATAACGCACTGACCCACAACGGAAACTCCTCCATGAATACTTTTAAAGCAACTAGAAATAGTCCTAGCTTTTGTCTCCTGTCAATCTCTATTTGGAAAAGTCAGTCCCTTTATTGACCAGGCTATTGTGTGATGGATGTTTATAGACCAAGGAGGAAGGGCACAAACCTCTAGTTTTTCAGACAAGTCAATCTTCAGAAATTAGGAGATGACATTTTCAGGTGGGCTACTCTCACAGCTTGCCTTATCTGGGTGTCCTGGGTGTTGGTGGATTTTTTTTATTGTCCTATGGAGTATTTCCCATCATGGTTATGATTGATTTGGGTCATCATGCCAATGCTTGTTTGCAAATTGGCTATTAATAAGGCCCCCAAGTCAGAATAGGTGATGAGATGTGTCACCCAGTCATATAAAAGGATGCTAATTTGATCTCTCACTCGCACTTATTAGAGGATCTGTCACTTTATAAATCCTGTAGTTCTTTGTTTTATTGCCAAATGGAATGAAGCATTATTACAGCTTTCAGCTGGGGAAAGTACCTTCAAATTAAAGGCTAACTCCTAAAGCAGTGACTATCTTAGGGATACTTGCTTGGCCTATTGTAATTCTTGTGGACTGAATCCATAAAGGTTAATACAAAATAGCACCGACTTTGGGGATGAAGATTAGACATCAGGACCAGTGTCACTTCATAAGTATCACTTGTATTATGCGTGGGTAACTTTGTGCCTCCTGCCAACTCAGAAGCACAGTGATGGAAATATTAAGCAGAATGAGAAGCTTAGCGATGCTCTACAGCGCAGTAGGGTATCAGCAAGTGTATGTCAGTCCAAAGGGTGAATAGAGGGTCTGTTTTATTCTGATGGCCGAGTCGTGGTCAGGAAATCTTTTGAGCTTAGAGAGCTAATGGGGAACTCATCAACATCTGGGATTTACCAGTATTTCAGAAGAGCTGACCACCCAGGAACAGAAGAAAAACCACTAAAATTTTTATTTAATTTTACTTTTATTGATGGACTTATATTTTTCAAGGCTTCCCCCCATTTTTATGGAAAGACATTCAATTCAACAGCTTTATGTGTAGGTTATTTTTCTATTACTTCATTTGAGTTTTACAACAGTCAGGGGAGGTTGAGAAAAAGGGAAGTATATTCAGTGTACACAAGGAACAAGATGTGGGCCTTTGCTATATGCTCATGCTCACCAGGAAGTACAGGAAAGACCACGTGACCCTATCCAGACCTCAAGGTCCCCAGCAATGCCAGAGTGTCCTGGGAAAATTATCTGAATTGATTCTGTGAGTAGCAATGGGAAGAATCGTTCTGTCCTCCAGGCAGAGGAGTCAGTGAGAGTCTGTAATTCATTTTCTGCACAGATTGCAAAATTGAATGCTGATTAAACTCAAACATTTAGAAATTGACCTGTAGATATGACCACAAAACTGTGGTTTGGGCCTAGAAATACAAAAGCAGCACTGGCCACTTCCCCACAATGTTATAGCTGAGTCAGACTTAGAAATAGAAGGTACTCAGATGTTCTTGATTAGCTAACTAAATGTTGGTTAAGATGAGCTAAAATGACAGATCCCAATGAAGTGTTAGTTATAGGAACTCAGAATAGGATGTGTGGAAAACATGGGCTTGATATAATTGGATGCAGGAGTGCAGTAGCTAGTAAGAATTATGCCTGAAATTAGAGGAGTGCATCATTTTTTCTTATTGTTAAAATAAACAGTTAAACTCTATAAGATAGACTATAACTGGGTCAGCTTGCGGGTAACCAGGCACTAGGGTATAAAAACAGTATTTACAATAGCACAAGGCATGGGAAAACTGTGAGCTGAAACCATTCATCTCTTTGGACCAACGGAACACAGGGTCACTTGTTTATTTATTTAAAAAAAATTAAAGTAGTGGCTATTACTGTTGTTCTGAAACCAGAAATGTCCCAAGAACATATACAAAAGGATGAGAAAGATGGGTCAAACAGAGACAGAGTTGAAGATGCCAGTGTGTGGAAGTAAGGCAGCTCACTGACCTGGCCCCTAGGCTGACCGCTGGTGAACCTCTTTGTCTTCGACAGTGATTCAAAAGCTGCGGGATGTTGTCTCTCAACCAGACAGGAGTCGATCTGGATATAGAGCACGCTTCACACACTATTTCAGAAGGCCATAATTCTAGACATCTGACACAACTGGGAGATTAGGAAGCTCAAAAACAGTTCAATGTAGTTGAGGTCCACTTTGTTATAAAGTGATTTATGAGACCAGATCCAGCCGATATATAAAAATGTTAAATATAGAGTCTGGAATTTATGGGACACGTTCCCTCCCCAGAGTGTGAAATGTTTTCACTTTATAGTCTATCTGATTTAGGTTAATATCCTCTCCATGTCATGGAGGTAATGCAGGGAAGTAAAATCATTCCCATTTAAGAGAGGGGAGAGTCAAGGCATAGAGAGGTGAGGGGGTTTACCCTACATCTGTATATCAGAGGAACTAGGGATTTCAGCTCATCAGCCACTATCTCTCTAATGCTGATGGTCCGGATAGTGGGTTATCCCCAAGGCATTAAGAACGCTACAGGCCAAGTTCTCATCTGCTTCCTCAGACTGTTTGAATCTCTTTGCCAATTGCGTGCCCTTCGATTGAAAGATTCTCATACTTCTGTGAGAGAAATAGGACATAAAAGAGCTTCTTTGGAAGTCGAGGGAATCATTGCTATTTTGTGGAAGGGAGGAAAGCTTGGTTAATTGCTGCTCTGCCACTTTGGAAATGTTGAAAAGTCAGTAGCAAAGACTTAGTTAAAGCTTAAAAGAAAGAAATGCAGGGCAATAAGCCACCTGCCATTGCCTGGGGGGAGGGGTGCAGGGCAGTAAATCCACGAGGTGGTTTTCTTGTACAGTGTATAATTTGGGCCCTGACAGAACTCAGATGAAGAATAGGCCTATATAACTATTGATCCACAGGGCTATCAGGGACATCATTTAACTTGATGGCTTGTGTTGGTCCCTTAGGATGTGGAGTCAGCTTTAACCTGCAAGGAAAAAAAATTAAAGGTAAATGAAAGGAGTGGAAGGGGAAGGCCATGGAGAATCTCTCATACCCTCTCTGTTAATACGAAACATTTCTGAATGATCCTAGTTTTCATTGGGCCCAATAGGTGTTGGTTTATTTTATTCATTTCCTTAATCTAATTACACGGAGAAATGCCCATCTTATAACGTTCTTTTACACATTTACAAATATAACGTCTACACCTAGTCTTCAACAGTGAGTGCAGCCTAGGAGACAAAGGGAGGGAGGCTGCCCCAGGCCACAGTCAGACAATCCCTGGCCAGTGTGAGACTCCACAGCAGGAAAATAGGATTCTGGCGCCCCCACTGGTGGAATCGGGTGCCAGCCAAAATGCAGAATAATCTCTCACTGAGACTTAACTGTACCTTGAACTGCAGAAGTGATGTGTTTTAGCGCCTTGATCCTATCCTGTTGCTCCTTGAGTCTGTCAGGCATGTTCCTGAGCCATGGATCTGGCTCCCCATCTAGCCCATCTCTGATGCTTTTGCCTTTTTCCCGTCCCCTTGCTGGGGCCCTCTTTGCAGTCTGTATCTATTCTACTTCCCAACCTGTTGACCCATTTTCTGATTTCTAATGCTTGACTGGGTTATCTGTTGATGGCCTGGCTTCATCCTGTTCACCTAATTGTCAGGCATTGCTGCTCTAGTTTTGACCATTTTCTCCTTTTTTGACTCTTGCTTTCAGCTGCCTTCGGTAAATACTCCATTCAGCCCTGCCCATGTTCTGGAAACTTAAACTTCAGTGTATGCTTTCCAGGAGGTCTGGTTCCCTCTGACTTCAATGCTCAGGGATAGATCGACTCATAGTCTAAAAGATCAAAATACTAATGCAAATTCATCACTAGTGTTTTGCTCATTTTTATCGTTAACTGAATCATTTTTTATAATCAACCCACCGTTGGTGAGAAATAAGATACTTGCATGTCATATGTGTTAATGTGCACACCTGCCCCAGACTCAAGCTCCTTGAAGCTGAAGATAATCTATTGTAAAATTTGCTATTCCTTCAAGGTGCACCCTCAGTGAATATTTAAGATTGTTTCTTTGAGATAATTTGTGAGTTGAAGGAAGAATGTGTTATGTTTTACATCTTCTAAAAAGGGAAACCTTTGCTTCTTTCTTTCTTTCTTTCTTTTTCTTTCTTAATGGATTTTATTTCGATTATAGGTATACATAAATCATCACAAGTCAATTTTACAGATTTTGTGTCCCAAACCCACAGTGCATCCCCCCACCCCCCAGATTGTCTTATTTGGAAAACCAAGGTGTTCCAAAGTCTGTGAGTCATTGTCTGTTCTGTAAAGAGGTTCATTGTGTCTTTTTAGTTTCCACATGTGAAACCTTTGCTTCTTTAGGTGACCTGGCTCCATGCTCTTTTAGGTCCTCATCTACTTCCCTGCCTTCCTCTGTGTCCTTCTCACCTTGTCCACAACCCTGATAGTCTGGTGTGCATCCAGGTTTGGTCTTGGCAGTTTTCTCAGCCCACACAATTTCTCTGATGACTCCTTGATCTATAGATTGGGCCCATACCTTCTTTTCTATTCAAATGCCTAATCGCTACCTCTACTTGATTATCATAGAGACATTTCCAACAAAAAATGCCCAAACCCATACTCATCCACTTCTCCTTTTCAAACCCGATCATCCGCCTGTATCCTCACTCTCACATTGTACCCACTTTCACCAAGATTGCCTCCTACCCAGGCTCTTTGGCTTCAGTTTCGTTCCACTTATCTCAACTGTGTGCCGTAAATAATAAGAGTGTAACATGTGTTAATCAATGAATGAATAAATCAGTATATTAATGGTAAGTAGAGAGCAAAGCATTAGGAGTGAATATAAGCAAAATGTGAGCAGTTAAATTTAAACCAGGCATGGTGGCAAGCACGTTTCTGCTCCCTTGCCAAAAATGATCTAATGATAGTGATTGTCTGGAGCACTATGTTTTAGGGATGTCAGACGGGTAGAGTTCAGCAGCTAAGAGTCCCATGGCCAAATTAAAGGGCATGGGAGGAGAACGTTGCAGCCTTGTTGCCGGGAATTTGCACTTCAACTGTCTAGGCAGCAGGATTTCCCCCAGTTTGTAAAGTAGCATGAAGAATATGGCATTGAGAAGTATCATGAATAAACAGTGGTGTGCAGGATAGACTGTTGGGTGAAGACTGGAGCCTCTGTGTGAGTGTGTGTATATGTGTGTGTACATTTATGGTACAAGGGAAAGATGATCTTTATCTTGATTCCTATATCACATGCTTTTCACACGTCTGTATCTTGATTTGCTCTATTGTTCATAAGTTCTTGGAGGTTCAGCATCATGCTTCTGAACATCTTGAGGAAAAGCTTTCTGTGTTGTTTCTTTCCTCTTCACAGAACCTCAGGAGGTGACTTTAGGACCAGCATTCCAGCCAAACTACTCTAGAATAGGTTATCACAAGAAGCTTCCCAAGTTGGGAATCCCTTTGCTTGATGCTTGTATCCTTCTAAGAACTGATAGAAAGTAGGTGTTTAATGATAGGGGTAAACAGAAGTCTTGGGTGTATTATTAGAGGTTATTCATGTATCCCTGAGGCCACATGTTAGGCTGTGGCAGAATGATTTCAGATGGCTTGCGTGATGGGAAGTGTGCGCATTTACACATCCTTACTGCATCCACGATGGTATGGCACATTCCCTCAGCAAGGTAGCCTTCCCTGAGTCTCTGGGCTGTATACGGGCACAGTCAGAAGGTGGTGGTGAAACGTGAGAGAAGTCAACACCAAAACCTGCTTTGCCCCCTCCTCCATATACCCTTACTTTTAGATGTTTCCTTTTTCTACACAAACCTGCTGCCTGTTGCACAGTACCATCTTACCCAGTTAATATTGGAGGGAATAAGGGGCTTATGTAGTTGAACATAGAGAATAGAGCAAAACTGCTTGTTCCTAGGAGCTCTAGTAGCTGTTTCTCATCTCTAAGATTTTTAGAACTGGACTTAACACATTTAATATATATACTGGGAAATCTACTGAGGATCAGAAGAAGCTTCAGGTTGCAGGACTGGGATGTCCTGCTGATTGAAGGTAAAATAGGGTAAAACTAAAAATGGTCATCTGATATTGACAAGGCTGACCTCTGATGAACCTCTTTGCTGATGAATGTCTGGAATATACTGGTGGCCTAAGGACATGTGACTACAGAATATGCATATTGAATTAGAGATGGTTGTGAGTTTATGTCTGTGCCGTCTTACTGTGCAGACACTGAAGGCTAGATATTGACTGCTTTCCATTTAAAATTGCCTTTTGAGAATGAACACAATTCTTTATACTTCAACATAATTTTAGGGTAACTATATTCAAGTAGAAGTTAGGAGATACAAATTCTAGCTCAGCAGCTACACTGACACTAATTTGTTTAGGAAAAGTCACTTAATCTCTTAATGCCTCTGTTTCCTCATCTGTAAGATGGGCAGAAAACAAAATGTGGAGAAACTGCTTGTTCTTCTGAGTTTTTAGGAGAAGAAAAGAGAACTTGTACAGCTCCTGGGAGAGGAAGAAATAACAAGAATTTACCTTTGGGGCACATAGTGGACTTGAGTCTTTGGTCTCCCTCTTGAGGCAAAAAAGCAGCCACTCAGAGAGAGGCAATATAGTGTGGGAACCCCAACTATGAATTCAGTGAAAGGATGCTATTTATAGGATAGCGTATTTCTGCAGGCAAGGCATTCAGTGTGAAGTTCAGAGCCACACAGGAATTGAATTTGGTGTGGAGGTTCTACCAGGAGAAAAGGACTCCTGGAAGAACGTGGCAGGCTTTAATCAAGCAGGTCAGGGTCAGAGGCTCTATTCATTCTATTCATGAATGAAAGGGCAAGTATAGGAAACACTGGGACTTTGTTTAGGAGGGATTTTGCTGTGGTAACAGTTCCAGTAAAGCAGCTTGGTTTGAGGTTTCAACTTGGCAATGTGAAGGGGAAGTTGGGCTGTAGCAAGTTGGAGGATGGTTTCTAATACCATAGGTGATTTCCAATACCATATTTCCTTCTAATAGAACAGTTTTTTTTTTTCCCTAGGACAGAGAAGGGGGGCTATAGCCGAAACAAGGATGATCCAAAAGGTAAAAATGTGAACAAATAAATCATGTGTGCATAGCAATGTGCCATTAAGTAAAATGTTTTAGTTATGGAAACCAAGGATACCAAGGATACTGATATATAAACATTTGAGAAAGAGATCCTATAAAAATTTGATAAAGGAAATTTTAGTTAACTTTAAAAAGTGAAATGAAGCATTCTTAAGTCTTAGTTTATGGAAAAATAAAAACATAATGCTAGACTATTCAGACATGAAATGAGAATATTGTACACTGATGGAGTGTAGCTAAAGCAGTTATCAAATAAAATGTATAATTTAAAATGCTCTAATTAATAAAGATTACAATAAGTAAGCTTTTAGCTTAAGTAAAAATAAAGTGTAACCTTAAAAAGCATAGGAGAGAAATCAATAAATATAAAAGAGGGTTTTAATGAAAAAGAGAGCTCAGAAGAGGAAGGTAAGTGGGATGGATTACTGCCTCGCTTCTGTAGCTGGTCTCAATATTGCAACCAGTGTTCACTGCTTTTCTCCTCTACCACCCATCCTAGTCTGTGCTCACAACTGCCTAGCACCTCTGCTGGTCTAGGTGCTTACTCAGTGGGATGACTGAGACAGACCCACGTGCTTGAGTAACCAGGGCTCCCAGCTCTCACGCCCTTCTCAGGCCATGGCTGTGCACTTGTCCATTTACAGTCAAAATTGGACAAGGTTCTGCCAAGAGATGCCTCAGCGAGTCTTGATTTCCATAAACATTCTTCCCTGGCCTGGTGCATATAAGCAGCCCTATTTCCTCCTGATTGTTAGGTCAGATACCCTAGTGGGTCATTGTCTGCTGGTCTCTTGGCCCAAGGATCCTGAAGTTACCAGATGGAAGTCACAGCTCAGAGTTTAATGTGGGTCTTGCTCTGTCACCTGGGACCCAGGATTTCTAATTATACAGAACTCAGGAGCAGGAATCACAGATTCCCACAAGTGGTCACTGTGAGTGATGGTAAGTGATGCCACTCCTATTTCCAGCCATTTTCCCCTGAAACTCTTTATTCTGTCTATTGAAATTCAGCACCATAAAGTGTGCATTGACTTAGGGTCCATTATATTCTGCAGAGAGTACCCCGTTCTCACAGAGTATCATCTCCAAGTTGGCCCCTTAGTTGTACCTTTGGAAGGCTTTATCAGCCTGACAACTTCTGGGTGATGCAAAATGAGATAGGACTAGTGGAGTTAATGACCATGTACCTGTTGTGGTGCTTCCTTTGCTGTAAAATAGGTACCTCAGTCCATTACGGTATTTGTGGGATCTGGGTCAGCAGCTCAAATATTCTACCCTATGGTAGTGGTGCTGGCTGAGGCCTGCAGACAGAAAAGGAAAATGCAGGAATAGAATGTGTTTCAGATCCAATCAAGATGAATCATTGAATCTCTTCTAGGCTGTAAGGGGTGCAATGTAGTCATTGGTTGTCTTTTTGAGGGATGGGACCTTTTCAGAAACTCAGCATTAGTCTCTATTCCTGGTAGGCAGTACATCTGGTGGCAGCAGTAGCTACCTCAAAGCCTGGGATTCCATACTGTTAGGCCCACACAGCACTCATCCTTATTTCTGTGGCCATTCAGTTCCTACACACGTTCTGCCAGCACTGGGGTGTTGATGCAGAGGCTGGCTAACATCAGTTGAACAGGTCATCCTGCCTTTTCTTAGTCCTCTGGTGGATTAGTTAACATGAGAAATAAAGGTCTTCACATTTTGTGCCTATGTCTTTTAGATTCATCCTCATGCTTCCTCCCCAGCTTCCCATGTTCTTCCAGTCTCTCTCCTTCAGGCTCTTGACACAGTAGAGAAGTCATTCCCTATTGGCCTTAAACCCACTTATATTCCTACTTTGAGCTGCTTCTCTTTCCAGACAAAGTAGACTATTAGCTGCATCTTCTGAAGCTCTGCCCTTTGGGGGATTTTCTATATCATTGCCTTTCTAGGCTTCTCAAGAAGCCCCATGTTCAGAGGCTTCCACTTGACATTCACTACTATGATAGCTCTTACCCCAAAGATCAGGGAACCCACATAAAGATTCTGTCATCAGCCAAGTATGTCCACTCTATTTCTACATTTGCCATCCAACAGTCTTTTCAAATCCCAGGGGCAGACTTGTGATCCACTAGGTCTGCAAGCAAGATTGAGCCCCGGACTCAATCTTGGCCTAAATATTTATTACTTGGCCTCCACAAGCTCCTGCTCTAATGGTAGAGTATTTGTTCCAGGATACAGGTTCCACTGCAGGGCAGAGACCTCTGTATCATCTTTAAGCAAGGGGGTGCCCTAGACTAATAAGGAGCAGTGATCTACCTCTGTGGGGAGCAGGGTGCCCAGAGGGGTCAGGGGGATCTGGAATGTAAAGGTTTTCAAGTGTACTGACTAAAATAGTCCATCTCAAACCTCAGGGTCCTATATCTTCCCCAATCAGGGCCCTGATCTTGGCAAACTGCACTTACTAAAGCTAAGAATTCAGCTTTCTCTGGAGCTTTGCTACTCCTATAATTAAGTCTTAGGCTGTATCCTTAACCTCCTCCCTCAGAGGATCAGAAATCAGAATGTCTCTTCATGCTGCCAAGAAGTTCCTCTGATTTTCACAGTTAGCTCTCAGTTAGTGGTTAATTACCTTTTCTTGTCTTTCTCCAATGCATCAGTACCACTCAGATAGCCATTGTCTTTATACTTACTACTTACTTCCTTAGAACCTCTCAAAGCTTAAGATACTGTACCTGCCAGGACGTTTTATTCCAAGCGTATATGGTCCCAGGTTGTTGCAGGTGAAAGTTTTAACAATTGCACTGCTACAGCAAGGCTGTGGTTTTCTACCAACCACCAGGGTTGGGGTCCTCATTGCCAACTGGTTAACAGGTGATCCAGTTCCAACGCTGCCTGTTAGTTCAGTCTTCTTTCTTCAATCACTCCTGACATCAGCTGTCTTAAGAATGGTTCCCTGGAAAATACGAACGTGAATTGGAGGCTCACATGCGGGAAGCTAGTAGGTAAATATTCTCAGGGTCAGGACCTTAGGGAGAACAGAGAGAGGTATTAGACTCTGATGCAGTTGCCACAAGAGCCATATTCAGTTCCTTGGGGAGCCCTAGAACTGGGATGGTTCTTGAGAATCTCCCTGCTTAGAAGCAAGGAATCTGGACCTTATGTGCCTAACCTTCCAGTCACTGCATATGGTCCGTCTGAGAGAGGAGTATGACTTTGGGCAAGGCAGCTCTCTCCCGCCAAGGGCAGGTAAAGAGAGGAACTCAGCTTAAATCTGTCATCCATCAACACCCAGAAGAGGGAGATGAGTGCACAGGCCAGGACAGAGGGTCTGAGCAGCGCGTCACAACAGCCATTGCAGTCCTGTATTTGT
Organism: Catagonus wagneri; assembly: GCA_004024745.2. Taxonomy (NCBI): domain Eukaryota; kingdom Metazoa; phylum Chordata; class Mammalia; order Artiodactyla; family Tayassuidae; genus Catagonus; species Catagonus wagneri. The sequence goes on from PVHT021183519.1 coordinate 22,021,161, forward strand.
GATAACCCCCACATAAGATGACAAAGACAATCCTGTCAGTATTAGCAACCAGAAGTATAAAATGTGTTCATACAAAATTAACAAGAAATGGCAAAGACTTACTTGAAAAAACAACTTTTTATTAATAAATAATATCTTAAGGGAAAGTACTTACCTCATTTCTGAGTAAGAATATTTAAAAGTGCAAATTCTTTTCATATTAACAGGCAACGATATCCAAAAATAGACCATAAGTATACATAATAATTTGTGTGTGATTAGTGTGGGGAAAGAAAGATTATTTAATAAATGTTTTTGAAACATATGGCTAGTCAATTTGGGGCAAAAATTACTGTCTCTTGCTTACCTCCATATAGCAAATTAAGTTTCATATGAATTCAATGTTTAAGTAGGTAAAAGAATCTATAAAACTACTAGGAGTAAATATGGGTGCTTTAATAAAATCATCTTTTGGTTGGGAAGACATTTAAGGCATAATACCAAAGGTACATAATATGTAAGAGAAGAATAATAAATTTCATTTACTAAATAAAAACTATTTCTCCATAAAATAGTGAAAATTTAAAAGTAAGTGAAAACTAGAAATAAGATATTTATAAGGATAGGTCTATTAATATACTATGGAGAACTTCTGTGCATTTTAAGAAAAATACAAGCACTCTACTAAGAAAATGTACAAAGGCTATGAACAAATAATTCACAAAAGCAGAAAAATAAAGTCAGTAAGTATAGTAAAATATTACCTGTGAGTTATTAAATACATGAAATTGAAATCAACAAATAATATTTTAATCATTTATAAGACTGAATAAGTTTTTTTAAATTCTAATACCCACTCTCATCCTGGATGTGGGAAGTATACATGCTCATCTTCAGAGAATAAAATTGGTGTAAATTTACAGAGAATGTAAAGTCCCTATGGAAGGTGATTTCCCTATGGAAGGTGATTTACCCAAATTTGATTCATACCCCTTGATGTAGCAGTTCCATTTCTAGGAGTGAATCCTAAGAAAAACAATCATTGATAAGCAAAATATTCTTCTGCAATGGTGATCAATACATAATTGTTTCTAATCGCCAATGTTGGAAATAGCTGATGCCTCATAAGAGGCATTTGTTGAACTGCTAATAGCTTATCTGTATCATGAAGTACTAGGTAGTCTTTAAAATGATACTGTAGAGTAATATTCAGTGACAGAAAAAAAATGTGTATAGTAGAATTTTAAGTGAATTTAGAAAGCAATAAAATGGGATGAACTGCTGATCTCATTTTTTTTTTTTTTTTTTTTTTTTGCTAATGTACCAGGGAAAAGTATATACTCCAAAATGTTAGTGATGATTAATCCTAGTTGGGCAGGTTTTGAATAAATGCAATCATTTTCTTTTTGGATTTTGTGTTTTCTACAATATTCTATGAATCAACTCTGCAATGAGTACATTAAAAACAAATGAAAGAAAAGTTCTAGTCTCAGTCCTCATTCTGTTAGAATTTACCTTGTTACGGTTCTCATGATTTTAGAGGAGTAGGTCCAAGTGAGAATAGATAAGAAATTTATAGAATCCAGGCCAACACCACAGGTCCTTCTATGAAGAGCACAGTTTTTAAAGACGCACAAAGTTTAAAAGAATAAACCCTGAACTAGAGATGCATAAAAGAGAATATCTATCATTTTTTTAAGTTAAAAACAAAGTAAAGAAATTTTTAAAAAGAAAGAAAACTGAAGCTCAGAGCGGGAGCAAGGCTTTCAAAGATGCTTAGCATAGGGAAAAGGATTTAAAGATAAGCATGGAATAAGAAGAAAAGAAACCCTTTTGGCTGGGTGCTTGGCAGCACCAGGGTACTGTTGATGAATGATCAGTACAGTGCAAATTCTGTCAGTCCTATTTTACATGCATCTCTTCTGCCAAAGGGAACGATGCTGGGGCTGCAAAAGGAAGAACAAATCTCAGTAGGAAGGAACACATTCTCATGTGAATGAACAGATCTGGGGACCTCCCGGCTTGGGGTGAATTCTAATTTCCTGGCTATAGCAGATGCCCTCCTATGTTTCACAGGAGAGAGCAGGTCACTGCCAATGTTCGTGGACCAACTGTGGTGGGGGCAGGAGATGAGATGGGTTAGCAGATGGGATGAGGGAAAACACAGCTCACTGTTTCGAAAAAGAAAGAACAGTGAGGGCCTTAAACTTCAGTCTAGTGGGAAAGACTCTCAAATAAATCATTAAAGGAAAAGTTCAGAGGAAACCCAGAATAGAAAGCAAATGTTCTTTATAAAATAAAGGTGAACTAAGCGGGGAAAAAAATAGTACAAATTGGAGAACAAATGAGATATGTCTCTTTCAATACTGTGCAGGTGATGAGGGGCAAGAGAAGGTCAAGAAATAAGAATAATGCCACCTACACACAGCTTGCAGGCGGGAGTGGGCTGGGAAGCTAGAAGATTACTTATGAAAAAGAAAATGAATTAAGCAGGAATTCTTTGAGTAATTGCCTTCAGGAAGGTTCAGGGGAAGGGACAAGGCTGTGGGCACTCAGACATTTCAATTGAAGTTGCAGAAATTGGTGACTCAATGAAGACATCTGAGCTTAAGAAGTGAATTGGAGGAGTCTGGGAGAGATTGGATTAAGATGGCGGAATAGAAGGACTGGAGCTCAACTTCTCTCCCGAAAAACAGCAAAACTACAACCAAATGCCTAGCAGCCTTCAACCAAATGGACTGTACACTTCCAAAAAAGATATTCTACTCCAGAAGACAAAGAAGAGACCACATCAAGAGGTAGGAGGGGCGATGACGCGATAGAAGCAATACCATACCTCCCGGGTGGGAAGCCCCACAGACTGGAAGGTAACTGCATCACAGAGACTCAGCTACAGGACTGAGAGTTCTGAGCCCCACGTCAAAACCCCACGCCTGGGGATCAGGCACAGGGAGAAAGAGCCCCTGGAGTATTTGGCATTGAAGGCCAGCGGGGCTTGTGTGCAGGAGCTCCACAAGACTGGGGGAAACAGAGACCCCACCCTTGAAAGGCACACACAGACTTTCACATGCACTGGGTCCCAGGGCAAAGCAGTCTCCATGGGAATCCAGGTGGAACCTGACTGCAATTCCTGGAGCATCTCCTGGGAAAACAGGGGTGACTGTGCCTTGTTGTGGGGGAAGGGTGTTGGAGGCGAAGCTCTCGGGAATATTCATCAGCCTGCATTTCTCTGAAGGGGGCCATTTCTGGGAAAATCTGGTCGCTCCCATCAGGGCTGAGAAGCCCCAGGCCAAACAATAATCCAGGTGGGATCACAGCCCCACCCATCAGTAAACAGGCTGCCTAAAGACCCCTCAGGCACACAGCCAGCCTCTAATCTCATCCAGAGACAAAGCCCCACCCATCACAGGGAGAGGAATCAACCCCACCTACCAGTGGGCAGGCATCAGTCCCACCCATCAGGAAGCCTACAGCAAGCCCCGCCCATACCAGCTTTAGTCACAGGGGAGGCAAACACCTGAACTAAGAGAGGCTACAACTCTATTGTTGACACAAAGGTCACCACACCAAAAACCTATAAAAATGAAAAGACAGAAAACTCTAACCCAGATAAGGGAGAAAGAGAAAAGCCCAGAAAAACAGCTCAGTGATGAGATTACCAGCCTCTCAGAAAGGGACTTTAGACTGTTGATGCTGAAGATAATGCTAGGCATTGGAAATAAACTGGAGGCAAAGATTGAGAATTTACAGGAAACACTGAGCAGAGAAATACAAGCTGTAAAAGTTAAACAAGAAGAGGTGCAAAATACAATAACTGAAATAAAAAATTCCTTAGAAGCAGCCAACAGTAGAATACAGGAGGCAGAAGAACGAATCAGCGAGGTGGAGGACAGATTAGTGGAAATCACTAATGCAGAAGAGAAAAGAGATGAAAGATTGAAAGGAAATGAGCAGAGTCTCAGAGAACTCTGGGATAATGTTAAACACACCAATATCCGTATTATAGGGGTGCCAGAGGGAGAAGAGAGAGAGAAGGGGACAGAAAAAATATTTGAAGAGATAATAGCCGAAAACTTTCCTACTATGGGAAAGGAACCACTCAGTCAAATTCAGGAAGCGCAACGAGTACCATATAAAATAAACCCAAGGAGGTTAATCAAAATGACCAAAATTAAAGACAAAGAGAAAATTTTCAAAGCAGTTAGGGAAAAGAAACAAATGACATACAAGGGAACCCCAATACAGTTATCAGCAGATTTCCCATCTGAAACTCTACAGGCCAGAAGGGAGTGGCATGATATACTTAATGTGATGAAAGGGAAAAACTTCCAACCAAGATTGCTTTATCCTGCAAGGCTTACATTCAGATTTGAAGGAGAGATCAAAACCTTTACAGATAAGCAAAAGCTAAGAGATTTCTGCAACACTAAACCAGCTTTACAACAAATCTTAAAGGAACTTCTCTAGTCAGAAAAGAAGAGGCCAGAACCAGAAACAAAAACACCACAAATGACAAGGCTCACCAGTAAAGGCATATGTACAGTAAAGATACTAAATCATCCATGCACAACTATGCTACCAAAATCAGAAATCGTGAGAAGAGAGCACAAATACAGGTCACTTGAGACGCACGTGCAATTAAGAAACCAATAACTTAAACAATCTCATTTGTATATAGATTCTTATATCAAAACTTCAGGGTAAAAAAAAAAAAAAAA
>PVHT021183519.1:22025957-22036328 GCA_004024745.2 Catagonus wagneri
TTAAAAAATACCTAGAAGCAAATGACAACAAAGACACGACACTTTAAAACCTCTGGGATGCAGCAAAAGCAGTTCTAAGAGGAAAGTATACAGCAATACAAGCCTACCTCAGGACACAAGAAAAAGCTCAAATAAACAACCTAACTTTACATCTAAAGCAGCTAGAGAGGGAAGAAGCCAGGTCATGGAAACAACCTAAATGCCCATGGACAGAGGAGTGGATAGGGAAGATATGGTACATACACACAATGGAATATTACTCAACCATTAAAAGGAACGGAATAACAGCATTTATAGCAACATGGATGAACCTAGAAATTATCATACGAAGTGAAACCAGTCGGACAATTAGACAGCAACACCCAATGCTACCGCTTACATGTGGAAACTAAAGAGACACAATGAACTTCTTTGAAGAACAGACAGTGACTCACAGATTTTGGAAAACCTTGGTTTTTCAAATAAGACAATCTGGGGGGTGGAGGGATGCACTGTGGGTTTGGGACACAAAATCTATTGAATTGACTTATGATCTTTGTACACCTATAACTGAAATAAAATTCATTGTTAATAAAGAAAAGATAAATTAAAAAAAAAAAGTGAATTGGAGGAGTCTGGAAGCAGACTCGTGGCGGATCATCTCACTGCCCTGCCAGATTCTGTGTCGAGTGTGATGATTATCTGATCGATTTTTTTGGCAACTGTTTTCAGTGGCTCATAGGAGAGGGATGATGAAATAACAAACACAGTAAAGGAGAAGATGTAGCAATTCTTATAGAAAAGGGAAAGCCATTATTCACAAGCTTCAAGCCTCTTTTTCTTCCTCCTTTTTTATTCCATCCTTTCTTCAAATATTTCTTTTCTTTTTTTCTTTTTTCTTTTTTTAAATTTTATGGTAGCACTCATGCCATGTGGAAGTTCCTGAGCCAGGGATTAAATCTGAGCCACAGCTGCAACCTGTGCTGCAATTGAGGCAATGCCTCATCCTTTAACCCATCTTCCCTTGGCCGGAGATTGAATCTGCACGTCTGCAGAGGCCCAAGATGTTGCAGTCAGATTCTTAACCCACTGTGCCACAGCAGGAACTCCCCTCCAAATATTTCTTAAGCTACTACTCTAAATAGAGTATTTAGTTAAGTATGGAGAATATTCATTCATTCATTTCACCAGTGTTTATTAAGTGCTTAGTAGGCACTGAGGATTCAGCAGGGACCAAGTCAGACAGAGTACCTGTTCTCATGGTGCTTCAGGATGTCTAATGTGTTGGGGAGGGGCAGAGACAGACAGAGCAGTGAGCATATGGGTTATAATCCATGAGGTTGTGGAGTGCGCTATGAAGAGAAGTGACTCAGAGCAGGAAGATGGAGTCTGAAGGTGAGGGGAAGCGTCCCTGAAAAGATGACATATGAGCCAGCAACTGCCAAAGTGAGCCTGAGCTACGCAAAGACCTGGGGAGAAAATTTCTACAGTTGCTACCTGGATGGTGAATAGGAGTTTGCCAGTTATCTACTTAAAATAGAAGAGGAAAACTCTTGCAACCAGAGGGAATAGCGTGTGTCGAGTCTTGAAGATGGGAAAGAGCATGACTCATCCAAGCAACTAAAGAGCATTTGGTTTGAAATGTGATGTAGGAGCAGCCAAAGATGAGCTTGGATGTAGTGAGGGTCAGAACACAGACAGACTTGTAACCCTGCTCAGAGGCTGGATTTCTCTTAATGACATCTCATTGACAGTTTAATCAGGGTAGTGACATGATGTAATTTTTATTTGGGAGAACTTCCTCTGGCCCTCTGGCTGATGCAAGGAGATGTGATTGCAGGTTGGGCATGGGCAGGAGAGAGAGCGGGGAAACTACCTAGGATGCTGTTGTGGTAGTTCAGGTAAGAGCTGTTGGTGGCCTGAACTAGACTGGTGAGAGCGGGGGAGCAGGTCTAGGATGAGCTGGGGATGGGGGGAGGGAGGAGGGGGGAATCACGATGGCACCCAAATCAAGGATGACATCTGGTAGATGGTGGTTTATTCACCAAGGAGGAGCATTGGGGTTTTGGGTAAGAGGAGGAGTCTTGAAGGGTAAGGAGCTCAGTGATGGAGTTTGACCAAGTTCAAAATACATTTGGGCCAGTAGGTGACAATATCAAATAATTTATGAGAATAAAACTCAGATGGGTGAAGTGACTGGGCCAGATGCCAGTATATGTTGCAAAGACCCAAAATGATAAGACCTGAGTTCACATCCCGGTTTACTCATCTCGGAATGAGACAGTTGGATTAGATTTTATAGATTTCTGTCAACTTTTTTTTTTTTTTTTGGTCTTTTTAGTGCCAGACCAGAGGCATAGGGAGGTTCCCAGGCTAGGGGTCTAAATGGAGTGGTAGCTGCTGGTCTACGCCACAGCCACAGCAACGCAGGATCCAGGGTATGTCTGCGACCTATACCACAGCTCACGGCAATGCTGGATCCTTAACCCACTGAGTGAGGCCAGGGATCGAACCTGCATCCTCATGGATGCTAATTGGGTTTGTTAACTGCTGAGCCATGACAGGAACTCCCTGTCAGCTTTAAAATCACCCCCTATGATGGGGTGAAGAGTAAAGCAGAGTTTGTAAGAAGAAAATTTTTGGAAGAATTCTTTTTTTTTTTTTTTTGTCTTTTTGCCTTTTTATGTGGAGCCGCACCCGTGGCATATGGAGGTTCCCAGGCTCGGGGTCTAACAGGAGCTGTAGCCACCGGCCTTCGCCACAGCCACAGCAACGCGGGATCCAAGCCGTGTCTGCAACCTACGCCAGAGCTCACGGCAACGCCGGATCCTTAACCCACTGAGCAAGGCCAGGGATCGAACCCACAACCGCATTGTTCTTAGTCGGATTCGTTAACCACTGAGCCACGAAGGGAACTCCAAGGATTCTTCATACGAATAATAATTTCTGTTTTTGAAGTTGATGATTTGAGACTAACATCAATTTATTTTGTGGCAGCAGAAATACAACCAGAGTGAGGAAGGGCAAGTAAATACTGTTTATGCAAATCATGGAGATCCGTTGTGAGACGTGTGGGCATCATTTGATCAGCATTATGGTAGTGTAAAAGAGGGTGTTGAAAAAAAGGAAGGGAGAATGGGGGAGACCTCGACTTATGAATAAAGATCCTCAGAAGCAATAAAAATGTAAACACCTATATGTGTGTGTCACACACATGCATATATATATATATATATACACACACACACACATATATATAATATATGTGTGTATATATATATATATATACACATATATATATAGTGTGTGTGGATGTGTTTGTGTGTGTATACACATAAATTGAAGTTTTAGAAGAAGCAGACTGACCAAGAGGGGAAATAAGCTTTAGAGAAGACTATAGGGCAGGACAATGGATGGAGAGAAAGGTCATTTGAGGCTATGAACAACTGGTATGTAAGGTTTACAGAAGTTTTGCTGGTTTGCTTGGCAGTGTTAAGATGTGTAAATGCACGTCTCACTTGTGGGCTTTAATGCCTATGAGCATCAGGTGTGTTAACAATTGTGAGTATTTCGATGGTATAAAGTTCTATACATGAGCAGAGAATTCCTCTTAAGCTTTTTCAGTTAGAGAAGACAAATATTCTTTTCGATTCTTGTTCTTCCCCACTTAAAACCACAGAGGGGTAGATCAGACAAGTAGAGATGTGTTTGCTTCTCACGCAATCTCCAGAGAAGGAGATTTGTTCGTATGCCTTAAGTGGGGGAATTTGGGCAGTTTATTCCAGATAATTTAGGACAATGATACTCAGGTTCCTCTGCATACCATGGCTTTTCTACAAGGAACTGCTGGATCTGTCAGTTCTGCTCAAGGCTCAGTTTGAAGATTGTTTCATTCCTATGAGTACCTTTGATAAACCAACTAGTGTCTTAATTATCTGTAAACATGACCTCATTTAATTTGAAGGGAAGTAACACTGGGAAGTCGGTTTGGGGAAGGTATCGTCCTCCTTTAGGGCTTTCCCAGCAGGCATTGATTCAGGCCAAGCAGTTGACAGAGAGAAGGATCAAGAGACAGAGACGTTATGGTATTCACTGGAGGGCAAGCACATATTTATGAATGCATTTCTTTCTGTTAGCCAGTTAATGTAGCTACTAGATTCTTGATTTTTCTCCTTGGCTGAGCATGAACTCGTTGAGGTCCACCTGGGTGACCATCAGCTTCGGTTCTTCCTTAGCATCATCCTGTTTCTCCTGACCAAGCCATTTTCCCTAAGCAGAGTCATGGCTGCCATGTGGCATTATTCCTGTGAATGAGAAAAGTTTACTCTTTACCTCCAGGTTTTCCCCCAAGTTTCTCTTAATGTCTTTCTTTCACATTGTTGTCTCTGATGTCTTTTCACCTTATTTTTTAGCATTAGTGATGTCAGCATAGGGTCTGGAGAACTTTCTATTGAGAAGTGCCACTTCTGGAGAACGTGCTCCCCTTGGACCCCTAGCTGTGCTTGCAGAAGAGAACATCTTTACGCTCTTCTCTCCTGTCCATTCATTCTTGTCTGTCCTCTTTCCTTGTTTTTCTTTCTCATGCATAGTTGGATGGTCAAGACTGGAGAGGTCAGAGATCCATCAGTACTTGCCATGAATTCATTCTGATTTTTCTCTTCTCTCTTCCCCCACTTGGATCCCTGAGTCAGATGTCTGAGCTGTGAGAATTTCCCTGGAGGAGTTGTTCCCTCCCTCCGAGGTGGCTGAGTAACATTCTACATGTGGCAGGCACATGGCTGCACATTCTGCCTTTGCATGGGATTGGATGTTGATTGACAAGGCACCAATAGCAACTTTATTTTATATACCCAGAGCTCGGCTAAGCTGCATGCCTCACCAGGTGGCAGAGGCTGGACTGAAGGTCTGGAGAAACTGGGAGTGTCTGAGTGAGTTTTGATATTTAATTTTGCTCTGATCCGTTTGAGAGGCAGAGAGGGAAGACCGTGGGTGGTACAGAGCCTCTGGGGGTGTAAGTGACACTCTGAAAGCATTCCTTCCTTTCTCGGTCGCTGTTCCCTGATCTAATGGAAACAGAGGGCCACATAGAAAACTCCCAAGCTTTAACATTTAACTGGTGTGTTTGGGGAATTGAGGGAGGGGAGCACTTTTCCAAACTGGTAGAAAGACCTCCAACATAGAAGTAAGAAAAAAACCCTTTAAAATAGCTGAAGACGTATTAAAATAAATAGGGCCACCTTGCCTTTTCCCTTTCAGACAAGACTTTTCATGTAGCCGCACAAGGAGAATCACTGTGCCTGGGTGTCTTGGGGACTCCACAAACACTTGATGGATTTGAGACAGAGGCTTGGAGCGCCGTGCTGATTGTGGCTGAACCCAAGAGAAGAGATGGCAAAGGATTCTGGCATATTCCCAGGTATTACCCCCATTCCAGTTTAGGTATTTCATTACATCTTCCATCAGATGTAATAGATGCCATTATTTTATGTTCCATTAAGAAAGGCAAAACAAATTGTCAGAATTAAACTGTGATATGTTATCGATTTTAAGGTGCATTTTGATTTTAGATATGTTAATATTTGAACAGCATTAGGATAGGTAGTAGAAGATCTATAAATCCTAGAAGGGAAGAGAAACTTCCTACCTACCCTTCATCCAGTTTTTTTTTTCTTTTTTTTAACGAAACATTGCCTGGACTTCCTCAGGATTCCTTCCTTTAGTAGCTAAATAGACCTTAACTGGTTTTCCTCATCTAGTCGGTAAGTCGTAGTGCCGGTGACCTCCTGCACATCTTCTGCACTTTGCTTAGTTAGAGTTATCCCCTTGGCTCAGGGAGGGCAAATTTGTGAAACATACAGTGTATGCTTTTCAGACGTGTCCATCTTGCTGAATTTAATTCGTTTTGTGACCCTGCGTTCGTTATTCTCCCCAGTATCGTGTGCCTTCGTGTTCCCTAATGACTGTCCAGGCTGCACTCTGGAACCCTATCAGTGCATGTGTTTTGGGAAAGTACTCCAAATTCCTTTCTTTTTCATCCCTCATGTCAAAACTTGGCTATTTTGGGTAAGAGTGAATAGTGATAAGCTGGCAATAGCTTAGGTCATTCTTCCCAAGAAACACATTTTTAAGGTGAATTGGGATCTTTTTGATGATTTTTAATTCTGAAAGTGATTATTGAGATCAAAATACTTGAGAAAATATTTCACCTAAAGGGCTTACTGTATTTTTCAAATCAGAGTATATATAAAGTAGCATGTTTTAAGACTTAAGTTTACCAGGTTAGTACACAGACTCCCAAAAGGATCTAGGGTGGCCTATCAAATGTCAAAAACTCTTCCCCATTCCTGAGCCCGTGGCACACACTGTATTTGATCACAACCCACTTCTTATTGAGGCATAACCTCAGAATCTTCCTTAACAGAACTCTTCCATCAAGTGATGGGAGTAGATAAATGAAATGAAGCCTCCTTTTTAGCTCTGAGTCCTCATGGGCAAAGATGTGTATCAGCTCACATGTCTTCTCTCATTTATGAACACGGTCATCTTTTTCCCATCTGGGACCTCTTGATCTATCATGTTAAGGTGAAGGAAATAGTATATGGAATCTTGTTTTCAGAAGTAGTTCAGTCTAAATACACCAGGACATTTAGCAGAACTGAAAACTGGAGAAGGTTTTTTGGAGAATAGTGTGTGCTTGTTCTATTTGGAGTGCTCCTGAGCAGTGTGGACACAGAGGATTGGGGCAGGCTCTGGGCCAAGCAAGGGAGATGATGAGAAGGGTAGGAGGGCATCTGTGCATGGAATGGATTAGTTGGGAAAGGGAGAGACTGCTGGGTAAGCTGAGAGTGGCCGTGGGGTGCTAGGAGCCTCACTGTAGAAAGGGTGTTCACCAGGCTGTCTCTGTCTCCGGAAAGATGATGGCCCTCAGGCCAGAAGAAATGTACATTTGCTTAAAAGAAGAGCTCCTTGAAAAGCTTACATATAAATGCGTATATTAAATGTTTAGCATGTAGTAGATACTCTTGTGGGGGGTGCAGTTCTGTGACAGAGTTGGGGGACCACGAATGTCCTGCTCTTGAGCAGCTAATGATGACTAGTACAGGAGGAGACATCATCTTAATAGTGAACAGTTACAGAGTGCCCGCTGGAGCCTGGAGGCAGTCTTCCCCATGCTTTCCAGATGTTAATTTCTTATCCCTACCAAACAGATGAGGAACTCAGGCTTGGGAAGTTCTGCAAATTCCCCAGCATCACACAACTAGCAGTTATTTATGAATTACTTAGAGCCAAGATTCACTCCTGAATCATAGTACTCATATCTCTCCAGTCATTCTCCCACTGGGCAGAATGAGTTAATCCAGAAAAGGAGGAGAGAGGTTTTCCAGGTTCCTGAATCTAAGATCATTGGGTTGTACCTGCGGCTAGTGAGAAATTCTCACTGACGAGCTCTGTGGTTCTTTTGTAAACTTTGAGAGCAGCACCGTGGTTTCATCCTATTTGCACCCCCAGTGAAAAGTGCAGTCCTTGATAGGAAGAGTGTTGGATGGATAGATGGATGGGTGGTTGTGTATATGTATATTTACACTGGACATCAGCCTAGTTTGAAATATAAAGTAGGAGACACAAAATAGCCTCTGCAGATAAGGAGGGACAAATTATTTTGTCCCATGGTCTCAGACAGTCTGCCTAAGTTTAGCAGCAGCCAAACTTCAAGACTCTACTCCTTCCCATGAACTCAAAGATTTTCTTGTTAAGACCTGACCCAAACCTTACTTTCTCCATAAATACCCACAAAGATCCTCAGACTTACTCCTCCCCAAATGTCTGTTTCTTTGCTCCGTCTCTCAGTCCTTCTGCATGCACTATATATGTGTCGAATATGGGATGACTCCTGTTTCTAGTGAATTCTAGTATAGAATGAATTATATCTGATTACACGTTAACTTTCCAGGGGCGGTAAGGGCACACGTCTTATTTCTTTCATCTCTGGCTCAGTGTTTTGGCTTGGATCAGAATGGGTATTTGAGAAATACCATTTGCATTAAATGAGTTTAAATGTTTCTACCCAACATCTAGCAAGCTCAGAAAGCACCACATCAGGATTATCCTAATGGCTGCTGCATATTTTCATTGTTTAGAGAAGAGCAATCTAGATATTGCTGCTGTGATGTTGATCACCCCATATAAAAATAACTGCATTTATGAGCTCATTCTACTGTGGGAGAGATGAGACCATCTAACTCTGGCGACAGGGTTTAGAATATAATCCAGGCCTCCTGGCCCTAAGTCCATGCTTGTTCCTCTAAATCCATATTCTATTAAGAGACTAGTCTAACAACTCCTGGTAGATGACACCAGTCACAAGTAAACTTCTTGATCACTGGTAAGTTAGAGCCTTCAGCGGAAACTGTCCAGGGCAGTGGTTCTGAAAATGTGGTCTGTACATCATGTACCATCAGGATCAGCTTGGATCCTCACTCAAAATACGTATTCCTGGGCTCTTGCCTTGTTCAAGCCCAGTTTTTTTCCTAGAGGTGATTTTCAAATGAGATTAATATTGGAATCTCAAAAATCAAAACACTTTTGTCTAAAAAAATACTAGAATCTGAAGGTCTAGTGGGTACTCTGAAACTCAGAGAGATAAAACAATTTTTTTCCAAAGTCACATACCTTATCAGTGGCAGAGCTGTTGAGTCAGGTCGCTGGGTTCCTGGTCCAATGTTTAACTTAAAGTAGCACCAAGGAGCCTGTCTTTTTTATTGCAGATCTTTTGTGCACGCTCATTAGCATGGCTGAAAATTGGAAGAGGTCACAGCTGGATTCCCGGGCGTCAGTGATTCAGGTCAAGAGGGTGGCATCCTCTAGGCAAAAGTGAACCCGGAGTCTTTTTTTTTTTCAAAGCAAAAGTTGTTAATTGTACAAATCATACTGGACTAGTGTCCTTGCGTATTTTATTAATGCTAACAATTACAACATAGGAGGAGTTTGTTTTTCACTTACATTGCTATATGGTTCTCTAATTGGACAGTGACAGTCAGTCCTTCCATTAACTGTGTGATATTGGTACAGCTACCTACCCTCTCTGTGTTGCTTTTTCCTCATCTTTAAAATGGAATTGAGAGGATCTGTCCTACCTACCTTCCAACAGAGTTGTGTAGAAGAAATAAGTGTTAGAATAATATTTCAAAAATTGAAAGTTATATGGGAATTCCTGAGATCTGATACAACTGATATACATTTCAAGAGTGCAAAAGACACTGAAAGAAAAGTGAAGAAATCAGAAAAAAAGAGCAAGAGAGATGGGACTACCATTCATCCTCCTCTTACAGCTTTAACAGGCTGGTCACTCTGAGGTCTGCATTTTTGGTGAAAGGGCAAGTGAGACATCCATCCGTCATTCTCAGTCATTTCTTGAGTTAGAGTTCAAAGTACAATATCTCTCTAGGATATTTTGTTTCTCTCATTCCCTATGTCTTGGATGGAAAGCTCCAGAAAGGTGCAATGATTACCCAATGACGTAAAATTTTCCAGAGATTCAGAGAGCCAAAGTCAGCCTGGTGAGAAAACAAATAAAATACTAAAATAACATTGAGGGCAGAGGCCCCCATTGAAGCTGCCAAAAAGATATGAAGTTTGATTAGAATAATTATTTTAATTGAATTATCATTTTAAATCAATTAAGGGGAAGGATTTCAGTGGAAGGATGCCAAACCCTACGCATGGGATCCATTTGTTGGGCAGTACGTTGGAAGCCTAAATAATTGTGGGGTACATTCATGCCTTCTTTAACAGACACTCAAATACACTCACAAAACCGCTCATAATTGATCTTCACACCCAGGCTGCAGACCTCAGCTCTGCTGAACCCTGTAATGGGATAACTCAGGGTGATTATGTGGTTTAGTAAATATCCATAAATTAAGCATAGTGTTTGAAGCCTGCCAATAACGACCCAAGTTTCCCAGTATCTCCCAGAGGAGTGAATTAATTCTTCCTAAGAGTTTGGGGCAAAGACAAGCCAGGACAGAGAAGTTTAGCTCCTTCTATTTCTCCCCTCCCATAGTTGGTTACCTTTCTGGTCCCTCCCAGGACACTGGAAGTGTTTCAGGCAATCTCTGGGTCTCAACAGTAACATACTTCGAAGAGGAGGCTGATTACGTTGACTGAAATCCATCCTGGCAAAAGGCTTTTGCTGCAGCTGGTTCCATTTACATTTTGTATTTTTGGAGCTTGTGCCTGTTCCAGGGAGGGATGGGATAATTGATTTAAGTCAAATTATGAAACGTGAGACTCTGAATTCCTAAAAACATGTTTTCTGGCACTGCGTTCAGCAGTGGTGCTCTCACAGGTACGGTGGAATGGGATGGGCGAGGCCGACCCTCCTCCTCCTCC
>PVHT021183519.1:22037328-22079226 GCA_004024745.2 Catagonus wagneri
TTCGCATTCCTCATTTAGAGCTTGGGCTGAAGTCTGCCTGGAACCATTAAGAGAGTCTTGTCTCCCCTTGTCATAGGTGAGAAGCGGCCTTCGTGTTGCTGCTGTTCCTCTGTCCAAGTACAGCCATTGATTTTAATAGTGAGCTTCTCCAGTTTCATGTCTTTGATCACGGAGCTGAAATTAAAGACTGTACATCGTGTAAATGACAAAGGAAATAGATGGGGGCTCAGCAAAAGATGCTAATAACTTTGAGACTTCACTGCATCACGCATTCATTTCCATTTGGAAAGACAATTTGCCTCCTAGATTTTAAAAGCTATTTTAGAACGGTTTCAAAATCAAGATCCTTAATGTTGCTTTGCTCCCATCTGTAGCCTAAATTATTTGTAATTAAGTTAAATAGCTTCATATAAATAGTAGACCTATGCAGTCAGGGGATTGATTGTTTCACATACATCCATGCTTTGTGGAATTGTGAGTAGCAACGGCATCTTGGAAAAGCAGCCCCCACTCTGTCTGGTGCAGAACTTCGATGTGGAATTTTGAAGAATGGTTTATCTTCCAGGTATTAACCAGTGATTCACTTTAGACCGTGGGTCCAGTGAGAGCCGAATTCGACTTACACCTCTGTAGTTACTAGTTCTCCCACCTTGGGCAAGATATTTAAGCTCTCTGTGCCTCAGTTTTCTTATTTGTTAAAATGATGATCATAACACCAGCCTCATTGGATGATACTTAAAACACTTAAGACAGTTCTTAGCATGTACCAAGGCTATTATTTCTTTTTTTCCGTCATTATCGAAGAAGTAACAACATTGATCCTGACAATCTATAATTCCTGGAGTGTTTCTAGCCATTTCTTTGCATGGCTTGTTAAGCCTTGCCCTTTCCACTCAAATGGGCAAACACTCTTGTACTCAACCCAGCCTGGGGTGGGAGTGGGGGTGGGGAAGCTTGGGAAAGTCTTGCAACCTTGCCGGCTACTTGGAGCTTTTTGGACTGAGGGGCTTTTGCCGCCTGGAGATGCAGCCTACCGAAAGAGTGGGTCTTTCTGAAACCTGACCTTGATTGACCTTATATTTACTTACAGGTTAGCTTGTGAACAAAGGTGTAACTCTCAGACCAGGAGTTAATTTCACAAGACTTGTACTTGCTATGTTGTCAGGCATTATAATCCATCCAGAAAAGCGTGTGTTGCCTTCCAGCCTCTCCCCAGCAGCAACCCCATGCTTGGTTCTTTGAGGGATTTTTTAGATAAGTCAGACTTGATGATACTGCTGCCCTCGCAGGAGAGCCCAGGCTTGACATCTAGCTCCTCTGGACCTCGGCAACACCAGGGCAGTCCAGGAGAGGTCTCAAAGAGAGCAAGTGGAAGACTTACTTTTTGTGAGTTACCTTTGCCTTTTGTGACATGAATTCAGTGAAACAGGGGAAGGCCATCCTCATGCTCAACTCTTTTAAGATAGAAATGTCAAAAAAATATAAGTTCTTAGAGTCACCATTAAAATTTATTTTGATCTGAATGCAGCGTGCACAGTTAAAATCAAATGGTACCAGATAACATAGGCAGAGCAGTTCCTTGCTCGCACTCTCACATATTTCTCTTACCCAGAGAAATATCTTTCTGTCATCTCAATTATTTCTTCTGATGTGTATCTCCATACTGCTAAAAGAATACCACTATTAACTACTATTTTTGGATTTATTAGTTTTAGACTGTTGGCTCTTTTTTAATGATAGATAATGATTTATCTCTTTTAAACCACCATGATCCTTAACTTCTCTTACCCCAACCTCTCGATATAGTCATATCAAAAACTTTGACTAAATTAATAGTCAGATTTAAAATTTTCACAATGATACAAATATCATCTCTGTAGAATTAGTAATATACTATGATTCCAATAATTGCCCTATTTTTACACGTATATGGATTTCCATGTATGTCAGGATGGGCCAGGTTTCATTGAGTAACAAGCCCAATGTCTTAGTGGCTCAAAACGACAGAGGTTTCTTGCTTATTTATGTTTCGTGTCCACTATGGGCTAATTTAAGGGGGTGGGAAAGGGACTATACTCATTAGGCTCTTGGTGCAACCACTGTCTTGAATCCCATCGGTCTCCTTGCCAGAAAGAAGAGTGCTCTGGAGGGCAACGGACCAGCATTTGAAATGCTCTGGCCCAGATGTGATGCATGTCACTTTTGCTTACAATTTGTTGGCCAAAACTAGTGTCATGGCTTCACCAACCACAAGATACTTTTGAAGAGCAATTCTACCACATGTCTGAAAGGTGGAGAGGTAAAAATACCTGGTGAAAGGCACTTAAGATGACTACTGCATCTTAATTTCTCCCAGCTGGTTTGTGAGATATGTTATGCCCTCCCCCAGTCTTTGAATTTATCAATTAGTCAGTTCCTTTAAAAAGTTGGAGCTATTACACAGCTGCTATAGTGGAAACTTCCCTTTGTCATTTTTTTTTTTTTTTTTGGATTGGATCTCTTACTTTGAGATCTCCTTAAATGTTTCTTCCTCTCAGTTCACTCCTTTTCATCAGTGGGGCATTATTTTAGTAGCTTCCTAAGAGGGGATGTGGGGAAGCTAGAAGATGCAGGGAAGTTACAGCTGCATCTTTCTTAGCAGTCTTCCCTCCTCTTACCTTAATTTTTAGTTTGGCTGTGTAAAGAATTCTGATTTAGTAATTATGTCTCACTAAGAGTTTTGAAGAGTTTATTCCATTGTTATCCAGCCCTTTATTGTTGTTGAGAAGTCCTGTCATTTTGTTCCCTTTACCTCTGCCGGCAACCTGTATTTTCTGGGTGGAATCTTTTTTAGAATTTTCACTTGATTCTTTTTCTGAAATTTCACAGTAGTGTGCCTTGGTATGAATCTTTTAAAAATGATTTTTTTTCCTTGGATATTCTGTGTTCACTTGGGCTCCAACAGTATGGAGCCATCAGAAGATTCATAACTCGGGTTTATAGAAGTTTTCTTATGTATTGGATAATTTTCACCTCACCATTTTTTTTTGTTTGCTTTTGTTGGGACTTTTAAAAATAGGTGTTAGATTAATCAGAGTTATCTTCTCTGGTTTTTTTTTTTTGTATCCTATCTGACATTACTCTTTCTTCTTTTATTTTTTAGGAGGTTTGCATGATTTTATCTTCCAAATCTAGTTTTTAAAAAAAGGTTTGTCAGAACTTTAATTTATAACAGCTCTTATTTTCCCCTGCTTATTCTTATTTTATAGCATCTAATTGTTGTTTTATGGATATACTATCTTCTTAGCTCCCTGAGAATATTAATTATAGTTTGTGGAACTTTGTTTTGTTCCTATATTATCTGTGTTTCATTTTGGTTTCTTTTTCTCTGTTGCTTTGTTCTTATATCTTATTTTGGAGACTTGCCTCAAATCTAGTAGTCTTTGAATATCTGCCCTTATTTGAGAGTGGAGTTGATTGAAAACTTTATGGGCCAATTAACTGATGGGCTTCACTGTGATTGCCCAGAGAGTAGCATTTTCATTGGGAATGCCCCATATGTCAGCATGGAAGTCTGGAATTGTTTACCACCTCCAGCAAAGACTCTGACAATGGGAACTCTGAGGGTGGGGCATACACTTCACTGTAGGAATTCTTCAGGCAATACAAGTAAAAGATGCTAGTTGACAGGCTCACAAAGCTTCCTTAATCCTGCAATTTTCACTTCTTCATCCTACCCCATTCCTTTGCTACATCTGGAGCCTCTCTAGTTTATTCCTTTTAGAAGGATACACACTTAAAGTCTTCTAGGCAGGGATTATATGGTTTGGGGAAAGGCATTTAAGCAAGCAGCTACTTTATATGCAGATTTTTGCTACCACCCTACAAATCTGTATTTAGGCTTGAACCTGCCCCTGCCTTATCTAGCCACTGCTGGTTCCTGGGCTTCTTAAGGACTCTGTAAGCATCATCACTCTCTTCCCATTGTGGTGTCTCTCTGTGCGAGAACTTCTGGGTCAAGCTTTCCCTGTTCAACTAGATTGGTTACCACTCCTCCGTGATATATTTTTCTTCTAAAAATGTATTAAATTTATCACCTGCTGATGTCTCTCTCCTGCTTCCTTGTACTCAAGAACTTATGTCCTTTTTTATTCCTTTAAAATCATTTTAGTGGGGACTCAGGAGGAGAAAAGCTTACGTGTCTGTAGTCAAGCTGCCATATTTAACTGCAAGTCTGTTTATTGAAAGACGTTATCTCATTGTTCTATTGGCAGATTCCTCTTTTTTCCTGTGTCATTCACAGCAGTTCTTTTTTCTCTAGGAAGTCTCATCCCTGAACAAGTAAGGTCAGTCTTTTCTTAGGAGTGCTTCAGATTCTAGACTTGAGACTCTGGCAAACTTCAGTGTATTGACTAAGGAGTGGCATTGCTTAGTGGTTTTAAAGCATGGGCTTTATTTGAGAAGGCTTGGTTTTTTGCATTTCAGCTTCATTGCTTCCCAGCTGTATGACCCTGGGCCAGTTTCTCATTCTTTCTAAGTCTGTTTACTCAGCTATAAAATGTGGATAATTGTAGTGCCCATGTCTCAGGATTGATAAAAAATGAAAGAAGATTATACATCATCTGTAAAGTAGACTGCATAGTGCCTAGTACAAGAAAAGTGAGCAATGGTAGTGGACATTATTATCCTTAATTGAAATATTTGGGGGATTTCTGGTGGTGTTGTACATAAAAGAAAATTTATAGTTCATTTCAGAATTCCTAAAAAATTGCATGCTGGACCTGTGACTTTGGATCACTCCCAGTAGGCACTGCTCTTGAACCTGAGTTTAGTTCAGTTTTTTAGAACCTGTATTCTGTCCTATTTAGGGAGTGTGCTTATTCTCAGTGGCACATTTAAATTAAATCTTAGTAATCTTTTGAGCTCAGAAAGGCTGAGCCGTCACCCAGAAGGTTGAAATCCCATAGCTTAGAGCAGAGGTCGGCAAACTTTGCCTGTGAAGAGCCAAATAATAAATATTTTAGGCTTTGTGAGCCATACAGTCTTTTTCTCAACTCTTCAATTTTGCCATCAGAGTGTGAAAGCCACCATAGACTTCGTATACACAAATGGGCCTGGCTGTGTTCCATTTAAACTTTACTTACCAAAAATGGTGTCAATTGAGTTTGCCTGTTGGTTATAGTTTGTCAACATCTGGCTCAAGGCATAGGAGGAAAAGGAGGGGGAAAAAAGAGAAAGAGAAGGAAAAGTAAACAGCAGTGTACTTACAAAGAGGGAAGGCAGACTCTCAGAAGCGATCTGGTGATTTAAAGGAGGCTTAAGGATGCTGACTGCCATAAAATCTGTCCTACTTCTTTATCTGCTTACCTCCCCAGGAGTGACCCTGGGGGAAAGTAGGATGAACGAAACATTTTTGAGATGCAGTCTGAGGATCTTCGTGCTCTGCTCCTTTTCCATCACATTCTTCTTTTACTCTCTTGCCCCTGATTAGTGAGTGACTCCAAACTTTTCCCCCTATTCCTCTCAGAGCCCATTCATACAAAAGGTGAACTGCTAGTAATAGCTTGGATTGCTCTTTCTCCTGGGGAAATTCACACTTTGAAAAGAAAGCAAAATGAAAGAACGAATTTCCTCCTAAGGAATATTTTTTTCTGGTTTGAGTTTTTTGTAATGTACATAATGAGCACACCTCATTTCTGAGCCTTACTCCACCCCTAATCTTGTCTAGAGTGTGGTTCAGAAATTGGGTGGGGAGCCATGGTTTCTGTTGCAGATGTTCCTTGGCAATAAAAAAAGTGCTTCAACAATTTGAGTTGTTTTGAAATGGTCGTGTCAAAATGTCCTGTTTCATCAAAAGTATTAGCTTAACTTTTTAACAGAGTGATTTAGTTAGATAACCCCTGTGGAATATATGCTCATAGGAAAAAAGAACTACAAAAATATCTTAAACTTTTTGGTAATCATATTATCGATCATATCCCTGATACTGTTATCCTGCAGTTGTTGTATGTGTATATGAGATGCTTCAAATGTATATTTATTTTGGTTTGTTTAGAATTGAAGTTTTCCGAGTGGTTTAAGAAAATAAAGACGTAAGATCAATGAGTAAAATAAAAATCCCACAGTCCTGAATTTGTCACGAGAATCAATGTAAATCCACAGTATTCTTTCTTTTGAAAAAAGACGTATTTTCAAGCACCCATCTAAAGAAAGACTTAGAAATAATAACCATTTCATTGTCAGTGTGTACCCCATGCATCTGTATTCTCAATACCATTTCTCACCAAGGGACCATATCTCTTTGGAGAAATGAGTAATTCCATGAGCGGGAAAGGAAATGTACAAGATTAGCAGGGAACACTTTGTTAGACCAGGCAGTAATAAAGCTCTCAATAATATGGGGATTATTTAAAAAGGACTCAGAAGATAATTTAAATAAACTTTTACTTAGAAAATTGGGACCATTTGAGGATTAATAAGAACTGAACGCAGTGGATTTAAACATAGGGACTATTCATGGGTTCATAGTGATACTTTAAAACAAAACAAGCAAACAAAATACCCTCAACACCTCGTTGGTCACCTTTGGAGAATACTAGGATAGTACCACATATTAAAAACAAGGGAGCTCCCGCTGTGGTGCAACGGAATCGGCTGCCTCTTGGAAGCCACTGGGAAGCAGGTTTGATCCCCAGCCCAGCACAGTGGGTTAGGGATCCGGCATTGCTGCAGCTGCAGCTTAGGTCACAACTGTGGCTCTGATCTCTGGCCTGGGCACTCCATATGCCGTGGGGCAGCCAAAAATGACCAAAAAAACCCCCTCAGATAAGTAGAGAGAGAGAATCTAGCATGTATTCTGCTCTTCCTAAATGAGCTATATACTTAGATAACCACATAGTAATCTTGTTAAGAAGGAGTTTCTCTTTTATAGGAGTATTTCAGTTACTAAAAAAGGAGAAATGATAGAATCAGAAAATCACAATTTCATAATCTGAATGAATCTAGATCAAGAGTTAAACTTTTCCTGTGAAGGATCAGATAAAACATTTTAGACTTTGTGGGCCATATGTAGTCTGTTGTATCTACTCAAGCCCGCACTTGAAGTGTGAAAGCAGTCATGGGCAATGCATAAACAAATGGACATGATTTAGGTGCCAATTAAACTTTATAAAAATAGAGTACACTGGCTAGATTTTGCCCATAGGCTGTAGTTTGCAGAATGTTCCTGATATAGATAATGACCATCAGTGTCTAGTGACATCATAATAAAAGAGACAGCCAAGTTATGTGCCTCCTCATGGAGTTACACAAGTCCACCTTGGAAAAAAAATCAAACCCAAATCTGGTCAGGCCTTTAGAGTTAATTACTAATTTTCAGAGAATAAAAGGAATACAGGAACATATTAGAAAACCCAGGGAGAGGCAGAAAATCTAGAAAAATCTAGGCTCTGGGGAACTGTAGAGACCAAACAACTGATTTCTTTAAAAAAAAAATTGGAATTTAAAGGAGTAAGCTATAAGTTTAAAAATGATTTAAGAAACATATCAAATAATTTCAATGGATGCGTGTGGTTATTTCCCTGCAAAGATGGTTACCGATAATTCCTTTTTTCTCTATACAGTCTTGTCCTTCTCCTTTTAAGAGATGAGGTCTGTTTCCTCTCCTTTAGAACAAGTCAAGATTGACCCTAACTTACTTTGACCATAGAATGTGGTAGAAATGACACTGTCCTGGGCCTGAGCCTTAGCCCTGGCATCATCTGCTTTTGCCATCTTAGAGCTCTGGGTCCTTAAATAAAGAGGTATCTGCTGGGGAGAGAACACCTGGAGAAAGTGGCAGGGGGGATGGTGTTTGGTGGTAGGTGGGTGTGGGAGGTCATGGCCCTCTAGCCTTTCTCATCAAGACCTCCAGCATGAGAGTAAAGCCTTGGTTTCCAGCTTAGTCAAGGTGCTAGCTGAATATAGCTGCATGAACCAGGAGAAGAATCACCCAACCAGCCTATAGAATCATGCAAAATAGTAAACGGTTGTTTTAAGCCACCAAGATTTGGAATGGTTTGTTATGCAGCAGTAGATAACTGATACATTGGAAGTAACTTGGAAAAAAATTCAAACAAATTATCAAAAAATTATGAGATAACAGGGGAAATATGAATATTGAATGAATATTTGATATTGTTAAGTAATTATTGTTAGAAATCTAAGGATGTTTTGTAACTTTATATGGTGACAGGTGGCAGTTAGACTTATTGTGGTTATCAGTTTGCAGTGTATAGCAAATATCAAATCATTATATTGTTTTCCTGAGACTAATATAATGTTGTGTGTCAATTATATCTCAATTCAAAAAAGAGAAATTTGAGGATAAACTTTTTAAAGCATTATATTTAATTTGTATAAAATTATTGTTTTCTCAGGTCTGATTATGGTTTGGGAGTTATATCTAAAAAGATACACATGTCGGAATATTTACACATACAGTATCTGGGAATCGCTTCAAAATTCCCCGTGGAGGAAGGAATTAGATAGGATGATAAAAGACTGATTCTATATTGATCATTGTTGAGGCTTGATGATGGGTACATGGTATTTGAGAATTTTGAGGTATTTGCTTTTGTATTTGAGAATTTCCATCATTAAAACTAATAAAACTAAACAAAACAAAGCCTCAGTTTACAGAACTGTGTTCTAAGGGTGATTTTTCAGACATCCTGCAGCAAATAGGGAAGTTAAATTCTTGAGTAGAAGAACTTTCTTGGCTATCTTGAAAATACTGTGAAGCGCTTCCTCAGAGAGAACAGCCTTAAATGATCATCCTTAGGGTTATTCTTTTGAGGTTCATTATAGCTAGAAAATTAATGTTAAAAAAATTCATGTTTTTTAATACCTGAGGGATGACATGTTAGCTCATTTTCACTCTTTTTATATAAGACACTGCATTCGAAGTCAGAAAAACCCTTCCTGTTTCAGCTAATTGAGAAGATTTAAGTCTGATCACTTAGCCATTTTGAATCTCAGCTCCCTCGTCAATATCAAGTGGGGACTTTCATGCCTTACTTTGTTGCTGACATCAGGCCCTGAAACAATCTGGGGATTTCCATAGAAAGTGGCCAGGGGACAGGCTGTAGAAATGCAAATATCTCTACCCATGCTCCTGTAGAACTGGAATATACTGAGAACATCCTCTTATGACTCTTTCCACAGAGATGGAGAGAATGGTCAGAGAATTTTAGTGACTTGAGCACTCTTATGGGCTGAATTGTGTACCCCCACCCCCAAACTCATACATTAAAGTCCTAACCCCTGGCCTCAGACAGTGGCTGTATTTGGAGAAAGGCATTTCAAGAAGTAATCCAGGTGACAAGTGTCCTTATAAGAAGAAGAGATTAGGATACAGACACACATAGAGGGAAGACCATGTGAAGACACAGAGAGAAGACAGCCATCTATAAATCCAGGAGGGAAGAAACCAATCCTGGTAACCCCTTGATCTTGGACCTGTAGTTGCCAGAGTTGTGAGAAAATAAATCTGTAGTTGAAGTCATCCAGTCTGGGTTCTTTGTTAAGAAGGCCGTAGAAAATGAATACAATCTTTCGTCTTTTTTTTTTTTTGGCTGTGCCCATGGCATGCAAAAGTTCCTGGGCCAGGGATCGAACCTGAGCCTTAGCAGTGACGGCACTTAAATTCTTAACCACTGGGCTGCCAGGAAACTCCTAAATACAGTCTTTTTAATCTCAAGAATTATGATTCTCAACAGGAGCATGGCCCTGATTGAATGGGATGTAAGCCCTTTGGTGGGAGAAGCTAGAAGCAGTGGAGGTGGGAAAGAAAATCAAAATAAACAAACAAAAAGGATCAGAGCAGAATGGAGCCCTGCTTCTCACCAGACTCTATGAGGAAGGGATTGACAAAACATGCAAATCTCACCTTTGAGTATCAATGAGGCTTGAAAGCCTGACCTATACATCGATGTTGCTCATGCATGGGACAGGAATTGCTGGGCATAACGTGTTAAGGTTGGGTTATGGCTATGTTATCAATAATTCCAGCTAGCTAAGAGACATATCTTCAGTAGCTTACTTGTAGGGTATATTTCAGAGAGAAAGCTACATCAATATATTTTAAAAATAATAAAATAATAAAAATAATAAAACAGTTTTATTATACAAATAATATAACAAAGAGTTTCATTATACAAATAATATACAAATTTTATTATCCAAATAAAAATATGTATACAAATAAAAATATGTATATAAGCACTCCTTATATTTAGCTTTAAAAAGAATAGGAGCAACATTTAAAGAAAAGTATAGTAACTAGGTGAAAAGTATAGTAACTAGTTTTCATTATCCGTGCTTACCTTTTGCTTCTAAGCTTAATCTGGAATTAACGTTCATTATTGGAAATCCAAACTTTCAGGACAAGTTCAAAGTCTCTTTTCCCCAAGTAGCATTACTGGAAGCTCCCTAAATAAATAATAAATATAAATATAACAAACATGATAATGAAGTAGAGATAGTCTTCATGCTTTTATGTTTTATCTTCTAGTTAGTTATTCATGCATTTTTTTCCCTTTGAGGATTGAAAGCACTTTGAGGTCAAAACTGTCTTGATTTTTGTAGCTCCACATTCCCTGGCAGAGTGGGTATTGTATGTTGACCCTCAATAAATATTTATTAAGTTACATTTTGTCTCATCTTCAGAGCCTCCAGTAACTGAGTAGCAGCCACAGCCTGTCTCTAAGATGGTATGAAAAGCCCTCAAAATAGAGTTTTACACTCTATTTTATCAGAAGGAAGCATAATGCCCTCAATATTCCTCTTTCTACAAACTGACAAAAAATATCAAGGGTCTGCTGTCTCGGAGGCTTCTTTCCCTTCCCTCACCCCTTCCTCTTTCTTTCTCTCTTTCTCTCTCTCTCTCTCTCTCTTTCTTTCTTTCTTTCTTTCTTTCTTTCTCTCTCCCTCTCTCTCTCTCTCTCCCCCCTCCCCCTCCCCCTCCCATCCTGTTTCTGGGGATTTGGCTCATTGCCACCTCTTGCTTATATGGTCATGTCAGAACACTCCATCAAACATGGGTCAAACAAAAAAACTGCTTTTTTTTTCACACTCTATGATCTCACCTTTGTATTAAATTATTGCAACCAAACTAGGAGCAGTGACATTTTCTCATACACACTTTTCATTTTTATTCCTTTTCCAAAAAAAACCCAGGTCATTATCATTGCATAGCTTCTTTTTCCTTGGAGTCCTATGATTTTTGCATTTCACCACTTGCTGCAGATTTCAGTATAAAAAGGTTGAACTTTATTTGCTGAACGTTCTGAAATGTTTCTGATTGTAATATAATACACCAGTAATTAAATACTGATTTAGAGAGTAATTTTCTTGTGTGTCATTTCATCATCAAGGAAAAAAGACTGTTAAAGCCATCAGTCTTTGGGGCTGTATGGTGCTAATAAAAGGTTTTGATTAGAAACTTTTCATCCACCATTCTCAAACCATTTTATCAGCCCTTGGAATTTTCTCTAGCTTTGCAAGGCTTCCCAGGGGAATCCTTGCAATGTCTTAATGGCCTGGAGACAGACAGGGTAATGCTCCTCACCTCAGGGTTTTCTTACATCTTCACATGTGCGCTCTGTGTAGCCTCTGGGTCCAGGTAAAATGCTGGGACAGTTGCTGATTTGAAACGTGAGCCTCCCACACATCTGTTGAGGACACTGACTATCGCAGAGAAAGTGACCCTCTCCAAGTTTTATTTGGGTCATAAAAATTCATGCTGTGCACCACCTCTTTAAGAATCTGTGCCATTAAATGTGGCTAGATCCAGAGTACACTCTGGAGGAAGCCAGAAAGGACATTAAAATGCTTAGTCTATGACACACTTCCTTATTTTTGTCATTTTGACATTTATGTGTTGTTTCATTAGGGATTTTTAAGAGAAGACCCTTTTTCGGCAAGAAGTTTTCCCCAGATCTCCATGAGAGTCAACAGTTTATAATCAAACAGCTGTCTGGTTTTCATTTCGACTGAGCTGGACCACCTGCCGGCTGTTAACCTCTGGAAGATTATTATAATACAATTGTTGTTGTTGTTTGTTTAAAAAGTTTCAGAGCTCAAGGAAAATATTAGTAATGAGTTACTTAACCTGCAGTGTTTACTGTTCCCACTCAACTTGCAGATGGTGTCCCAGTGGCCAGAGAGGGAGGGCTCATCGGAGGCCAACACTATTTTGCACTTGTTTTGGAGACGAACCATAAAAATAGGTTTGGCAGTGAGGATGACCGCCCTGTGGGAGGAGGGGTGGGCAGCATTACAAAAGCCTTTTAAAAGGAAACACAGCCCTTTCTGATGACTGAGTTTGAGAGGCACATCTCAACATAACCCTTTAATTCAGCACACTGTAAACTTGAAGCTGGGGTTAGGAGATCAGTGGATCTTGTGAGCATGTGTGGTTCAGCCTTGGCGTTTTGAGGCTTGCTCACCAGCTGCTTTCTTCACATATGCACACTCCTCTGACTAATGGAAGTGATGGCTGCAAATTCTCTCCAGTGGCTGTGTGGGTACAACTTCCTAAGCCCTATAAAAATCCAGTCCCTAGACAGCTTTGTGCAGGCTCTCTGATTCCGATGACCTGCCTCTCCCTGGCCCTGGGGCTTTGAGGGCATAAGCGTCATCCGTAGAGGTGGGAACATCGCAGTGTGACTGAAGGGGGTGTCCCTGCAGGGACCACAGAGGGCAGGGGTTGGCTGGAATACGTGTTCCGTGAGGATCAGCATTTCCTCTGTTTCCTTCCCTTCTTCATCCTCTCCAGTCATTAGAACAGGGACCGTCACATGGTGAAAATGTGTTAAAATGTGAAAGGTAGAATGAATGAATGAATATCTTTTCTTTCTGTTTTCTGTTCACCTTCTTATTTATCCCCCAAGTAATGAATAGTATGAATAATTGATAAATATGGTGACTCTCAGGATTTATATTACAAAACTTTTTTTCTGGCTTTCAGAAAAAAAAGATGAAGATTTAGGCAAGCTAGCATTTTGGGGCTGACTTGGGATGCTACGTAAGGCAGAAGAGAAAAGGAGAAAGGACTCCAACTTTGGCCACAGACAGACTTGAGTCTGGAGCGGGACAATGTCTGTTTCTTACTCTGTGACCTTGGGTAAATAAATTAACCTCTCTGATTCTCAGCTTCATCATTTATAAAATGGGAATAATTATTGGTATCCTATAGGTTTTGTGTTAGAGACTGTGTAGTAAAAGCCTGGCACAGGACAGAGGACCTATAAATAGTAATAATAATAATAGGAATAATATAATAATATGGGTTCCTGTCATGGCTCAGTGGTTAATGAACCCTTCTAGTATCCATGAGGATGAGGGTTCGATCACTGGCTTGCTCAGTGGGTTAAGCATCCAGTGTTGCCGTGAGCTGTGGTCTAGTTTGTAGACCCCGCTTGGATTCCGCGTTGCTGTGGCTGTGGTGTAGGTCAGTAGCCAGAACTCCGATTTGACCCCTAGCCTGGGAACCTCCATATTCCACAGGGGTGGCCCTAAAAAGACAAAACAATAGTAATAATAATAAT
Source organism: Catagonus wagneri (assembly GCA_004024745.2). Classification (NCBI taxonomy): domain Eukaryota; kingdom Metazoa; phylum Chordata; class Mammalia; order Artiodactyla; family Tayassuidae; genus Catagonus; species Catagonus wagneri. The sequence goes on from PVHT021183519.1 coordinate 22,050,897, forward strand.
AAAATAATTCATGTTATAAATACTGTTACAATACTTAATATTATCATTAATTTTTTCTCACACTCACTGACTACTACCAAGGAGTTAATTCGTTGTGGATGGCAACATTTTATAGCAGAAACTGGCCAGGATTGAGAGGTTTCTAGTAGCTAATTGTATAACCCAAGCAAGTCTCTTCACTTCTGAACCTCACTTCCTTTATCTGTAAAGTGAGCGAAATAGCTACGCTGATTCTGACTAGTACGGAGCATTCAAGAAAGTAGAGCTAAGAGAATGATTGTTTTGCAAAGTTGTTATAACCCTTCAATAATTAATATGGAGCTACATGGTCAACTACTAATTGTCATGCAAATGTCACTTGTTTATTTCAGCTTAACCCATGCTTATTGAGTATTATGTACCAAGCACTGTACTAGATACCATTAGGAAGAGAAAAAGAGGATGTCTGAGGAGCTTTTACTCTGGTGGAGGAGGCCGTCACATGAGCAGAGCACAGTTGCTCCTGTGATGGTGATGTTTGTACTTCTTCATGATGCCCCTCGATCCATTGTTGACATCTTAAAGAAAAGGATTTGGTGACAGTAGAAGCTGAGACACCCAGTGCGGGGTTTTTCCCTCCTCTTGCATATGTACAGAGAATTGGAAGCGTGTCATGCTCCCCGATTTCCCTGTTTACAGGAGACTTATAAAGTTAGTGCCTCCACCACTTCATGTCTCTGCTCCAGAAGTGGCTGTGAACTGCGTTCTTCTCCTACAGGTCTCCTCATGCTCTCAGTATCTACTGTGACGTCATGCTTGGAAGCTGCTCCAGCATAGGTTGTGAGGAATGGATGGAGAGTTCCTTGCGGAGAGAGTCCATGTCTTTTCCATTTACACATCTTCAGCACCAAACCTTTCCACTTTGCCTTTAGAACCCCCCTTGTACATTTCACATCTCTTCCCTTAACTGGCATCTACTTCTTAGCTAAAAGTCCGGCTTTCTCTTGAGCACATGGTTTCTTCTGAGTTGGTTTGTACCACCCCACATGGTATGATTCTGGTCTGGGAAGTACCATCAGCATCTCCTTGACGTATTCAAGGTCCCTTTTAGACTATGACCTTGCCACAGTTACAGCTATGTAGTTCAAAGTCCCTTTTAGACTATGAGCTTGCCACAGTTATAGCTATGTAATCACCACTCATACCATCCAATTAGCCTGCCCTCCGCCTCTCTTTATTATAATTTTTCACCTTCTGCATCATAATTTATTTATCCTTGAGGACACTGCCATCTTAATCTTCTTCTTTATCCCAAGTCAAGGTTTTCTATTGTCTAGGGTGAAAATATCATCCATGTGATGACCTAATAACCCTGGACACTCATTTTCTGTCCCTCATTGATCACCTTTCCTTGTCTAGTGGGTTTGTGGTTGCCGCTGCCTTATTACTCTTTGTTCCCTCTGTCCAAGTTCAGGATCAGATCTTATAATAATAACATTTTATATTTCTCCTTAGGTTAATATTATGAATGTTGCAGATCCAGGCACTGAGTCCGTGTATGGCTTAGCTCAGTTCTTTTTTGTGAAGCTGAATATGCCTCTACCCTGCTACTTAAGTCCATAGCCATAGAGCTAGGCAAAATAGGGCAGTAGCCTCCTACCTCCAGTCTCAGTTCATTTCATCATTGGGGTTACTTCAGCTCAATCCCTAATTTCAACCTCTTTCTTTATATGGAGCTGAATTTCTGGCTCCAGTGTTTGTTTCCTGCCCTGGAGCCCATTTGGCCAGTTGCTCCAGCCAGCTTCATCTCTTTGTTTGTCTGGTTCAGGAATATTTACCTCTTCAGCTCATTTATGGCTTTGTATTCCTGCAGATTTGGAGAGAGGGACTGCATTAAAATGTTGTTACTCTTCACCATCTTGACTAGAAGTAAGTGTGTATATCCTTTGGTTGACTGCTAGAATATAGGCAACGTTAGGGTAGAGCCCCTGCTTATCCTGTGGACCATTATTATTGCCAGTGCTAAGCACAGAGTAGCTGCTACCTGTTTTTGGAAAGAATGAGCATTGATGAAATGATACAGGTAACAACAAATGAACAACCTAGTTTTATAATAAAACCAAATTTTGTACCTTGTGCAAGTTGGAGTTTTGATGACAAGCATAATTATTAGCACCATATTCACCTGTGCATTTATTCCGTGTATTCAGTGCTTGTGGAAGCTGGGTATGGCCATGTATTCATTAAGTTATTCTATTAGCATTAGTCTTTGCACCTGTGAGCAAAAATAAATAGAACTATGTAAATACCAAGTATTATCATCACTTTTATTGCAGCATCATTTTGCTATCAGTAGTATCAGCTGTAAGGTAAACATAAAATTGAAGCAATGACAGAGGCTTTTCCTTTTTAAGATGTTTGTTTTTCCATTATAGTTGATTTACAGTGTTCTGTCAACTTCTACTGTATAATAAAGTGACCCAGTCATTCATATATATGTGTATGTATATATATATATATATATATATATATATATATATATATGTACTTTTTCTCACATTTTCCTCCGTCATGTTCCATCACAAGTGACTAGATATAGTTCCCTGTGCTATACGGCAGGATCTCATTGTTTATCCACTCCAGATGCAATAGTTTGCATCTATTAACTCCAAACTCCCAGTCCAGAGGCCTTTCTTGATGTCCTTTTTGGGTGCTCTTGCCATATGGGAGACATATCAATTTACCCTTAACTGAAATTCTATCACTTTTGTACCTTTGTTTTATAAAACTGCTTTCGGATTTAGTTCAGAAGTGTTTGTGGAGCATACATGGCCAGGTCCTGACCTTCAAAACTCCTATTAGGCTAGGATAGTAGTTTGGGTGTGGCAATCCTAACTGTCCATTTGGGTAAATGTTTAGCCATCTCCATGGGAATGTCAAGCTTGTGGGCTTCCAGGAACTAGAAGCCTGGTAGACTGGCCAGGGAAGATCATACCTTAATAAGTCTAAGACTCTCTGTGGTTCCTTCTTTGTCTCATTTGACAAGGATCCGAAGACCGCAGCTCTCTTTGGATCCCAGAGTGTAAGGACTTGCTACTTCTGCTGAGAACTTCCTGGCAAATGGAGAGCCAGCTGCGTTCTTGGGGAAGGGCGGCAGTATGTCTAGTGCTTGTGTCTCTGTTGGAAGTGTGTGGGGCTTGTTGTGTTTATCACAGGGAGATTTATCTAATAGAGAGGCAGTGAATATGTGTTAGGTATTATTATTAAGAGCTAGTTTGCTTCCATTCCGAGCAATACTCAGTGCTGGAGAACAGTTTATATTGCCAGCTAAGGTAGCAGTATTGGGAGCTTACTGAGATGACAGAGTACTCTTGTTAGCTAGACTACTTTTCCGTATTGAAAACATAAAGTGTTCTGCATCAGATCATATAATCTACATTTTCCCTTTCTCTCTTTAATTTGATTATGAACTATTACTGTGCTTTGCCATAAAATATGAAAGTTTTACATTTTGATAGTTTTTCAAATGCTGATTTTACTTTCTGTGCAAATACTTCATATCTTTCTAGCATAATTATTTAGCAGCCTTTTCGGGTTAATTATTGTCATTAACAATATGAGTCCTATGAGGGAATATCAATTAAAATATGCACAGCTGAACTTTCAAATGAGTAAATAATTTAGTTTTGGAAAATGACTGGAAACAGCAGGGTAACAGTCAAAAGGGGAACAATTATTTTAATGCTTATTTGACAAATGAGTCATTTTTACAGCAAATTAGATTCTTATCATAGCACCCCTACTGGTTACCACAGGAAAGCTGTTAACATGAGTTTTTAAAATAAAAGCTGTTAAGTTATGCATGCAAAGTTAAGGAAATCATTTGTATGAAGAAAAGGTGATTAGGCTATGCATTGTTAGCTGATGGAATACTGCCACTGGGATCTAATTAGGGCCATAAATCACCCAAAATGATGTGTGTATATAGGGCTTGAAGCATTGGAGTGATGCATGCCATTGACAGTGAGATGGATGATCCCCCAACCCTGACTTTCAGAGCTGTCCTTGTCTTTGTGCTGGCCAGACCCTAAAGCCCTGCTTAATGACAGAGTGGAGTTGGGGCCACAACCACAGGAGTTTACCATTGCAAAGGGTGCTGGGAAGATTCCAAGATGGACCTCCCTTCCTTTTCATTGGGAAAAAGCTCAGGAAAAACAGGACTGTGGCCTCTAGGATAAATAGCCTTGAGGATAGTTCTAATTTGTATTTTGCCAATTGAATTACGTTTTTTTTTTAAATTTAGTTCAGTGATTCCAGATGGAAAGAAGGGAGGAAAGGAGGGAAGAAGAACACATTTATAGAAACCATGTATTATTTTTAAGACATGAGTAGTACCTACTCCATTTCCCATAGGATTTAGCATCGGGTTAAAGCAAACCTTATTTGTAGACTTTTTGGAGTTCTAAAAACAGATAAGCACATTCATCATTTTCCCAGCTCTTTCGCTGGTGTGTTTGAATTGAATTTTTTTCTCGACTCTGCTTTATACCATTGCACCATGGACCTTTTGTTCTGGCCACAGAAACTTAGACCACACTCCTCAACCTGGGTGGGAAGTTGCCCCCTCCTAGATAGAATAAATTGGACTGAGGCAGCCTGCCAGTCACGAAACTCAGGCCCCAAGAAATGATCTAGGGAAATGGAGTCCAAGAAATGATCTAGGCCATTCCCAAGTCTACTGCATCAGCATCACTTGGGAAATTGCTAGAATTGCAAATTCTTAGTCTCCAACCCAGGTTTACTGAGTCAGAATCTCTAGAGTTGGGCTCAGCAATCTCTGTTTTCACAGGTTCTTCAGGTGACTCTGATGCATGCTCAAGTTTGAGAGGCACTGATCTAGACTAGTGCTTGAAAGAACTAAACTGATAGAAATTCTTTCAGGTTATTATGAAAATAATTCTACGAGGTCTCCAGGAATTGAGAACTCTTATAAGACACCAACTCTAGTATCTTCCACTCACCCCTGCCTTTGATTGTTAACTGCAGATGTGACCATGTATCTTCAACTTAATTATTTCAGGGTCTTATTTTTCATGGGTAAATGAAGGTAAAACATTGCCTACAGAGAGGCAGGAATTTAGACACATAAACTTGTAAATTACCTGCCAGCTCTTGATCTCTAATCGTTAATATGGCCAGGAGGATTAAAACAAGTAAGAATACATATCAAGATATATTTTCATTGTGTGTTTCTTGAATTCTTTCAAAATGATCACTTCTAAACTGTCTCCCCTAGCACACCTCTTGTAGAGAGATTCAAATCTCAGGCTCTAATACTGCCTAGTAATCATCTACTATGCATCTATACTTCAGGTCTGAAGAATCCACTTTCAGGATTACACCCTTATATTAGCTTTTTGAGAGCTCTTAGCCTCAGAGAGTCTATGCCTCCTTTGTTATGATGCCACACCCAGAGGGATTCTGACTTCATTCCTTTCTCATCAGTGAGACATATGATATTTGTGTCTGTCTTGAAATTCTGTTCAAATCACGTTTTTTTATTGTGTCTTTATTTCTCACCTAATGCTGAGTATTTTCCTTGAACCATCTCATGCTGATGGAATGAACTTCTGCACTCACCAACTTCACCAAACCAGTTCTGCAGAACTTCGTGACTTCTTGGTATGGGGATGGAGGGAAGGGTGGAAGATGGGGGGTCAGGTAGGGATGTGTCAAAATTTTAGCAATTGTGTATTGTCTGGGGGGAGGGGTGTCCAGAAGGCCAGCTGGACATAGAGTTCACATTATAGAAATGCCAAGTTTAGGTTTCTCCCATTGGGTAAAGTTTAGCGGTGTCTGACCCCTATGTGATTGGACCTTGAATAAGTTCATCAAGATCATCTTTATTTGAGATTCCAAGAGTTACTGCTTCTCTCACATGACTTCTCTATGGTGATCATAATTCTCTCCAATTTCTTTCAAAAAGAGTATATTCCACAGGAGAATCAGTGAAAAATACAAAGGCAGGAGAATGCAAAGACAAAATACAAATACACAGGAGAATCTGTGTATTTCCACTTGCTAGTCCAGCATCAGCTAGTTGAAGACTTTCATTTAATAAATGAAGAAACTACAACCAGTGGAAAAAACAAAGGCCACGTGGGCAATTCATGGCAGAGCTGGTCATAGAATGGAGGCTTTGGGACTCCCGGCCCAGGGCATCCCAGGGTCTTCCAGGACTTGACAAGACTTAGTCGTTACCATCCTAATCAATATATAATAAATAGCACTTAAGTTATCAAATCCTTAAAACAGCCCTGTAAGGTAGCTCTTGATTATTCTCATTGTGCATTTGAAGAACTGAGGCTTAGTCATGTTTTGTCTTTTAGAACTTTCCCTGTTACATAGCTGCTTAACCACAGAGCCTGGACTCAGAATCACATGTGATGACTCTGAAGAGCATTCATAGAACCATTTCACTGTGTTTATGTTGATACCAGCTTCTGGATAAAATCAACACCACAATTTGCTTTTTCAATTTTTTTGTTAATTTCCAGGACTCAAACCTCAAAATATGTGTGCTCCAATCATGAGAGTAAGTAGATTGTGAAGGGACTCTATCCTTAAGGACAAGAGTTGCAGAGGGTACTACAATGAGAAATTAGCACAATTAGAACCCCTTATATAAATCTAAATACAGGTAATTAAAACCTCAGTCCTTTCTTATCCCCTAGGAGTGTCACTGCCCCCCCCTCCAAAATGACCCTCAGAGACCCCAAGTTTTTACACTTGCAGAGTTCTTAACTCACTCTGGTTCTTTTTGGAAGAGGCCTGCTATAGGTGCATAAATACAGTAGGTTACAAAAGATCCTCTTTTGATAGGGAAGTTAGGATTCACAGAGAATTCTAGTTTCTGTTAAAACATGGACTGTTTCTAGAATCATTAATTTCCAGTGGCCCGGGAAAATTTCTAGCATATGAACTCTAAAGCCCTTGCTGACAGAACTAGTGCCCTGGCAGCAGCTGACAAAGAGTAGAAATTTAGAGTGGTGGTAGGAAAGACTTCATTCATCTTTGTCTTTTTACCTCTTGGCTCTTGCTATCAATTTTTCCTCAACTTAGGCACCCCTACCCCCAAAATACTATGACTGAAGCATTGGATTCCTTCCTCCCTCTCTGCCCGCTCCCTCCCTCCATTTTCTTTCCCTCCCTCTTTCCCTTCCTTCTTCTCTTTGTCTTTGCAGCTCCTCTCTCTCTGTTTCCTTCTTTATTTCGTTGGCCTTTCAAGTTTTCTTATTTTCAAAAAGTACGAGAAACAGTGTGTTTCTGCATAAGCAGTTCCAGTGATACGAGTTCAGCTCAGTGAGAGGTTGAGTTGTTTATATGGCTCCGCTAAGAAACAGTTTAATTATGAGAGGGTCTCTTTATACTAAGTCTGTCCTAGGAGTTCAGAGGAGTGAATACAGTCATTTGAAGTGAACTAAGCAGGTCCACTGGGTGCCTCTCACCTGTGGTGGATGATCTGTGTATGTGAGTTAAACCAGTAGTTTATGAACAAGAATCAGACTTTATTCCTATCTGGTGCTTTACAGATCTGGTCCCTTTACATCATGGGAATTAGATTCACATAGTTTCCTAGAATACTGCTTTCATAATTCCAAACACCACACCTCCATGTTCCCAATACTTTTTGGAATGATGACACCCAGAGTCAGCCTAATGTCCCTCCAACTCTTTAAACACTTTCTTTCATCACCCCCTCCTCCCCTTCCCTAGCTCTTTCTGGTTCTCAGCCTTTTCATATTCTTGCCAGCCAGAACCTTCACTGGCATGCCATAATTAGCCCTACTTCCCTTACCAGTATCTCCTCATCAATCAAAACTTACCTGTCTTACATTCCTTTCCCTCAGAGCCCTGATGGGTAACTGAAACCAACATGACAAATCAATCACCATGTGCTGTCAATGCCTGATTGCTGTTTGTTAACAACATACTACATTTTATGGAACTGCTGCAACAGATTCCTTAACAATCCAGCAGAGGAGGTTTTCAGCATGCAAAGACTTTCCTACAATGTCAAAATTATAGCGTACACCATCTGGGCTGCCATATTATTCTCACTGCTAGACTGACCCCTGTGATGCACTCTTCTTTGCTGGTTTGTCACTTGCTAGATGGCACCTGTTTTAATATAAGATCATTACATTAAACATGGTCGTTACATTGAAGGATGTCAGAGCAGCCCCTGTGATAGCTCCATGTCAGCTGGAGGTTCATGTTGACAATGCCTCTAGACATGGCTTCACATATTCCATATAAGTGACATTTGGGATGGGTAGGGGAGCCCTTGGCTTGGTGCTCTGGGAAAAGCGAGAGGCTATCCGTCTTCCTAATATATATGACACCTCTTACTAGTTTTTTGAGTGTCATTCCCACATAGGGAACAAGTAGATTCGTCAGATATTTCAGAATTTATAGCAAATAGGTATAGTGTGCATGGACTAGAATAGAAGCTGAATGAAAATTAATTATTGGTCACTTCAGGGACCATTTATTGTACCCTTTTCAATCGATCATCAGTCAGTCATTCAAACAGTTCATGAATCTTGATTGAACTCTCATTTGACCGAATTCGGAGTGATGGTGTAAACCACATGAAAACTAGAAATAAGTGTCAGACACTGTCTTTGCCTTCAGAGATCTCATAATATGGTCAGCTCTAGGATTCCTGAAGAAGTTTGTGTGAGCTAGAGTAAAAGAGGGGTGGACACTCACCAGAATCATGGAAAGCTTTTTCAAAATCCTATTGCCTGAGCATTACCCTCTGTCTTCTGGATAAAGTCAGTAGGAGCAAAGCCTCCCTGACATCTGCACTTTGAAAGCACCTCCACAGGTAATTCTGATACATACCTTTGTTTAAGGACCCTTGTGTGAATGAGATAAGGCACGTGGTCTCACATGGGAGTTAAATTGCAGCATGGGCCACAGGAAAGACTGACTAGTGCCAAGTGAGAGTGAGCGGAAGGCGAGGTGAGAACACTGTGGCTGGAATGGACCAAGGGCCTCAGAGGTGAGAAGTCTGAGTTAGGCTTTGAAGGACAGGCAGGTTTTACACAGAACACGATGGGAGAAGACCGTTTCTTTCTTTTTACTCGTCATCATACTTCCAAAATTTATTAATCTAATAAAAATCACATTTTATACTCGTGAAAAGGCAAATCCTCAAACCTAGAGCTAAAGGATCCAGTTTTCTTGGAGCAAATCCTGGGAAACTGTATTTTAAGCAATTGCCCAGGTAATCCCAATAAGTAAACAAATTTTATCAAATACTGCACTTTATCTTGACTTCCAGAATCTTGTTGGGATTTTCAAACTATGCTTATAAATCAGGAAGCAAAACAATGGTACCAGTGCTGCGCTTGGGAGTAGTGGGGGCCAGGGATGGGGAAGTTATTCGAGTTCCCAGTACGTGATGAGCTTTCCAAGCCGGTTCATGCAGTTTAAATTTAATGAGTATGGGAGAGCCTTTAGACTTCCTTGAGTAGGGGAAGTCCAAGACAGTATATTATTCTGCAGTGGAGGCCGAGTCACCAGCCTGATAGAGACACAAGGGGAGAGGGGGAGAGGGGAGAGAAAGAAGCCTGAATCAGTGCAGGAGCCTTTTGTTCCCGTGCGGAGTGAAGACCTAAGAGAGAGCCATGCGTGTTGTATGACACATGCGGGAACTTACAGGCAGAGAGTCCATCAGTGGGATAAGTACCATTGCTTTCATTTGCCATCTCATGGAGAGGCCTGCAGGGGACTGGGCACAGCTGGACACTCTGAGTCGTGCTCCCGGAGAGGAATCCTGCTGTCCTGTTTCCATCGGTTTTTATAAATATTTGGGGGGATGAGGAGCCTTTTACCGAAAGTATGAAAATGGGGGTTTTTGCTGTTAGGACAGTGCCCTGCCAGAGAGGAGAGACATCTTACAGCCTGTGCCAGCTGCTCAGAGGAGTGACCTACCTGTGCTGGTAGCTCATGGGGACTTACTGGGCAGATGCGACTGCCGAGGGCAGGAGGAGCCACTGGCTTCGCTAGCTCTTTGCTGTGCAGTCCAGAGAGAGCTCCCAGAACCAGCCATGGACGCACCTAGTTATTCCTTCCAGGGTAGTCACCCAAGGTTGGGAGGGCTGGGTGGGTTAGGAATGGAGGGTGTGCTTTTTCTCTAAAGCCCGTCTTTAATCTTAATGTTGTGTAATTCTGAAAAGGAACAATTATGGAAGAAGAGTTTCCAGAAGTCATTCAGTGAAAGCCCCTTCTTCTTACATCATGGGTGTTTCAACAGGTGGGACGGTCTATGAGAGGTTTTAATTAGAGGAGACCACACCTTCAAGTAAGCCACTCTTAAATTCTTTCCCAGGCAAACTCATCACTCTGTAAATAAACTTGTAGTCATTTTTACATAAAAGTATTTAGTCTGTTAGCGTCTCCTCTGAAGATTGGAGCAAAAGAAAATAGGATCTCTTTCTGTCAGTTAGGATTGTGTCCGTCTGCATGCTACAGAAAGCTGGGTTTCGGTGGCGTAAGCAGACTAGGATTTTGTTTTTCTCCAATAACAAAGTCAGAAGCAGGTGGTTGCTAAAGTCGATTCAAAAGCTCAACAATGTCAAGGCTGACCCCTCTGGGGTCCTCGTCCTTGGCTTTTTTGTTATGGTTCCTGGCAGGCCCAGATCATGGTTGTTCAAGGCAGGAAGAGGGTGAAGCCAGGAGAGGCACATGCGCACGGCTGTCTCTTTTTAGCAGAGCAAGTAAAGCTTTAAAAAAGCCTCTTCCTCTGACCCAGCAGACCCCGGACCCTCAGCCCACACTTGGGCACACGGTCACCCTTTAACTCAAATGAAAGTTGAGAAAATGAGTCATTTCTCCTTCCAATCTTTATGGAGAGAAGTGGCAAGGGAGAAGGGGATTGCCAGTGACTCAGGGCTGCTAAGTATCAGTGTCTGCCTTACTATTCAGGCTAGTTTAAGTTAGACCCTTACATTAGGATCCGCCTTGGGAGCTTTAAAATCCAGACACCCAGAGCTCACCACAGACCAATTTCATCCAGGGCTTTGAGAGTGGGACCCAGGCATCAGTATTTTTGAAGGCTCCTTTGGTCAGCCTATACCCACAGTGCAAGGGTGAGTTGAAAATGAAACTAAGAAGCCCTCTGTTCTCTCACGGACCTCAAGGAAAATTGTCTCTACTTTGACAATGAACTAATGGGAGAAAAAATAGTCCTTGAAAATTGATAACCAGAAGCCACCACTTGGGTGGCCTAAAATATCTCAAGCTGATAAATTTGCAATATTGGTAATGTCTCCACTCACTGACAGAAGCAAAGACTGATATCTTTTTGAGGAATCCACATCCATCTTGGGCCTGAAAGAGTTTTTACAGGTAAAATGCTAAGGGTAATTAGCTCTTTATAGTCAAAAATCCTTAAACATACAAAGAAATAAGACACCATTAGCAAGAGCCAGTAGAAACAACTGATATCAAAATAAAGTCTTACTTAAAAAAAACCTTAGATTTTGGAAAGATTAAGCCACAAAATATAGAATAATTTGTTTTACAAGGTGGAGTAAAAATGAGTAAAGAGCAAGCACATTGGTGAAAAGAATGTCTACAAACAAATGATATCCTTATAACCATTTTTACATTTAATGTTATAACGTTAACATGTTGTTATGACATGTCTGTTATAAAGTCTTAATCTGTGTAAAACATTCTGTTGATACGACATTTGCGTAAGGCAGTTCTATTTCTCTTTTCCTAACATTTCTATGTGGATATAAATTTATACATGATCTTGATGCTCTCAGTTTCAAGAACCAGTCACAGAACTGCTGCATGTTTTAATTTAATGACTTGATGATATTGTCTGGGAGGGAATTCAGCATGTGCTTGTTTATTCACTACGAGGTGGTGACAAGAATATCATCTTTGTAGAGCTGTTCTGCGTGTAGTGATTAACACCTTGCCTACTGGAGGTGGACTGACTGTCTCGACCACTTATTAACAGTGTGACCTTGAACAAGTGTTTCATTCTTTCTGTGCCTTGATTTCCTCATTTGAAGAAGGATACTTAGGAGTTCCCATAGTGGCGCAGCGGAAACGAATCCGACTAGGGACCATGAGGTTGCAGGTTCGATCCCTGGCCTTGCTCAGTGGGTTGAGGATCCGGCGTTGCTGTGAGCTGTGGTGTAGGTTGCAGACGCGGCTCCGATTTGGCGTTGCTGTGACTCTGGCGTAGGCTGGCAGCTACAGCTCCGATTGGACCCCCTAGCCTGGGAACCTCCATATGCCACGGGTGCTGCCCTGAAAGGACAAAAGACAAAAAAAAAGAAAAAAGGGATACTTATATTACATATGTCATAATATTGTCGAGGGGCCAAATGAGATAGTGTGCAAGTGCTTTGCCCTCAGCCGGCAAAAACTGAAGTTAACTATCATTGTGGTGAAATAGTGTATTAGTGTCTGGTACCTAGCAGACAACCCATAAATAATACTCTATTAAGTATAATCATTCTTAACCAGAAATTATTGGAGTTTATTTTGTCAAGGATGGCATCTTTTTGTGACTAGAACTCCAATGCATTATCCATTGCACCTCAGAGCCACCCTAAGGCTAGTATTTTTTCATTTTAAGCTGGAAAGTGCGTTTCAGTTCAACTAGTTCAGTCCCCTAACTTAGCAGGCAAAAAATTCCAGAGAGCTGGAGTTTGTATCAGAGGTAGTCTTCCTGGATTCTGGATTTGTGGAAATGGCAGTGAAGGGGAGAGAGAGAAAAGTATCAGGATTTTAAATGTTGGCGGGTGAATCAAACGTTTATTCTTCTGCAGTAAAAAGCTGTATTTCAATGGACTTGTTTCTCACTGAGCAGGACTGCCAGTGGGACTAGCCAGGATTGCTGGGAACAGGCAAGGATTTTAGGAAACATTCGTGTGGGAGTGCTCCTGTCGTGGGACTGGGACTGGAAGCAGGCTGGTGGTGAGCCCCATCAACAGAAGTGTTGGCAAAGTCCGGCATTGAGAAAAGGCTAAACGGGGAAAGGAGAGGTTTATGGGAAACTAAGGAAAGGGAGGGGGTGAAGCCAGGGAGAAAGCAGACAAGGAAAAAGAGAGGTTTAGATTTCTGTCTTAGAAAAATGGAACCTCTCTGGCTGATTTTTTCTTACTTTTAAGATGATCCCATTGTCATGTTTTTCCAAAGCTGTGTATATAGTCGTTTTGAGTTTGAATGGATTGTAAAATGTGTCCCCAGAGCAGTATGGAATATTCCTCCTGACGTGAAACCAATTTAAGTCTCTTTTTAAAAATTACATAACTTTTCATTGTAAAGGATGTCTTCTCTGTGTAAGGGATATAAGTGCCTTCAGAAAACAGTTTCTGAGGTTTTCTCTTTTTAGGTATCATTGAGACAGTTTACAAGGCTGAAAGATCTGAGTATATTGCTAAGGTAGTTGAGAGCTTGGTGTAACTAATTAAGTTCGTAGAAATTAGTTTTAACAGCTTCTGCCAGATGCTCTTATTGGAAATAGCTGCTTGGGAATTAGGAAAGTTGGGACAAAAATGAATAAAGTGGAAACTTAGCCACTTGTAGTTGTAGAGAAATAGAAAAAGAAGGCTTGTATATTCTCTGCTGTCATGTGAAAAGAAAGGAAGAATAGGCTTTGAGCACTGAATTCATTCTGACTGCCTGGTCGAAGCACCTAGAATATCTGTTAGTGATACAGAAAGAGAATATATGGATGTTAGCAAAGCCTAGAGGCCTATTTGGATCTGAGAGAACTCACAAGTTTTAAACAAATTGCTAAGAGGGACGTTTGATGCCAAGCTTAATTCAGATAAGGCCATTTAAAAGAAAGGCTAAGAAATAGTGAAAGGGCATTTAGTTGTAGATGTTCATGTCTTTAAAAGTTGCTCTAGGAGTTTCTGTTGTGGCTCAGTGGGTTAAAGACCCAGTGTTGATGCAGGTTCAATCCCTGGCCTTGCTCAGTGGGTTAAGGATCAGGTGTTGCAAGCTTCGGCATAGGTTGCAGATGTGTCTTGATCCATTGTTGTTGTGGCTATGGCGTAGACCACAACTGCCTCTCCAATTCTACCCTCCTAGCCTGGGAACTTCCATATGCCACATGTGTACCATAAAAAGAAATAAAAAGTTGCTCTATAATCTTTGAGATTATTGATTTAAACATGGCTATTGTTAGCCATGGAAGACAATTCTGTTTCTACTTAGAATTTTCATTCTGAAGGATTTTATGCTAGAGGACAAGGAAATATATTAGGTGACTGCAAGTGTAGCTGGTTTTGATGTATCAGTGGTGGGAAGATAAGTGGGTAAAGAGACCTATTAAGTCTATAAATAGAAAGGTTTTAGTAGAGATCTATTTCTGAGTGGCAGGCAAAGCCAAAGGTTTTTGTTTTTGACTCAGGTGACTGTAGCAGGACTGCCACTTGGTGGCAGCATACTTAAAATATGCCTACTAGGTTTTGAATTGGGGTGATGAATAAAGTTCTTTTAAAAGTTAAAACTATAAAATAGAGCTTATAAAGTGACAAAAAAAAAGTTATAGCAATAGTGCTTGAATTGCTTAAGCATGGCCAAGGAAATATAAAGTATCTCTTGTACTACTAAGAATGAACACAGGGTCAGAAGAGGTTTCTCCCCCCCTAAATTCTGTCTAGTTCTTTAAATTGTATCTATTTATTTTGGGTTTCTGCCTCAGATTTTTCATTATGTATATCTGTAGCCCCCATATTCGAATTAGTTTTAAAGTTGTCACTTTCCTTCTCTTTTTGGTAAGTAATGAGAAAAAGAAAAAACCTTTGTGTTATGATTAACCTTTTATAGACCAGGGAAATTATTCTATTTGGCTCTTTAATCACTGGATCACAGAACCTAAGTGAGGAGAAAATATGTATATTTCCTAACTTTTAATCTAGATAGGAAAAATATTTCAATGTCAGATGGTCTTTGTTTGGTAGCTTGTTTTTGTTGTTCTTAATGTGAAAATCTGTGAGTTAAACTAAATGAACTACTGGCTTGTGTTGGGCTTAGCTCAACCTTTTGTTGTTTTGGATTTGTCTGGTTCAGTGATATGAGAAAAATACACATTGTCAATACTAACTGAACTAAAGTATGGCACCTTGGGAAAAAGTATATTTCAGTCGGTGATGTCACTGAATCTGTTAATATTTGAGTTTGCTGCATTTTACCCTAGTTTGGCACACTTACTTTGGTAGATTCTAGTTCCTCACAGGAAATAACAGGAATGTTAAAAATATAGAGATATAGACATCTTTATGAGATCTTGAAATAAATTACTTTTGCTAGTATTTATTGGAACATACTTAGCACCTCTCAGCCTTTGGCTGCGCTTGATCACGTGATGGTTTGCAATCCTAGCGCTTCTGAGCTCAGCTAGTCTCTCCTCTCTCTACCAAGTGACAACCTGAGGCACAGTGTCAGGACCTGGCTCCCTAGCAGCTACCTTCTTCAGGTGGCAGCAGGGGCAGATTGGGAATTCTGCCCACAAACCAAGCATGGAGTTATTACCTGGAGCTAATAGTTAGGTAATGGCTTGTCATGTTGTCAGAACCTAGAGGAGCTTCTACACGAGTATCCCTCAGTGAAGACGTGCAGAGGCTCTCTCTTGTCATCTTCTGAGGCTGTTGTGCCCCAGTGACATGTGTCCTATAAAACGGAGAGCAAAACTATTTAAAGCCAGTGCTAGCTTTAGCCTCTTCTGTATTTTGAGAAGGGTGGCATAATTTATACCAGGGGGGTCAGGAATATGAGACTGTGTCTCCCCATAGCTGGTCCTAACGGGGGCTAGAAGTTATGGGGCCTGGAGCAGATGTTGCAGGGTGTGCAGAGGCTTTGGGTGTTGCCAAAGTCCAGCCTAAGGGCTGAGACAGTAGAGAGTGAAATTTTCTGCCAAAATCAAAGGTTTTGTTTTGTTTATTTTGTTTATAAGAAGTCAGGGAGACTGGGAGGAGAGAGGAGGGTCATGCAGTGTGACAGATTTATTGACAGAGTGATCATAAAACCCTTCAAGAGATATAGGGGTCTAACATTAAAATATACATTATTTTGCAAGCATCTCACATCACTGCAGATCTTCAGTAAAATCCTCAGTGAGTGTACATTCTTCAGGAGAGTGGCCTTGATTATTATTTCAGTTTTGTAGCGATCCAGAACCATACTGAGTTCTCTGTCAGGGTTGATACAAAGCATGGAGAAAGAGGACAGCTGTGGAGGCCTGGCTGCTGTGAGATTAAGGACGATGGGCCCACGGGAGCTGGCACTCAGACCAGAAGTGGCAGCATAAACCCCAAGGAATGTGCGGACATCTTGGGAAGGATAAGAAATAGAAGCCCTGAGCTTCAAGTTATAGATAGATAGATATGTAGATAGATAGGATAGATAGGTGAGTCCCACCAGTTTGAGACTGCCATTGTTAAGTGAGAACCGTCGTTGTCCTTTGTCCCATGTTAGGTACCATGGACTAATAAGAAAAGAATAACACTTGGGTTCTTAACCTGAAGAGACGGTGAAACACACTGGGAAAATCGATTTATCCCACACAATATGGTAACAATATTACATCATATTTTCTGATATAGTAAAATCAGAAAGTGCTGAAGCAGAAGCAGCTAAGAAAAAAATTAAGAAATTGATATCTTTGCGGCTTCTTCTAAGTAGAATTAGAGTCAGCCAAATGATGGAAAACTTTGTTCAGCATCATGAGTGAGACTTTATATCTCTGTAGGACATGTTTCTTTCTCTGTGCGTCTTTAACAAACTAGAAAGGAACATGTGGAAATAGCAGTAGCTTACCATTGAAGAATGATGACCCAGAGCAGTTACCATCTGATATTAACCTATTAGTGACACTAAAAGATAACATTTGCTTGGAGCTTGATTATCTAAGCATTTTACAACTATTAATGTATTAAATTTCCACAGAACTGTATATGAAGTAGGTGTCACCGTCTCCCCATTTGACAGATGAGGAAGCTCAAGAACGTTAAGCAGACTGTCCGAGGTCATTCAGCTGACAACCCACAGTTGGTCAGTCTGTGTCACTCTTTCTTAACATGGATGGCGCTGCCCTCTAAGGGACATTCGGAGTTTGGTAGGAGCACTTTTTGGTTGTCACAATGATCAGTGGGCAGGAGCAGCAATGCAAGGACAGTCTTATGCTACAGAGAACTGTCCCACATTCTGTGTAGCTTATACATATCCCACTGCACATTCATGTAGATAAGACACTTGCACACGATTAACCAACATACTGTATTACTCTACATTTGAAGTAGTTGCATTCTTAGCAATTTGCTCAAAAGAGGTAAGCATCTGATGATGTAATTATGCCTTCCAAGGCATTTATGTTCCAGAAGTTATACACTGAAATACACTTTTTGTGTGTGTGTAAAATACCCACCTTTGCATGATATAAGACATTGTATTTAAATGTTTGAATTAGGTATATAGGTAAGTTATTTATTGTAAATTTTATTTTAGAAGAAGTTGTTTCAAAATATTTGTTATAAGAAAGGGATCATGTGGATGTGAGAGATCAAACTAATGATGCCACTGAGGCCACTGCTGTCCAGTGGGAGCTTGCAAACTGTTGGCTCACAAGCCGTATTTAGCTCACAGGTATGATTAATGTGATCCACGAAATATGGAGAAAGGGGTTTAGATGTGTTGCTAACATTTGGAACTAGATTTTTCAGAAAGCTTCTGCTTTTCTGACTTATCTTGGAAATTCTGACAGACTAGCAATAGAGAGACCAGTATGGTCATGGTCGCCCTGTTTGAAGGGACATCAGCTCTCCAAATCAGCATGGTCCTGACCTAGCCAGCTTGACTCATTAAGCTTCTTGCGGTGCCCATGGGGAATTACATTTGTGACCCTTAGACACTGGGTAAATCTGGTTAAAAGTGACCATACCATCTGCCCGCTTCTTAAAGACTAGACCCACACTTCCTTCATCTGCAATGCAAATACCCCACAAGGCTCCCAACCCTACTTAATACCCCAGCTCCCTTTAGGTGTGTGCGTACAAGTGCTATGACCTACTGAGATCTGACCTCAGATTTGTGATTTAGGTACGAGACTCCATGCTGTCCATGCTTCCTGAGTCACCATCCCCCCTAAAGTCCCATAGTTAATACATTTTATAACCCCCTTCTCCTCTTTGCTTTGCTTTGTCATGTTCATTGGGTGTCGGAGGTTTTGAAGTTAATGTTAAAAAAGATGAAGCCTAACAGTTGAGATCTTTTTGATAAACACGGGGAAATACTGCTGAGAAAGGGGACACAAGACACCACTAAATTATCTGCCATAATTTTCTCCTGCATTGGTTTCGTTATTGTGTTTTCTGACCCCAGAGAATGAATAAATAATTAAAGTCTAAAAAATGGACTGCCTAGAAGAAATTATGAATGCCACATATCTGCAATGAAAATAGGTGAATTTTGAAATCAAATTCATGAGGTGTAGTAAGAGGCTCAGAAAGTTTGTGAAGCGAAGGGTAAGGCACATTATTTTTTACTGTGTTTTAATTTGGAACCCTCACACTGGTCGTTGGCATTTCTGGGATGTTTTGTTGTCTCAGAGGAGGCCTAGTTGGGGGACAGCCTCTCCACCTGTTGGAATCCTGCCCAGATCCTCTGACAGGCTTGGGTAGATCCTCCCCTCCCGGCTAAGGAGAGGCCTGCTTGGCGCAGCAACCAGCACCCCCTGCTCCCCTAATAACAGGCTAGTGGCTTAGTCACCATGAACACACACTCCACCCTGCTTGAAAATCCAGGAGAGGGGAGAAGCATACAGTTAGAGATGAGGTTAAAACCCCGTTTCAGTGACTGCCCTGACAGCTCCTCACTTTCTGTGGAGCTGTCCTCACTGACGAAGCCTGCTGAAGAAATTGTCATCTAGAGCAAACCATGTCATCTCGTGTCCTGTACCAACTCAGGGCTTTTACACGTGATCATATGTGTGGAAGGAACGAATGAGTACATGAATTTTGGTTAGCTCTAATCTACTCTCAAGGTACTCATTTCTTTGCAGTGCTACTTACTCGGTTATCCGTTCATCCGTTCAACAAATATATGCCAGACCTTCAGTCCTTGCTGGGCACTGTTCTAGCTGATAGAGTGGCGGGTGAGATGGGTTCAAGCTCTCACTGAGCTGCAGTTTAGGGAGGCAGATATCCAAGGCAAATGCAGATAGGGAGTGATGCATTAAGGCTAATAAAACAGGGGCTAATGGGAGCAAATAAGGGGATGGGGCTAATTCAGATTGGGTGGTCAAAGAAGGCTGCACAGATAAGATCTGATAAGATTTGAATGAAAAGGAGCCAGGGATGCAAATGTCCAGAGATGCAATGGTCCAGGGACAGGTAACAGCAAGAGTCCTAAAGTAGAAGTGAGCTTGGTGTGTTCAAGGAACTCAAAGAAAGCCTGTGCATCAGGGAGAGTGGGATAAAAGGAGATAGAAGAGGCAGTGGAGACATTGGGCAGAGTCTGACATACCACAGCTGCAGCAGGAAGCCAGCAGAGGGCTCCAAGCGGGGAGTGTTTTGATGGAACTTCTCTTTCCTAAGATGAGTCTAGATGTAAGTGGGTAAATAAAGTGTGGTGTTTTCCAGCAATAGAATACACTACAGTAGAGAAAAACCCTGTAAATTCCTACTTGTAACCGTACAGATGAGTCTCAAAAACATAATAAATGAAACAAGTAAAAGAACATACATTATTCCACTTATGTCAAGTTCAAAAGCAGACAAAACTACCATAAATTTTGGGAGAGCACTTTGGGATTCACGAAAACATAAAAACAAACGGTCTCTTTCTTTAGTGCATCCTTGCATATGAATATATAGAAAAAAGCCTGAACTAACTGATAAAAACCCAAAATTTTTGACAGTAGGTCCCTAGGATGAAGGAGATGGAATGAGGTGGGAGGAGAGGATGTTCAAGAGGTGTTTAAACCTTATCTGGGCGTTCCCATCGTGGCGCAGTGGAGACGAATCTGACTAGTATCCATGAGGACTCAGGTTCAATCCTTGGCCTTGATTGTGGGTTATGGATCCGGCATTGCCGTGAGCTGTGATGTGGGTCACAGACACTGCTCCGATCCCATGTGGCTGTGACTGTGGCATAGGCTGGCAGCTGTAACTCCAAATTGATTGGACCCCTAGTCTGGGAACCTCCATATGCCATGGGTGCAGCCATAAAAAGACAAAAAAATAAAAATAAATAAATACACCTTATCTGTAAGCTTTGAGTTTTGCATAGATAGTGCATGTATTAGTTTTCTGTGACTGTTGCAGCAAAGGACCACAAACTTGGCGGCTTAGGACAACACACATTTATTCTCTTACAGTTCTGGAGGCCAGAAGCTTGAAATCAATTCCACGAGCTGAGAGTGAGGTGTTGGCAGAGTCGTGTCTCTAGGGAGAATCTGTCCTCTGTCTGCTGCCGCTCCTCATGGCCACCAGCATTCCCCAGCTTGTGTCTGCACCACTCCAGGCTCTGCCTCCAGGATCCCATTGCCCTTCCCATTTCTCTGTGTATAATCTCTCTGCTTTTCTTTTACAAGGACAGTTGGGATGGTATTTAAGACCCACTCAAATCATTCAGGAGCATCTCCTCATTTCAAGACCCCAGTCACACCTGCAAGGACTCTTTTTCTAAATAAGGTCATATTCTCAGGCCTAGGATTAAGAGGTTGACGTCTTTGGGGGTCTTTTTCAGTCTCCTGTAGTGCATTCACATACCTGTTGGATAATTAAAAAAATAATTTTTTGAAGGATGAATAGAAAACGATACCCCTGGTGCTGCATGAAAACCAGTTGGGAGGTGATTGGACTTGTCCAGGTGAGAGGTGACAGTAACCTGGATTTGGGAGGTGGCCATGGAGATGAGGAGAGTGGGGAAGGGATTGAGATGCAATCTGGAGATAGTTTTTAAGAGTATCTGGTGGGTCGAATGCAGAGGAAGGGGGACAAAGGAAGGAAAAAGCCGGTTTATGTTTATGGCTTGAGAAACTGAGAGGTGCCACATACTGAGACAGGGAAACAGGTTGGAGGACATTTGGGAATTTCAGCTATAGTATATCTGTCATATGGTGAATATGTTTTCCGCCATTTGAACAAAGATCAGAATTACTGTGCAAGAGAATTTAGTGTTTTAATAAAATGAGTGATTTCTCACTGTGGGTTTTCATGGCCTGGGAAAGAAGTTTGTACGATCACAAGGAAGGCAAGATGTTTAGTAGGTGGTTTGCAGAGCTCCTGGCTCCTTCAGCAGGAGTCCTAGGTTCTGAGGTCTGTAGGTGGAGCTCCCCTGCACCTACCTCTGGTGTTTGCTCTCTGTAGCGACTGGAGCTCCTGCTTTATACCTTCCACCTGTGTACATAGTGGCAGGACAAAGGAATATTCAACTAGCTTCTTCTCACCCTCCTTCCAGATAGCAACACACTGTTTTCAGAAAATGAATGTTTTGTTTTGCAAATTCTTCTCTAGCCTAGCAAGGGCTTTGGAGTCAGACAGACACAGGTCAGGCTGGTGACCAGCACTGCCACTCACCATGTGACCTCTGGCTGGCTACCCAGTCTTTCCAGGCTTGCACTTCCTGGCGGGGTTGTTATAAAGGTCAGACTGTGTGCTCAGTATTAATGTTTGATATCATTACTCTTATGAGCTCAGCTTCATAGCCTTCTCGTGTCTCTCTGTAGTTTTTATTTGGAAATGCTAAAACGTACCACTTCCTTCATGATAAAAACAAACCCCATACAGTTCAGGTACCTTTTTTCTGTATCCAAGACTGAGGCTACCTTTAAAGTTTTCCTATAAGCGAACAGTTGTCATATTCCTTCTTCCAGCATTTTCTTTTCTAACAGTTTTTTTTTTTTTATAAGACTCAGTTCAGCTGCAGTTATCTGAGAGATTACTACAGAACAACCCACCTGCTTTAGCCTGAGTTCTCTAGATCCCTGAGGCAAGAGTGGGGATAATTACTGAGGGGGATTATAAGGGAACAGTAGCATCATAACCTGGGCCTTCCGCTAGGATTCTTTAGCTCAGACTTCGTAAATAGATCAGCAGAGAGCCTGTGAAATTTCTTCTGGTTTGAGCACTCTTTATTTCTAAAGCTAAACAATATCTTGATAATCTCTTTGACACCTCCCCACCCTCTTCCTCCAAATTTCATTTAAAGAAAGCAAATCCAGCAAACAAATTCCATGCACCCATCGCTGTCATGTGAATTACAAACAGGGTCTGGGCTAAATTTGCAAATGAAGAGAACCCAAGCTGAATTTATAAATGTTAAATAGCTGAAATATGTGGCAGTTAAGAACTTGTATAAGGATAAAAGACATGGTCACAGAGGACGTAAAAGCCATACCATTATGAGCTGTTATTTCTGTGGTTTTTTTCCTTTCTCTTTGTTTTTCAAGTGAAATGAGCTTTTCCCCCATGAATATGGTATCTTAAATAACAATTTGGTCCCTTTGCTCTCAGATGCTAAAACGTTTGCATTCCCAGGCTGCCTCCCTTCTCAGTGAAAGAACGCTTTTCCTCCCCTAATCATGGGTTGAGGGCTCACTGTGAAGACAGAGGCTCCCCTAACAGGGAATTGCTTCTTTGAAATGAGCTCTAGGTGTGGCCTTGGAGAGACCTAGGCCTGCCCCCTTTTCCTCCTCACCCTTGTTTCCCAAGACGACTCTGATGGAATCTAAGAACTCAGCATCCTTCGGGTCATAATTTAACTGTGTCTAAGGAAACAGAAGCCGTGGGTTTAACGTACAGGTTTTCTAAGTACAGTGCCCAGACCAGCGACATCAGTCTCACCTGAGAACTTGTTACAAGGGCAAATTCCTGGGCCCCACCCCAGATACCTGCATTCGAAATGCTAAGGCTGGAGCCAGACAGTCTGCTTTAACAAGCCCTGCAGGTGGTTCTGACGCATGCTGAAGTTTGAGAGCCATGGGTCTAATTCTTGCACAAATTCAGATAAATTTAATCAAAAGTTATGTATTCTCTCATCTCCTCCCAGGTTTACTTTGGAGCTATTCAGATTGGGCACAGGGGGTCAAATGCCAAGCGTTTGATGCTCACAGGTTCCCTAAGCCTGGCAGCAGTGCCCCTCCTGAGGTCTGACTTCTCAACAAGACAGACATCTGGAAGCTTTATTGATGTATCTTCAGCTGGGGGTGAGTGGGTGGTAGAGGGGAAAGTAACCGTCCCTTTTCTGTTTGAAAATATTTAGTTTAAGGGATGTGAAGATTTCGGTAGATCTGTGACAAGATCAAAGACCATAAATTATTTAACAGCGGTTCTACTTTTGTGGAATTATTTAAAGTATAATTGCAGTTCAGCTTCCCAGCCTTCATTTTCAAGTCTGGAATTCTGTTGGGAGCTATCATAATCACTGAAGAGGATAATATTACAGGCTGGGTATAAAAATATCTTTTTAATGACTAGCAAATTAGTGAAATGTCTGGACCTGAGTGGAGACCAAATAGACGATGGTGTTTTTTATGAAGGGGGGAAAAGACTAAATCGTCGCCATATTGTTATTCTTGTTGAATTCTCTGATCCTTAAAATGTTAGTTGATTAGATAAAATTTGTAAAGTGGTGCATCAGTGTAATTGAGGAAGGGCCGTGCAGCATGCAGAGGTGCCTTGGAACTTGGCTTGGTTTTAATTTAAGCATCACAGTCTGAAAGTCAGCCTCAAGTGACTCGTTACATTGATCCCGTAGGGACAGTTCTGAGGACTCTTGTCGCCTGATCGACAGTAGGACCAGGGCTCCTCGATCAAAAAACAAAAGCTTTCTAAGACACCAGGCGAATGAACCTCTTTACAGTCTTTCCCTATAAATCAGATAAGGACTTGCTACACATTTTCCAGTTTGTTATAACTTCTCTTACATTTAACCTAAGGAGTCATAAATTGAACTGTGTGCATTTATTTTTCAAAATAATAGGTATTCCATTTGCAGGAAAGGCAGAACAGGTTTTGCCAGATTTATAACCTCCCAGATTTAGAGTTGTGAACCAAAAACTTAAAATTCTTGTGATGTCAAGACTGTTTGCCAGAGCATCTGAGAGTCTAAAGAGATGGCTCTTGACATCAGCTAACTCTTTCTGAAGCAGTGTCTTAATGAATTAATTTTCAGCCAGTCAACCACAGATGTACCCCAGTTTCCTTGGAGTACACATGCATTCAAAGTGAAGGGTCAAAGGCACCTAATTAACTCGTGCATTTGAGTCTGTATTGACTCTGTACTCACTCTTTTAAACATTAGAAATAGTAAGTGTACAGGAAATGTGTCTCGTGTTCAGTCATGAAGGACAGGAAAAGGACAAGAAAGTAAGAATGTCTTGTACAGTCTATAAAACGCTGTCCATATTATCTTTTAACCAACCCACTGTGCCTGGGTCTTGTGCAAATTTATTTAATGAAGATACTCTGTGCTAAAAGCTAGAACATTTTGTTAAATTTGCCCCCAATGGCTTGATATTGTTGAGCAAATGGAAGTTTTTCTTTCAGAGGGCTGCCCCAGACACCCTGTCTCTGAGGATGAGGGAGGCTGTTTTTGTCTGCCTTCTCTGTTGTCACTCTCTTCTCTGCTTAACAGCACCTCCTCTGTTGGCCACCCGAGCGGGTCTTGTGGATCTGGGCAGAGTCAGTCACGTGATTCTCACTCCCAAGGGCAAATGATCACAGGCTCTCAAGAGAAGAGAGTCCTGGGAGTTTACCAGTTCATTTGGTCCATTTAAACTAGCTCAGGAGGGTGACCTGGAGACTCTTAGAAAGCCTTTGGTGACTCATTCTCCAGGAAGGGCTTGTTTTTCCCCCTCCTATTCTATAACAGTAGCTCTGTACTACAATATCTTAACCCACATCATCTCAATTAATCCCTCTGTTTACATATTTCGGTTGGTTAATGGAGCCCAGATTTAGAATTAGGGCCTTCGATTCTAAGTTTAACTTCCCACTATGCTCTGCTGCCTCTGAATACATTCTAAATCCCTACCAACTAGTATTTTGAGAGTGCCTCCCAGTTCGGGGGCATTTTCTCACGTAGAACCTGAAGGATATGACAAACCCTCACAAGAGCTCCAGGAGGTGAATGTATTATATCCATTTTACAGATTCAGATTTTAAGACTGGAGAGGTTAAACTATTTGTGTGAGATCACCCAGCCATGAGGTGAAGTTAAGATGTGAACTCAGCTTATTCTTATGGCTATGGCAAAACCCATTTTCTTGCCATGTTTGTGTAAATATCTCAATGCCTACCCCAAATTTTATCCTCCATTGCTGTTTATTCTTGTCCTTTTTTCTCCAAGTTCAAAACTCATTCAGGTTGGAAGCTTTGGGGGCTGAATGTACGTCATTTAATACTTTTCTTTGCTGTACATTTAATAGTGTGTATCAATTCTTTAAATACGTTGTATGTATAAAATGAGTTATACATTTACATGCTTAGAATAGTACCTGGTGCATAGTGTACACTCAGAAGGTGTTAATATTTACATTCATTTATTCGTTTATCATTCATTGCATTCTTGCCCTGTGCTTATCACTGAGACGTCTCTGTGGGAGAAACCCAAATAAAACCTTGTCACCTTTACTTCCCTAAGATTCCATTTACCTCTCTGATCTCCTAGGTTGTAGCCTTTTATGGGGTCAGGGACATACCTGTATCGTGTACTTTTGTATCTCCATTGCCTACAGGACCTGATGTATTTTAAGTACATTGAAAAAAGATTTGTTGAACAAATAAATGAATGCTTAGAGATTGGAAAGCTGACGATTTTTTAAATCACCTCAATCTAGAAATCAGATCATACCATTCAGGTTGGGTCATCGTGGTTATTTTCTTTTGTTTTGCTGTCGGTATGAACAGCACCTATTCATACTGTATCTGGTGAACATCCCTGTTCTTCTGTGCTGAGGAAACAACTACTCATCCTAGGCAATTCCCAGGGAATTGATCTCCAGGCCCAAGTCCCTAACGGTCTGACAGTCACAGGGAACTCTGCTAGAGCCAAGTGTAATTGAGGCTAAAAAAAGTTTACTCAGGTCTGCAGAGGCCTGCATGGGAGTGATCTGTTTGCAGGTTTCAGCCACTCTCTAAGAGGAGGGCCCTGCTCAAGACTCCCCAGTCCTGAGATACAAGCTCCATTCCAGAACTCTCCTGACAGCTTGCTTTGTAGCTCCAGGCCAAGTCCCCCCATCTCTGGGACTTCTGAGTTTGCCCTCTCAGGAGTGGTGATTGTATTCTGGCCCCTGGAGTTCTGTGTGTGTATATGTGTGGAGGGAGTGGGGTGGTGGTTCGAGCTATTTCTGAAAGCTTTGACATACTTTGCAATTGTTAGCGCCAAGGAAACTGAGCACCTGGAGTGAAGGGCCAATGCCAGCAGCTGCGTGAGTGTTGGAAAGACTGGGGTCTGGCTGCAGCCTATGCACCTCCTTCTGTGCCCTGCAGCCCTTGCTAGCAGGGCTCTGACTTGCTTTATTGTGCACTGCTGCAGAAATTCACAGAACAGAGATGACAGAGGCAGAAGTCGGCCCACGGATGCCCCTCCCAAGGGTAGCCGGCAGCAAGTGAGCATGGCTTATGCAGATTGTTGGGACCCATTGCACAGAGAGGGAAAGTGGCGTCTTTCCATTGGCTCAGTCCTGAGAGGAGGCCAGGGAATACACTCTAACCTCATCATCATAAGAGCTATCATTTTTGATCCCCTGCTGTGTGTTAAGCCCTTAACATTGGGTCAGTATTTTTTGCCATTCCTAGGAGTTTGAATTGAGAACCTTTCCCTCCTATGCATTTTTTTTAAAGGTAAATCAGTTAAACCTTGATGAGGTAAAGTATTTCCCCTGAAGAAAATAAAGAAGACTGGGAACTGAACCCAATTTTGACTCCACGGCCGGTGTTCTGAACCACTTTACCATTCCACCTCATTTTCCACGAGCATCACCACTTTGAAAACTAATATAAGAGTGGAGGGCAGGTATCTTTGTAGGTCTTTCATTCTTCTATGTCTTTCTTCTTGATAAAACTGATGCTGGGGCCATGCAGCCAAAGTTGCACAAACTTTGGGATATGGTAGAAAGGAATCATCTTATATTCTGAGTTGACTTCCAGTAGGTCTCCCTAGAAACTCTTATCAGGTATGTGAAAAACAAAGCTAATGCATTTCTCCCTTCCATTCCCCCTAACCCCCCCAAAATGAACACGTAAGAGGGAAAATAACACATGAGTTTCTCTGGTTTCCAAGTACAAAACATAACTTGAAATTACAAATGGAAACTGGGTTAATTCAGACACTGGGTTTAACATAAAAGATCTCTGGATTGCATTGTGCTATACTAGCCAATCAGAAACTGGATTTCAACTCTCTTTTCATGGTCTAGCTGTTTTGCCGTCACAGTGATGACCTCATTGTCTGTGTCACAAACTCTTACAAAAATTAGGAAAAATTATTTGAGAAAGAAAACTGATTACAGTTGAGCTGACTGGAAAATGGTCATGCAATCATTAAGTCAAATTGAAACCATTGTCTTCTCTTTTGTAGTTGACTTAGCTTCCAGGTAGTATAAATATAAGGAGCAGTTTAATCAGGAAATTTGATTTGTATAAGGAAAATACAAGAGAGCAAGGGTTCCGAAATGTTTAGAGATGACATGAGAGTCCATTTCAAGGGTCAGATAGCAGTTAGGAAGTTGGGACAGCATGGATCATCAGAGTCAGCCATGGCTCCACAGCTTAGTTTTGCTATTTGCTACCTGCAGGGTATTTTATAAGTTACTGAAATTCTCTGAGCTTCAGTTTCTTAATCTGCCTAATGGAGGTGATACTTACTGTGTAGGGGTTTGATGAGGATTAAATTGCTTAACAATGTAAAACTCCTGAAATAAAGTACATATTCAAAAAATGTTAGTTTTTTCTCCTGATTCCTTTTCCATCTCTCTCTGTTAGAAGAAAACCCTTCTAGAATGCATTAGTTTTTTAAGGCTGCTGTAACAAAATTCTGGAGGCTGAAAGTGAAATCAAGTCACTGCCAGGTTTGGTTTCTTCTAGGTGTATGAGGAAGCCCCATGCCTCTCTCTAGTTTTCTGCTAAACCTTGTCATTCCTTGGCTTGAAGAAGCATCACCTAACTTTTGCCTTCATCTTTGCATGGTTTTCTCGCTGTGTATCTTCTCCAGATTTACCCTTTTAATAAGGATGCCAGTCATTGAATTAGGGCCCACCCAGCTGATCTTATTTTTGGTTGATTACTTCTGTAAAGATCCT
>PVHT021183519.1:22084676-22105959 GCA_004024745.2 Catagonus wagneri
CATACCCCAATTCCCCACATTCAGAGGCTTTCCCTGGGTCAGAGTCCAGAGGAAACAGTCAGATACAGTAGCACTACCATTCAGCAAGCATCTCTGCCTTGACAAAAGCTGCAAGTCCTTTTGCATGTGGCATTATAGACTATTCCAATTGCAGCTAAGCCAATCTTATCATCCATGGTTTGTCTACACAGTAGCACAGTTGGCAGAAACACTGGATGTTGGTTATTCTGATTACAGTGACTTTCAGGACCATGACTGATCAGTTTAGACCAGAATTCCAGCCAAAGATAGTTCTGGAAACTTGCACCACCGTAGCAAATGTAGAAGCAGTCAACAGTCCAAAATGGCATCCATCACACATAGATTTTATTTATTATTGGAACCTGAATGGTCTGGTGGTTTTGACTTTGCACAGCTCCTGTTACACCCAAGGAAGGAGTTCTAGGCTGCTATGGAGTGAAACCACCCCTCTGAGAACCTTCAAGTCATGGCTTCCTCTCTGAATAAGATTATCAGTGATAGCCTCTGCAGGTGCCCTTTAAATTTCTAATTGAGGTGGTATATAAGAGGTCCTCTCATATTCTAACATCAGTGGACAGGGTGTAATCTGTTGTTCCTTCTAGAGCTTTCTGGATTTCTCCACTGCTTTTATTTTTATTTTTAAATTTATTAAAATTTTTATTTTATGTTGGAATATAGTTGATTTACAATGTTGTGTTAGTTTCAGATGTACAAAAAAGTGATTCAGTTATGCATATACATATATCTATTCTTTTTCAGATTCTTTTCCCATATAGGTTATTACAGAATATTGAGTAGAGTTCCCTGTGCTATATAGGTCCTTGTTATTTATCTATTTTATATGTAGTAGTGTGTGTATGTTAATCACAGATCACTCCCCAAACTTTCCCTTTTGCTAACCATAAGTTTGTTCTCTCTGAGTCTGTTTTTGTTTTATAAATTAGTTCGTGTCACAGTTTAGATTCCACAGATAAGTGCTACCATATATATTTGCCTTTCTCTTTCTTACTTACTTCACTTAGTAAGATAGTCTCTAGGTCCATCCCTATTGCTGCAAATGGCATTATTTCAAAATATTCTAGGTCGTATTCCATTCTGTATGTGTGTGTGTGTGTGTCTATCTATCGATCTTTCTATACAACATCTTCTTTACCATTCATCTGTCAGTAGGAATTTAGGTTACTTCCATGTCTTTGCAATTGTAAATAGCCCCATGATGAACATTGGGGGTGCATGTATCTTTTTAATTAGAGTTTTCTCTGGATAGATGCCTAGGGTAGGATCGTTGGATCATATGGTAATTCTATGTTTAGTTTTTTTAAGGAACCTCCATATTATTCTCCGTAGTGGTTGTACCACTTTATATTCTTACCAGCAGTGTAGGAGGGTTCTAGTTCCCCTTTCTCCATACCCTCTCCAGAATTTATTGTTCGTAGACATTTTGATGATAGCCATTTTGACTGGTGTGAGATGATATCTCATTCTAGTTTTGATTTGCATTTCTCTAACAATTATCAATGTAGAGTATTTTTTGTGTGTGCTTTTGGCTGTCTGTAGTCTTCTTTGAAGAAATATCTATTTAGATCTTCTGCATATTTTTTGGTTGGATTTTTGTTTATGATATTGAGCTACATATGCTGTTGTGTATATTGGAGATTAATCCTTTGTCAGCTGCTTAATTTGCAAATATTTTCCACCATTCTGTAGGTTGTCTTCTAAGGTTTTTATGGTTTCCTTTGCTGTGAAAAAGCTTTTAACTTTATTTAGGTCCTATTTGTTTATTTTTGTTTTTATTTTCATTACTCTAGGGGATGGCTCTAAAAGGATTGCTGTGATTTATCTCAAAGAGTGTTCTATGTTTTCCTCTAAGAGTTTTATAGTATCCAGTCTCATATTTAGGTCTTTAATCTGTTTTGAGTTTGCTTTTGTGAATGGTGTTAGAGAGTGTTCTGATTTCACTCTTTTATATATGCCTGTCCAGTTTTCTCAGCACCACTTATTAAGGAGACTTTTTTTTCCCCCTCTGTTGTATATTCTTCCCTCCTTTGTTGTAGATTAATTGACCATAGGTGTGTGGATTTATTTTTGAATTCCCATCCTGTTCCATCGACCCATCCTGTCCATCCTGTTGGTTTTTGTGCTAGTACCATACTGTTTTGATTATTGCAGCTTAGTAGTGCAGTCTGAAGTCAGGGAGCCTGATTCCTCCTGCTCCATCCCCGCTCCCCCAATGATTACTTTGACTATTCAGGGTCTTTAGTGTTTCCATACACATTTTAAGTTGTTTTTTTTTTTTTTTGTTCTGCAAACTATGACAGTTTTACTTCTTTTCCAATTTGGATTCACTCTGATTCCTTTTCTTCTCTGATTTCCATGGCTAGAACTTCCAAAACTATGTTGAGTAAAAGTGGTGAGAGTAGACATCCTTGTCTTATTCCTGATCATAGAGGAAATGCTGTCAGCTTTTCACCATTGAGTATGATGTTGGCTGTGGGCCATATATGACCTTTATTATGTTGAGGTAGCTTCCCTCTATGTCCACTTTCTGGAGAGCTTATATCATAAATGGGTGTTGGATTTTGTCAAAAGCTTCTTCTACTTCTATTGAGATGATCACATGTTTTTTATTCTCAGTTTGTTAAGGTGATACATCACCGATTATTATTTTACAGATATTGAAAAATCCTTTCATCTGTATAATAAATCCCACTTGATCATTATGTATGATACTTTTAATATGTTGTAGGATTTGGTTTCCTAGTATTTTGTTGAGGATTTGTGACTCTATGTTCATCAGTGATATTGGCCCGTTATTTTCCTTTTCTGTGATATCTTTGTCTGGTTTTGGTATCAGGGTGATGGTGGCCTCATAGAATGAATTTGGGAGTGTTCCTTCCTCTGGAATGTTTTGTAAGAGTTTCAGAAGGATAGGTGTTAATTCTTCTCTAAATATTTGATAGAATTTGCTTGTGAAGCCATCTGGTCCTGGACTTTCATTTGTTGGAAATTTTAAAATCACAGTTTAAATTTCAGTACTTGTGATTGGTCTGTTCATATTTTCTATTTCTTCCTGGTTCTGTCTTGGAAGATTGTACCTTTCTAAGTATGTGTCCATTTTTTCTAGGTTGTTCATTTTATTGGTATATAGTTGCTTGTGGTAGTCTCTTATGATCCTTTGTATTTCTGTGGTGTCAGTTGTAACCTTTCCATTTTCATTTCTAATTTTATTGATATGAGCCCTCTCCTTTTTTTCATGTTGAGTCTGGCTAAAGCTTTATCAAATTTGTTTATCTTTTCAAATAACTGGCTTTAGTTTCATTTATCTTTTATATTACTTTCTTCGTCTCTATTTCATTTATTTCTGCTCTGATCTTTATGATTTCTTTCCTTCTCTGACTCTGGGTTTTGTTTATTTTTCTTCCTCTGGTTGCTTTAGGTGTGAGTTTAGATTGTTTATTTGAGATTTTTCCTGTTTTCTGAGGTAAGATTTTATTGCTATAAATTTCCCTCTTTGAACCTCTTTTGCCATATCCCATAGGTTTTGATTTGTTGTGCTTTCATTTTCATTTTTCTCTAGGAATTTTGTAATTCCTCTTTGTTTTCTTCAGTATTCCACTGGTTGTTTAGTAATGTATTTTTTAGCATCCACTTATTTGTGTTTTCTGCAGTTTTTTTCCTTGTAATTGATTGCTAATCTCATAGTGTTATGGTCATAAAAATGCTTGATTTCAGTTTTCTTAAATTTACTGTGACTTGCTTTGTGGCCCAGCATGTGATCTATTCTGGAGAATGTTCCATGAGCACTTGAGAAGAATGTGTTTTCTGCTGCTTTTTGATAGACTGTTCTATAAATATCAATGAAATCCATAGGGTCTAATGTGTCATTTAAGGCCCGTGTTTCCTTATTGATTTTCTCTCTGGATGCTCCATCCATTCCTGTAAGTGAGATGTTAAAATTCCCCACTATTATTGTGTTACTCTCTATTTCCCTTTTCATGACTGTTAGCATTTGCTGTATGTATTGAGGTGTTCCTATGTTGGGTGTATATGTATTTATAATTGTTATATCTTCTTCTTGGATTGATCACTTGACTACTGTGTAGTGTCCTTCTTTATCTCTTGTAACAGGCTTTATTTTAAAGTCATTTTGTGTGTTATGAGTATTGGTATTCCAGCTTTCTTTTATTTTCATTTGCATGAAATATATTTTTCCATTTCCTCATTTTCAGTCTGTATCTGTCCCTAGATCTGAAATGTATCTCTTGAAGACATCATATTTACAAGTCTTGTTCTTGTAGCCATTCAACCAGTCTGTGTCTGGCTGTAACATTTAATCCATTTACATTTAAGGTAATTGTCAATATGTATGTTCTTACTGCCATTTCTTTAATTGTTTTGAACTTTTTTTTGCAGGTCTTTTTTCTTCCCTTCCTCTTTTGTTCTCTTGTGACTTGATGCCTATCCTTAGTGTTGTGTTGGATTCCCTTTTCTTTTTGTGTGTGTATATATCTATTGCAGATTCTTGGTTTGTGGTTACTATGAGGTTTTGATATAGCAATACACATACACACATACATACACAGGTTTATTTCAAGTTGCTGGTCTCTTAATTTCAAGTGCATTGCCAATATTCTGCATTTGTACCATCCTCTTCTCACAGTTGCTAGTTTTTGTACCATATTTGCTTGTGGATGATTTCTTACCTTTACTATAAGTTTGCCTTTACTTGTGAGCTTTTCCATCCATAATTGTCTTGTTTCTAGTTGTGGCTTTTCCTTTTCTTCCTAGAGAAGTTCCTTTAGCATTTGTTGTAAAGCTGGTTTGGTGGTGCTGAATTCTCTTAGTTTTTTTCTTGCCTGTAAAGCTTTTGATTTCTCCACGAAATCTGAATGAGAGCCTTGTGGGGTATAGTATTATTGGTTTTAGGTTTTTTTCATTCATCAGTTCAGATATATCATGCAATGCACTTCTGGCCTGCAGAGTTTCTGTTGAAAAATCAGCTGATAACCTTTTGGGAATTCACTTGTATGTTATTTGTTGCATTTCTTCCCTTGATGCTTTTAGTATTTTTTGTCTTTAATTTTTTTTCCAGTTTGATCAATATGTGTCTTGGCTTGTTCTTCCCTGTGTATATCCTATATGAGACTCTGCACTTCCTGGACTTGAGTGTGTGCTTTCTTTCCCACATTAGGGAAGTTTTTGGCTATTATCTCCTAAATATTTTCTCTGTCCCTTTTCCCTCTCTTCCCCTTCTGGGACCCCTGTATTGCAAATATTGGTTCATTTGATGTTGTCTCAGAGGTCTCTTAGCCTGTACTTATTTCTTTTCATTCTTTTTTTCTTTATTCTATTCTAAGGCACTGACTTCCACCATTCCTTTTTTTTTTTTCAGCTCAGTTATATGTTCTTCTGCCTTATTTATTCTGCTATTGATTCCTTCTAGTGTATTTTTCATTTCAGTGATTGTATTGTTGAACTCTATTTGTTCTTTAAATCTTTTAGCTCTTTTTAAAATATTTCTTGTATCATCTTGGTCTCTGCCTCCATTCTTTTTCCAATATCTTGAACCATCTTTACTATCCTTACTCTGAATTCTTTTTCAGGTAGCTTGCCTATCTTCACTTTACTTAGTTGTTCTTCTAGGGTTATCTTGTTCCTTTGTCTGGAACATATTTCTCTACTGTCTCATTTTGTTTTTAACTTTCTGTGTTTGCAATCTCCATTCTGCAGGTTGCAAGATTATAGTTCCTTTTGCTTCTGGTGTCTGACCTCTGCTGGGTGAAACTGGTCTAGGGGCTTATACACTCTTCTTGGTAGGAGGGACTGTTGCCTGCCCACTGGTGGTTGGAACTGAGTCTTGTCCCTCTAGTGGGCAGGGCTGAGTCAAGGGATGTGTTTAGAGGTGGTTGTGGGCTCATGAAGACCTTAGGTAGCCTGTCTGCTGATAAGTGAGGCTGTGTTCCAGCTCTTTGGGTTGTTTGGCCTTGGGCATGCCAGCACTGGAGCCTGCAGGCTGTTGTTGGGGCCAGGTCTTGATGCTAAAGGTGGCAACCTCCAGGAGAGCTCAAGCAGGTGAACACTCCCCAGGGCTTCTGTCACCAGTGTCCTTGTCCCCACAGTGAGACACAGCTGACCCCCACCTGCCAGGTGTCCTGACTCTCCAAGATCTGCATGTAGGTCCGGCCCAAGTCCCTGTGGAGTCAGTTTTGCCTTAGATCCCAGTGCACATGAAACCTTGTGTGTGCCCTTCAAGGGTGGAGTCTCTGTTTTCCCTAGTACTGTGGAGCTCCTGCACTCAAGCCTTGCTGACCTTTAAAGCCAAATATGCTAGGTGTTCCTCCTCCTGATTCCAAACCCTCAGGCTGGGGATCCTTATGTAGGGCTCATAATCCTCACCCCATCACAGACGAGAACCTCTGTGATATAATTATTTTCCAGTTTGTGAGTCACCCACCTGGCAGGTATGTGATTTGATTACATTGTGAAAATGCCCCTCCTGTCATCTCTTTATGGCATCTTTGTCTTTGAATGTGGAATAACTTTTTCGTTATGTTCCAGTCTTTTTTGTTGTTGATTGTTCAGCAGTTGTGATTTTGGTGTTTTCACAAGAGGTGGTGAGCTTGAGTCCTTCTACTCCACCATCTTCAGATCACTCTCTCTATTGTTTTTAAATACAGGAGATTCCCTTGAGAAGTCCTTGTCCTGGAAAGACAACACCACAGTGATCATCAACTGTAGTTTGGGAAAATATATCATTTAACACTGCTAAGCACAATCTAGTTCAGCTTGTCAGTGTCCCATCATGGAAAAAGAACGGGTGTCAGACATAATCAAACAGAACTAAAGTCATTCTTTTCTTAGATCTTTAAGTTTCAATGAGAAAAAAGGCCTAAAAATTGCGTAAAGCCACAGAACTTATTTAATGCCACAGGGGCAACTTTTTGTTGTTTACTTCCCAAACATGGCATTTTGTGACCTAGTTATGGCCCTGGAGCATGTTATACCTTTTGAGATTTGACAAAGTATGAGATAGAGGTGATCATAGAAAGTGTCTCAAGACTTCTTTCATTTCTCCTTTCTTTGACTCTGTCTCAGATGCAGGCTGACATTCCTTGACACACAGGGTCCTAGTGGCAGCTGTACAGCCATAATGTCCAGCTGTATCCTGTATGTCTGATAGACATTGCATCTGGGGCAAGGGAAGTTGGCAGCTGAATTGCCACTCCTCATATTCCTTTGAGTTGGTCATGAGTGGATGTGTTTGGAGTTTCCAATCTGTTTCTTTCACATCCAGAAAGATACAATAGAAAAAAATGAATTATCTCTTCAAACTCATAAATAATTTTTCTATCGGGGTAATAGTCAGTGTTGAAAAACAGATTTGTAGTAACTTCCCCCAAATTATCAACTGTATTAAATGGGAAAAACAGCAGTTAAATTAAGAGGAGAACCAAAACCTAACCAATAAATATGATATGAACCAGAAGGTAAATGTTGGTAGTAAGTATAAATATTTAGAATGGATCAGTGATTGAAAAGATTTCTTTATGAATGAAGTTAAAGACTTGACCTCCAGTTCATGCAAAGGAAATCCACAGCCCTAGAATCCAGAATGTCAAAAGGATGAAAATGTTTTTCACATTGAGGCCAAAGGGTACCTGTTCACTCTACCAGATTTCACTGCCTTCACAGTTTAGATTTTACATGCTGCTAATAAGAGGGTACTTTCCATGTGTTTATTATCTTTACAAGACTTACTCAAGTGCCTTTTTATAAAATATTTTTGAAATCTTTATTGATTTATGAATCTTTCCAGATTCCCTACCAATTACATTAAAATCCTTTATCTTTAAATAAGGTATTAGTGATGATAAAACAACCCAGGGGACATATGTTATGATTTACAACTGCACTGTCTAATACAATAGCTAGTAGAAAAAAATGTGACTATTTAAAATTAAATAAAATTAAAAATTAGGTCAAGTATATTAGACAACACAGGTGTAGAATTCTATTGTAGAAAATTATGCAGCTAGAAAGCGTTTTGCTTTTTTGGATCTGCCTTTCTTTGCTAGCTAGCAATTTTAGGAGCTTCCTTCTCAGCCTAAAAGACAGTAGAAAAGCAGATCTTATTGTCAGGTAGGAAAATAGCAAATAGCTTTTTTTCTTGTGGAAACATGATTTTGCATTGTAACTCAATGTTTGAATGCTATGGGAGCAACTAATTTGTAGCAGTCTGTACTGATACTAAGAATTGGCATCTATGAATCTGAGGTATGACTCTGTTACCCTAAACTAGAAGTCAGGGAGCTTTTCCCTAAAGGGAGCTGGTAATAAATTTTTTAGGTTTTGTGGGTCTATGCCATTCCTATTGCAACTCTTCAGTTCTGCCACTGGTGTTGAAAAGCCATTTATAACAGATAAACAAATGTAGCTGTGTTCCAATAAAAATTTATCAACAAAAATAATCGTGGGGATAGTTTATCTGCACCTGTCCTAGAATGCATTTCATGTTCCCTCATGCTTCAAAAGATGGTCAAGAGTGCATTAATATATTGGCTTGAGACAAACCAATGTTTGCTCACTAATTCTCACCACAGTGTTTTAACTAAAATGTGGCCGATTTTAAACTTTAAATGTAGATCCTGCTTTGCAGTCTGCCCAGACAAATACTTATTGTTAGACTCCCTGCAATGTCTGTCCTTGACATTGGATAATTGTTGTGTTTTTAATTGTGTGTGTGTGTGTGTGTTAGACTTTTAATCTCAGGAAAGCAAGACTCAGAAAAAAACTGGCCTTGGAGAATGTGCATGGGTATTTGATTTTTATTTTTTGAGGGATGTTTTGGTAGTTATAGCAAGGCCTACATCACATGAAGATGGTATTTAGACTAGTAAAACAAATCTTACTTTCAGATGTTTTTGAGAGACATGGGCAACTAATCTGTAGTAACCACATCTAACCATCATTAGATGGTTCTGGGAGTCATTCCAGAAGGCCCAGCCTAGGACCTGCCCCTTTAGTCCTATCAGTGATTTTGAAAGCACCTGATTCTCAGTCTTAAATAAGTCTCTTCCTGCTTAAAGTACCTAAAGTTTCCATTTCCTACACTGAATCCTGATTGATCTAATGGTG
The DNA here is from genome assembly GCA_004024745.2 of Catagonus wagneri. NCBI lineage: Eukaryota > Metazoa > Chordata > Mammalia > Artiodactyla > Tayassuidae > Catagonus > Catagonus wagneri. The sequence goes on from PVHT021183519.1 coordinate 22,093,833, forward strand.
TATATAATTTTTATAAATTCTGAGATGTGTCCAAATTAATGATCTTTTTTGGAAGATTGTATCTCTAAATGGGCTATAGCTCCATTTATCCGAACCTTGGGCTTACCTTTTCCTTATCCTCTTTGAAGTGTCTTGGATAGTAATCATTGTCTACTTTCTAGATGGGGAAATCTTCACTGAGGGGTGAGAGCTTGAATGCCAGTCCACCCTCAAGGGAGTTGGGAACCATTAGGTGCTATGCATACCAGCCTTGGACTAGATACACATGATGAAACTGAATACCAATGTCATGTGCTACAAGGCTGCCATTAAACCCAGAGGAGATCACAGTTCGTTTGAAGCAAGCACCTATCAATCTTCAGTTAACATGTATCCAGTACAGTCCCATGGCATAATTACGCAGTGAGCTTCAAAGCATTTGCTGTGTTTGCAAAATGCATTAAAGGGGGACAACTCATCACCTTACTTTCATGTTTTCAAATTAGATTGTTTCTGTACACTGGGATCTAGCCAGCTCATATGGGTCTTTCCTTTGATCTGCTTAACGTTTCTCAAAATGCCATCTTGACCCTCTTATTTAGATCCTTAAAAGAACAGAGAGGTTCCCAATGTGCTTCTTGTGTTTGTCCAGAGAAGATTCCCAGCCAGAGCTTTTATATGATATTCACAATGCATCACGGAGAGCTTTTCCTTTTTAATTGTGATTCAGTGGAATGCCAACCAGAAGTTAAAAAAAAAAAACACATTACAAGGCATAAAGCTTTATGATTAATTACCTTGAGTTCAGATATAATTTAAACATATTGACTTGTCTGAAATAAGTGCCAGACAGTAGAGCTGGGGAGACAGGAAGTGCCTGGGTGAGACTGCTGAAATAGGCTGGAAGAGAAGTCAAAGGCGGGTAAGAACATCATCATTTAACTGTTCTCCATAGCCAGGCAGAAAATGGCCACAACTGCTGATGGGCAGTGGAATCAAAGGGATAAATTATGGCTGAGCCCTGCCTTTGAAAATAACGGAAAGTTAGTCGATACTTTAACTTTGCACAATCCTAAAAAACCGGTTCTGAGACAGTCCATTATAAATGATTTTCCCGCTTTGTATACATGATCTGTGCAAAGAGTTCTCTGAGGGCTGGAGCTGCTGTGCTGATTCGCAGCCTCCTCATTCTGAACTGGTGGGATTTCAGAGTCCCTGCTTGGCTGGAGCCCTCAAGCTGGAGGTAGAATGGTGTTGGCAGTGGGGATGGGCAGCAAATTCCTCAGCATGAATGAAGGCTTAAGACGAGCATGATGTTCCTTTACTTGGGGAACTGGGCTGCTCCAGTGCTTTCTGTTCCTGGGCTGTGAGAAAGGACGAAACTGATTTCTTTTCGGCAAACTGGGACCAGATGCATTTCTCTGTGTAGAAAGTTTAGAAGTCTAACCAGCTGCTTTCAGTTTTTGATAATGGATTATGGTGTCGAGGGGCCTGCGCTAACTTTGATACCCATGGCTAGGAAAGCAGACTGTGAGCATTTGGGCCAACCTCACTGGCGGATTTTTAATACACCCAGGACACACGTGATTCCACGTTCCCTTGAAACCGAGCGTAACTGTTTAATGCCATCTGGGTAGCAGGGAATGTGCTCACAGACTCACATTCATTTCCTGGCTCCGTGGTTCTCATGGAGGGTCTGCAGTTCAGCACTGAGAACTGAATTCTGATTCATGACCCTGAAGTTTCTGGAGAGCTTGGGATCCAGCGTGCTGCTCCTCTCGCTCATACAGAGGCTGCCATGAAGCCTGCTGCTGTGCAGAAATGCACACAGACAGTGAGAGGAGCAGCACCAGCCTCTTGGATATCTTTTCAAATAAACACCCCGTCTGTCTCTGATGCTAAAACCCAAGCTCCTGGCTGCCTTCTAGGCGTGTTAGTAGGTGAATTCACCCTACTAAGGAGGTAATCTATTCAGTTCCTTACGCTCTCTGGCTAAGACTGAGTGTAAAGATGGGTTTCTCCATGCATACTTTAAGTCACGACAACCCAGAAAGCCATATAGAACTCAGAGAGGTTTCCAGAAGGATTTCAGGAACTGATTATAGAATGTAAAAAAAAAAAAAAAATGGGGCATCTTATTGAATAAAATTTTTAGTAAAAGACCTGTGTGTGTATGTGTGTGGGTGTGTATTTAGCTGGAGATTTATTAAGAGGTTTATTTTGAGAGATGGCTCACATGATTATGGAGGCCGGCAAGTCTGAAGTCTGCAGGGAAGACCAGTAGGCTCGAGACCCAGGGGAGGGATGATGTTTATAACCCGCATGTGAGGACAGTCTGCTGGAAAAAATGCCCTCCTCCTCAGGGGACCTCAGTCTGTTTCTTTTAAGGTCTTCAACTGACTGGCCAAGGCCCACCCACATTCTGTAGAGTAATCTGCTTTACTCAAGGTCTCCTGATTTAAATGTTTACCTCATCTAAAAAAATACCTTCACAGTGACCTCTGACAGGTATTTGACCAAATGTCTAGGTACTGTGGCCTAACCAAGTTGATACGTATATATGAATTAACCATCACAAAACCCAAGTATGAGAATGTTTATATTTGTTTGTGTTTCCCTGAATAACAAAAGAACTAGGGCGCGAAGGAGTGAGTTTCAATATCAAAGAAAATGGTAGAACCAAATGTATTCATCACACACCCATATATGCACACACATACATAGGTACTTACACATACCTGCACACACAGCTCTGGGCACTTCAAGCACACCCACGTAAAAATGCAAATGAGCTTCAGGGCAAAAACAATTAGTAAAGAAAAGAAATTAAAGATAAACAGCTCCTTTTGTCCTGTATGTTTCCTCTTTCTAGATAGGAAATGGAAAAAACTGGCCCTGAAAATTCTCTACAACCTTTATTCTTTCCTGTTGGAATTTCCTGGGGAGAAAGTCTGATTTTTTTTAAAAACTGTTGCAGCTCAAATATCACTATGTTCAGGAAAGAAACCTTTGCACGGTGATACTCCCTTTTGTTTATGAAAGCCCTTGAGGATGATGGATCACCACAGTGAGAATTCTCTCAAAGAATCCCAACTTAATTTTAAAGTTCAATAGTGATCCTCATTCTTTGGGGGAGGAAACTTTGGTCTAAGAAACGACCGATCAAGATTGTGTTTTTTGAAGGTGTATACATGTCTGTGGAATTAGAAATACTTTTGTAGTAAAACTTAATCACAAAAAAAAATGCTTTATCTTTTTTTTATGCATCTAAAGGAAAGTATAGCAAACATTAGGTAATGTCAAAAATGAAAGCTTGCTGACAGTCTTCTTCTTCTGACAGTTGGCTAGAATTTGGCTTAATATTCTGTAGAGCCAGCCTCTGAATATTTCTTCTTTGTCTAGGAGCAAGATACAGTCCAGGGGCCAATGCCCCCACCCCCTGCCCCCATGCAGTGATATTTTTTATCTGGTTATAATGAAGCCACTATTTTGGCTATTTCTGTAAGATTCCTGTGAAGAATGGAACTAGGTAGCTTATAAGGTCCCCTTCCAGGCCCAAAGCCATTAATTCTGTTCTCAAACGGGTGAACTTCAGCCTCCCTGCATTTCTGATGACTGCAGCATCCCATGGCCTTTATAATCCAAAACAGGCCACTGAGTAGAACATCGAAACATGGGATATGTCCACTAATTCCTTTTCTTCACATTAGAAAAAATAAAATAAAATCTTCAAGTTGCCATTAAACCACTGGCTAGTTGTCCCTTGAGCAGGGTTGCCAGATTTAGCAAATAAAAATTGTAACATCTAGCTAAATTTGAATTTCAGATAAATACCAAATAATTTTTAATACAGGTATGCCCTGTGCAATTCTTGGGGAATATTTATGTTAAAAAATTTGTTGTTCATCTGAAATTCATATTTAACTGGAAATTCTGTATTGTATCTGACAGTATTAATCTTTAAGGAGTTCTGTTTCAGCTGCACTCCAGGGTGACATGGATCTCATTGTATTGCTTTTAAGTTTGTGTCCCAGGTCTTTTTCCCACGACAGCATTTTTAGTTCCTGCTATTCCACAGAGATTCTTCGAGTCTTTGCTCTTTTCCAGTTTTAGCATGTGCTTCCTTGCTTCCCAGTCATCTCCTAGGCTTTATCTCCACCTGTCGTATTTAAATCACCTAGTTTTGTTCTAAGTTTTTTTTTTTTTTTTTTTTTTCCTGAGATGCCAGTAGGACTTCAGAGCAGCAGGTTGATTCTGTGTTGAGAAAGGGGGCTTTGAATGCAGACACATTCAGGAGCCATTAGAAAATATAAATGTCTGAAGCAGGACAGATGACGTCCAGCAGATAATGGTAGAGACTGTGTCCAATGGCAAAGTGCAAGCTCTTCCAAAAGACATTTCCAGAAAGCCTTATCAATAACTGTGCTGACCAAACCAGGCAGGTCTGCTCAGCTAGTGTGCTGTCATCTTGCTTATGGTTTAAGGAAGGCAAGGTACTTCCCAAAGTCTTTTCTTTGCACACTTAGCTCTTGCAAACTAAGAAATAAGTTTGAGAAACATTGTGTGTCTCCTCTTGATTACTGATGTGAAGCTTGCTAACTAGACCTAAGTTCCAAGAAGGCAGGAATAACATCTGTTACGTTATCTGCTTTAACCACAGAGCTTAGCATATAGGAGCCTCTCAATAAAGATTTGTGGAATGAATAAGTAAAGAATGAAGTTGTAACCATTTTCTGTCCTCCATTGTCTTGTTGATCATGAGAAGCCAATATTTTAAATATAAGCTTTGGATGAAAACCAAGCTGGAGGAGATTGTTAAAGATTCTTGTGGTTGAGAAATTAATTGAAATTAACATATGATATCTAAACTTTGAACCCGGGTCTTGCTAGCTGAATCTGGCCCTGGGATGTATTTTACTTGGCCAGTGCTGTGTTTGAGAAAGATGCAAACCTTCGTGCCTTGAGACAGACATGAGTCGATGGCCCACCAGTGTCTTTACTACTCCCTACTGTCCCATTAGCACTCTCCCCTTACATCGCTTACCTGATCTCTGGAGTTTTGAGTTTCAACATCTGCTAGGAAATGATTCATCAACTTTAAGAACTCAGATTTTGATGTAAGAGTTATAGGTCAAGTCCCAGATCTTCCATGCGCTAACTGCATGACTTTGGACAAGTTATTTACCTAAGCTTCAGGTTCCTCATTTGCAAACAAAATGCTGATGATAATAGTACTTACTTCATAGAGTTGTTAAGAGTATCAAGTGATATAATAAACTGCTGAGCACACATGTGGCACATAGGAAATGTTCTATAAATGTTATTGATATTACAGTGGTTGTTGTTATCGCTGTTTGGTTTCACATGTATGAAGGCCAGGTTCTAGAATTAACGGAATGATCTTCAAGCCCAAAAATCAGAAGATGTCAGTCTTTCCTTTCCAAAGTCTGGAAAGAAGACATATGATGAATGAATGTTTGCCTGTTGTTTGGTTTTGCTCACTGATACATTCCAAGCACCAAGAAATGTGCCTTGCAAATATTAAGTGCTCCATAAGTATTTAGTGAAATGAATGAAGTGTCAGCTTCTGGGTGGATTTGTTAGGATCACAAAACCTTGTGAATTTAAGTGGCCTGGGCTCTTCCAACTAATTCCTAAGCCTGGGTGATTAGATCTCTGGGTGAGGAGGATACACTGCCTCATAGCAGGAATTGGAGCCAAGGTCTGCATATAAAATCCCCAGCAAAGCCTCCCGGGAGATCTTCATTGATCATTGTAACCTCTCCGACTTTGCATCAGGGCTGGGCTGTGTGACCAGTAGAACACAGCAAAAGTGACAGTGTGGGACCTTCAAAGCTCAGGCAAGGACATGTTCATATTGCAGCTTGTATCTCAGTGTCTTGCAGCACCTGCTCTGGGGAAAGCCGGGTGCCCTGCTGTGAAGATATCCGCCCAGCTCTGTGCAGAAGTCCATGGGGAGAGGGAAGGAGGCCATCTGCTAGTATCCAGCACCACTCCCCAGCCATGGAAGTGAGCTGATTGGAATAAAATCCTCCAGCCTCGGTTAAGCTTTCAGTTGACGGTGGCTGAGGCTGACATTTGATAAAACCTCAAGAGGGACCCTGAGCTGGAACTGCTTGGCCAAGCTACACCTGAAATCCTGACACAAAGGAACTGAGGGTTGCCCAGAACAATAATTAGTGGTATTTTAAGCCACTAAATTTTGGGATAATTTGTTATACAGCAATATGTAACTAATACAAAAGATATTTGATTGTCATCTGCATTTTAGACAGTGTGTTCCAGATAGATTATCATTGAAGTACAAAGAACACTGACATAAAATAATTTTATGTCCATTATTGACAAGTATTTCATAGACCTTGTCACATTTATCACTGTCTCAAAGAGGTCCCAAGATGTATGTGGCTTGTAATGAGCAGCTCTACCATGCTGATCTCCACTCCTAAAACCAGTTTTCTAGAAAATAGAGAGCACGTGAAGGGCCCCAAGGAGTAATAAGAAAAGAATATCACTGAACAAATGGATCAGGGCATCAAAAAACACCCCTGAGCACCTTCTGTTTGCAAGGCATTTGAGAGAAAAAGGGGGACTGGTCACGTTCACTGTTCTTTAGAATCTGGTGAGGGACAGAATACATCCACAAAGACTTAACTAGCAATTCATGGTACCCGGCATGTGGCCAGCTTACACCTGCAGTGCTGTGGGCTGTTCTTCCCGTGATGTATTCAGAGGGTCACTGACAAGTAAGAGGACCTCCAGAGGATGCATCTCTGAGAAAATAGGGGTGCTGAGCAGGAAGGAGGGAAGCCCAACCACATTGAAAGTGGTGCCTGCCTCAAAGGGCCTGAGGATGTCACAGTTGTGCTGCCATGACTTGTTCTTGAGCACAGAGCAAAGGCCAGTAAGTGATGGTGCAGAGGGTAGACCCCAGCTCAACCATGAGCTTTTTGTCAAAGCTGCCCGGCACAATGGAGTGAGCCACCAACACTGATGGGCAACAAACAGTGGAGTTGGCCGTCGCTCAGGCATGCTGTACCTGGGTTTGGTGCAAAGTATGAACTATCAGCTGACCCTTGAGTTTCCTCATATCTCCATGATGTGAAGAGGCAGGGGCTGAAAATGGTAAGTGGAAGGTTAAAAGCTCTGGTGTAACATGACATAGTGGGAAAACTATGGGCTTTGGATTCAGGCAGAAGGGCGGTTAACTCCTGAATCCATCATGTAAAATTGTGTGAATCCAGGTAAATGACTTAACTCCCCCACCCTCAGCTTCCCTGAATATAAAGTTAGGTGTGTTAGTGCCTGCTTAATAGCTCGTTGTGAAAAGCAGGTGTAGTGAGATGGCCCATGTCAAGCATGTAGTAAGCTAGGGAGCTAACTAGATGACTGCTCTTCATGTCATGATATTTATTGGGCTTAGCCACAGGAACGATCATAGCCAAGCCACTGCCAGGTGGGTCCTTTGGGCGCCTGGGAAAAGCCATGACCTCTGTAACTACAGAAGGGCTCCCCTGCATTCTTCCCAAGTCTGCCTACTATCCCCCATTTGCGAAGACCTACCAACGCCATCCACAGGCATTGACACAAACACCCCCTTCCATCGGTCCTTGGCCCTAACATGTGGGCTTGAGATCCTCCCACATAACATGCAGGACTATTTGCAGCGGAGCAGAAGGAGAGGAAAGGAAAGAAAAGGGCCAGACTCTATTGGCATAGCTGGCTCCAAGGAGTTTGACCCAGCTTCACCAGGACAAAGGCTTCAAACAGCCAAGTGAAGCCAGATAGCAACTTTCTCCAGCCTGTACACTGCTACCAGATACATCTCACTGAAACACAAGTCCAGTTGTATCTTTCGCCTGTTCAGAAGTAATCAGTGGCTTTGCAGACTACCTGAAGGCTTTGTTCCTCGTGTTAAGATTCAAACACTTGCTCACTAAAAACTTGGGCTTAGTTTTCCAACTTTCTTTACACATGTTCTTTAACTCATTCCCTGTGTTCATGGTAAAGAGAAGTCCTCATTGTTCTTACAGTGCTCCATGCTCCTTAGCCTTCAAACCCTACTGTCTTATCACTTTTAACTTTTAATTTAATGTATAAAAGGTATATTACAGCTTGAAGACTGATCAACAACTGTGTATCCACCATGAAGGACAAGAAATAGAAACCCACGGAAGGCCCTTCAGTTTTATATTATCTGCTGCTCTTTTACATGAAACTTAGCCTGACTTTGATTTTCTTATGCCCCTGCTGTTTCTTTCCTTTTTGTTGGTTCTTTCAGCTGTATCTGTGCTCCTGGAAGCACGTGCCTACACATAGGCACACGCAGACACACCCAGGAAGAGGTAAGGCAGGGTTACCAGTCTCTGACGGGGGGCCAGGAGAAGACAGAGTTTTTCAGTCGTGTCTGCTTTGTGCCCTTCTAGGGGGATGTTAGTGGACAGGGCATCTGGCAGGGCTGATGTGCAGTCAGAGGTGTGGTCAGAGGGGGTTGTTACAGCCTGAACTGTATCCCCTGCCCCCCAGTTCATATGCTGAAGCCCTAACCCCCAGGACCTCAGCACGTAACTGTATATGGAGATAGGGCCTTTTAAAAGGAGTTTAAGTTAAAATGCGGCCTTCAGAGGAGGCCCTACTCCATTCTGACTGAGGTTCTCATAACAAGAGAAAATGTAGACACAGGAAGAGACACAAGGGATCTGCACGCTCAGAGAAGGGACATGTGAGGACGCAGTGAGGGGGCAGACCCACGCAAGCCAAGGAGAGAGGCCCCAGGAGAAACCAGACTCTCCGGCACCTCGATCTTGTGCTTCCAGCCTCCAGGACTGTGAGTAGATATATTTCTGCTGCTAAAGCCTCACGGTCTGTGGTTTTTTGTTATGACCTGAGCAGACTGATTTGGGACTGGATGCTCTTTGTGTTCCCTCTCACCTCTAGCTCTCAGGAGCAGGTCTTCTAGGGTGATGCAGGCAGCAGGGCGTGAAGAACAGAAACTTGACCTGAACAAATTAAAACAAGCCAAGTACTAATAAGGATCTAGGTCAGGTGTGCCCAGGCACTCTGTCCCTGGGTTACAAGGACAGTGCGGAGGTATTTTAGAGATGTTCGTGATGAAAGCTCTTAATAGGTATTTTTTCTTGAGTTGGACTGTTCCTATCTGGCCTGGTTGCCACTATGTCTAGTGTTCAGCTTTTATCCAGGGACTACCCCTTGAAAATTCCTCTAAACTGACTTGTCGGAAGCTTGTAGTTTCCACTTCCTGTCCCTGGTGTTCTGAAAATTTCCAGTGATGTGGCTATATTTTTACCCGATGTGCTAAGCACCTAGTGAACCTTTTAGCCTAACAACTTACATCCAGTAGTTAAGGACTTTTATTCCTTTTAAAATGTATTTCTTCTTCATATAGATTTAAAACTTTATTATACCAGTTAACTCTTCTTGTTGAGGTATAGTTGATGTACAGTGTTATATAAAGTTTCAGGTGTATGACAGTGATTCACAGTTTTATAGTTATAAAATGTTGGCTTTTTGTCTGGATTATTTTGTTTCTACTTTTATCTTCTCACTTTCTAAAATTCTCATTATTGACATGATCAATTCCCTGATTTGGCCTGTGGTTGTCTTTTTGTTTGTTTTCCAACTTTTCTTTTTTTGCTCTATTTTATGAAAGCTTTCTTCAGATTTATACTCCAGCCTTTACTTTGAGTTTTAAAATTTTCTGATTATATATTTTTAATTTCTAAGAGCTCTTATTTTCTAAATGTTCACTTTTTTATAACTTCCTTGTTTTGGTTCATGAATACATTGTCTTAGTCTTTATCTCTGAGGATATTATGAATTTTTTTTCTTAAGTTTCTCCCGTGTGTGTGTGTGTACGTGTGTGTGTGTGTGTGTCTTGGTGTCCATCTTTCATATTAGCAGCTTTCCCTAGATATCTGGTAATTCTTGCATGTATATTAATGCTTAAGACTGGGAAACTAAACAGATGATAGAAATTTTGGGCCTATGGGTGTAGCTTACCCACTTTTGAGCTTCACAGTAATTTTGCCTGTTTCTTGGGAAAAGCCTGAAGTCAGTGTCTGTACGCTTTTCTTCTTGAGCTGATCAGATTCCCTGGAGATGATTTTCTGATCTCTTCCACAGAAGATGATAGTTTTGGGATCCAATGGGAGCTGAAGGCTAGGGATCTGAGCATCAGTGTATATATGGTTCTTTTGGCACAGTTCCCATGCCCTCAGCTGTGATGACACCCCATAATCCAAAGACCTTCTGTTGCATCTTCTTCAGAGAAAATTCCTCCAGTCTTCTCACTCATTGGGGCAGGTAAGCCTCACAGCATCATGAAGTGTGGGAAAAAATTAGGGATTTTAATACATGTCAAAAAATAAAAACAAAAGTATCCATCAAATAGCTTTTCCTATCCTTCTTTCTTTTAATCCCTCATCATCCCCAGCTCCAGAGGGATCTAGTGGTGCCCTTTGCTAAAACTTTTGAGGATTCTGCAGTGTAAAGAGGGTCAATGCTCAGCATTCCCACTGCCTGTTTTAAAGGTCTTCTCAACTGCTTGCCTGCTTTCCAGCTTTCAAAGGTTAGTTGTCATTGTCTCCTTTCTCAATGTCTTTTGCAAAAGAAATCCCTATACTGTAGTGTTAGGGGTTTCTGGAGGGGTTGAAATCAAATGTACTTTCCTGTTGACTGGCTCTGTTTCTCCTCATGTGGATTATTTCCTTCTGTTTTGACTATTAAAATCTCAGCTGTTGTGAAGGCCTAGTTCAAAGGCTGTCTCTTTCATAAAGTTGTTCCGAGGTGGAAAGCCTTGCTATCTTTCTTTATTCATAGCACTTAACTCAGTATGATACCTGCCCCCATATACCAACGCGTGCGCACGCGCGCGCGCGCGCACACACACACACACACACACACACACACACACACACATACAAGAGCGCTCGCACACATGCTCTTTCTTTTTCTCTGTCCCCCTCCCCCTTCCTCTCCCCCACTCACAGTTACAAATAAATAAGTGGTTCATTGATATTATGTTAAGATATGTGATAAGATCATATTATCTATGTTTTCAGGCTTTGTAGTCACTCTCTGGATTCTAACTTCTGAGCAGAAAGTGAGGATTGGGTCTGGGTGCCAGCTCTGATACTTTCTCTTTGTATCCTTGGTCCGGTTATTAAATCTCTGTATGTTTCAATTTCCTTATCCCAAAGTGGAACCTTCAAAATTAGATGAGAACAGAACCTACAGAATTAGCTATGAAGCAAAATCTAATTCAAAATATATGAAAGTCATGCCCTCAATATAGATATAGATGAATTGCCTGTTATCATCATCATCATCATCATCATCATCCCCTGTCTCCTTCAGTACTTTTGAAGCTTAGAGTATTTTATTAAATGTGCAGGTACCATGGAAATATAATGGGCTGTGAGAGTATTTTCTACAACTTACCTGGGTGCTCCCTGAAGAGCCCTGCAGAGTGCCTTTCAGGAGTAGGTATCCAAGGGATATTTGTTGAATTGAATAAAATATCTTAATATTTAGGGGGACATTATACATGAAGGTATACAGTCAGGGTGTATTCTGGTTTTTAGAGAGGTTGGTCTGCTCCATCTATTCCAGAATATTGAAAAAAATCCAGTTCTTCTGGCGTTTGGCCTGTTTTTCATCAGAAGACCCTACAATTGTATGCATTTGGTTTAAAAGTTACATTCTGCCAAAGCTAGAGAAAGCCAAAAAGCAGGGTTTGGTATTATCCTGATCGAAGGTAGAATGAGATGTCCTCTCATTGTTTTAGGAACTTTATGAGCCTTGAAACATTAAAGATAGTTTGGAAAACCACCCTGTTGAACCTTGATGATCTCAAACTCTGTCTTCCATCACCCCCACCCCCTACCCATCACTCCTCTGTGTGTGTGTGTGTGTGTGTGTGTGTGTGTGTGTGTGTGTGTGTGTGTGTGTTTGTATAATGCTTAGTACTCATGTTTGCCTGTTTACTAGGACTGTTTACATGAGCACAGGAGCTCTGCCTACTTATGAGCACATTAGCTCCTGTTCACCTGTGGTCCTCATTCTGAGTTTATGAAATCACTATCAGTTGCCTTGGAGACTATCATGA
>PVHT021183519.1:22106959-22181127 GCA_004024745.2 Catagonus wagneri
GTGTGTGTGTGTGTGTGTGTGTGTGTGTGTGTGTGTGTGTGTTTGTATAATGCTTAGTACTCATGTTTGCCTGTTTACTAGGACTGTTTACATGAGCACAGGAGCTCTGCCTACTTATGAGCACATTAGCTCCTGTTCACCTGTGGTCCTCATTCTGAGTTTATGAAATCACTATCAGTTGCCTTGGAGACTATCATGACGGCACAAGCTGAATACAGGAACTTCAGGTGGTTAGCGCCCAAAGGAGCAGATAGATGGACTTCTAAGACACTATTATCATGTAAACATTCTTAGTAACCAAAACCACAGAAGGAGAGAATGAATGTAAAAACTCTGGTGCATCAGCCTCCCCTGTGTTTCATGACATGACCCTTCTCAAAGCTTTCGTAAAGGGTCTATATCTCTTTAGCACTGGCAGTAAAAGGTAGAAGAGGAAACCACAGCAAAATGATCTTTGATTTTTGAGCAGAAGAATCCAAACACCCTGCTTTAAAGAGTCTGATTAGGAGTTCCTGTCATGGCTCAGCAGAAAGGAAACTGACTAGCATCCGTGAGGATGAAGGATTGATCCCTAGCATCGCTCAGTGGGTTAAGGATCGGGTGTTGCCATGAGCTGTGAACTGTGGTGTAGGTCACAGATGCAGCTCAGATCTGGCGTTGCTGTGTCTATAGTGCAGGCCAGCAGCTACAACTCCGTTTGCCCCCACACCTGGGAACCTCCATATGCCACCAATAGGGAAGGCATGCACTTGAATGCATCCTGGCCACTGATACTGTGCTAAAGTTGAGCTACCTGTGACAAAACTGTCTACTAGGAGGAAGCAAACTGACTGGATTCAGCATCTCGTTATACACACACACACACACACACACACACACACATTTGGAAGAGGAGGTAGCTCCCAGAGGGGTGCTGGAATGAACTTGTTGGCAAGCTAGACCCTAGAAGGAATGAAAGCAGCTTAAGGAGAAGGAGGTCCTGGGGAGATTCCCCAAAGAAAGGCAGAGTAGTTGGTTTGGCAGGTTTGGTCTAATTAAGACCCAGAGTCAGCAACTCCACCCTGAATATCACCCAGGACTGAGCTGGACCTCAAAGGCGAATTGGTGCCTAGAGAGACTGGCAAGACTGAGCCTTAGCTGCAGGCTCCCGGCTTCGGCAAAGACCCGTGTGAGTAGATGCTGTGGGTGCACCACCCGTGTGCCCTGAGCCACACTGGGGTTCACCTACAGCCACAAAGGACACTTCACAAACACACTGACAACTTCCCCTCTCAAGTGCCTGACCTCATCTAAGGCTGACTTCTCTCACGTTCCAGTTATCTTTCACCTCAGAGACTTTAATTCTGTAATCATTATCACTCTCCCCCAAGCATCAACTTTTGCCTATTAGATTGTTCCTATTAGCATATAAAAACCTTGATATTATTTATTTAAAAAACAACAGTAGAACTCCTTTTCACTTCACAACTTCCCAAACATACTTCCTAAATTATTTTCTCACTTCACATTCTTTCTACTCTAGCACTCTACCCCAACCCTGAAATGACTGTTATTGGGATCAAGGATGACTTACTTTCTGTCAATGATCAATTGTCTGTCCTCATTTTACTTTCAACAGTTTTTTCACATGGTGGGCGATACCGTCTTTCTTAAGATCCTCTCTTCTGTAGAGCACCCTCATCCCATATTCGCCTAGTTTTCCTTCTTCCTCTCTGGTCCATTCCCTTCATCCCTCCCAAATTCCAATCCTAAGGGTTCAAATACCCAAGGGTTTTTCCCTTAGCCCTTTCCTCTTTTCACCATCTCTGTGGTGATTTGGTCAAGTCCCTAAAGTATAAATCCAAACCATTTCAAACTGAAACCCGTATCTAATGGCTATTCAGTACCTCTAGTTGGACATCTGTGAGGTATCTCACAATCAGTATGGCCAAGAAAGAACTCTTGTTTCCTCTCAATTCAAAAGCTACTCCCCATCCTCAACCTTGTTCTTTTCCATCTTTGCTTATGGAACTACCCAGACACCAAGTTGCCTTGGCCTAAAATCTCCACTAATTCCTTTTCTCTCTCACACCTTGTGTCCCTCAGTCCCATCATCTCCACCTCACATCTCATGAATCAGAATGTCTCTCATCATCTCCACTGTCACAGTCTCGGTCCAGGACACCTTCTGCATAAATAATCACAGTAGCTTCCTAAGTGGTCTCCTTGTCTCTACCTTTGCCCCCCGCCTCCCTTTCCTCTTTTCACAGAGCAACCAGAGGGCCCTTCTAAAACATAAATTAGATCATATCACTCCTTTCCTTACAACAGTTCAGTGCCTTCCCACAGCCTCCAGCTCTGTACAATCTAAACTCCTTGCCATGATTTATAAGACTTTACATAACCTGATTTTGATTTACCTCTTGATTTTTGTTTTGTCTTTGCAGGGTGTTTGTCTAGAAAGACTTTTTATGTTCTTCTACTTATGATGTTTTTGTTCCATTTTATTTCAGGTGAGTGTCTTGAAAATGACATATGACTGGATTTTGATCTTTATTTTTTAAATTCATTCTGCTAAATTCTATTGAAATTGGTTTGGTTTATTATATTCCTTCATTTTAAATATATTTAGATTAATTCCTACAATTTTTTTTTCTTTTTAGGGCTGCACTTGCAACATATGGAAGTTCACAGGCTAGGGGTCAAATCAGCTACAGCCACCAGCTTACACCACAGCAACAACAACGCAAGATCTGAGTTGTGTCTGCGACCTACACCATAGCTCACGGCAATGATGGATCCTTAACTCACTGGTCAAGGCCAGGGATCGAACCTGCATCCTCATGGATACTAGTCAGATTCGTTACCACTGAGCCACAACAGTAACTCCACACATTAGTATGTTTTAAAAGTAAGATTTGCTGCGGTAAAATTCACTCCTTTTTAGGTATACAATTCTGTCGATTTTGATAAATACAAACAGTTATGTAGCTACCACTATATCAAGCTGTAGAATATTTCCATTATCGTTTCCATTATCCATTATCATTTCCTATGACCTTTTGTAGTCATGGTTCGTGTCTACACCCTAACTTCAACTGATCTGTTTCCTATACCTCTAATTTTGCCTACTTCAAAATGGCACTTAAATGTTCCCTTGTGAATCTGGCGTCTTTTACTTAAGCTTAATACATCTGGGATTCACACATGTTGGTGCATGCATTGGAATGGATTAGTAGTCCATTGTGTGGATGTACTACTTTTGTTTATTCATTCACCTGTTGGTGGACAGTTAGGTTGTTTCCGGTTTTTGGTGATAGAAAAACTGATGTAAATATTTGCATATAGATTTATATGTGCACATTTTTATTGAAGTATAGTTGATATACAATACTCTATGTTACAAATATGCAGTATAGTGGTTCACAGCTTTTAAAGGTTATACTTCATTTACATGTGTACATAGGTTTTTATTTCTTTTGGGTGAGTACCTAGGAGTAATGTTGCTAGGTAATATAGCAATACGTGTTTAAGGTGATAAGAAACTCCTAAACTGTTTTCCAAAGTGGCTGTACTGTTCTGCATTTCCGCTGTCAGCAAATGAGAGGTTCCAAAGCTCTGCATCCTTGTGGGCACTTAGTGTTTTTCAGGGCTTTATTTTTTAGTCATTCTGATAGGTTAATAGTATGTTTTATTGCAGTTTTAATTTGCATGTCCTGGATGGTTAGTGATATTTAGCATCTTTTCCTGTGTTAAATGCCATCCTTATATCTTTTCTGGTAAAGTGCATCTCAAGTTTTTATAGGTTATGATTTCATTTAATTCAATTCTGAATATTTTCTGATTTCCCTGTGACTTCCACTTTGAAGCATGAATTATTTAGAAGTATATGTTTAGGATCCAAATGTTTGGGAATTTTCCAAATATTTTTTCATTTTTAAAAGTTTTATTGAAGTATAGTTGATTTACAATGTTGTGATAGTGTCTGCTGTACAACAGAGTGATTCAGATAAACATGTACACACATCCTCTCTTCAGACTCTTTTCCCACATAGGTGATCACAGAGCAATGGGTAGAGTTCTCTGTGCTATACAGCATTCAGGTGCCCATTGGCCAACCATTCCATATACCTCAGCGTGAATATTCCAATTCTTCCTACTGGTTTTTAGTTTAATTTTGTTTTGGTCAGAGAACATATATTATTCAAGTTCAACTGTACAATTAAATTTGTTGAGCTTCATTTTAGTGCCCAGAATATGATCTACCTTGGTTAGTGTTTCATGCTCACTTGAATATTTATTCTGCTTCTTATACTTAAGGATTCATTTCTGCCATCAATCCTAGAAAATTCTCTCTTCAAAAATTTATTCCCTCACACTCACTATGGTAGCTCTCTAGTCAAAAGTCTAATAATAATAAGTATTGGCAAGGATATGGAGAAATTTCAACCCTCATACACTGCTAGCGGGAATGTAAAATGGTTCAGCTTCTTTGGGAAATAGTTCCTCAAATGATTAAACTGAGTTACAGCATGGCTCATCGATTCCACTCCTCATTTTATGCCCAAGAGAAATGAAAAGGTTGTACTTGAACATTTAGAGCAGCATTATTCAGAATAGCAAAAAAGTAAAAACACCAAAATGCCTGTTAGCTGAAAAATAGATAAATAGAATGCGGTCTGTTCAAACAATGGATAATTTTTGTTTGGGCGTAAAAAGGAGTGAAATACTGACACATGATATAATATGGATGAACCTTAAAAACATGCTAATCTTTGGAGACAAAGTACATTAATGATTACTTAGCCCCAGGGATGGGATGGAGTGGGAAGATGATAGGTAAAGAGTATGGGGTTTCTTTTTCAAGTGATAAAACATTCTAAAGTTGACTGTGATGGTTGAATATATCTGTGAACATAGCACAACACATCAGTTGTACACTTTATATGGGTAGATTTGTGGTATATCAGTTATATTTAAATAACATTGTTGCAGAAAGTAATTCTCCCCCTTTCCTCCTCATTTCTCCTTCTGAGACTACAAATAGATATAAAAGGAATTAGCCTACTTGTTCCATCTTTCTCTTAAGAACATTAATAATAATTTACTATTCTAATTCATTGTCCATATTCATATTTCCTCAATTGTCAGTAAAATATCTTTCATAGTATTTTTTAAAACCTAGTTCCAATCAAGGTTCACAAGTTGTATGTGGTTATTATCTTTTTAGACTCTTTCCTCTAAAATAATTCCCTCTCCTTTTATTGCTTTTTATTGTATTTACACTTTTTTGAATAATGCAGGCCATTTGTTAATAAATCATCCATTGAGTTTTTAATGTTAACTAATATTTTTTTTATTTCCATAGTGTCTACTTTTTTCCCAGATTGGCCATTTGATATGCTTATTCTTATATTTTTCTATTCCATTTTTAAATTTATTTAAATATCTTATACATAGTTATTTTATCTTCTTTAGGAATTCCATCATCTGAAGTTATTGGAAGTCTAAAAGTTAGTTGTTTCTGGTGGCCCTGCGAGCAGCTTTGTTTTTTATGAATTTAGTAATTTTCAATAAAAGTTTTACTGTTTCAGCATGGTAGTATCTTGAGGGGCCTGAATAGCAAGTACATTCCTCTAAGAAGATTTCTATTTCCTTTTAGCAGGATCCAAGGGCTATATAGATTTAATTTCTCAGTTTTAGAGTTCCTTACCTTGTGAGAGAGAATAAATTTGAACCCCAGACTCTTCTTTTCTCTAGATGGAATTGAAGTTGAGAGGTATAGGTTTCCACTACGGCTGCTTTTCTAGCCTTTTCCCCTCAACCTTTCACTAGGAGCGGAGTCCTCATCATCACCTCTCCATCCTACCTTTGCTCAGTCTAGTCCCCAGGGAATCGCTAACCCCCCAAACCCTAGACACCTAATACCACCACCCCAGGGAAGACTCAGCTTCCCCATGGACTCACAGGTCCAGTTTCAGTTTACTAAGCAACTTTTCACCCATCCGCATCTACCTCACCTTCATGTGATTGCAGCTATGTGTTAAGAAATGTTTTGTAATTAATTCAGTGCTAGAGGTTCTGCAGCAGGAGGATTTTCAGAGGAGCTGATCTGCCATACTGCTGGAAGCAAAATTCCCTACCCAACTCTGACCTTATCTCCTTGAGTCTTATCTTCTTCACTTTGCTCCTGCCACAGTGGTCTCCTTTCTGTAACTCATAGTATAACGCTCACAGCTGTCTCCGAGTCTTTTCACTCCATATTTGTTTTCCTTAAAGCGCTCTTTCTTCCAGTTCTTAAATGGTTTCGCTTTATCACCATTTCAGGCTCAGCTCAAATGTCCCATCCTCAGATTCTTCCTGGATCACACTCAGCTACTTTCTCTCACGTTAGCTTAACGTGTCTTCTACACAGAACATTCCAGGATTTGAAATTAGTTAATTTATTGATGTATGTTTTATTTATAGGATACAAACTGTTTAAGGGCAGGCAATCCTGATCTGGAAAAGTGGAAACACATGGACACTCTAAAAATAAATATTGGTTGACGGGTTTGGTAATATCCATGTTCTCTCTCTTTGGCTGCGATAGCTCTCTATTTCCTCTTTTAGGCTGGAAGCTAGGGCCATTTTCTAGGTACAGTAGCCAGCTTACTGTAGGGGGGTCACCATGGAAGTGCCATCCTGTGTGTTCTAACTGGCAAATACTCAACCTGGCAGATAATCTGTGTGTGTGTGTGTGTGTGTGTGTGTGTGTGTGTGTGTGTTGTAAGTGTAGAAAACGTGTACCTACATAACCCACACTTGCAACCCTGGAACAATCAAAAAAGCAAAAACTATGATTTAATCTCTGCTTTTGTACCCCAAGGGTGTCGTGGAATGATCTCTTCTTTCATTCATAGTTCAGTCCCTTTAGTTTTTAAGAGATCTGTAGTTGTGGCTATAGGTGAGTCTCCAAATTTCTCCCAATGCTGAAAACACTGGAAAGGGTCTTTTTGGTGGAAGGCAAGTGATTAACTCATTTATAGAAGTGTATTTGAAATTGACATCTTTGCTTTTTTTTTTTTTTTTGACTGGTTATTATCCTTTCACTGAAAGAGCTAAGTACTATTGCCGGTATAGTATGTCACCAGTGATGCTGACGATCAAATGACTATTTAGGACCCAAGAATTTGGAGTCAGGCTAGATGTGCATACCTATGCTATGCAGAGACAATATTAGAAGTACTTACCAACTATCGTGGCATGGATGCTAGCCATGGTATTGGAGCAGGAAGTCTGCCATTGTGCTAGGTCAGGTTGGTGGGGAGGCATCAGTAGGTTTTCATATTTACTTGTAAACTATGAAAACTAAGAAGCTGTAATTGATTGGCCAACCACCCTTAAACTTTTTCAAACAATGCCTCTTAATCCATTTCCCATATATTGGTATTGGTTTCATCAATGTATAAAATGAATTTTAGAGAGCTTAGCTATTTACATCTTTCTCAAAAGACTGACTGCTTTTAAAAACCTTTTAAAAGGTTTGATTGGCTATGGAGAACTGTCTCTGCAGAGAGTCTCCCATCTATTAAGTGAACACCTATAATCTCTTCTCCGTTTCCTCATTAAGGGTGAACAACATAAGCATAGTTAATCTTGACACTTTGATTTAGCCGTAAGCTTTAGATTAGCCTTCTGCTTTTTCAAGTCTTACCGGAACTGCACGTAAACACATGTGAGGGTCATCTTCTTTCTTCCCTCTGATCGCTTAGGTTGGAGTGGCTGTGATACAATGGAAAGAGCCTCACTTTTAGAGTCTGAAGACCTTTGGAGAAGACGGAAGAGTCAGTTCTAACAAGTACTGTAAGATGCAGTAGTTGCTCAAAAAATATTTGTTCAACCTGAGGTGTATGAGGGAAGGGAAAGGTCAGCTGAGAAGAAATGAAGCCAGATGCTCTTAGTATTTCACATCCTGGATAATTAGACTCAGTACTAAGTGTCCACAAATTCACTCAGTCTTTTTTTTTTTTTTTAATGATTTTTATTTTTTCCTTTAAAGCTGGTTTACAGTGTTCTGTCAGTTTTCTCCTATACAGCAAGGTGACTCAGTCTCTCTCTCTCCTCTCCCTCTCTCTCTCTCTCTCTCTCTCTCTCTCTCTCTCTCTCTCACACACACACACACACACACACATACACTTTTTCTCACATTATCATGCTCCATCATAAGTGACTAGATATAATTCCCAGTGCTGTACAGCAGGATCTCATTGCTTATCCATTCCAAAGGCAATAGTTTGCATCTGTTAACCCCAAATTCTCAGTCCATCCCACTCCCTCCTCCTCTCTGGTTTCTTTTCAGATGGCATAAATCTTTTGCCTTTCACTCAGTCTTTTGATGGAACCCAGAGACATAGTAGGCTTGCTGTTGACTCTGAATATCTAAAGTCCCAACACCTTTCTTGGGGTCTTCCCGTAACACTTTTGGGATTCCAGTTATTGTCTTTTCCAGACATCTGGCCAACATGGAGGGATTTGTTTAACAATTTGATCAAGGGGAAAAAGAAATATCTTTCTTATTTAACCGGATCTCTAAAAAAGTAACTTTTTTGTTTCATCAAATGCAGACTGTATCATAAGAAAAGGGAGATGGGGGTAAGTTTGACATTTTACAGCAGGAAAGAATGAACAGAAATACTGTATTTGGGGTAAGAGGAACAGCAGTTGAAACTTGGGAGGTGGGGGGGATGCTAAGAGAAGGGCAGAGGAAAAAAACTGTTTTACAAATGAGATTTCTTTAGCTTCCAGAAATAGAGAAAGTAGTTTACATACTCCTGAACATCTGTGTAGACTTGCAAAATGTGCTTTGCCTAATTCTTAAGTTATACTGTTTATGCTATTGGTATGCAGAAGACCAGTGCCGTTTTAATATTTATGATGTTAACAAACTCCTCCTGTCCCAGTCTCCGCTTATAATGGTGGATGGGGACAAGCACGAGAATCTCAAAGATCATGCAGTTTAGAGTCAGGAGGGACACTGCATATCAACTCCTATTCTTTGGGAGAAAAAAAGGTCTTCCTAGTTGCAGTCAGAAATGCTTTTATTTTCTAGGCAAAGTCAGTAGGATGGTCACAAGCCATACTGAAGGAAAAAAAAAATGCCCTGTTGGAAACCATTGAGTTCCATATCGAATGCTGGGCTTCGCTCTTCAGAGCCAAATATGCAGCACGGTTAGTGGCAGTATGTTCCACAGAAGAAAAGAAGCTCCTCCCAGATGAATTATCCCTTCCAGAGTGTCGCCCCCTCTTTGTTTTTGTTATTGTTGCTTTCTTCAAAGGCTTCAAATACTGCAGAAATTTCAAGTTCTTATCCATCCCCACCATTCTAAGATGTGTTGATTGCATCCCCATGTTCAGTTACTTGTAAACATTTATCTGCTTTTAGCTCCTGCTCAGTAGAGAGCTCTTTGCTCCACATCTTTCCTTGCAGATGATAAAAATCCTTCCTCTTGTCCCAGAATTTCTGTGATAATCAAGCCTGAGCACTTGGCCTCTGGGGCTGTGCATCCCAGAGCCCCCTCTGGGGAAGAGGACTCGCTCCTTCCGCAGTCCCTCCTGGCTCCCCGTCTCCGTGACCCTCCCACCATCCGACCGGCCAGCCACCTCTCTAAATGGGGGCTGAAGCATCAGCAGGGCTGTCCCTCTATTCAGAAAGAGGGCACTGCACATTCTTTGAGTTTTTCTGCAGTTTCCTTGGGGTAGCTAGAGCTCCTGTTTCTTTTGAAAATAACTTTCTTAAAACAGAAAATATTCTGAAGCACTTAATGCATATACCAGTTCATTTCACTTGATCCAGCAATTATCTATAACAGTATAATGAGCCCATATTGCCTGTTCACAAAGAGGTGTATGTGCAGTGAAAGGCTGTCTTCGGAAGTACGAGAGCTGAGGATCCCAGGCTCTGTGACTGTGCAGCCTCGTCTCACCACGCCCCAGCTCCAGGCTGCATTTGAGGTGGAGGACTGTGTGCGCTGCCTCGTGTGCTTGCCTGGAATTCCAGTTCACACATGTTTGAGGGGTACACATCTCCACGGAGTGCCTCTCCAGTCCTGGTTCCCTTTTTCTCTGTGGTTCCTCCAGTAGCACTTGATCTGGGAATGATTTTAAAGTGAATGAGAATAGCAGCAAGGCAAGTGGGTGTTTCTTTTTCCTTTTCTTCTTTCCACTTCACTTTCCTGCTTTCTATTCCCTTTGTCTTCACCTTCTTTTATGTCTCCAGCTTCCCCCTCTGTTCGAAATGGAAAACTCTGTGGTCCAGTTAAAGCCCATCCCAGGAGGGCTGAGAGGGAGGCAGGGCATCAAGTTGGAAAGTTCACTCTGCTGACATCCTATCCCCAAAGAGCTCAAACTCAGACATTACCTCCAAGCAGAGTCCTCAGAGAGCTATTAAAGGGGTGAAGGAAGACCTGACTGGCCCATCCAAGCCTATGCCTTCATTTTTTAAATATCTCTAATTATCTGCCACGAGCACAATTTAATTTATTAAATACAAAGTATGAAATACATAAAATTTTTTGTAAACATATTCCTTTGTAATATATCCAAGCCTCCTTTCCCCCCAGAAAAGGAAAGGAAGAAAGGCAGAAGGGAGGAAGGAGGGAGAGAAGGAAGAAGTGGGCATGGACGAGCCCTCTCTCCACTCTGAGAGGCCCTGGCCTTAAAGGCAAAGGTGGGCTGACTCTGGTCCTCCTGGCTCTACCACCGGCCAGCCTGGGACCTGGAAAACCTCCATCTCTGAGCCTTGCTGTGCTCAGGTCTGGATCGAGGTGAGAGCTCAGAAGTCTTATGGTTTCCTCCAGATGCAGCAACTTTCCATGATTCTGATGGCCCTTTTGTAGAAGTGATGGATTTAAAGTTAGGGTTTCACACTCCAGATTTTCACAGAGAAGGAAAAAAAGGATCTACTCATTTTTCCCTGCCTTGCCCCAGAGATGCTTAGAAAGAAAGCTTTTGTCAAACATCACTCGGAGCAGTCAGATTTAGCAGCATGGCTAAGTCAGGCTACCAGGAGCGAAGCCAAGCACAGGATGCGGGACTTAGCTAAATTCTCCGGCAGAGACCTGGGAGACAAGGTCTTTTGAGAAGCATTGACTGTATCAGGAATTGAAATGAGCTGGAGAGACTGGTGAAAGCAGGATTTCTCATGACAAATGCAGATGTGACCAGTAGGGGGTTTGCCTACAGGAAGAATACAGAAGGAGGTCCTTGGAGAGGCATCCATCATACCCACAAATACTTCCTTAAAAGCTACCTTTAAATAATGGAAAATGCATGTTAATGTGTATAGACAATGGAAGCCCGGGATAGGCCTTCTGTTGCACAGTGTGTGCAGTAATGGCTGAGCCTCAGTGTCTGTTGAGAGGCCAGATGTCTGCAGGGACTGAAGTTGATGGTGAAATCCCAGCCGGCTTCTCACTTTGTCCATCACAGCAATTCTGACAGTGAATAATTTCCCATTCCTCCTTCAAGATTTTCTAATTCTACACCCTTTATACATTCGACCAGTAGTGGTTTCAACATCATAATGAGTCCTCGCCGTCAGCATGGGTTAGTCGGCCAGCCCTGGGCTCCAGGCCATGGGAGATGAGCAGGTTCAGGCATGGATGTAGCATCATCTGAAACGCAGAACTTTGTGTAGCATATTCCAATAGAGTTTATACTAAAGTCTTCCCAAGTTAAGTTGTCCATCCAGAAATCTGAGTCAGAACAAAATGTTGGTACAGTGAGAAGACTAACACTGAGCAGGAGTGACTGGTGTGGTCTTTGTGTCAATGCGATCACACTAAAGAGAGGTCCTTGCCTGCTGGAAAGCATGAGCCGAACCAGAAGTTATCCTGTGTCTCCTTCACTGATGATGATTTAAGCATTCAACTCTATTCATGAGGCTAGCCAGTGCAGCCAGAAGGAAAGATGATATTTGCATATTTCATTTATCTAAGTCTTACTGTGCACCAGGCACTGCACCCCATTTATACACTTTATTCCCCCAAATAACTCTGTAAGCTCTATATACTGTTACTTTCTCCATCTGGCAAGTCAAAATACTGAAGATTTCACCCACAGCTAGCGAGAGGAAGGACCAAGACTCAGATTCTGGCCTGAGTACAGAACACTTGCTCCAACCATTGCAAACAGCTACGCCAACCCTGAATCATTTGGGGTGGGGGGGAAGGAAATGAGAGCAGAGAGTGAGATCACCAGAGCTCAGAAGTTATAGTCGAGGACCCACCTGAAATTCCAGCTCTAGGATATCTGAGAAGGAAGGGAAATGGCTTGTTGGTCACTTGTGGTTGTGTTTCACTTCTGCGGGGAGTCTGTTTTGAGAAGGGTGCAGACCAGGCCATCAACCTCCCTGAGTTACACAGTCAGTCTCTAAAGTTGCACATCAGATTGATTGTCTCCGCTGGGCCCTCAACAACCTAAGACATCAGAAAAGCAGGTGACCACCATCCATCTAGTTTCAGTCCACCGTGGAAGGAGAGGCTTTGAGTGGATGGTTAGAAAGAGTTCTGGCCTGAGTAGCCAACAAAGCATGTGGAATTGCTACCTTCTGGTCTTTAAGAAGGGACAGAATACCATCTGTTTGCCATGAGACTGGGGGCAAGGAGTCAGACACTCATGCTCCCTTCTGGTTCTAGAATTTCTCTTAAAAAAGGCCTCCCCCTCCTGAAATCCCTTAAGGAAGTCTGATTCTTCCTAAAAGCCTCCTCAGTGTGACAGCCATGTTCAAGAGCCACCAGTGGCCACACACAACTACCTCGTTTTGCTGGCCCCTCGCCTGAGTGTATTTTTGGCTTCACGTGGATCCTAAGGTTCTGGAAGGCAGGGGCCATTTCTTAACTTCTTTTATAATCATTTCCCCCCATGCCTAACATTCATTCCTTTAACAAATATTTGTTGAGTGCCAACTCTGTGTCAGGCACGGAGTTTGTAAAGCAGAATAAGGTTCAGCTCCAGTCATTAGAGAGCTTTCATCTAAGACCCGCAGCAGATAAGTGGGATTCCCTGTGATTAGCACTGTGTATATAGGGTTCTTATTGAGGAAAGAAAATTCTGTGTCAGGCACAGAGCACATGCTCATTGCGATATTTGTGGAGTGAATGAAATATATGCTTATGGAATAAAACAGCTAATGAAAGACAGGCTCTACTAAGGATTATTGTGACAACGCGTTCATTTTGGGTAGAAAACAAAAGGCCTGCCCTAAAAGTGTCTTATACTTTTAAGGTTAAAAAGGGAACCCTCCGTTTTTACTCAAGAGAAAAACCAGACCCAGAGAGGCTGCCTTGCCTCAGTTTACTACATCATCTCAGTGGAAGCTGCATTTTCTTCATCCTCCCTAGCTCTTTCCTCCAGACAATGGGAACTCAAAGGCCCACAGGCTAATGCAGCATCCTTAATAACCCTAGTTATTGCCTTGATTGAGCTTTCCCTAATCAAAGCACAGCCCTCATAGAAGGGAATTTCCAAAAAGCTGCCTGAGGCTGCTGATCAACAATTCATTTTTAGCATTTCTTTTTAAATTACTCTGAGTCGTTGCACCTGGGTCACAGTGACAGCTGAATAAGGGGGCTGAGCGGTGACGTTCCGGGCACCAGGTTGGTGAGCCCCCTCTGCCATGTATATGCATGAGCTCACCATTTGCATAAAGTGAAAAAGCATCCCTCCCATTAATCACCGCATTCATCTTAATAATTAGTGGCAATAATGTTGAAGAGCGGTGGTCTCCACATCGATCTCCGAGGCACCATGGGCTATTTCTGTTGCAGATGAATGATCATCAAGAGTGACAAGTTGATGTCTTTGGATCGACCACCCCAGCTCCACGTGCTTTACAGCCTGGCAGCTGGTCAGGAAGCTTGGGTGATCGGTGGGGCTAATGCTGTCCCTCTCACAAGACCAGTAAAAAGGAGTGATGTGACACCTGGAGGGGGCTCGAGAAAAAAATCCCCGACCACTTTGCAGGGCCCTCTCTCAGCCACATGCATAGTAAACTAGCCGTAACTGCAAAGCAAGAGGCTATTTGTCATAAAGATTATGACTCTATGGTTAAGCACTTGAAAGGCTACCACTTGCACTCAGACCTTCTCCATAAAAGATTGGCTTGGGGTCCGTAATTTGCCAATACTTCTGGGTCAAGAGAAAGCCATTTCAGATCAGAAATGTAATAGAATGTTTTAAGGCCCATGGTACAGTGCCAGAAAGAATGGAAGTATTAATAATTTTCATGGGTTTTTTTTTAAAAGGCCCTATCAGGTAAAAAAAACAGAAGTCACAAAGGAATCCACTTGAAGATTTGAAGAGAAACTACAAAGGACTTCGTTAATACAAAAGGGGAAGATTAGTCAGAGAACAAAAGAATAAGGAAGAAGGCAGCAATGGAGAGAGGAAAGGAATTGTAATAAAGGGAGGCGGGGAGACTGGCGAGTAAAAACTAGGGAGGGATTAAAACAAAGACTCCTCAACTTATTAGCTCCATGAGATCATCCTGGATATCCCCCTCTGTGGTGAGATGAAGACCAGGTGTGAGCGACAGGGAAATTTGGATTTTAGATGAAAATATTTCCAAAGTGAAACCACAATTAAATTTCTCCTGAGGTCTGGGTTAGCAGAAGGCCATCAGCACAGAGGTAGGGTCCATTTGGGAATTTTGATGATACTAATTTTTTTTTTTTTTTTGCTTTCTCAACTTATACTCTCCAGTAAAGGTTTGAACCTACCTTTGTGAATACTCATTCTGCCTTTTTTAGAAGGTGAAATTTGTATTATCCATGGAAAATTGATAAAAAGCTCCTGAAGAGAGCACAGGCATTTCCAATGGCTATTTGTTTTCTTAGAGGTTTTTCACATACAACTGCTTTCTTCCTCTCCCCAGCGGCGTGAAGTGAGGCGTCTGCATCCCTTCCACTGCTTAGGGGGTCTTTGCACTTGCACATACTCTGTGAGACAGACAGCACATTGGTCTGGTCAGAGTCTGCACAGAAATCACCCTGGAGAAAGAAAAGGTTTAATTTATTCTAGCACCTGGCTCTTTTGTACACAACTGGTTGACCTCAGTAATTCTTTTCCCAAAGTACGTGGAGAGAGAGTGTGAGTGAGTAAGCGTGTGTGTGTGTGTGTGATGTTATGAATAGTTGTGAATGAAACAGCGATTCCACTTTCAGGACAAGATGCACAATTCTGAAAACTGAGTACTTTGAGTGTTTTTATTGCTACACATTCTTGCCTCCTCTCTGCAGTGTTATCTGGTTTGGGTACCTAGAGAGAAGGCTTTGTTATAGCTCTGTGCTGGGTTTTGTAAGGAAGGGAAGGGTCCAGTTGTAAAACATCTAATAAACACGTGTGTGAATAAGCACCAGGGCTGACACTTGTCCTCCTAAATGAAGTCCGTAAAGACTGGGTCTTGCACAGTCCTTTGATCCAATGCCCATTCCTCCCTGGAGAGAGACGATGCTGAAAAGAAAGGGTCTTTTATGTGCAGGTTTGGAAGCGGACAAAGATGTGGGATAGGAACAGTAACATACTGTTGGGAGCCCTTACCACATGGTGGCAGGAGGCAGGAGAAAGGGTGCTAGAAAGCAATGGCAGGATCTGGGATCTTTGGCCCCAAGAGTGACAGCGTTTGAGCGGACAAAGAGGAACACAGCGGGGGGTCATTGGTCTGTCCATTCTGACCATGGAGTAGGTTGACCCTCCTCAGCCCAACTCTAGGGCATCAGGTGCTTGGCTTGATCTTCTGGGTAAGCTCTGGGCATTTTGCAAGACTAGGTTTTCCTTCCCTACCTTCCTGCCCAGTGTGTCTTGCTGTGCCTGGTCCCTTTGCCCTATTGCTCAGTGTCTGGAGTGTGCACGTTTGTTTTTAATTGGATTCTCTGAAATGCATTTCTGACACTGATTTGGTTACATTATATTCTATTCTGTTATCAAACAAATTTGCTGTCAAACAAAAGATCAATGTTATTGTAATGTCCTACTTGATGGATTAAATAGGGTATTATTCAACTCTTATTAAACAATCAAGAAAAACACACTGGGACATGCTTTCATTCGCAGCTGCTAACAAATACAGTGTATGTGATCTGTGATTAAGAAACAAAGAAGGAGCAGTTATTTTCAGATTAATTAAACAAACAAGTAGGATTTAGGGACCAGGATTTTTTAAAACCCAGTACAGTTCTTTGAAACATGTTTGGAAAAGGACATAATTTACTTTAACTACATGAGTGAACACTTAGGAATATAAAATCTTTCAGTGACGCAATTCTGGATTAATTGCCCGGAACTATCTCAGCGCCATAAACAAAACCGTCCCAGGGACGGACCTTTCAGAGGAGGCTTTTTTTTTTCCTTGTGAGTAAATGTCCATTTAGAGAGCTTTGCTAAATTTAGAAGCAGTGTTCATCAATCATTTATAATAAGCGCCGAGTAACCCCCCTCTGCGGCCTGCCGGCGACGCACCCCTCTCGCGGCGGGCGCTCCCCTCAGAGTGCTTGCTTCTCGGGGCTGGCCGGCTCTCCATTACCAGGCCCCGACCTTTGTGTTTCTCAGACTTTCCTCTCAAGATGCCCAGAGAAAGCAAATATTAAATCAGGGGAAATCTCTCCCTTATCTCAGCCTGCCTGGCTCTATATTATCTTTAAACTCCCCCCCCCCAGCCCCATCGCCAGCTTTACATACAGTTGGCTACATTCTGGCTCCTTCTGTCTGATGCTGTTTCCGCTAATGGCTGAAGAAATGGAACATTACACCATTTAACGTGTGTGGGTCACATTAATCACAGAAAATTCTTTTAATGTCTCAGAAGTAACTGTCAAACTGGACATACTGAATCTATTTAAACTAAAGCATGCCATTTTTTATCTACAGTGATCTTTAATTCCCATAAAAGGGTCAAGAAAATGTGATTAAGTGACAGTTTTAAAATGTACTATAATATTAAATAGCTTGATTAAGTGACAACTATAAAATGTAATACAATATTAAGTATCTGGCTATGTCCCAAAAGAACTTTAAAGTATTTTTGAACGGTTTGGGAATTCACCAACCCATAATGGGTTACTAAGGAATTTTTTTTTTCGTAGAGACGTAAAAAATTGTTGAACTTAAAAGATACACTAAAAACAAAACAAAAACAGCAATAGCTCACAGCATTTACAGAGAGCATAGTGTTGCAGAGTTTCTCTTTTTGGAGCCCCCAGACTGAGTTTTTGGCCATGTGGTGCAATAGGATTCTCAATTTACCAGTGCTTGACTGGAATTGTACTGCCTGTAGCACAAAGAATAGAATCAAAGGTAGTGTGGCGGAGAGACTTCACAGCTGGATGCAAAGCCCACAGGCTAGTCAGTGACCTCTCAGGTTACCTCCAAGGAGCCGATCATCAACTCTCCTGGTGCCCAGCTTACCTTGTATATTACGTCTCAGCTCCTATGAGGGGTCCAGTGGGAAACACCCACTTGGCTGACCTCCAGTCTTCCAGCTTGCTAGCTTTTTCCAGTAGAGCAAGCCAGTGGAGACACTGAAATATAAGATGGGGCCCATTCATGGATCCTTGCTGTGTCTGGACTCTTATGGAGGCACTGTCAGGGGTCTGAGGTTGGAAGGGGACAGTTTTATGCAAAGCCTAGGATAAAACGGACCAGATGCCCAAGGCCAAATGATTAAAGAAGTTTATGCCATTATTCAGACAACTTAGTAACTATTGTGGCCTGATGATCTGGTCCTGTCTTAACCTAGGTTAGCCTCAGAAAGCAGAACTTGAGGCAGAGGTTTCGGTGCCGTTATCCTGTTTGGGGACACAACCCCATGGAGCAGGAGTGAGGGGAAAGGAGGGCAGGGTAGGGAGAGGAAGGATGAGGATGAGGCTGCTTTGTCCTATTGGCTGTGACTACATCCTGCTGATTGCTTGATCTTGCAGGACTGTACACCCCAAACCATCTAAATTGTATAATCCATCCATAGTCCATCCGGGAGGGGAAAGGAGAAAAACTTTATCTGCCAGCTCCCACCTCTCATGGTCAAAGGTTTTTCCCCAGTGTACACCAACTCATCTCTACCAGTTGTGTTTGGGCAGGTGCATGGTAGGCTCTTGAGGCATCCTGCATCTCTATGGCAACAGGGCAGGAGGTGGGCTAGGTCAGGTGGCACCTGTGTAATGTCAGTGGGAGCTCGTGCAGAGCTGCTCGCTGTAGTGACTCTGGAACAGGGAGAGTCTGAGGGCCTCTGTCTGGGTCAGGTCGAGATCCTCTGCAGGAAATCAGATTCATCAGTTTCCACAGGCCTCTAATGAGAGGACCTCAGGTGACTATTGAAGTGTCTTTCTGGCTTCTCTCCCAAGCATAAGCTCCTCTCTCTTCCCAGGGAGATTCTGGGCTGGGAACAGTGGATAAGGACACTCTAATAATCATACAGTAGACAATAAGTCTTGGTGGTGTGTAGCAATTGGCTGTGCCTAGAATCATGGACATGGGCCACATGCCCTTTAAGAGCCTCCCGGTGTCCCACAGAGGAAAAGGTGGATTCTGACTTTAAGGACACTCTTCAAGGAGCGCTGTGCTAGACATCAGTGCAGGTCCCCAGTAACAGAGACAGATGGCTGTGACACATTTATGGAGGCTCACTCTCTGTTGGGGTGATGATGAAGCTTCGTTTGGAAGATCTGCTCATCTGTCTAATAAATCAGCGAGAATAGTTTCCCTGATATTTACTCGGGACCTTCTCTCCCGTCTTCATTTCATTCCATCCCTCTGGTTGCTCACCCTCATACCAGGCCGCATAAATCTCCTCTCTTCCTCCTGCCCTTCTGTCAGCCATTAGCCAGCTCCCCCTCCATCACTGTTTCACCAGACCATAGATGTAACTCTTCTAATCTTCCCTGATAAATCGGGCTCTCGGAGTCACCCCTTGTCGTTCTCCCAAACTCCCTGGAGCTGGGATGGAGGCCTCTGAGAGCGTGGTGTGGATGTTTCTTTTATAATGGGCCCTGAAAGGTTGTCAGCTGCAGATAATTAGGATCTCACTTCCCGCCGTCTAGCTGCATATATCTTCCATGCAAAGAACCCCCATCACCTTCAAAAGAATTAGCACATGCGGAGGAGATATATGAAGGGGCTGGGTGACCGGAGGATCAGGCCAGCAATTCTGAAGGCCAGAACCGCTTCATGTTTCCTGTGAGAGAGACGCACTTTCCCTCAGGAGCAGAAACTGACCCTTCTCACACTATTTTATGGTCAAGATCTCATGCCGTGGATCTGGACTGTGCAACACAGAGTAGTGAGAAGAATCTTTTAAAGTAAATTATTTTATTTTTGATTTATAATGTGCCACTTTCTTCTGTACAACAGAGACCCAGTCATATATATATATGTGTGTGTATGTATATATATTTATTTATACACGCACACATTGCCTTTCTTATATTCTCTTCCATCATGGTCTATCCCAAGAGACTGGATATAGTTCCCTGTGCTGTACAGTAGGGCCTCATTGCTTATCCATTCTAAGTGTAATAGTTTGCGTCTACTAACCCTTAAAGTAAATTGTTTTATAGTAGTACTCTCCCTTTAGACTCTACCCACTTTTTCTCTCTTTCCCCATTGAGCTAAAACTTAGTCTCGCCATGAAAACTCAAGTACATTTTTTTTTTTTTTTTACGTTCTAGCTCTGATAACGAGCCAATATCGCTGTTAGACATACCCTTCAGTTTTTCTCGAACAGTTGCTGAGAAATATCAGAGATGTCACTTCAGGGAAACTGGGTGGGCTATCAAATGGATATAACATCAGAACACAGCATTGGCCCCAAATGCAACCCAGCATGGAAAAAATACTTCTCAGGCAATTGACCCATGCGACCTCAAGGTCTGTCAAGTTTGGGAGTGTGGATAATATTCAGAGGTGAGGGAGAAATCAAGTGAGATGGTCTGAGACTCTCCCCACACTTCTATCAGTGCAGGTTTCTTTTTAATTATGCTCTGTATTCAGATTCCATTCAAGATTTTGTATTTAAAGAGAGGGAAATAACTTTGAAAATTTCTGATTCCATCACTTTGTGCATGAGCAAAGAGGCCCAGAAGATATGTAAAAGTCACATGGCTTGTGAGTGCTAAGCCAAAGTTAGAATACAAGACCCCAAATCCCTGATTTATTTTCATCTTTTTTTTTTTCTAACACTGTGTTGCATCATAATCTTCACAGTAATGTTCTTGAGTATTATATTGAGGTGGTTAGGAAGTAGGCCTGTGTATTCCCAGGGACTACTGTTGATGATAAAGTGCTGTCCGTGGTCTGAGATGCTCGCATTGACCTGTGCACTTAGAGTGATTTTTCTGGTGGTGGGAACAGATGTGCACTGAGTCACCGTCACAGTCGCCATCATCTCAGAGATGATTGGTGAGTCTCAGGGGTGTGATCTTTGACCATGAACCTCAGCAAAGGGAACTGATGTCTTGAGAGAGAAAGCACGGCTTGGCCTGGGCCTCATCAGAGTCACTGCTGGAGCTAAGCATGGATTTCAGAGCTAGATTGGATCCCAGACACCCCCACCCCCTTTTGCTCCCCTCACCCCCAGCCCAACCCACTCCTTTTAAAACTGAGGATATTGAGGCCTTGAAGGGTCAAGTGGTTTTCTCACATACAAGAGGGATTCAGGACTGATGGGTGACAGGCATTGATTTTTGTTTCTGGGCTGAAGAGAGTTCAGTTTGTCCATTTTCCTTCTTCCCTTTCCATCAAGACCAGTCAAAGACAGCAGTATGGGTGGAGGTGTCTGCTCCACAGACTAGAAGTCCTCTTGGACCATCTGTTTCAAGGTCAAGATGGAAGAGAAAAGGGGGCTTCAAAAACTTGGGTGATGAAGGGGGGTGTTACTTATTGGGTGCCCTTATCAATAAGTCCTGGGTAGTTATTGGGTACCCAGAGCTCAATATCCTACTTCCTCAAATTTATATTACTGGCCCTCTGCTGGCTGGCACCTGGATGAATCTAAACTAACTCTCCTGTGGAGGATGGAGCCAGCTGGAATCATTCTTAATAAGAAGCCCAGTGGTTGGCATACTTCACTGAAATGGGTGAAGACCAAAGTCATAGTGGGTTTTAACTGAGATTCCTTTTCTAAGTAGCATTTTTAAAAACATTTCTTAAGAGTAAAACTTGAAACAAATGGGAAGCCTTGTTCCCACCAGGACTTAAAATACCAACATATGTATCAAAGAATCTATTCAATTTGATAAGTCAGTTCAAAGTGACCAGGAAATAACAACAAGGAACTGGGCCTGGAAACCAGCACTTGGTGTTTGGAGAACGTTAAATACCATCTGTACATGGGTTGGTCTCCTAAATCCCCAAGTTCTGAAATATTTCTCCTTCCCTTCGTTTTTTTCTTTCTTGTCAGACGTTTATTTATTTTTAGAGATTCAGAGGGCTTTCACTGATTAGGTCAAGGTGTTGCATGAAAAAAGCAAAAACGGGGTCCACCTACCAAGAACTCACCTCGGCCAGAGATAGGATGGCAGCTCTGGAGGGCAGTTAATTAGGCCAGAGGTACTTCTGTGAAAGCCATGCTGCTGTAGAAAGAAAGCCACTTACTATTATTGAGAAAGGCAATGATTTTAAAGAAGTTTCCTCTTTGGAAGGATACTAATAACACCTACCTCACTGGGTTGATGTCAGGGTAACATGAGGTAATTATGGTTAACACTTTCATGAAGGGGAAAATGCCGTAAAAATACAGGATGAAGGGAGGTGATCGTTCAAAATCCTGAAAACACCACCGCATCCCGAAAGAGTGGATAATAGATGGTGGCGTGTTGTAGGATAGCCTGTGAACTGATTTGCCAGAGGCCTCTCATTCTGCTTTCCTCTTCATAACTCCACAGAAAGTACAAAGCAGGAAGCGGTTCCCTCTGAGGGGAGGCACCAACTCTGGGTGGCTCTGGGATCCAAAAAAATAAACTTACCAAGAGCCAACAATGTATGCGTCACTCACTGCAACCATCCGGCCTCCTACCGTCCTCACAGGAGCATCTCCTGAGGCCCCTTGAGGATGGGAAGAGTGTGAATGACTGGAAGGGGGCCAGCACCCACAGCTCTGAGGTGTCTGCCCAGCCACAGAAAACACTAGAGAAGCAGCTGGATGGCAGAATGGGTGAGGAGGATCTCACACGACTCAGTACCCACATCAGATCAGAACAGGCAGGATTGTGGGTTTTTGCTCATAGACTAGCTTGCTGTTGCTTAAAATTGAATTAAAATGTTAACAATAAAGATAGGGAATCTCCCAGAATGCAGATGTTGATTTACTTCACAAATATTTGTCGAGCACCTAATATGTATTGTTTTCTAGATAATAGTGGGAAGACACAGGTGTGAGGGGGGACAAGAAGCCCCCGCGTCGTTTCCTAGCAGGATGACAAGAACGCAGGCACCGTCTCAAACCAGGGTATGATGTGCCTCTCCCACAGTCCCTAAAGGATGCTGTTCTGTGGTTCTTCTTAATTGGCAAAGTCTGGACGGCTTGATTCTGACATGTAAGGCAGGTAAGATTGTTCACTTTTTTGCCTGTCATACCATATGTTCTTTATGCTCTTTTTTTTTTTTTAAATCAAAGAAAATTGTTTACTTTCCAGTGCCATTTTAACTTGTTACTAGCGAGCATCTGGCCTGGGTGTTTTCCATTAGCATGAAAATTCAGGAGGCTACAGAAGGAAATACCTACAACTGAGCAGTGAAAGAGCCACTTCATCCCCTTGCCAGACAATGTGTCTTGCATTTCTCTAGTGTAAATAAAATGATGATTCAAAGAATGTTCCCCATTAATGAGTAGCTGATTTAGAATAAAATAAAATCCATGCTGGGAAGTTGATGAGCTTGATTTTGCTGAATTGCTTCTAGCAGGCAACTCGTATTTATGGGTCCTTTCCCTTTGACGTTTGTCACCCGTCATCTGCAGTTCTTTCTGCCGAATGCAAAGGGAGAGGGCTTGCAGGTTGATTTTAGTTCCCTGTAACTAGAGGTGACATTTGAAAGCTCAAAGCTATTGAAAAGGTAGGTGATTATTAAAATGTAATGTGTTTCTGTTTTCCTGATTATGACCTCCCGGTCTTGCAGTTTGCTGCCAAGCACATGCCAAAAGCTGGAGCACAGGTGGTGATGCGTCTTCCCAGCTCAGGGAGAGTTTTAGACCATTTTTAACCACCTGCTTGTTCACCTTTCCTCATTATTCTCCGCAGTAGACACACTGAAATATTAAGATATGTGGAGAGAGAGAGAGAAATGAAAGATTATCTGTGGTGCCTTTAATGAAGAAGAAGAAGGAATGGGGGAGAGAAAAAAAGAGAGGAAAGGAGATAGAAACAGAGGGAGAGAGAAAATAGCACACAATTAATCAGAAGTAGCACTTAAAACAATTGCTGTGGAAGGATATTTCCCAGAAAAGCAGTAGAGTCCATTCTGAGCACATACTCCACATGGATTAAGCACGCATTAAAATCAGTGGCAGTTTGCCTCTGCACATTCTCTGTTGGTTTCTAGTTAGGCTCCAGCTTGCCACTTCAGCACGCTTGT
The DNA here is from genome assembly GCA_004024745.2 of Catagonus wagneri. NCBI lineage: Eukaryota > Metazoa > Chordata > Mammalia > Artiodactyla > Tayassuidae > Catagonus > Catagonus wagneri. Next base: position 22,130,537 of record PVHT021183519.1, read on the forward strand.
TTAGATGAAAATGACTGCACGTATCACAGAGAGTAGGAATCACAGTCAAGTGAGAAAACAGTTTTACTGGAGATGAATGATGGGTGCCTGGCAGAGAGGACAGGGACCTGGGATCACTAGGACACAGAACAAGGGCGAATGGAGGCAGCCTTTTAATTTCCTATCGAGGCTGATAAAATTAGGCAAGTAGGGGCAGTTTAAAGAGCAGGGGCTCTGTAGCTTGTTCGCTGTGTAGTTTCTTTGACTGTGGAAGCTTCTGTTCTTCCATCTTCAAAGTGGGACTGATCCCTATGTCAAAGGAATAAATAAGATAATGTTCCTAAGCACATCCAAGAGTTCCTGGCACACTGTGCATGCCGGGAGCAGAAGAGTGGTACTCTTGGTCGTGAGGTGCACTCCAAGGGATAGTTTTTAAACTGCCTTTCGGTACTTCATCAACAGACAATTCAGAAATTATATTAGGGCAGACTCCAAGAGAGAACATATTCTGGTACATGGAGGCTCTGTCTAGGGGAATAAAACAAAAGAATTCAGATCCCAAGCCTCTGCCTTTATAGCTGTTTTCTGTTCTCATTCTTATGGGCCATTCATTCGATGATGGACTTCTGTTCTTAATTGCCAGACACATCACCCCTTCCTAGCCCCCCTGCGAAGCAATACTGAATTAAAGGCTACCAGGTTACTCGGCTTTCTTCTGAAGTGGGCAAGGTATACACAGAGCTAGTCCCTGCACTTAAATGCAGATAGAGACTAGGACTAGATGACTGCTTAAGAATCTTCATTGTCCTCTCCAGTTTCAGGTCGAATGTCTTTGTACATTAAGAACTGGTCTGGTCCCTTAGGAGGCTCTTTTGCAATCTCCTGCTTGGGGATTGTGGGGTTCTCTCAGGTCTCAGGTGTGACCCCCTGGACAGCTCAGCCCTCCCCTGCTACACACTGCGACTGCCACAGGCTGGCTTGGAAATCCCAGGCAAAGAGCATCACACAGGCTCCAGGAGGAAACTCACATACGACAAAAGCCACCCCTTCCATGAAATTGGATCCATCTCTGCCCCTGTGAGGCTAAGTGGCTGTTGAATGTGCTTATAAATGACATAAATCACTTGCAGAACCTCAAGAAACAATTAACTCAGATTGAAAATAGCTGTTAAGGTTTCACCTCCTTTTGTGTTTGTGTCCCTTTGCTTCAGCTTTTAGTTTTGAAATAAGGGAGGGTTAAAATAGTTTTGAGGACCAAATTGCAAAGAAGGGCCAGTCTTCAGCTGTAGCATCTGTTTCACATTCTAGGCAATTTGAATACTAACAGGTTTGCCTTCTTAAAATAATTGTAAAAGTATTAAAAAAAAAAAAAAAGACAGAAGCTAACTGATTCTCTGAGACATCAACCTGGCAGTGCAGAGTGGGTAAAATAATTTCAATGCAGAGAAGAGGATAGACAGACAGACAATAGGTAGATGATAGACAGGATAGACAGGTAAATGGATAGGTATGTAGGTGGGTAGGTATATAAGTAGGTATATGGGTGAAAGCCACATAAAGATATTCTAGACGAGTTCCCTGATGGCTTAGTGGTTAAGGATGCGGCATTGTCACTGCTGTAGCACAGGTTTGATCCCTGGCCTGGGAACTTCGGGACTCCATGGGCATGGCCAAGAAAAATATATGTATGTATTTTAGAAGGAAACCAGGCTAGCAACAGAGACTCTCCATGTATCCCTAGATCCACCTGCAGCCCTGCATCTCCTTTACTTTACATCGGATGAGGCATCAGTCACTCATCCTTTATGAGCACAAGAGGAGGTCATGAAAATGTTAAGGGCTAGAGAGTGTTTCATAACTATGCCAAGAGCCATTACCTTCCTTTTTTTTTTAAAGAATTTTTTAAAAATTATAAAAACCATATAAGTTCATGGAAGAAAATTCAGAAAATACAAGACATATTTCGAAGCATTAAAAATTATTTCTGGCTCTACTTGCTGATATTCTGATGCATTTATTTCTAACCAGAAAGACCTCATACACAACTATAGCAGGGATCAGGAAGTGGCTCAGAACTTTGGGAGGACTGGATGAGGCTCCTGATCTGGAGGCCCTGCTTCCTGGTCAACCAGCTGAGACTTGTCAAAGCTGGAGCCTCCAGGGGCTCTCTGCTCTGTCCATTTCTTCATCCAGAGGAGACCACATTCTTCCTGTAGTCCCATTCCTTAAGTTCTGAAAGTCTTTATAAGCAGATGCAGTTACCCCAGAGGTAAGGGAAAACAAATCCAACATCTAATCTATTTTGTTTCTTTGTTTTCTTCTTTGGGAACCTGAAGAATTCGATCTTTCTATTCTTTTTACTCTCTGTTTGGCATCATCTAAAAGCCCCTTTCTTATAATGAGAGGAATGCTTTGGGAGAAAGAGCATAGAACTAGCAAGTGGGAGTCCTGGGTCCCCCTTGCCTAGTACTGAGCTGTGTGATCTCAGGAAATTTGCTTCATCTTTCCAGGGGCTGGGGAGCAGACACTAAGTGGTCAGTAGCTCTTATATGGGTACAGGAGGACAGAAGCACGTAGTAGTCACCTAGGGAGCTTTTTCAAATTATTAAGAAAACAAGATCAAGTGGATTCACTGGAAATGTGGAGGGAGCAGAGGGGGAGGCAGCAGCAGGGAGGGACACAGCCATGGGGTCTGGGAGACACAAACTTGAGTGGAGGATGCCCTTCTGTTTCTGTTGAACAAACATGTATCCAGACAACCCCAGTACCAGCCATCTGAGAGATTCATGGAATGGGGTTGGTGGGGAGAACAGTGCTGCTGGGAATTGAGGAGGTGGTAAAAAGCCAGCTTGGATCACACTTTCTGTTGTTGTGCAGTGTCCTGCCTAGAGGCACTGACCACAGGAAGGGAACAAGCTTTTTTCTCTGCCCACTAGCTCTAGTGTCCGTCAAGACAAACTGTTTTTTGACTACAGTTTTAAACCTTCTAGACAGAAAGGAAAGGACTTTTCTAGAGTTATCTTAGTATTGTACCTATATTTCTCTTTGCTCTTTGAGATTTTTTTTTTTTAAGTTATCCTTCTGCTTTCCCTACTCAGTGGGACTGACAGTAGCTAAATTGTAGGGACCCTCCATACCAAGCCAGACAAAAACCTGTTAGAATTTGTGGTAACTCAAAAGCCTTGGGACAGCAAAGGAAACCGTTAATAAAAGGAAAGGAGGAGTTCCCGTCGTGGCTCAGTGGTTAACGAATCTGACTAGGAACCATGAGGTTGCAGGTTCGATCCCTGGCGTTGCTCAGTGGGTTAAGGATCCGGCGTTGCCATGAGCTGTGGTGTAGGTTGCAGACGCGGCTCGGATCCCGCGTTGCTGTGGTTGTGGCAAAGGCCGGCAGCTACAGCTCCTGTTAGACCCCTAGCCTGGGAACCTCCATATGCCGCGGGTGCGGCCCTAGGTAAGGCAAAAAGACAAAAAAAAAAAAAAGGAAGGAAACCCACAGAATGAAAGAAAATCTTTGCAAATGATGCAACCGACACGGTTGTCTTTGTGCCTAATCTCCAAAATATGCAAACAACATGTACAACTCAACAATAAAAGAACAAACAACCCAATAGAAAAACCGGCAGAAGACCTAAATAGACATCTCTCCAAAGAAGACATATGGATGGCCAGTAGGCACATGAAAAGATGGTCAACATCACTATTAGAGAAATGAAAATCAAAACTACAGTGAGGTTCCACCTCACACTGGTCAGAATGGCCATCATTAACAAGTTTACAAATAACATATGCTAGAGAGGATGTGGAGAAAAGGGAACCCTCCTTCACTGTTCCTAGAAATGTAAATTGGTACAACCACTAAGGAAAACAGTATGGAGTTTCCTCAGAAAACTAAATATAGAACTGCCATTTGATCCAGTCATCCAACTCCTGGACATAATATCCAGACAAAACTATAATTCAAAAAGATACATGCCCCCATATGTTCACTATCAGGGTAAACACTAATAGTGTTTGACACTATTCACAATAGCCAAGACATGGAAACAACCTAAATATCCATCAACAGATGAATAGATTCAGGAAATGGGGTACGTATGTACAGTGGAATACTACTAAGCCATAAAAAGAATAAAATAATGCCATTTGCAGTAACATGAATGCAACCTGAGATTCTCATACTAAGTAAGTTAGAAAGACCAATACCATATGATATTACACATGTGTAATCTAAAATATGGCACAAATGAACCTATCTACAAAGCAGAAACAGACTCATAGAGAACAGATTTGTGGTTGCCAAGAGAGGGGGCAGTGGGGAGCGGGATGGATGCGGAGTTTGGATTGATAGATGCAAACTGTTACATTTAGAATAGATAAGCAATGAGGTCCTACTGAATAGCATGGCACGTGGCGGGGATGTGTGTGTGTGTGCTATATCCAATCTCTTAGAATAAAACGTGATGGAAGATAGTGTATATATAGTGTATATATATATATATATATATATATATATATATATATATATATGTACGACTAGGTCACTATGCTGTACAGCAGAAATTGGCACAACACTGTAAATTGACTATAATTTTAAAAAAGCCTTGGGCCAGCATGAGTTTAACAGTTAATTTTCATTTAAATGGCAATGCCTTCTACAAGCAAATGACTTAACTTTGTTACTTTCATTAAAATCAGTCTGCGTTGGATAACTTTACCATTTAGGATATTGCTGAAAAGTGGGAACAACTTTCAGAACCAATCACAATTCACTAGGTTAGATGTAGCAAGGAATGATTATAGAAATAGTGCTTAGGGAAACTCTTTGTTCTTAGGCATTTATTCTTTTCTTCTCTGAGCAAGGAGAGTCCTTGTTCTTTGGCCTCAGCCATAAAGAATTGAATACCTGGTGGCTGCTAGGTGGTATTTATGCCTGAAGTTTTATATTTAAATAAGAGATCTTTGATGTACTTACTCACTGAGACAACATATGTTTGAAAACCCCAAAACCAGCAGTTGGCAGCAGTAGTGTTACTGGTGTGGACGTCAAATAGTAATGGGAGCCTCTGAGTGACTTCTGGTTCACCCTGAGCTGGGCAAATTACTGAGGCAACACGGAAGGTCCAGTGAACAAACGAATGAATGAATGTTCTGAGTTTGGATTCAACAGAGAATAAACTTGATAAACAGTATAACAAATTCTTTATCAAGTTATAGGGAGGCAGGGTATGTCTTAATCTGCTCAAGCTGTTGTATCAAAGTGCCATAGACTGGGTAGCTTAAACATGAGACATTTATTTCTCACAATTCTGGAGGTGGGGAAGTCCAAGATGAAAGTGCTAGCTCGTTCAGTGTCTAGAGAGGGTCTGCTGTCTGGTTTGTAGGCAGCCACCTTCTCACCCTGTGGTCACATGGTCTTTCCTCTGTTTGCTTTTGGAGAGAGAGCTCTCCCTTCCTCCTCTTATATGAAACTAATCCTATCAGGAGGGTCGCACCCTCATGGCATAATATAAACCTAGTTACCTACTAAAGGCCCTGCCTCCAAACACCATCGCTGGGGGCTAGGACTTCACAGTGAATTTTGAGTAGACGTAAACATTCAGCCCATAACAGGTGTAATGAATCAAAGGAGTGTTAGCAGAGCATTGGGGCTCATTTCCCATGAGCAGGGTACTTAAATTCCTGGTGACTTTTCTGTTCATCTATAAAGGGTCATATCTACCTTAAGGATTGTCCTGAAGGTAAAGTGACGTGACCAGTGTTCCAGACTTGGCATCAGTATGGGTCAATAAATGCTTCATCGAGATAACTTACATTACCTCTGCTATTGCTAATCCTATGCTTCTGTCACTTCTCATTCCTGGAGGACGGTAAGTGCTAATCATGCTAGATTTACTTCAAAGAACCTCAGCAGCCTCGAGGCTTTCCTGTAGTGGTAGTTTCCATCTTGTGTTTTTATGTACCAAATGCAGCCACTCCACAGACTGCTAAACACCAAAGGCAAGTAAGTTCCAGAGGCTGTTCTTGCCAGTAGGGGAGCACTACTTGGAATGTCACGTGAGAATGGATTCAGAAGTGCATTGTGGGAAGCCTGAATCCCTCATTCTTATCACTTTATTTTACAGGGTGAGAGTCGAACATAGGTCCCAAGTGGGAGAGAGCATTGGAGCCTTGTTGCCCACTACTTAGAATGTCATTTACGAAAGGGAGCTATGTAAAAAGCAATATAGAAGGCCTTTCTGTTCTTGTAGGAATCAGGGTCTCACAAATGTTTCTATAATGATGTTTTTATGAGGTAATCTCCATGGTAGTTTTTTTTTTTAAATTTCATTTTGTTTTGCTGTTTTTTCCCTGATAGAGAGCTTGTCTTTTTTATAGCCTATAAACATCTTTTATTTTTTTATCTTATAATGATTTTTATTTTTTCCATTATAACTGGTTTACAGTGTTCTGTCAATTTTCTACTATACAGCAAGTTCACCCAGTCACACATACATGTATACATTATTTTTTCTCACATTATCACGCTCTATCATAAATGACTAGATGTAGTTCCCAGTGCTATACAGCAGGCAAGTGTGTTCTCCATGTCCATGATTTTCTTTTCTGTGGAAAGGTTCATTTGTGCCATATATTAGATTCCAGATATAAGTGATATTATATGGTATTTGTCTTTCTCTTTCTGACTTACTTCACTTAGTATGAGAGTCTCTAGTTCCATCTGTGTTGCTGCAAATGGCATTATCTTGTTCTTTTTTATGGCTGAGTAGTATTCCATTGTGTACTATACCATATCCTCTTAATCCAACCATCTGTTGATGGACATTTCTGTTGTTCCCATGTCTTAGCTATTGTGAATAATGTGGTTGCCAAGGGGGAGGGGGAGGGAGTGGGATGGACTGGGAATTTGCGGTTAATAGATGCAAACTATTGCCTTTGGAATGGAGAGCTTATGTTTTTAAAGTTTATCACCATGTACTAGATGGTTGAGGGTCCATTGATCATAAATAAAACTTTACCTTTGTTATATCTGTTCTTAACTGGACTTCACACAGTGATTGATCTTATATACTTGAGAGAAATGACTAAAGAAATCAGCTTCAAATATCCATATAAATTTTTCAAGGGATACTAAGGAATTTTTTTTTTTTTTTTTACTGTGGTAGGATTCCTTTGTGAAATGGCTTAAGAAACTTCTGACCTTATCACATGGACATTAGAAAAAACTTTCCCTGACAGTACATTTGTATTTATGTCCTTGTGCTGAGGCAATTTGTAGATAGGTACCTTACCTGAGTTGTCATCACCATAACTTCATCGCCCTCGAGAAGATGGCCAGTTTGGGGCGGGGAGTGGGGGCGGAGAAGGTGTTTCAACAATTAAGTCTTGAAGTGGGAGAAACTGAACAGAATTTTTGCCTAGTATATTATTGCCCAGCATGTACATTCAGGGTCCTAAAGGAGTGAATTGTGTTGTATTAACACTGAGGGCATATATTATGACTTCCCTTGACTGTCTCTCGTGAGACAAAATGAGGACTTACATAACCAGGAAAAACATTTTCAGGGTACTGTTTTGGCTTTGGGTGTGTGTGTGTGTGTGTGTGTGCATTTTTAAAAAACCACTCTTCTATGAGACCAAGTTGAGCTCTGCCACTAGGAACAAGTGATTGGGTCTGAGCGATTCCAGGTTAGGAGAGAAGATTGGGTGGTGAGGTGTGCTCCCACCAATCACTGATAAATATATTCCTCCCAAGGTAGACCACTCCTCTAGAGCCAGCTGGCTTTGATTATATACCTGTTCCTCCTGCCCAAAGAAGAGGAAACGGGAATTCTGATCTGACCTCCACAAATGCTGAAGTGCCATCATTTGTTATTTTGACACCAATTCTTTAGGTTGTTCTTGACATTTAAGTGCATGAAAATCACCTGGGTGACATGTTAAAAAAGAAGACTCCCATACTCCCCACAAGAGGTTCTGTTAAGCAAATCTGGGGTAGGTCCTAGAAATTGGTAGTTTTAATAGAAGTGTTTTAATGTGAAGTACATGGACCCTACTGTTGGAACCATCAGCCAAGCGCAATGCTTCTTAAACTTGAACTTGCATCAGAACACCAAATGGATTTGTTAAAACAGTGATTACTAGGTTCAGCCCCCAGTAAGTCTGCCTTGAAGCCTTGCATTTCTAACAGGTTTTCAGATGCTATTGCTGTTGCTGCTGCTGGGGAACAAATTTTGAGACTCAGTGGCTCATTAAAACACAGTAAAAGTACTTATAAAAAAACTGTTGGCTGGAGTTCCCATAGTGGCGCAGCGAAAATGATTCCGACTAGAAACCATGAGGTTGCGGGTTCAATCCCTGGCCTCGCTCAGTGTGTTAAGGATCTGGTATTGCTGTGAGCTGTGATGTAGGTCGCAGATGTAGCTCGGATTCATCGTTGCTGTGGCTGTGGTGTAGGCTGGCAGCTGTAACTCTGACTGGACCCCTAGCCTGGGAACCTCCGTATGCTGAGGGTGCGGCCCTAAAAAAGCAGAAGGAAAAAGTAAAAGAAAAAACAGTTGGCTAAGAAGACAGGTTACTCTTTTAAGAAAAGATAAAAATCTGTGGGCACTTAGTATCTATAGGAGAAGGTACCTGGCAGAGTGAAATGATACTTATTTTATCTTGGTAATTTTTATTTTAGTTATTTTTTTTTTTTACAATGAGAAACTCAAAGGGTGTGCAGTTATTACCTTATTAAAGATCATACAGCTAGCTAAAATATTTTAAAATATTTTTTCCTTAGTGTTTCTGTAGTTATACATGCAGCAATTTAGAATAGGCTTTGTCCAGTAAAGAGCTTAATTTTGGCTCCTGCCCAGCTCAGCCCAGACTTACCTCTAGCTTTGTCCTATAGAAGGAAATGGCCCTCAAGCTACATATTTCTTGTGATCACAGAACATCTCTTCTGGAAAGATGGTTGGGCTTCACTGCTTACATTTACCGTTTCAGGGCCCAAGAAGCTCCCTTAGGACGGAACTACCACACAGTTAGCGTATTAGTCATAAATCATTGATTTCATTAGTTTATTCACTTACGAATTCATTAGCTCCTTTAAATATTTGCTGAGAATGCCTGTATTAGTTCAGTATTGGGTCAGGGATTGATATAGTAGAAGGTTCTGGAATGAAGCCAGAAAGTCAGAATTTGTGTGGTTCTCTCTCTGCTTGATAAGCATCGTGCTCCTGGGTAAGTCCCTTTCATTCTCTGGCCTCAGCTTCTCCCTGTTGGCAGATGTAGGGAGTGAGACTAGGTGCTCTCCAAGCTTGCTTTACGTTGGGACCCTCCTGAGTGTAAAATATAACTCTCAGAGCATGCCTGACCCTTGAGTTGTGGGATGTGTGTGTTTAGGGGGAACATGCCAGTTGTGGAAGGAAGTAGACCTAGAAGGGAGAGACCTAATCAAAATGTGCATATGTGACATCACTGGAGAAGAATTGCAATTCAATCTCACACCCCAAGGGAAGTCACATAGCACCTCTTCCTGTGGGAGAGGTAGTCAGGGATGGTGGGAAATGAACTAGGGGGTGAGGAATGGAGAGGGTCGGGTTAATGGAAAGGAAGGAAGAGCAAATTCATCAAGTATATAACCTCAAAAGAATGAACTTTCCTGATTTCATCCCCCTGCCCATAGTCCAGAGTCCTCTTTTCTGGGCTACTTGCCTCGTCACACTCCTCTGGTGCTGGGTGGACATCACTTTGTGGGTAGTTTTCCAGGTTTAGCAAATAAAAATATAGGGTGCCCAGTGAAATTTGAATTTTAGGTCAACAGTACAATTTTTAAAAGTATAAGTATGTCCCAAATATTACATGAAACATATATTTGAAAATAATGCATTCTTAATCTGAAATTCACATTTTTTACTGGGTCTCCTGTGTTTTCTCTGGTAGCTCCATGCTCTGGGGACCCTCTCAGAATCTGGGCATGCCTGTGAACAGGGAGGGGATAGCAACCCCTCATCATTTTAGCTCTTTCTAACCCCTGCCCAGTGGCTCACTCAGAACGTCTGGACAAAGGTCTCTCTGGCCAGAGAGCAGAAAGAACCCAGCTGTCCTTCCCTCTGCTACCAACACTCTCCACCGGTGAGAGTCGAAAGTAGAGCAGCCCTTGGAATCCTCTTCTCTCTTCTGCTAATTACCGGGATTAGCATTTAGTATTCTGCCAACCTGAGAGTCCTCTATACCGCCCTTCCCCGTGGCCCTGGAGGCTCCTGGACACATAGGAAAATTGTTCTGCTTGCTTTCTCTTGCCTCACCTCTTATTCCCATCATTCGGCAATAAGACAGTAAGAGCAAGAGCAACTGAAGGAGTAACTTTCTGACACCACTGTTAGGGACTGACTGAGCTATTATTTTTCTGGTCAGTTGCTTTCCTGTCCCTCTAACCCTGCTCATCAGGTCATCAGGTTGGGATGCGTTTTGTCTTTATTTGTCCATCTCCATGTACTTTCGTCCTCACCCCTGGGTCCTCGAGCCCACTGCCTGTTAGGTGGGCTCTCCCCAAGGACACCTGCTCTTGGAGGCTGTTGAGCAGCCTGAGCGGTATAATTCCTGTCCGTATCCCAGTTACCCTCTTCTATGTAATGCAAGTTAAAGGATTTCTTCAGGAAGCAAGGTAATGTCTGAGCTTTCTTCCTTAAGTGATCACAGTCTCTCATGGGCAGACAAGCCCCATTTATCAGTTTGTTCCTCTGACATCTCTGGTGCCTATGTTGTTCCATAGCAGATGTCTTCAAAATGAAGCTCTGTCCATGATTGCTCAGGATATATATCTCTCCAGCTTATAATCTATTATCCTGTGTTGTGGTTTGATGGAGTGGATTTTTTTTTTTTTTTTACTGCAGTCAGATAGGGCAGCCTGGAAGAAACCAGGACTGAACTTTTACCTGTCCACTAAAATAGACCAAGTGCTAGGAACTCCAGGATGGTGGCCTCACAAGAACAAGGCAGCAGCAGGTTATGACTGATGTGGCAAGGTGTCAAGTGGAAAAGGCCTCAGAATCCAAGGAAGTCTTTTAGGAACTAGGGCCCAGCTGAGAACTCAGGTTCAAGTATAAGACCCCCACTAAAAGGAAGGAGAGAAGCCAGCAATGGTGGGCAGGGCCGAAGGAGCCTGTGCACTTCAGACAAAGGCTCAGTGACCTGATGTAGCACACAGAGGGGTCTGGGTCTCAGAAATAAGGAGAATACCCAGCCTTGGCAACACAGGGTCACAAGCTGGGAGCCACAGTAGAAACAGGTGATTTGAGGTCATTAGAGTCCTGAGTTAGAACTGCTTAAATTCACCTTTTCCAAGATCAGAGTTGTTCCTTTGGGTTCCGAGAAGCTGAGGCTATAGGTGTGGGTTAAGTGGCCCATGAAGCGGTCAGATAGAATAGGCAGGTGGAGGCCGGGCAGGGCCTTTCATGACTGTCAGCTCTTCCTGGGTTTCCATGAGCACAGAAATTTAGGGGGTGTTTCAGTCATTGAAAATGATTTCTGTCAAGTAGATCAGTCTGTAGGCTAGGTTCCTGAATAATCCACAAGGCAGTAAATTTAATTCATTCAGATAGAAAAAGCAGACAGAGGTTCCTGTTTACAGAGGCTCTGGCTTCCTCTGTAAACAGGGACCCCAGTGTGGTCCCTGGGTCAAGGGAGGAAACTAGGAAACGACCCTAAAGGAGGCCACGGAGGCCTGGTACAAACTTTTCCCATGTGGACGGGTGTTTGCCAACCTGTAGTGGGAGCTGCTCTCCGCAGGATGTGATAATGGTCTCTGCACAGTCAAGGGCTGCCTGGAGAAGCCCACCAAGGGTGCAGTCCCTGCAGGGGAGCACAGAGGAGACTTTCCAGTCACCGGCCTGTGGGCTACACAGGCAAGGCTCTCAAGTAGCTTGAAGTGCAGTGCCAGCAGGTGCTTTTCTTGCTCAAGCTCATGCGAAGAAGCCAGCTGTGTCTCTGGTGACAAGTGACTGTTTTCAGGCTCTCTGGAGCCTGGGGTCATCCAAGCAGAAAGATGAGACCACAGCTGAGTGCAGGTAAAGCGAACTGCCGGGTGCCCAGCAGTGGCTGGAAGGGCCAGATGCAGGAGGCGGGGGAAGGACCACAGGCATCTGCGGTTTCCCCGAGAGAGGAGGCAGCCAGTGTGCCAGAGGAGGCGTCACAGCTTCAGAGACTGGCGAGAGCAAGAGTGCTTGGTGGCATCTTTTATGGAGAAAGCAAATATTTGTGGCAGCAGCTGGTCTCCCTGGGCCTTGCTCTGTCTGCTCTGTCCCAGAAAAGTCGCAAGCCGGTGCTAGGTTGGAAGAGGATCTCAGCTATACACACTCTCAGTGTGTATAGATATTTTTTAAGATTCCTAAATAGATATTTATAATTGAGTCTTCCCTTTGGGGCAGTTATTACAACTTGTCTCATTTATAAAGACTCTAAGAGATGTGTCTTAAATGTTCCATATATTTATCTATATTCTAGGTCAAACAGCTGAGTAAACACCCTGGCCTGGCCCAGCCCAGGCTGATGGCTGTTTTCTGCAGCTCTGGGATTGAAAGGTAACAGACTTCTGGAATTCTCAGTCAGCGGTCTTCACGTTGTCATGCTGGACCATCTCAGTGGAAAGAGATGGGGAAGCGCAGTGCAGTGTCCAAAGAGCTTAGCCGGGGAGAGGACACGATGATGATAATCCTGAACACTTGCCTAAGACCTTTGCCTCTTCAAATATGTAATGACATCTAAGAGCTCTGCTCCGTTCTCAACAATTCCGTGAAGGGAGTTCCCTTCGTGGCTCAATGGTTAACGAATCCGACTAAGAACCATGAGCTTTCATGTTCGATCCCTGGCCTTGCTCAGTGGGTTAAGGATCCGGCGTTGCCGTGAGCTGTGGTGTAGGTTGCAGACGCGGCTCGGATCCTGCGTTGTTGTGGCTGTGACGAAGGCCAGCAGCTACAGCTCCTGTTAGACCCCTAGCATGGGAACCTCCATAAGCCGTGGGTACGGCTCTAGATAAAGGCAAAAAGACAAAAAAAAAAAATTCCGTGAAGAAAGTCACATCATTAGTGCTAGCTCAGAGTGAGGAAACTGAAGCCCAGACGGATTGAGTGATTTGCCTCAGGTCACACAGCTAGGACTCAGGTGGGCAGACACAGGTCTGTGTTCTCAGTGCACCATGAGGACTCCTACAAGTGAGGGCCTGTCTCAGACTCCAGGTCGGTTGCTTTTTACAATTGTTCTTCACATTCTCCCCCTCAACCCCCAGTCATTTATAACACGTGAGCAGAGTCGTTGGCCTCATGTTCTAGATAGAAACTGCCAGTGCTGCTTCTCTCCAAGGATTTCATTTCCTGAGCCTCTTTACTAGTGTTTTCCTTTCCATTCATAGCTTTAATCCTGGGGAGGAATGTGAATTTTTATTTAAGCTCTTACTCTGTGTAAGACACTATTATTAGTTTTTTACTAACATACTTATTCCCCTTAATAACACTATGAAAGAGAAACTACTGTCATCTCTCCTTTACAAGTTTAAACCAAGGCCAAGGACAGTAGGCAGATGCTTAGGATCCCATAGCCAGAAGTGGCAGAGACAGGATTCAATTTAAATTGAAAGGGCTGAGAATCCATATGTCACCTCTTTTAATCTAGACCAGTGATTTTCAAACCAGAGTATATACTGGGTCTCTGGATTCCTCCCATATTTGGATTTGGTAGATTTAGGGGGGAGGGCCTGAGAACTTCCATTTCAGAGAAACAATGCTGCTGCTTCTGGGAAGCCCACACTTTGAGAACCCCTGGTCTAGAGATGGCTAGTATAGCTTCCTGAGAAACAACTGGGTGAGTTTTTGAAAAATGATGACTCCAGGGTTCCATTCCTATATATTTTGATTTAATAGCTTTTGGAGGAGGGACTAGGAATCTGTAGTATAACAAAGCTCCACCGGAGATTCTTTAATTCTTTTGTTTTATAAAAAGAGTTACTGTTTTATTCTTTTTCATTGAATGAAAGATGCTTTAAATTCTGTAGTGCTTTACAGTTTTCAGAACTCTCACATTTGATCTCATATAATCTCATAATAATCCTTTTCCTCTATATTTCCCCTCCTCCTTTCCCTCTCCCCACTGGTAACCACTAGTTTGTTCTCTGTATCTGTGAGTCTGTGTCATATTTTGTTTTATTCACTAGTTATATTTTTAGATTCCACATTTAAGTGATATCCTATAGTATTTGTCTTTCTCTGTCTGACTTGGTTCACTTAGCATAATGCCCTCCAAGTCCATCCCCATTGCTGCAGATGGCAAAAATTTCATCCTTTTTATGGCCGCATAGTACTCCATTGTATATATGTACCACACCCTCTTTATCCATTCATTTGTTAACGTACACTTAGGTTGCTTCCATACCTTGGGAGTTGTAAATAATGCTGCTTAATGTTGGGGTGCAAGTATCTTATCAAATTGGTTAGGTTTTTTTTTTTTTTTTTCAGATATATAGTCAAGAGTGGAACTGCTGGGTCATAAGGTAATTGTATTTTTAGTTTTTTGAGAAAAAATCTCCATATTGCTTTCCACAGTGGCTGCTCTGATATACATTCCCACCAACAGTGTAGAAGGGTTCTCTATTCTCCACATTTTCACCATCATTATTTATTCGTATTCTTTTTGATGGTAGCCATTCTGATAGTGTGAGGTGATATCTCTTTGTGGTTTTGATTTGCCTTACCCTGATGTCTAGTGATGCTGAACATCCTTTTATGTGCCTGTTGGTCACCTGCATTGTTTCCTTGGAAAAAAGTCTTTTCAGTTCTTCTGCCTATTTTTTAATCAGGTTGTTTGTTTCACTCTAACAGTTTCGAATATAGTTATATCTTATTTGGTTCTGGCTATATAATGAACAAGCCTGGGACTCTGATTATCCAGGAGAGTCTGTGATCTTCTTAATACCCTGTTCCTTTTCTACTTAAATCAGCTGAACTGGACTCTCTTGATTACAACTGAGAATCACACTTTCTGTAATCCTAATTATAATAATAACAATAATAATACAAACATAATGTAAAGTGTATCTATGTAGCCCTGTTATATATACAAAAATACTAGTCTATAATACATGTAGCTATTATGTACTAGATACTCTTCTAGGCACTTTACGTGTATTAATTTATCTAATGCTCACCCCATCCCTATTTTAGTATGTTATTCCCATTCTGCAGATGAAGAAACAGAAATGTAGAGAGAATATATTACCTGAGGTCATAGAGCAAGCAAGGAGGAGAAGTTCAGATTTAAAGGGTGGCAATCTGGCTCTTCAGACCATGACCTGACTTCTTGGGGCTTTGTTGCCTGCCAGTCTTATGAACTACCATTACCATTTTACAGATGCAAAGATGAGGTACTATCTAGGAAGTTCACTGACAGCAGTCACATGACTGGGCATTAAGAGGACCCAAGCCCTCCAGACTCCATATCCAGGGGCTTTTTGGCTCTACCCTGTTGCTGGTCAGAGTTTGCCTCTATTGCTTACCTCTCTACTCATTTGTTCAGGCTGTCAATTACCTGTGCATCTCTCCATTCACCCAGCTGTATCATTCCTGTGATCCAAGGACCCTGTGAAAGTACTTGGTCCTTTCTATTTCTGGAAGAATATGGAGCTTGCGGTCCCAGGGCCTTTTCCTATAATGTGCTGAGACCCACAGCTCATTTCCTTTGGGGTCTTATAGAGGTGTAGCATGGCCCATAAAAAACACTGTCTCTGCTCATATCTCATGATTTTTGCAAATTAATGATCTAGGTAAAATGGACCATTGCCTTTAAAAGTGTGCAATAAAAAAATGATAATAAATGCTAGGCTGAAGATCATAATGGAAAAACAATTGTTTGGGGTATTTTGCTATGGTACAGTTCCCCAGCCTGAGTGCTTTCAGTGGAGCTGGCTGGGTTTTTTTTTTTTGGGTTCCATGTTCAGTGCCTCGAGTCTTCACACATGGCTGGGTGCAGAATAAGACCTGCCTGTGAAGTCAGAAGAGGCTTAAATCCAAAGCTTGCCAATAGGCGTATCAATTAGACAGTGACCCAGAAATTCTTGGAAGAGTGATTTTGAGCTCCCTTCCACCTCCTTGAGGGCTCCTTCCCTGCCTTCCTGCCTTCCATAACTTCTTGGTAGAAAACTGGAAGAACTGGGATTTTTGCCCAGGAAGGTTTAGGAAAACAAAAGTTAACTGCTGTAGCTTTGAGAAATAAATTGCTGTGTGAGGCAAAGGAAAAATCAAAGATCTAGGGAAGAAAATTAAGCCACAGTTTCAATTATAACTGTTCCCAGGTTTAGCTCCGACTTCGGGCCAAAGTGTCATCCGGACAGATGTTCTTGCAATTTGGTTTCCATAATAAATGTTGTACTTGTGAAAATATTTTAATGACATCTCGGCACTTTACTAGGCCTCAAATTCTCAAAGATTTTCCAGGTCAGGCAAGGACCATTTGCACCATAACACCCAGTGACCTCTTTCATTTTGCTGAGGCTTATGGAGAACATTAAACTTGCAGATGCAATTATTGCGTAATAAAGTATTGATTTCCTAAGAAACCCTATAACATTTTCTTCTTAATAATTAGTGTTTACAAGGAATACATCCAAGAATTTTTGCAGAGGATTAACCACCTATTGCCACTTGAATGAGACACTTAGTACTTTAGTTAAAAAATAAACAACATTAGAAAACAGATCAGTTCTCAGAACTGCAGATCAACTGCATATAGCTTATAAGGGGTCCCACAGGGTCCGAGTTCAGATTTTAAAATCATTTTGATATATGATATAAGCCATTCTGGAAATGACGTTTTCGGGCAAATTCAGTTATCTTCTCACAGCTGATACAGACTTCAGTTTTGCTTGGCGATGTGATAACTAACTTGCTGAATTATCTCCTATGGACAGTTTTCGTCTGTTAAAGCATCAAAAACAAGAACAATGCATAGTTATAAAATGAAATTTCCTTTAAAGTCAAAGAAATTTTCAAGTACAATTTAAAGATAATTTCTGATGACTGAGGTTAATTAATACTTCCAGTGAACAAAGGCTATGATGACTAGATATATTCAGGGGTGGAAAGAGAAGAGTTATAAATAAGTCATCTGAACATGATGTTTTCCCATGTGTTTCTGGTTTGCTCCTGTTGAAATTAGGAGAGTACATTCATGTCCTTCACGTGTTCTGTTGAAACTGTCTCCTGAACGTGTTGAAGTTAGCTTTGGGTGTACTTCAGACACCAGGACTGCTGGACCTTAAGGAATAATGTGCAACATCACATCAGTACATCAGTACAACACCAGTCAACCTGAACTCCATTTCCAGTCACACCACCACTCTGCCGCTTAAAAATATTGCCTGTCTTTTGCTGTACACTGCAACTCTGCTGTCTGGAAGCAGCTTTGCATTGGCATTGAAATCAAAGAGGCTGTGATACCACTTAGTCCTTCTGTATCTCCTAGAGGAGAGAAAGGCATTCATCCAATCAAACAAAAGATTTTGTTGAGCTCCACCTATGTCCTCAACCCTGAGTTGAATAGGTGTCGGGGCTGGTTGGAAAGGAGGCATAGCTTTCATCCTCAGGTCACAGACAGTAACAACCTGTCAGACACAGAGGCACAGATGACAGCATATTTCACTATTAGGGCTCTTACTCATGCTGTCCCCTTTCTCTGAAAGTATTGTCCTTATCTCTTCAACCAGCTAAATTGAAGCACCTTTTAAGACTTAGTCTCAAATCTTCTTTCTTCCAGGAAGCTTTCTCCAAAATAGTTGCACTATTTTCCAGATTTTGTTAAAATGATGTTTCCATGGATCTGGCTCAGTTATTAGAATCTGATTCCCCCCAAACAGGATGTGTTTCTTTCCATATCCCAGGGCTTAACACCTGTCTTTTAATGGTATTAGATAAACACCAGCAGGGAGTTAATGCCCGTTTTCTCTGCCCATCTCTAGCACACAGTTTTCCTAATGAAAAGATGCATGGAACTATCCTGAATTACAGTTATTTGGTTGCCACCTCTTCTAATAGATGGAAGAGGTAGTGACCTTTTACAATAAAAGACACATGTTTGAACCCTTCCCTACCACTCAGTAGCCAAGGGACTTGCACATTTTATTGGAATAACAACATTTACTGCATAGAATTGTTATGAAATTTAAAAGACATGGAAAGTGCTTAACAGTGTTTGACACGCTGTGTATATATCCAATACATGTTTTTTTCTCTATGCTCATGCTTTCATTGATGGAAACATATCTTGAATTATGCACATTTCACATAGGAGATGTTAAAAAAAAAAACAGTGTGTGAAGATATATGAAGCCAAATTAATTACCTAGACAGTAGGATGGAAAATCAGAGCAAGGTAGTCCTTGTGGAAACTGTAGCACTCAGTGGATGCTTCCTGCACAAAGGGGGAGCTGAGTCAACACTGAAGCTGCATGGGATTCCCAGTGCTCACAAGCTAGGAAAACTAGACCATTTATTGAGCATTTATTTCGTGCCAGGCACTTTTGCAAACCATTCTCTATGCCTCATTTAATCTTCACAATAACCCTATCAAGTAAGTATTATGATAATTACATCCTTTTTACAGAGGTTATGGCAGATAACTTATTTTGAATTTCAAAGTGCCATTTGCACCCATGGTCTCTGCTAGCCTACACGGACCATCTGTGCAGATTAGAAAACCATCCCCATATCAGTCAGCATCCTAGCCCAAAAGAGATGACAGAGGCAAGAGGGTTTAATTGAACAGAATTGAATAAAAGGACCATTTACAGAGGTGTGGCCAGGGGAAAGGGAACCTGCAAGAGTCGATGAGGCACCCAGGGACTGGCAACAGTGGAAGCCATTATTACCACCCGGGCCTGAAAGAACATGACAGGGAACAGCATTACTAGAGCCCATCGAGAGCTGGGGCGGGGGATGAGGGGCAGTGCTGTCCAACATTCACAGCCTCTGTCAGAAGGATGCAGGGCAAGGGGGGAGCGTGGTGCAAGGTACGGTGATGATGGAGAAAATAAGTAAACTGGCCACTCTTTTCTCTCACCTTTCTCATCTCCTACTGGTAATTCCAGCTGGCCAAACCCCACTGGAAAAAAGAAGGTAAGAAATTCTCGGATGCATTCTATAGTGTCCACCATCTGGAGCACAAAGCAGGGCAGAGAAAATCAGTGAATGCGTCTGGGGAGGAGGAAACGGAGATTAGTGGGCTGATAACTCTCTGCCCCGATGAATTTGGAAACATTTCCTCTGGGCAGATGCAGCTCCAAGGATGCATGGCTTAGGCAAGATGTACTGAGGAACAACATACACAGTACAGAGGCCCATGATGTAGTGAGTGGGGACGAGGCTGGGTTTCAATTGTCATTCACCTCCTAGGCTAGGTACCTTGGTGTCTGTGTAGTATGTATGCAGCAGCCCTGCCTACAGCAGTCTTGACTTGGTGTGTCTGACTATTAACATAGAGAGCCCATAATCCCAAATACAGTTGTGGTCAGAAACTGATGGAATGGGTCCCCAAGGAATTCTCAAATAACTGAGCTGTCGCTAACAGGTTGAAATACACCTTGATGTCTTACCTCCATCTGCTGAAGCTCATTTCCCCAGACAAGACTTTACTGCCTTACAGTTCTCTGGACCCTTTGCAGCTCCTCGTGTGGTCAAGCTCCTTTGTGCTGCGGGGGCCTTGATCCCCTCCTCCTTCCACAGATCAGTCCATAGCTCCAAGGACCCACGCTGCATCTGAATGTCAGAGAGGAATCTCCATCTCGCCTTGCTGGTATAGCCCCTAAATCACACAAAATTCCCGTGGTCTGGGAATGAATAAATGCATCTTTCTTCTGATATTATGGGACCATTCATTTAAGGGGGTTGAAAAGGGAGGAACCAAGTTCATACCTACGAAGCAATCATTTCCGATAGCCTTAAGTCTTCCCTAATCTGCACAAACAAGACAGCCTGCTTTACTGGGAGAGACTGCATACTTGCCTGTGTTCTCAGGCTCCCAAGCTCTTTGAAAGGTAGGAGTGTCCCCATCTGTTCTCTTTTTCCTCATTGCTTCTGAAAACTCTGCCCTTGGTGGGGCCCCTTGGTATGCAGAACTGTCTCGCTGAATCTCATTCTTTGCCAAAAAAAAAAAAAAAAAAAAAAAGCTAATTGGGTGGCTGTAGTGTGGTTATTTGCAAGAATATTGTTTTCTTGAACATTATAATCATATCTATTTAATTATTCAATCCAACATGAATGAGTTCCTTCCTACCATGGCCCTAATACTGAGGATACTGAAATAAAGTCAAGGTCTCTGCTCTCTGAAACATACCAAAATATACCTGAATCTCAGCTTTAGGAGCTGAGAAGAACTTAAAAGTTCTGCGAAGTTAGACTCTTACTTTTCAGTAGCTAAGCTACCTCCACTTTACAAAGCACTCATGGAAAGATCAGAGAGTTAACAGTCTACCCTGTCTGAGGCCCCATAGCTGGTTAAAGGTAGGCTAACACTCTTGTCAGGTGTCTTGGTTAGTAGGTATATGCTGAAAAATTCCCATTACCTGGCCAGGAGTCTTTAAAGTCTGTGTCACCTCATTCACAAGTGGAACCATAAAGTGGCCATTCTTGTTAGATGTTGCATTGGCCTATAATGCTACCAGACTTAACAGGAAAATCAGAAAATCTGAACTTGGTAGTGACCTCATTTTCAAGGCCAACTCTAAGGCCTACAGGGAGAGTTTCTGGCTTAAACACAATCCACACACATGGCTTTTGGGTTAGAGAGGAAAAGACTGGCTCACCTGGTAAGCCAGGTGCCCCTGGGCTGTTCAAGGCTCGGTTCGGTTTACTTCTTGGCCAAGGGGAGGCACTTGAAAACCTCTGGCCCAGAATGAGGTCCTAGGACTAAAAGATAAGAGTCTTTGCTTAGAGATGACCAGGAGGGTCTGGCCTTGCCAACCGATAGCCACGTACTTCTTAGACCCTACACCCCTGAAGCAAGAGCAGAATCCTGAGCCACAACAGTGTCGTTATACTGAGTTACACAGCAGTACAATTAATGCCACTTAATGTAAGCCCAAAACAGAACTTCTGCAGCTGCCAGCTTCCTCCAGCTCAGCCAGTGCTATATGCTGACTTCATTTATAAGCATTATTTTCTTTTTCATTATGCTGATTACAGAAAGAAAGTCAGTCCAAGAAAGAGAAACAGATATCTAACTGCAACTGACAGCTCACACAAAATACAAAATTTAGATTGCAGGTATTGATTTCCAGCTAGCATCATGCCAATTGCTCCATAAAATTGAAGCCCTTCTGACGTCTTAGCCAATGGTCAATTTGAATGCATCAGACCCATGAGCTCTGCTGGATCCCAGCTAGGGACCACGTTCACTATTTCTTCAGTGCATTACCTGCGCCCACCCTAGGTTCTCTGCTGAATATCTGAGAAAAGCTTCATGAAAACAAATGAACTTTTAGTTTTCTAGTCATTGTCACTGCCATGGTTTTGTTAGCAAGGGTCTGGCTGCCCCCATAAGCATTGTCCTACATTTTCTACATCTGCTAACCTTGGATTTGGGGGATTTGTGAGTCGGCAAAACGTGAACTGAGCATAGTCTCTTGGGCCACGTGAAAGTCACTGGGGCTGCAGAAATCTTCAGAGTCCAAAAAAAAGGTGTTTGGTGTTTGAGAAATAGCCTTTTCCCAAACCTTGCTTTATAATAATAGAGAATGAGTATTTACATAAAGTTGTCGTAAGAGTGAATTTGATCTTTGTTCTGAGCCGAGCTGCTAACTAGCGTGTGTGGTTTAGTGTTGGGAAGGGACTTGCAAAGCTGCAATAGTACGCATGGTCACAGAAGTCAGTACTGTCTCAGAAAACAGATGAGGGCTGACTGGATGCTGTGTTTGGTTATGAAACATCCCTTCCAGTCAGAATTCCAGATGCGGTTCCTATCTCTTTTGAACAGGTCTTAGTGTATCAGTTTCCCAGAAGCAACTTAATTTCTGCAGTGATAACACAGACCTAGGGAAGATAAAAAAAATTCCCGTTGATCCGACTCCTTCCGTCAGCATATTGGCTCTACTCTCTACCCTTTGAAGCCAGCGCGAGATTCCCCAGTCAAGCAGATACACTGGGACGAGAGGGTGCGTTGGAAACCAGGCCATCTCTAGAAGTGAAACACCACCAAGAACTAAAGTCTTGGTCAATGCACATTTTACAGAAGTACAGGAAATCTCTGACAAGTGCAGTTAGAGAACTCTGCTCTTCAACAATTGACTCTCCCACATCTTGCTTTAACTTTCAAGCCATATGAAAATGCTAATGTCTATTGTTATATAGAGAGAAATATGGGAAAATTTCAAAGCAGGCTTCAGAAAATAACAAAAAAAAATGGGCTCCACCCTGTGCCCCAGCCCCCTGCACCCCAGTGGTGCGTCATTCGTGTTGTACGGTTTACAGCCTCAGTAATCATTTGCATTCCAGCCTTCATCGTCTGCTGTCCCCACACCCATGCACGGCAGAACCAAAGCAGACTCTCAGAGCAGCTATGACATCAGGAGATTTGTGCAGAGGGAGACATGGATTTTCTCAGTAGTTCTTTGCACATCAAAGGAGGACCTCCCCTGTCCTCCCAAATGTGCGATGTACCAAAGGATTTAACTGTACTCATGCAACACCTAAAATGAGGTCCTGCCCCAGGCAAAATAGACTCATTCCCTTTTCTGTGCTCTCCCGTCTTTAGTTCTATAGCTCTGCTTTTCTCTTCCCACTAGCCCCCTGCAGTACATTCTTGTTGAATTTTGTCTGATCCATATCCTCACACCTCCAAAAACTTTGCCCACTGTGCTTTCTCCCTGGTTCTCTTCCCTCAGAGAAAATCCACTTCTTCTTCGTTCCGTTCTCTAGTTTTTTGCCCCTTTCAATTCATCTTATTAATTGATTTAAGCTAAAGTATTAATGACTGAAAATGAAAATTAAAGTGGCAATGCATCCAGACCACATGGGTGTAAGAGAGTGACATTTTTTATTATTTTAGCTGCTGGCATAATCTCTCAGAGAGGAAGCTCTCATTGTTTGGGGAAGGTAACTTGCCAAGATATTTGGGGTAGAAGATGAGACTTTAAGGGTAACAGTTTCAGAGGGAGCCCAAGTTTAGAGAAAGATCCTTGAAGTGCTCTGCAAGAGAACTCAAAGAAACTTGTGTTTTATTCCTTAGAAATAAAAATGGAGAGAAAAGGATAGATGAGTAGACAAGTGTGGTGGGGGGAAGATGTGCCAAGAACCCGAGTTCTTTGTGAGGTAAAGAGCTCGTGACATTTTTGCACAGGAAGGGGGCAAAGCCGAGTGTCTAATATTTCACTGACAATTGTGCTGATTATTGCGGTGAAAACTCTTTTTCTCTAAACTTTTGTTTAGATCCACTAGACACAAATATTTCTTGTGAGTGTATTTGTATCTCTGTGTGTAAAGGTTTTCACAGTTTGATGATGTATATGCAGAAGCAAGAACTCACAGACTGCAGTGACCCTAGGGGTAAAAATCTGTTTTCCTTACTCCGAGGAATTCAGAGATCTTTAGGAGGATTTGCCCTTCCAAAGAGTGTGCAGCTGACATGGGACAGTCCCCCTACACTGTGCCACATCTGTGAAAATAACTGACTTTATGCAAAGTAAACTGGAGAGGAGAATTCTGCTTTGATGGGTAGACGTTTTGAACAGTAAATGCTAGAGTCAGCGCGTGGGTCTAATAGTATGGGACATGTGACTTTTGGGGTCAAGGGCAGCAACATGGTGGACCAGGTAAGTTAGAAATGCTAAAGTCATCAGGCAGAGGCACAAAAACTGGGAACGACAACATGCACGGCATTTTTCCAAGTGTCCCCTCCACCTGGAAGGTGCTGGATTTTCCTGCCATTCACAAACAGGGTAAGCAGATAACTAATGTGTCCCAGAAGAATATGTCTCAGGTGTAACCTGGGGGTAGGGGACAATCTGTTACTATCAACATATTCTAGTGCCAAATAAAATTTTAGAAACAAGGAAGTCTTTCTCACTATACCTGTTTTTTTTTTTTAATTTTTTTACATTATACCCAGCTGTACAGCATGGTGACAGGGTTACACATCACAAGTGGTTAGACATAGTTCCCAGTGCTACACAGTGGTATCTCCTTGCTTTTCCAGCCCAGAGGCAACAATCTACAGCTATTAATCCCAGACCCCACTACCATCCCATTCCCTCCCCCACCGTTTTGGCAACCACAAGTCTGTTCTCCAAGTCCTTGATTTTCTTTTCTGCATAAAGGTTCATTTGTGCAGTATGTTAGATTCCAGTTATTAGTGATATCATAGAGACAACTTCCTTGTGCCAGGTACATGGATAAATATTGAATATACTTTATTTCTGGGCTTTACAACAACCCCAAAGGAAGATATTATATATTGTACAGATGAGAAGGCAGAAGCTTCAAAGATTTAAGACTATTTACCTCCAAGTTCAAATACTAAGATGCTTGGGGGAGGAGAAATGGAATTTTAATTGGTCTGACTGAAGACTTGATTTCCATGGCAGGAGTCAGCAAACTACAGTGGTGGCCCTCAGTCTTGTCTATTTTTTCCCCATTAACTGAATGGTTTTTACTTTCCGAAAGGGGTGTTTTAAAGAAAGAAGCAGTATGCACGACTGAGAGATATGTGTTTCCCAATCCTAAAGTAATTACTCCTGGCCCTTTGCAGAAAAGATTTGCCAATTCCTATTCAGTGGCACAAACCCACTTCTCTTCCTTTGAACCACGGAGACCCTGAATACGACTGTTGATTAATTTAGGTGCCACCTCTGCCTAATGACAGGAAAGCATGGGTATTTCAAGTACTCGCCATTTTTTAAAAAATCCTTGTTGAACCACCAAGATGGCTATCAGCTAGGGCCTTAAAACATTAAAATGTAGTTTGTATGAAACACGGCAGAGGTGGTAGGATTACAAAAGCAGAGGCTTCCTCTAGAGTATGAACTTCGGACCTGGAGACTGGCTCACTAAGAAGTCTAGGGATATGCTTAGCAGTGTGGGACCTTTGAAGCTGTGCACAGTTCTCAAAGAAGTGATTCCTTCTAAAAAGTTATGAAATCTGCTTCTAGAGCTCATGAAGGTTTGGAAATAGAGAACCCTGAGATTAATCCGTTAGTCTCTAGCTAGGTGGTTTTCTCTTTGTAGTCTATTCTCTTTCCCGATATGGTTCCCTCCATCCTCATTCATGGCTGGCTTTATGATCCAGACACATTTTCCAATGATTCTAGATTCCAGATTGATATTCTAGATTCTATAGTCAGTGTCCTTCTTCCAGACTCTACTTGACTGCCTCATCTCCACAAGTGGCAACAGGAAACTTTTGCTCTTTCTCTCATACCAGACTCTTTCCAGGGCTCCCAGCTGTACACACTGGAGAGTAAGGTGTCACCCTAGATTTCGCACTCTCCATCATCACCCTTTCCCATCTTCACTTTGTCACCAAATCCTTCCTAAGTGTTTCCTAAAACTGCCGGCTTTCCCCATGTCTGTCTTTCCTCATCAGCCTACACCCAGCTACCACTGTCCTTAGTCATCTACTTGGGCTGCCACTTCCACCACTAAGCCCCTCTCCAGATCATTCTCCTGTTACTTCCAGACTGTTGCAGGCTGGGTTTCCTAGAAAGCTGACTCGAGGTGGAAATTAGAATTCAAGAGGTCAGTCAGGCAGTGTTTCTTGTGGAGAGGGAAGGAAGTGAGCTTGGTCAGAGAGAGAAGTTGAGCTGCAGTGAAGTTTCAGCTGAAGCCTCACCCAACACTGTGGGGATTTCAGGAGAGGGGGTGACCCTTCAGAGCTGTCCCATGCTGAGGGCAGCAGGCCTGGTCTTTATAACCCTTCACTGATCAGGGTGTGAGCCCTGGAAAGGGTCATAACCTTGGGCACCTTGGCTCTGTGGTTCAGGCAATTTCCAAAGGGATTTGATGACTGAGGGCTGCTTGACAGGACTCTTAACAGCTGGGATAATAGATTCTTCATTTTTGAAGGAGAATTTGTGTGGTGCGGTGAATATTTCAATTCTGATTATATCATCCTTTTGGTTAAAACTCCTTAGTGACCTTCTAGTGCCTCTTAGGAAAAGCCAAAACTGTGATATGGTCCTCAGAGCTGTGCATGGTCTGACCTCTACTTGACCCTTCCAGCTTCATCCCCATCCTACACAGCTTTGCTCTCCGAGCTCCAGCCACATTGGCCTGTTCTCAGTCCTTCACATTGATTTTGCTTCCTTCCACCACTGGACCTTTGCACATGCTATTTCCTATCTTGCAATGATACCCTCCACCTCCACCTAGCAGAGTCGAAATCTCACCTCAGCGTCTCTTCCTGACCAGGCCACTCCCCCATGGTATACTCTTACAGCACCTGTTCCTTTGTGCAGTGTTACATGGATCAGTTACAGTTTTTGCAGTTGTTTGTGTGATTGTTTCATAGTCGACCTATCTCCCTTTAGAGGATTCACTCCAGGAGGACAAGGCTGTGCCTATTTTTTTGCTCAGCACTGACTTCCTAGGACCTTTCACAGTTCCTGACCCATAGTGAGTGCTCGGAGAATATCGATTGCATGAAAAGGGCATGAATGCCCTTATTTGTGGATCTGGTCACCAAAAACGGAGTTTAGACTACTGCTTAGTGTCACAGAAGGATATTTAAAGTTATATGGATGTTGCATATTACTTGGAGATTGTGTGGCCCATGCATAGGTAGCTTTGCAGCTAAAAAGCGATTCCTCCTCCTACCTTCTGCTCTCCTCTTGAACTGGACCATTGCTTTTTCTCTTTCTAATGTTTCCCCATATTAGTTGTGGTCTTCACTTATATAGTCAAAAATAATAATAACCTCAAATGGATTGATGGATTAAATCCAGTGAGACAAGACTTTAAACATAATTTAAACCCCACATGGCACGAAATAATCAGTCAACAAATTCTTTTGCTTTTCATCCAGTTGTTTTCACATGATGGAGCTGTAATCTTTACTCCATCCAGATGTCCAACACCCATGCTTGAGTCCAGACTACAGAGTAAAGAAAGTGAGAGAAATAGGCAGCAGAAAGGAGGTTGGCCTACAAGGCATATTTCTGGGCTCAAGTTTAGAGAACAATGATTTGGAATCCGGGGTCATAATTCACCCATCAGGCTACGTATGCAAATGAGAACATCCTGACTTGTTCAGAAGAGTTCCGTAAATAATATTATTCATCTCCTAGAAGCAAGCCATATTTTTACTGGACTTTTTACTTCAGATCTGCATTACTAATGAGAATATATATTTTTAAAACTCTGTTATTTATTTCCCTTCTGCTTAATATTTCAATCAAATATACATTTACTGTATTAATCACAGAACATGATGGTTTTAAAACCTCAGAAATCATTTTAATTGAATACCTCATGTCTGTTTAATCTAAAGTTAATAAAACCTTTTTTTGAAAATCATTGTATCCAGTTTTAATTTCTTGCTGTAGGACATTCACCCCTCCCTTCACTGAATTTTTTTCAGAGTTAGACTTATAAAAAAATCATATTTTATTCTGAGATCAAAGTTAGATTCTATTTATGCTAGCAATATTAACTTGTTATTTATTTAATATCAGTGCAATAACCAATAAAATGGAGAATTGTGTCCAATGTTAAAAATTTAGGATGTGTCAACTCAGTGTGTATTTTGACCTAAGAAACTCTCAGCTGATGTCAGACATCTTCAGACATGAACACAGCTGATTGGAGAGTTCTGTTACAAGGCCTTTATGTATGTGCATCAGTGGGAGTTCTAGGGTGTGGAGTAGAGGATTGCGCATGGCCCCAACTGGCATTTCTTTCATCAGTCTGGCCAGAAATAGCACGGGTACAACAATTATGGATTGGGGTATTCAAACAATGGAATTCATTGTTCCTCAAATCTTCAATGTTGCCCTTTTTTCCCATTTACTTTTAGAATTGTATATTGCTCCTAGAGATAGTAGATAGTGAACAGCTCTTCAGATGTCCCTTTTATTAGAATTCCCTGGCTCTGTGTTCCCTTGGGACTTCATATATTGGAGTTTGATTAGCTGGGTAAGAACTGTCTCCCTTCTAAATTTTGTATCCAGCACTGCCTTAACAGAGGATTTTATTTATAGCTCTTCTTATAGAAACATACAATTTGCCTGACCAGTCGTGTGCAAGACCAGTGAACCTATTCCTTTTGGAGAATGATATCCAAGTGTCACTTAACTAGGGTGACCATAACTCCTCTCCTAAGCTGGAAAATTTTCAGCATTAAAGAGGAAGTGTTACTGAGTCTGGGCAGTACATGTAGACCTCAAACGTCCATGGAGAAACAGCACATCTGGTTGCTCTCCCTACTGTCTGTCTGGAGCCCCAACCTCTTTGTGCCGCAGGGGAACTTTCCATGAACACTTCTCTGAAAAAGAGTTAATTCATGTTCTGTGCCTCCTGTTTTCCTACTGACGTAGGAGTCTTCAAATCACTTGAATCTCCTTGATCATCTTGATTGCAGTGGAAAGTTCTGAAAATCCAAGGAATGGCCTGGTCTATCATAGATATTAGGTCTATCTCTAAGTCCCTCTAACCTAGCCCTTAGTCATGGCTTCACAATCTTAGAGACCCACAACTCTGGAGCGGTGATGACAAGTCATTGTGATCAACTTTCTGCATGGCTGTGTCACAGCAGGTCACTGAGGGACTGGATCATCATTGACTTACTTAGAATCCTATTGATGCCCATTTTCAGTTGCTTTCTGTTTGAGCCTTTGGAATCTGCCTCTAAGGATGCAAGGATCCCAAGGTAGGACATCACAGAAAAGTGTCAAATTTTTTAATATTTTGATCCTTTCTCCTGGAGAGAATAGCCATGAGCCAACTTGAGGAAGGACACAGCAAGTGGGGTGTGTGCCTTTCCCATCTCATTGGAGTCCATCTGCTCTCGGGGAGACAAGTGTATGGCCAACAGACTGCTCGTGGCGGCCTTTGCTGGAGTTATTCAGTCTTGGTCAAACCATGCAATCTTGAATTTTTTTGATGGAGGCTTTGTTTAGGAATTTTTCTTCCCGAGAGAATCCTTTGTTTGCAAGTGACCAGGAAGGATGAGTTATTGAGCGACTCTTCTGTCATGGCCTGATGGCCAGAGAGAAAACAGTGGACCTGTTACCTACAGACCTTCACAAAGACAAGTGCGATCGGTTGCAGATAATTAACCTGTTCAAAATCCAAATATTGGAGACACCTCTTCTCAGTCTGAAGCCCTGGGGCAGAGAGGATGTACTTTATAAACTAAGCTACAAAAAATGGGGAGGAGATTAGGGAAACTCTTGGCCAAGATTTTACATGATTCTCAACCTAAGGGAAGCCCAGGCCATCAGAGAGCTTTATTCTTGTGGTGCAGGTCTATCCTGAGAGAACCAGCAGAAACTTCACAGTATTGAACAGGAGGTGATTAAATCATTATTCCCTGTGCTGTGTCTGAGCAATGAGTGCCAGGGGTAAGTTGAATGTGTAACCCATGACTTCCTGATGTGGTGCAAGGCAGTGGGTGATCTCTTTCAGCTGGTACCTCAAACAGCAAATAACTCTTTCCATGAAAAGAGACTTAAAATGTTACTCCCAATACCTCATAGCAGAGAGGACACTGAATAAGATAGAAAGAAGGCAGGTAAAAAACCTGGGTTTGAGAGACACAGGGCTGAAATAGTTTGCCACTGTTTTATCGACAAGTTGTCAAGCTGTCATTCATCATTTACAGAGTGTGTTGGAAGAATTTTTCATAGGTGTAAATTGGTAACGTTTTAATTCTTAAAAAGTGGCAGATGTGCATAGGGAGACCATTATTTTTTCTGTGATTAGTAGGAGATTTGTAATAAAAAGCAAATAAACAACCCCCCCCCCAAAAAAAAAAACCCAGCCATTTCAGTGCTGAAGGTTTGATACAATAAGATCTGGTACGTGGAGAAAAGGCTAGAAGATGATTCCTATAGTCACGTTTGTTAAAGGTTATCGCTAGTTCCTTAATGAGCAAGACGTAGAGACTGTAATCAGGATCTCTTTTTAGTTCATTCCATATAAATATGTATTGTTCTTATCATAATTATTTAATTATTCTCAGGTGATTTTATCTTTATCTTCAAGTTCCATGTTAAACTATCAATCCACCTATTTCTGTTTTTCTCCATATACCAGATGGACAATATTGTCTGATTCTGGTGCCCAGAATATATAAAACTGGATAACTAGTCCATAGAGAATTGAGACTAGGCATTTATTCCAAAGGCATCAGATTCCCGAAATGAAAGGTAATAGTCTGTCTCCATCTTCAGTTCTCAACTACACTCTCCACCTGGAAACATATAGAAATATGACTTAAAATCAGTTTGACCTACGGTAACCATAGGATTGGTTTCGAAATCCATGAGTTTGTTTATGTTTTATAAATAAATTCTACTCCAATAAAATTAGATTTAAAAATTTTTTAAAACCATTTTGACTCAGGGCAGGCATTAGGAAGTGTCTTTATCCTCCCACAGTTAGTAGTAGTTGGAATACTAAAAAGATCTGGCAAAATTTATATTTTTTTAAATTTCATTGAAGTAGAATTAATTTTACAAGGCTGCGATTGGCAATATTTATCTTAGTATTGAGTTTATTTTCAAATTCTTCACATATTTGTTGTTAACCTCATCCTTCTGAGATCCTCAAAAAGGCATCACAGCTGCCATTGGGTGGGAAGCTAAGGCCTGTGCTAACATGATGCCTTGTCCAACTTTTCATGTCTGACCAATAGCAGAACCAGAACCGGACCTCAGATCTCTAGATGCCGAAATTACTCTATATCTGATGAAACACCAGCTACAGTGGGGCAGATGCAAGGCTTCCCCTCTCCTTTCTCCTCCTGGAAGGAAGAGGCCTGCAAGGCCGTCTTCAGTGATGAGGAATGCAGGTGAATCGAATGGCATTTACTGGTAGACAAGTTAGCCGAGCTTGTGAAGGGAAGACCATATGAATAACATGGTATGTGGCTTAGTGAGATTGCAGAGCATTCTAGGGGCAAAAAAACATATTGTCACAAAAAATAAATACCAACTATGAGTGGTGATGAGGAGGGGAGGTAATGTGGGGCAGCACAGACAAAAATGGAATAGACTGGGGAAAATCTAGATTTTACTGTGACTCAAATCACTAGGTCCAAGATCTTGAGCAAAGCATTTAATCTCTGTGTGCCTCAGTTTCCTTATATGTTGACCTGCTTCTTCTCCTCACAGGGTTCTTGCTGTCAGAATCAAATGAGATAACTAACGACTTTCACAATTCTGAAATGGTAGACAATAGTAAGAATTATAGAGCGTTTCACATAGCAGGTTCTTAAACATTTGCTGAACTAAAAAGGTTCTCTCAAATGGAATTGATTATCATTATGCATAGTGATTCCTAAGATTATGTGCCAATAATTATTGCTTTCACGGACATGGCTAAGTGAATTAACCTGCTGCCAGAATTATAGACCCAATAACATTTTAGAAAATTGTTATTATTCTTCAGCTCTGAAATATCTGGGTATGGAATGTAGTAACAAACATGCAAATTTTGGCCACCAGCCTGGGTGTTTTTGCTACTTGATAAAACTGGAATGCTTGAATACAGTTTTCCATTTGAAAGGCATATTACAAAAATCTACCAAGACAAGTTAAGTATGTGTCTCTGGCAAAGGAGTTAAACAAATGTGGAGAGTGAGAAACATCAGTGCAATGTTAGCTATTTTAGAGCTCTGTTATCACCCACAGAGATTCTTAATGCAGTATGAAAATTTCATAATTATAAATTACAGCTATGTGGCCCGCCATGTTGGCTCTTCAGGTCTGTGTTGCTAAGAACACATTCATCTGAATTTTAAGAACTTACTGACCAGCTATAACCAACCTCCATTTCATATGTGTGTATATGTACATACATGCATATATATGTATATGACATACATATGTTAATAAGAAGCAACTACTATAATAAGGGACAATATTGTTCTTCATGCAGTCCTACAATTTCACCGAGAGTTAACTGTCTCAGAGAACATCTTGTCTGTAAATGGCTTCCTGTGGGTCTTGAATTGCTTAGTTTTTAACCTCTGTGCTGTCCTTTTCCGCTTTGCTCTATTGCTTTGTGAAGAAAAAACCAGGTGTCACCCACTGTTGTTACCTCCTCAGACAAGTCGCAGGGCCAAATCTCTGGTTTCTTGAAAACTTTCTTGGGTCCATCACCCTCTAGGCATCTCTGCCCGTAAAATGTAGCAAATACTTTTAAGGTCAAGTGCCCTGACCTAGGGCACTTGCATGTTTGAGGGGATTGTTTAGTTTCTCCAGGGGCATGGCTGATGTCTGGAAGTGCCTCTGCATCACCCAGCCTGGGCTGGCTTGTTGCAGTCTATTAGGAGTCAGGGCTCCTGGGTAACTTGATTTGGCCATTTTGGCTACACTCACTCAATGGGACATTACTTCATCCTGGGAAGTGGCTTTCAAATGCCAGGTAGCACACAAAATGAGAAAAATAAAGGCAACTTTGTGAATTTTTAGAATTAGAATAAAATACAATATAATTTCACCATTCTAATACTTTCTAAATGTATAGTTCAGTAGCATTGAGTATATTCATATTGTTATGCAACCATCACCACCATCCATTTCCAGAACTTTTTCATCTTCTCCAACTGAAATTCCATACCCAGTAAATCATAACTCCTCACATCTCCCCGCAACCCCCAGACCCTGGAATCCCTCATTCTACTTTCTTTCTCTATGAATTTGGCTATTCATGTAAATAGAATAGAGTATTATTTGTCCTTTAGTGACTGGATTATTTCACTTAGCACAGTGTCCTCAAGGTTTATGCATGTTGTAGTATGTGTCAGAATTATCTTCCTTTTTGAGGTTGAATAATATTCCACCATATGGATATACCACATTTTATTCATTCGTCTCTCAATGGACATTTGGGTTACTTCCATCTTTCAGTTCCTTTTGTGAATAATACTGCTATCAGCATGGGTGTGGCAGATTTCCCCTCTATCTCAGTGGGTTGAGAACCTGACATAGTGTCCGTGAGGATGGGCATTCAAACCCTGACCTCACTCAGTGGGTTAAGGATCCGGCTTTGCCTCAGGCTGCCCCATAGTTCACAGATGCAAGTTGCTGTGGTGTAGGCCGGCAGCTGCAGCTCTGATTCGACCCCTAGCCTGGGAACCTCCTTATGCCACAGGTGCAGTCCGAAAAAGAAAAAAAATGGGTATGGCAACTTAATGGAATTTTTATAAAGTCAAATGTGTTTAAAGATCTGTCCTTCCAGTTTTTCCCTTGGTGTAAATTTGTCACTTTTTGATGAAATGATGGTGATAACACAGTTTCTTTTCCCTTACTTGGTAAAGTAAAATGTTGACAACTTTAAACCAATTTCCTTTTAAACATTTTTAATTTAATTAAAATTTTTAAGTCTGTAAAACCTAGAATTTCTATGTAGAGTACCAAAATCACCTGGAAAGTTTTGGAAACTGTAGTTCTCAGGAGCCTACACCAAACTGATTGAAACCCAGTCTACAGGAGTTCCCATCATGGTTCAGAGGAAACGAATCTGACTGGCATCCATGAGGATGCAGGTTCGATCCCTGGCCTCTCTCAGTGGGATAAGGATCACTGTTGATGTGAACTGTGGTGTAGGTCACAGACGTGGCTCAGGGATCTGGCATTGCTGTGGCTGTGGCGTAGGCCAGTGGCTACAGCTCTGATTTGACTGCTAGCCTGGGAACCTCCATATGCTGTAGGTGTGGCTCTAAAAAAAAAAAGGTCTACAGAGGTGAACTCAGGCCATAATATTATTTGAAATCTTCCAAAGTTATGCTCATTTATGACTAAGTTGAGGAATTAGTTATGATTTTCCAGAACTATATGTCAAACGAGATACATCATTTTGGTCAGCAGCTACACCTCTGCCACCACAAAACCTATCACAGGGTGAATTCTACCATTTTTTTTTTTTTTTTTGTCTTTTGTCATTTAAGGGCTGCACATGCAGCATGTGGAGGTTCCCAGGCTAGGGGTCTAATCAGAGCTGTAGCCACTGGCCTACGCCAGAGCCACAGCAACGCAGGATCCGAGCTGCGTCTGCAACCTACACCACAGCTCACGGCAATGCCGGATCCTTAACCCACTGAGCAAGGCCAGGGATTGAGCCTGCAACCTCATGGTTCCTAGTCGGATTTGTTTCCGCTGCATCACGACAGGAACTCCAATTCTACCAAATTTTAAGCATGTCTAGCACAAGGAGAATCCAAGTTAGGATTGAGGCTGTGTAAAAATTAAATTCCATAGTGCAGTCTTTATTTCCCAATCCAAGTTGAAGTTTGTGTGGTTCCACCGCAGCTGTTTGCACCTGTTCTATAGGGAAAGAAAATAATCAGTTTCCACACCTTCTCTCCTTCTACCCCCTCACAGTCCTTGAACTAGGCCACATAATGCTTCCGAAACTCCATTTGACCCAGATTGTGTGTGATATCCAGCCTCCTTGGCTTGCTCTTTTCTGAACCTATAGCCCAGATTGAGAGGGGTTTGTTTTCCTTGACGTATTTATTGATTCTGTTTTTCACAACTAAATAGCTGCCGTGTGCATAGAGAAGCATAGCAAAAATGGTGAAGAAAGTTGAGTCCCACAGGACTCTTTTGGGTGCCATCCACAGGCTGAACACATTGTCCACGGGGTGAACACGTCCACACTTAACTGTTCACCTTCAGCACCTCCCAAAACCAAACAGCAGTTGACAATGTATGATTAGTAAGGAAACTCTGAGTTGATTAAGTACGGTGATATTTTGAGAAAGCAGGACATTCCTCATTATCCACAAATCCACGAGTACGAGAGTGTGAGCTCGCCTATTAGCATTTGTACTTCCGTCTCCCCATCCTCTCTGCAACCTCCAGCAAGGCAGCTTGCCTTATTAGTAACGTGTTTGGGATTAACAGCTTTGCTATTGTGTTAGCATCTCTGTCATTACTCAGGGAGGGAAACTGGCAAGTGCTACACCAGTTACTAACAGACCTAAAACAACGCCTGGGATGGAATTCTCACACAGCAACTGACCTCTGAGCCCAAACCTCACTAGCTACAAGCGAGGTCTGTGTGCCTTTAATAAAATGGGCTTTATAATTAAGGTAGGGAAATTTTTAAATGTGCTAAAACTCTCATATCGAGTTAAAAAGAAATGCCATTCAGATATTTACAAAGTAATGGGATTCTGTTCCATCTGCTCCAGCTTCTTTTCAATACCTCTCCCCTAAGCAGTGCCGAAGGAGAAAAATTCTAGGCTTGCAGCATGAATTGTGGGAGAGCCAGCCTGGAGTGTTGTATTGGGAGGGGCTAGACCTTGAAAATGGCCGGAAATATTAAAAGTGTCTGGTGGGTACAAAGAGAACCTGTGTGCTCAAGGGATTATAAGGTTGACATGCAGTGAGATGGCTTTCTGCAACCATGAACGCTGGCAGAAATTTCTGGCCAGCACAGGGCCCAGCAGAGGAAGCCCAAGAGTAGAAGCTAGACTAGGTCTGTTTATACCTCTAGAGCATTCTGACAGATACCACCGTTCTGGGGAGAGTCCCATCCCTGAGTCACTTTCTCTTAAACCACTTTGACCTATGAAATTGCAAGCCAGAGACACAGGTGCTGGAGAGAAAGTCTTCCACTAGTCCGGGCAGGTACCCACATTCTGTGTCTTGTTTATCATATGGCTCTGCTCTGGAGCTGCAAGGAATAGAATAATGAGCACTTCCCACGGATAGCCTTCCTCACCCATCAGTGGTAACTGATGTCACAGAAGTGGAAACTGAGAGTCTGAAGAAAAACAGAAGTTCCCCAAACCATTCTGAGAGTAATTCAAGAATCAAGCAAGGAATTTTCCCTTCATTACTTATTGAAGTGTCCAGTTTCAAATTAGTCTGCCTTCGGCCAGGGTTCTCAGGCCCCTCCCAACCATCAGTGGTATGAATACCAACTGCGTGCCTTGACTGCTTATGGAGACTTGATGCCCCTGTTTCTTTC
Source organism: Catagonus wagneri (assembly GCA_004024745.2). NCBI lineage: Eukaryota > Metazoa > Chordata > Mammalia > Artiodactyla > Tayassuidae > Catagonus > Catagonus wagneri. The sequence goes on from PVHT021183519.1 coordinate 22,166,674, forward strand.
ACCGTGGAGCAAAATAGACTTCTGGTGTTAGAATGAGGTTTACAGCCAACATCTCTTCAGCACCATAAGAGAACCCCATGACTAGTCTCAAACACCTGTGCCAGTGAACCTGTGTTGATGCTGGAAGCCACGGGGTCAGAATGGCTAGAAACACTATGCCCTAGAAAGAGAAAAAGTGGAAGAAGGGCTGGGCTGATGGGTTGGAAAGTGAAGTTTATTCGCATCATAATCTTGTCAGAGACAGGTCCTATTTCTAGTTTCTAGGGCTGGTGACAAAACTTTGTGAACCAGAAATTTCAGCACATGGCCTGACAGGATTTGCTCTCTGGTGTGTGGGCATTCTCATCTAAAAAGTCTTGCAAAGCAGTAAAAACCTAGTCCTACCAAGTGACATATTCAACAAATCACTTTGGTGAAAAGATTAAAAATGTGTGAAATGAGGGCTGAACTACAAAGTCCAAGACATTCCGTTGCACTTTGGACCATGGCAGGTGTGTCTGGGGACAGGAGGCTTCAGAGTCTATTCAGTTCACAACCAGGCTTGAAGGCAGCTTGCCCCATGGATACACCAACCACCACCCTTTCCGCTCTCCCCATCCCTTTTCTGGCAGTTGTTCCCCTTGGGAAACATGAGGGATGGGTAGATGTGAGTCAAATTCAGTATAGGCCCTTGGGTTCTTCCCTCACTGCTCTCCCAGGAGTACTTGCATTCACACCCCCAGCTTTAATGAGTCTGGCTCGCAGGTACATCTCTGAGCCCCAGAAAGGTATGCCTTGCCTCTTCTCCTGCGGTGGAACTATGCGAGAAAATATGTCATGCTGTCTGTCTAGAGAAGAAGGCTGGTTAGAGTTGTGAGGTAGACCCCCGGGAACCCGGTATCTGCAGACTGGGCATTCCCTGGCTGTGTCGCACAGACCCGCTGCAGAACTGCAGACCTCTAGTGGGTGTCACCTGGTCCAAGTACCTCTGTGATTCCGAATTGCCTTAGAGGAAGTGTCATCCCTGTAAAGGTCCAGAAAGCAAATATTTTAGCTTTTGTGGGCCCCACAGTCTCTTTTGTGACTACTCAACTCTGCCGTTGTAGGGCAGAAGCAACCATAGCATAAGTAAATGAACAGGCATGATTGTGTTCCAAGAAAACTTTATTTACAGAAATGAACAGTGGGATGAATTTGGTCCACGAGCTATAGTTTGTTCACCTCAGCCTTTGAAGCCATTGTCATATAATTTTTGGTTAATTAAGGTCTACAGAAGCATATATGTGCTGTTACTTTTATATTATATATGTATTTGCATTGTGTCTTTGTCTATTGGGTTCCTTGGGACACCTTTTATTCCTCAAGAATCTGTAAATTAAACCATCTCTCTCTCTCTCCCCCTCCCTCCCTCTCTTTCCCCTTCTCTCTCTCTCACACACATATTTTTTTCTTCATAATCTCTCCTCTTTCCTAGATTTGTGGGTAGACAGACTTTCATCTGCCCAGATGCAACTGGGTTGTAAACCCAGTCTTCCTTTACCGACAAGGAAGGTTACAAAGACTGGGCTTTGATGGCTTCTATGGCTAGAAACCAAATTCTGAAACATTTGCATCTCAAGAACTGAGCATTTTAAATGCATTTTAAAGCAGCACAGCTCTTCACAAGAGCTGAATTAGGTCAACTAACCCAGTGGTTTTGAGGGCAGAAGTACACACCCAAACATCAGCAGACAAGTGCATTAAGCCAAACAATTTGCCTTCGGGAGTGGGGGTGGGGGTGAAATGAGGAACCAGCTTAGGTTGGTCAAAAAAAAAAGGGAAAAAATCTTATCGTTTGACTCCCCTTCTTTAGCCCTGATCCCCAGTCATTTTGAATGTATCTGATTCTTATCCCCCAAATGCTTGTTTTGTCCCCACAAACTTAGTGTATTTAAGGACCCAGTGGTTTCGAGGGCAGAAATACACAGCCAAACACCAGCAGACAAGTGCATTAAGCCAAACAATTTGTCTCTATAAAGCTTTCCTCTTCGGTAGGGATTTTGAGGAGGAAGTCATCACTGTCCTTTTGTTTTCATCAAAATTCGGCAGTGGGGACCACTCCCAAACTATGGGGCTAGCCAGCTCTTACGCAAATATCGCCTGCCTCTAAGGAGATCCTGGAAGAGCGTTGCTTGCTTCCCTTGTACCCTCTTCAGTACTCAGGCAACCACGTTTCCTTGAGATTATCTAAAGAAAACCTCGAGGGCCTTGTCATCAGTAGCCAGTGGTGTGGAGGAATTTGCCTGTTTGTATTTATTTATTTTTGTCTTTGGGGTGCACTCGCAGCATATGGAAGTTCACAGGCTAGGGGTCAAATCAGAGCTGTAGCCGCCTACGCCACAGCCACAGCAACATGGGATCCGAGCTGCCTCTGCAGCTTACACCCCAGCTTACAGCAACACCAGATCCTTAACCCACTGAGCAAGGCCAGTGATCAAACCCGCAACCTCGTGGTTCCTAGTTGGATTTGTTTCAGCTGTGCCATGACAGGAACTCCGAATTCACTTTTTTATTTTTTATTTATTTTTAATTACTTACTTTTTTTTTGTCTTTTTGCCTTTTTCCTAGGGCCGCAGTTGCGGCATATGGAGGATCCCAGGATAGGGGTCTAATCGGAGCTGTAGCTGCCGGCCTTCGCCACAGCCACAGCAACGCGGGATCCGAGCCACGTCTGCAACCTACACCACGAGCCACGTCTGCAACCTACACCACAGCTCATGGCAACGCCAGATCCTTAACCCACTGAGCAAGGCCAGGGATCGAACCTGCAACCTCATGGTTCCTAGTCGGACTCATTAACCACTGAGCCAGGACGGGAACTCCCGAAGTTGCCTTTTTAAATGTTGGTTTGTAAAGATTAACATTCTAAAGTTTCAGTGGGACCAAGTTTTTGAACCCATCTTGTCTTGGAGGAGTGAGTTGTTGTAAGGAAGATAAAGTTGCTAAGTTTCAAGGTGAAATCCTGAGGGAGGCTAAAGAGAGAGACACCATGAATGCTGATAAAGGCTATAATTTAAATTTTAGATTTTTTTTCAGGTGTTTTAGGTCTTTAAAGATATTAGAGTCCATGGTAGAAAATTGTGTGCTTTGAAAAAGCCTGAATTTTATAGTAATTCTGTCATTTTTTTCCCTCTGATATAATTCAACTTGTTTAAAAAGAGAGTAACATCAGAAGGCAGCAGTTATATCATACATGCAAGGCAGTGTTAGCTGCTGCTCATGGCTGCAAAACAAGCCTTTTTAGGCTAGCTGGAGTTCATTCTATTGAAAAGGAGTCTGCATTACTTCCTTAAAGGTTTTCATGGTGGTTTAAAAAATGATAATTAGAAATGCCAGAATTTAACACATAGAAGGGAAGGGAGGGGACAAGGAAGCTCAGACTCAGTGATAGCCAGTGGGGGCAAAGCACACCTCAGGCCAGCTTGGGCCTGAGGACCATTTCCTACCTCCTAAGCAGTCAGAGTCCATATGCACGGTCGGGGGAGGGTGGGGGTGGTTGTTGTTGTATGATCTTGTTTTCTTAATGAATTCATTGCTAACATTGAAGGAGGATGCATTTTTTACATAAAAATCCACATTTATGACTTGTTTCTCTTGAAAATGCAAAATATTCATTAACTACATTCTGCACAGTGACAATATTTTGGCACTGAGTAGAGACTGCCTCTTTTAAATAAAGGATTTAAATAAATCCTTTTGCTGTATACTGACTGAGCTATTTGTTGTCCATATTGTTTGGCTTGCCCGAATCCCTTCCCCCTCTGTATTATTTCTTTTTTTTTAAATTTTATTTTTATGATAGTTGATTTACAGTGTTATGTCAGTTTCTGCTATACAGCATAGTGACACACACACACAAACACATACACACATATACACGTACACATTTTTTTTTATCCTACTGTCTTCCAGAGTGTTCTTTCTCAAGTGCTTGGTTATAGTTCCCTGTGCTATTCAGTAGGACCTCATTTCTTCTCCATTCTAAATGAAATAGTCTGCATCTACTAACCCCAAACTCCCAGTCCATCCCACTTCCTCCCCCCTCCCCTTGGCAACCACAAGTCTGTTCTCCATGTCTGTGAGTCTGTTTCTGTTTTGTAGATAGGTTCATTTGTACCATATTTTAGATTCCACATGTAAGTGATATCATATGATATTTGTCTTTCTCTTTCTGACTTATTCACTTAGTATAAGAATCTCTACTTGCATTCACGTTGCTGCAAATGTTTTTGTTCTTTTTTATAGATGAGTAGTATTCCATTGTTTATATCCAGTCATCTGTTGATGGACATTCAGGTCATTTTCATGTCTTGGCTATTGTGAATAATGCTGCAGTTTCTTAATGTCAAAGCTAAATACCAGTTGCCAGTAATGATCCTGCTTGAGCTGGTGGTTTTCTTATACTCAGAAGCTTCAGTCATTTCTGTTCCCTGCCTTGTATCTGTGAGCATTTAAGCTTTCCATCCTTAGAGTAGGGTGATTAGATTTGTTCCCAAATATCTGGTATGCCTGAAATCCTACCATAATTACTCATCACTTTTGGCCAGCTGGCTCCTCATGTGATCCTCTGTTACAGACACTACAAACACTCTGAAGAGGGGAATATACTTTTACTTCGCTAACATTTCACTAGTAAGGATTTGATTTTTTTTTTTTTTTCTTTTTACAGCCACACCTATGACATATGGAAGTTCCCAGACTAGGGGTCAAATCAGAGCAGCAGCTGCCACAGCCATGCCAACACTGGATCCAAACCTCACTGCGACTTACATCACTGCTTGCAGCAATGTCGGATCCTTAACCTACTGAGTGAAGCAAGGAATCGAAACTGCATCCTCACAGAGATATCAGGTCCTTAACCTGCTGAGCCACAGCAGGAATTCCCACTAATAAGGATTTAATCAAGTCACTCTGCCTACTTGTGTCCATGAAGAAGCATTTCTTCCATGAGGAATGGGATTGGATGGCAGTGTACCAAGAAGGATTTCCCCAACAGCCCGTGGAATTATCCTGCATCTGCTTTTTAAGGAATGTATCTCCACATAAATGCTACAGGAGAGACCTGGAGCACAGGATGCAGTTCGTACCACCTATATAGCAGGGGAGGTGTAAAAGTGCTAGCTTTTAGGGAACCCAAAGAAAAATGGCCCTCCGCTTTACAGTATTCAGGACAGATGAGAAGTGGGCACAGAGGTTGGACGCATAGAGATCTAAACATCAGCTTTTTTGCTGATTCAAAGTGTATTGAAGAATGTGGCTTAGGTGTGAGACCCAATGGGCTTTGCTGACACTGCCGAATTCAATCTAACCTCCTCTTATAAATTACAGGTCTCACGTCCAGGCACAGACCCCCTACTTATGGCCCCGAAAAGATACATCCTTCTGCAGACAGGTGAGTCCAGAAAAAAAAAGCAATCCCTGAGCCATATATGCTCACTTTTTCTTCCCAGCTCACAGTCGGTCAGTTTACCACTCCTTTGGGGGTGAGGTCAGGGGTGGTCAGTAGTGAGGGGTGAGAGGAAAACCACAGGGGTGAGTCTTTCTGGAATCTTAACTCATGGATTTACTAGAGAGGAAAATAAGTTCTTTGAATAATAACCTGCAAGCAAAGTGGTGCTGGATGTACAGAAATAGTCTTTTCCATCTGAACAGATGGAAGCATTTCCTCTTGGCAAGTGGAAGCCCAGGGCTCCGGCCCAAAGAGGGTTCTAGAAGAGTGAGAGTAGGCATGTAGAGCCACGGGATTAAGAAATTCCAGATGGAGAGGGCAGGCTTGGGAAAAAAATTGAACATCCAGTGCCTCACTGGGAACAATAAAGACCCAGAGGGTTCCAGTGGACAAGGAGGAACAGGAGCCTTTTAGTTGTTACGTAAAGAAACTTCTTATTAGAAACCTGCACAGTATCTCCTCTGAGGAGCTGTTAAGAGGATTTGGACAATATTTGTTTCTATAAACCCTGTAATGGACACAGCGCTCTCTTTTATACCTGATAGGTACTCACTAAAATGCTTGGTAGATTGAATTAAAGAGAATCTTCTCAAGATGACTATAGTAAGGAGAGGTGTACCAAAAAATACCAATCCATGGGCTTAACCCTTCTAAGAAATGTTTGCATTTTGAAAGAGGGCCTTGTTATATCAGATTAATCTGCAAGTTTGGACCAAAAGCTCTTGGGGGAGGCTCAAATGTCTCCCCGATATGCACACGTTCCCCAGAAGTCCAGGGTTAGCAGTTTGGTACCACAGTTAGTCCAGTCCCTGCCACAGTCTGAATTTTATGGTTTCTTCTAGGGAATGCCAGTCTTTCTCTTATTTTTGCTATTAGTCTGGATACAAATATCTCTAGCTCTCTTTAGCAATTAGAAAAACATATTTATAACAGTGATTTCTACTGGAAGGACTTTTTAGAAAATGTAATGTTTGTTATAGTGATGGAGACAAAAAGTAGAGTTGCTGCCACCCCAAAGCCCAAATCTCCTTACATAAATTATGGAATCCATAATAACTGCCTTATATGGCAATTGTAAAGCCAGTGGAATGTGATGCAGTAAGGATGGATTTCATATTTATTTTGCTTTTTGTATCAAGTAGGTGGAGAGTTGCTGATGTCAGGAAAATCCTTAATTGAGAATCACAGTGCACGGATTCTGATAGATGACAACTGTCTCACCAGGACCGGTGACCACACGGGTTCCCACTTCATGACCAGGGTCACTGGGGAGACATTTCTCATTGGATCAGCTTATCGTAAATATTAGGTTTCAGCCTTTGAGCATATATTGCTGGTTTTCAGTTACTTGTAGCTTTAGAACATCTGCTTTTTCCTAGCAAAAAAAAAAAAAGTAATGAAGACGAGGAAAGAAGAAAGAAATCTCTTAAGGAAGTATTTAAAAGCTGAGCTGATAGATTTGGCAATTCTCGTCTGTGGCAGGAATAACAGGCATCACAGGGGCAGTGTGACTTCAATATTAAAGAATAAACGCTTTAATATTATTAAATACATCATAGCAGACTTTATAGCAAGCTTCATAATAAAGTTAGATGTTTCAGTTCCAAAAAGGCACACACATTGCTTTAATGGTATCTACATGTTCTGGATTGTAACGGCCTGTTATGACATCATCTGTTAGGAATTTACTGTGAATGCTTGGGGAGGGGGCTTCAAACAAACTCCTTCTAATAAGATGCCGCGGAGTGTAACTATATCTAATGACAATTGGTCAATTATGAATAAAGCATTTTCAAAGAGAACCGTTGCTTTAAGCTCTATTAAAACGCTAATGGGGCTTAGCAAGAAGTCTCCATTTCTGGCCTGCCGTTCTCTTGTCTGAAAAGCCACACTTATATTTGACTCTGCCTCTCACTCCCAGAGCCTGCTCGGTTCACAAGGCAATCGGGGACCATTTGGGCTGCAGACAAGATTTTCCACTTGACAACGGAACCAGCTCTGTGGTTGATGCTTGGGGCCTAGTCTGATTAGAAATGGGCGGCACGTCTTTAGGCTCCTTCCTGCCTGATCCATCCTGTTTGTCTCTGCTTTTGGATTCCATGGGAAGCATCTGATTGAAACGGAATCCACTAACCTGATTTTCTGAGAAGATGTCTTACCTGGTGACGCAAGTTGGCTGCCTTCAGGAAAAGTATTTTTTCTAATTCTGGAGGTGGTGTGGGGTCTCAAACTTGCTGCCCTTGGGTATAAGCCAACTCACAGATTTATTCTGTTTGACAGCTGCTGTGCTTAAAAGTCATGACTTTCAGTGCCTTTAGGTGGGGCATGCCCTCTCTGGTTTACAGTGAGTTTCATAATTTCCTTTTGTCACAGATCTAGCACAGACCATATTACCTGCTACCTGCCAGGCCTCTAAAAAATTGAGAATTGTGAGCCCAGTGGCCCACAGTTCGTGGTTCTTTTCTGTTCCCTGCGGCCTCGTTTTGACTTGATGTCTCTCACTGATGCCTCCCACAGCTGGCCCTTGTTCCCCACAAAGAGTTTCTGGTGAAACTAGAGTCATAAAGACTGGATTAAGAGCAAAGTCCCAGGAATCCCAGAATCTAAGAGTTTGCAAGAAAACTTAAAGGTTTGGGATACTCCGACCCCAGATGAGCGACTTGAAACACAAAGAAGGGAAATGCCTTGGGAAGGTCAGCCCTGGAAGAGATAGAGCAGAGACAGAAAGCCAGGTCTCTTCGCTCTCTGTCCTGGCTCACTGCACTCACCACTTGGCACAGCTGGCCTGGATGACACCTCCTTTGTAGGGTCTTTCCCCACACTCCCAGAGAGTGTGCCTTTTCCAAACTTACCATCCATGCATGCGGGATGGCACCAGCTGTGCAGCCCAATCCCTTTTACACTATACTGTTGTGTCCAGGGAAAGGAAAGTCAAGGTCAGTGTGTTCAAAAAGACTTCTAAGTCTCAAAAGAGAAGTGCTTCTCCACTGATGCTCAGAACTTGGGACTGGAGGCAGATTAAGGTTTATCCCAGGAGTCTTATCTTGCAGACAGCTCGGGTCATTTGAGTCCCAGGTCCTTCTTTGTTCAAAACACACTCAAGCTTTCCTATAGAGCTGGCCTTGTGAGTAGGCAGAATGGTTTGGACTCTGGAAGGTACCTTGAGACACCTCAGGAAGGTCTCCTTCAGCCAAAAATCATCTTGTAGGTAAACCCTTCCATTTTGATCAAGGAATATCTGAAATTCAACTAATCAGAATTCATAGGAACTAAATACTGCCCCCTCTAGGCATTGAGCTTTGTGGGGGGAAAAAAAAAAAATCCTGGAAGAGGAGAGCTTCTAGACTGACTGGGTCAAGGAGCTTTTTCTTCACAGTGGAAGGGACCAGGGGCAGGGAGCACCCTGAGCATTAGTCAGTCAGAAAAGCAGGTGAAGGACATGTTGAGGGAGAGACACTGGCTAGTAGAGAACCAAGTGGTGAAGCAATCAGTAAAGGAGATATCCAAAAGAAATGGTGGCGTCATATAACTACGTGGGTATCTTTGGGCAAGACTGCATGGTCAGGGCCTCGGACCCTGCCCTGTCAGGGGCTGGTTGTGGCTTTTAGCTCAGTAACCTTTGAAATTCTCAGTCCTCACTTCCTGCTAAGGTCTTCAATAAATACTTCTAGCAATATAGAAGGAAGAACACAAGTATCCTATGTACTAGCTCAGTGGCTGGCGTATGAACTAAGTAAGTATTGGTTGAATAAATGAATCAAATACTTGTAGCGTATACCTGTCCAGCCATCTCTACCAGTAAAACATTCTAGCCTGGTCACTAGAGCACTTGACCAAGGCTTTGGTGCCTATAAGACAGGTTTTAATTCCAGGAGATACAGAGTAAAATGGATCTGGCATCAAAAGATCTCAAATTCCTTATCTGTCAAATCGAGACAAAAATAATCCATACCCTGCCTATCTCAGAGAGGAGCTATTGGGTTTTTTTGTTTGTTTATTTAGGAATTGGGTATTTTTTTTAAATTATAGTTATTTTAGAATGTTCTGTCAATTTCTGCTGTACAGCAAAGGGACCCAGTTATCATATATATATACATTCTTTTTCTCGTAATAGCTTCCATCATGTTCCATCTACAAGTGATTGGATATAGTTCCCTGTGCTATACAGCAGTTTGATTCTGAAATGAGAGGTTGTGTATAAGCATGTTGACAACTCAAAAGTATTGTTATACATATAGAGAAAAGCATTACTTTATCTTTTATTGTCTGCCCTTTGTGGTGCTATCGGTGATTGAAGATTTTAGAAGAGGAGGTTGGTTCTTAGTGCATCCATATGAACATCCCTGGTAAACTGGGAACTTTGAGAAGTCACAGAAGGCTGATTTATGCTGGGTTGCAACTTCTACTGTTCTGCAGAATAGTGAGACCGTGATAAAGAGACATGGCGGAAGTGCTGCCTATGGAAGCTGACTTCAGTTGTTATTTTCTGAGAGTGGAAACAAGGCCTAGAGAGACTAGGAGGCTGCTTATTGTTATAGGTGGAGCCTGGAGTGGAATAGACCCGAACCAAATCATCAACTAATCCTTCGGCCACAGTTGAAGAGAGATGAGGGCTGCTCAGATGTTCAGGGGCCTGCAAAAGGTGCAAAGATTATTAGAAACAAAACTTGAGAAAGTCTGGGAAGGAGAGAGTAAGCTAAAAACATCTTTGGATAATTTAGAATAAAATGGGCATATCTTGTTTTATTTTTCTTTTTACTTCGTTCATTTGCTGTGGTAGAATATTATATACATTCAATGGAATTCTGTACTAGGAAAGTGTTGAGTGCATCAGAATTTCCACATGGGCCAGTGCCTCCTGTGTTAGGGTATTTATGGGGTGAGGGTCAGAAATATGCACCCAAAATTGCCTGTTTCTCAGTTCACAGTTTTATCTTCCCCATCATTTCTGTTATGCAGCCAGTGTTCTCCCAGATTTGGAACGCTTTCCTCACTTATGTACTTATTTATGTACATAAAACATAAATTAATGAAACTATTTCCAGACACATAATTCCATGATTTTTTATGCCCTTGCTAGTAGCTTTTTGATAAAATTTTCTAATTAAGTCAGTGTGATACTCAGCCAAAAAAACAGATTACTTCAGAATATCCTCACATGTTCCTTTTGTGTGCAGTTTACCCTGAAAGCAACACAAAGAAATCAGTTTCAGCTGCCATTTGAGGCATTTAGGTTAGACTAGGAGAAGAACTCCTGTACTGCAGGAGCCTGGCTGAAATGCCATGCAGGGAATTTAAAATCTCCATCTCTAGAGAATTCTAGGAGAATTCTACATGTGACTGGAAAGTAACCAGTCACATGTAGGGTTGCCTCTTTGAAAATAATCACATCCATGAAAATCCTCTGTGCTTAACATATCTTAATGACCTTTAATTCTGCTTTGCTGTGCTATCCCAGGACTTAGCTCAGAGAGCATAAGCATCTTAATAGAGGTGTGTGGACGACTTTGGGGTATCTGTCCAATCCCCAGTCCCTAGTCTGTGAAAAACGATTCCTTACCGGCTCTGAGACAGGCTTTGTAATTCTTCTTGTGCCGTGTGGTCCTGGATTTGAAACTCATTTGCTATATAAATTTGGGCAAGTCATTTAATTTCTCTACTTCAATGTATTTACCTGTAAAATGGGGATAAGCCTTATAGATTGAATGGGAGGATTAAGTGAGTTAAGATAACATGAAAATTACTTAGATAAGGGTCTAGAACACTCTCTAAGGGATAGCTAATTCATGGTCTCGGCTGGTCCCTTGAGCCAAGTGGTTTTGGAATGGAAGACATCACTGTGGAATGGTCCTCTTCAGCCTTGGACCTGAATAAGGAGAGAAATCCAGTTTGCAGGATAAGATGAGAGAAGCAGAATGGAGTAAGAAGGAAAAGCAGGAGACCAAGAAGGCAGATAAGTAGACAGACAGAGCAGGTAACTTGGCTCTTCATGGCTTTCTGGCTCCTGTTCTGGCCTCTCCTCTGATTGACCTCCGCTTGGCCTGTTGAGTTCCATGATATAGTCCTGTGTCCTTATAAAAATTTTACTTTTTTTGTCCTACACGAGTTCAAGTGAGTTTCCATTGCTTGGAACTAAGGATCCTTGGCTAGGAGGGCTTAGGTACGTGCTCAGTTCCCCTTTGAACGCACATTTCTGAGAAACCAGAACAAAAAGAAAACTTTGAGAGAAAGGTTCTGCGTATTCTCTTTCATTTAAGGTCACGTCCTCTTTCTCAGAGTAAGAGACTGCCACCGTTTTGATGTATTCTTTTCAGGAACATTCATGTTCTCCATTAACAGCTTCTAAACCGAAGGACTTCTTCAGCAACCAAAACTCACTTTTTTTCCTATATAAAAATGACTCTAAAGTTGAATGAGCCAAATTTCTCATCTTCTAACCCTGTTGCATTTGGCAGTCTGAACGATAGCGTCCTCTTCCTCCGTCTCAGATGATGGGAGAGCCCAGGCAGTGCTGGGATGCAAAGCTTACACATTATTTGGTATTTTCCACTGCCAAATCCAAGTCCTTAGACTCAAACTGCTAAATCCTTTTGACTTTAGCATGAAAAATGACACACATTACCATGCCTCATAACACATCTTCTCAGACCTTTCCAAATAACCAGCCGGCGGGCAGCATTGCCAGCCTCACCACAGACACCGTCATTTTTTCCCTTCCCTGTCTGGCTCTGAGTTTTTGGAACAGAGATGAAACTTAACCTTCCCAAACAAAGATGGTTTACTAGGCAACTTAGGGCAAGTGATTAGCTCACACACCATAACGTGCCACAGAGCTGTTTGCAGATCTCTTCCAAGTTTAGGTCTTTTTTTTTTTTTTTCTGCAGAAACTTACACTTTTCTCTAAGAACTCCCAGCCATTTACCACTGAATGAAGGCGCTACACTTATTATAAAAGTAAAATATTTAAAACCTTTTCAGGGATGGTCAGACAACCTCATAAATCATGTTCTCCCCACGGGTGAGTTTGGGATGGGAAGGTCATGTGTTGACACATTTAGAAGCCATTGGGGTGCTGTGGTTTCACAGCCAGGAGGGAAACTTGAGCTTGTTGAAGTTGGAGCTTACTTGTATTTTTATTTATTGAATTAATGGAATCTTGGCAACAAACTGTGCTTTACTTTAGGCAAACTGTGGTATTTTTTTTCTTTGCTCCCGCCTACCTCATCTCCCTCCCTACCCCTCCCAAATACATTTTTATAAATGTTTCAAACACTAGAAAAGCTTCCTGGGCAGCCAAACTGAACCTTAATAAAATCAAGATGAACCAATCAATATAGGGAGATGTGGCTTCCATTAAAATTGACATTTGGGTGTTAGAAGAAGAAGAAAGGAATAGCATGAAAGTAAATATTTTGAATGTGTTTACAAGGCTGCTGGATTCTAAGTGTTTGCACATTTATCAATCCATACATGAGCCTGACGGGTAGCTTTTAAAAACTGTGTATCACCAGAATCTAGCCAGCTCAGCTCATGAGATTTCCTCACTTTGGTGAAGGTTCTGTCATTCTATGAATGCGTGTGTGTGTGTGTGTGTGTGTGTGTGTGTGTGTGTGTTTGTGTATATACTAGTGATCAACAAAAGCAGTAGCAACAAAAATCACCATCACAACTTAGTACAGAAGTATTCGATTCCAGCTATCAGCTAGAATCACCTGGGGAGTTTGGGGAAGCCCCCAGGCATCTTTACTTCTTAAAAGCTCCCCAGTGTATTAGTTATGGTCCCAAAAGGAAACCATTCAAGTTTCCTTCACATTTAAATTGTGTAACTTGAAGAAGGTTTAATAAAGGGACTCTTTGCAGAAGATGGAGAGAAAGCAGAAGGGATACTGCCTTATCCTGGCACTGGGGATAGTAGGGTGCTGTTTCAGCCCTAGTCCGAAGGAAGAAAGTGTGGGAGTAGCCATCAGAACCCAGAGAGAGAGCAGCCCAGTGGAGAGGGTCACCTATCAGGGAAGCAGCCAAGCCCTGGTAACTCCACAGGAAGCCAGCCAGGAAAGGGCTTACCCCAACCACATTATCCTTCCTGTCTTCTGCCTCCAGCCAGTGCTCCTCATTGACTGAACCCTGCTAAAAGCCGGGAGCCAAGGGAGCCTTTTGAAGCAGTCCATAAAGTTCATCTCTCCTCTATGCAGAAGAAAGCATGGGGCAGAAGGAACTGGGGAGAGGTTCTGGGGGGCAAATGGCAGCAAATCATGCAACCAGACATAAGTTCCTCTGGTCTTCAGTGGAGTGGGCATTGTATAAAAGTCAGAAGTCTCAGATTTGGTTCTGGTTCTGTGTGGTCCACTTGAGTCTGTTTTCTCGGTTGAAATGCAGGGCATTAGACTAGCATTTTGATCATTTCCTCAGAGGCCCCCTTGGGGTGGGAAGATGGAGAGACCAAATGACGGGTTCTAGCCTCATTCCCCATTGCGGTCCACAGTAAGTGAATCAGCCATGCTGAATTTCTTAGGAGAGAGTCAAATTATTTCTCTTAGATTCACCTTACGCATTTCAAGACAGCGAGCATCTAGAGACTGCTGGGTGTGTTCACAGTCCAGGGCACCGCGCGCCCGTCCTTGTAGATATCTTTAAATGAGAAAGGGAGGTATTCTTAGAGTTGAGAAAATTGAAACTTGAGAGCTTAACCTGGATTTACTTGTGCTAAAGAGGCGAATATCTGGTTGAGTCACCAAAGCAAACTTATGTCTGTTTTATTCCAAAAATAATGCCACCAGGAGTTCCCGTCGTGGCGCAGCGGTTAACGAATCCGACTAGGAACCATGAGGTTGCGGGTTCGATCCCTGCCCTTGCTCAGTGGGTTAAGGATCCGGCGTTGCCGTGAGCTGTGGTGTAGGTTGCAGACGCGGCTCGGATCCCGCGTTGCTGTGGCTGCGGCGCAGGCCAGTGGCCACAGCTCCGATTAGACCCCTAGCCTGGGAACCTCC